>CM068769.1:650000-1250000 GCA_035084275.1 Hydrolagus colliei
TTTCTTTCTTTCTTTCTTTCTTTCTTTCTTTCTTTCTTTCTTTCTTTCTTTCTTTCTTTCTTTCTTTCTTTCTTTCTTTCTTTCTTTCTTTCTTTCTTTCTTTCTTTCTTTCTTTCTTTCTTTCTTTCTTTCTTTCTTTCTTTCTTTCTTTCTTTCTTTCTTTCTTTCTTTCTTTCTTTCTTTCTTTCTTTCTTTCTTTCTTTCTTTCTTTCTTTCTTTCTTTCTTTCTTTCTTTCTTTCTTTCTTATTCTCTCTCTCCACCTCTATCCAATCTATCACTCCCACTTTCCCCTTCATCTCTCTCTAATTTACCTTAGATGCTTCCTACACGTGTATTTGCTTACATTTTGGCAAAATACCGTGTTTTCGTATGAATGAATAGTTAGTTGCTTGTTTCCGTAGAATATGATATAGTTCAGTTGGAACAGTCAACTTCCATACAGAGGGGAAATTGGTGAAAATTTCAAGTTATCGACCTCGCTTCAGACAAGCCTTGGTTTGAATAGAACAATTTAAAGCATGTTTCATAATGGAGACATTTCATTGAGAGTTGAATTCTCGATGGAATCGAGGCAGGGAGTGTATATAATATGCCACTGGAACTCACATATCCTGTGTCAATCATTTGTCTGAATTTACAGTTAAATTATGTGTCTAGGCATGTTCCTTTGTAAACCATCTCCAGAAAATGTGCAATGGCATAAAACCAAAAATGGAGTAGATGTAGTTCATCAAAGGAAAAAGCCTCTTAGCGGGAACTGTCTATTCTTTTAAAGTCACAAGCATATCTTTTATTTTTCAAAAGAAGGTCAAGGGGAATGTTGGCCTGACACATTTGAAAATAACTAGGCAATTTGTGAAAATTAAGCAGTGCATTTTAGAAATTCAAGTAACCAATGTTTCGTTTTATTTCGGTAGAATTTATTCTCACTTTCTTTTTGTTACTGTGACTTTGGTTCCTGACCCATCTAATGTAAATTCCTTCCAGGGACAGAGTAACACAGCTCTCGTAATACAAGGCGCAAACTATATTCTATCTGATTATGATTGAATACTGCCACGAAGTAAAAATAAATGATAACAAGTTAGTTGTTAGTTTCTACATTTCTACCAATTTGTCATCACAATACACGCATCGTGTCCAAATTTGGTTTAATTTCAATGTAATTTCCACCCATCACGAACAAATTGCCTCGCCCAGAAAACATATATCGGTAAATAATTCTAGAGTTGTCTGCTTCAAATGGCTAATTCAGAAAGCAAACTTCTGACAAATTCAGCGCAAGAAAACATGGCACAGCAATTAGTGTTCATGTGCAATGTAATTCCATATAAACAGCCGCACGCTATTTGTGCTGATGGATTCCAATGTGGCTTTCCAAATAGACAGCACCGTATTTGCTGTCAACACAAATATAGTATTTTGCAAAAACAGTGTAACACTATCTGGTCAAGTACAATTTACCAATAAATAATATCACGTGTAGAAATATTTTGAAGATATTCCTATTCAGATTTGATATGTCGTCTATTAGATATACATAAACTGCGATATATGCCAATTGCACTCACATTCAACGTCTTTTAACACTACCTACATTTTCCTAAGTGTTCACCAGTAATGCTTGTTAGTCGAAGAGGGTGCTAGTAAACACCATTCACAACTCAACACAATGGAAAATGTGCATTGAATTCATTGATAAAGTCACATTGACTGTGTGTTGTCTTTGAATTGACGAAGAGGCTTTTTGTATTGTTGGAAGCTTAGATGCAGCATTGTGTTGTCCCACAGATATTGAGATGTATATCTGTAGGTAGCGCTGTCTGCTACTTGCAAATCATTAATTTCCAGCGTGGATGTGTTTGTTCCCACTTTGATAACATCAAACCGTCTTTCGCGAGGGATGGACATCCAATCTCCTCCATTTGGAAACTGCCTTTGAAATGCCAAGCTAATGGAGCTGTAGTACCCACGATTCCCTTCTGCAAAGACGCAGTTGATGGTCAAAGAATCACATTCTTCTTTGGTAATAGAAGTTAGTGTCTGTGTTAGGGTCTGACTGAAAACATCTGAAACATACACAACCTGACATCAGGTTAATACAGGCACAACCCTGACCTGTACCATTAGCAGCAAATCCTGATGCTTGGCATGAGTTGAATTGATTTCAATTAATACAATTATGATATAATTATACTATCATGTTTAATTAATAAAATACAAGCAGAACAGATTAATCGATAGCAATCGGCTGCTTCTTTTCGCCCGCAAAATAAAAAAAAGTACGGTCAGTTTGTCATGCTATATGCACTGTGAAGCGCTTTAAGACGTTTCATCGATGTGACAAGCCTCTGTATCAAAGCAAGCAATAATGTAAATTATTGTAAGGCATAAGGGTAACGATGGTTTTCACTCGTGCCGTGTAATTGGAACAAAAACTCACGTTGTAAGAAGTGGAAGGCGATGGAGACAGAGATGAGATGCATTCTTTGCTCGCTGGACAACTGAATGACTGTGTGTAACACAGGGATGTTCTGTATCAACTTTAGAGACTAAATTATACTTGTATAGACTCTTTCCCGTCAGGAGAATCACATTAGCGTGTGACGTGATGGCTGGTGTTAGCGGAATTGAGGGTTGGAGGAGGGCGGGGCGAGAAACTATTTAAGGAAAGTGAGTGGCAAACTGTGTAAGTGAGCAGTTGGCAGAAGGGGATGATTTGGGGGTGACTGTTGAACAAAATGGGCAATTGGCGAGGGCAGTGATAGGAAAGTATGTGAAGAGACTTCCAGAGGGTAAACGGCGGCGTGATGTAGAGAGGGCATCTGTTGTGAGTTGGTAAAGACAAATTAGCAACGGCAACAACAAAATTAGATTGATCGAGCGCTCTTCACGTCGGGAAGAGGTCACAATGCGCTGTACATCGATATCGGGACCAGAGAATTAGGGAAAAAGTATCAGTGTACTTTTTGGCGGAAGAAGAGTAGGAATGAGGGGGAGTGAGGAGGGGGAGTTGGAGAGAGTTGGGACGGGAGGGATAGAGTCATGTGGCTTATGAGAGAGTTGGAAGAATTGGGAGAGATATGGGAAGTGAGGGAGAGAGTTGGCAGCGGAGGGATAGAGTTTGCAAGAAGAGATATTTGGAAATCAGGGAGAGAATTGAGACGAAGAGAGAGTTGGAGGGAGAAGACGAAAGTTGGGAGCGGATGAAGAGTGTTGGGAGGGATGGGAGAGAGTTGTGAGTGGGAGGGAAATAATTGGGAGGGGAGAGAGCAGGGATGGGAGGGAATTGAAAAGGGAGGTAGAGAATTGTAGAGCAGGGAGAGAGTAGGGCATGGAGGCAGAGAGTTGGGAGGGGAGAGGAATATATTTGGGATGGGAGGGGGATTGTTTGCAGGGGCGCGCAAAAGAGTTGAGAGGGCAGATGATGTGTGAGGAGGTGCAACTAGGGTAAAGGCATTGTGTGTGCGTACAGTGGCTGGAGTCGTATGTGGGAGAGAGAGTAATGGAGGGCTGCAGTGGGACACAGTGAAAGAAGATTTGGCAGCTAATGGATCAATTGAAACGTTTCAAAACTTCTCAGCTTCTGTACCAAGTTAGAGCGTTTGTAGCATAAATATTTATATTAAATCTCGGCCAATCCATCTCTCTGCCTAAGTCTCTGTCTTCCAAATGGAGGGCAGGTGTGGAGAAAATTATTTACTGATTTACCTAGCTGCAATTAGGAACTCGCTTACTTGTCGTTTGTCCAGTGGCTTTGGACGGTAAAAAGCGTCTTCAAAATAAAATGAATAATTGTGTGATCGCTGATTCCACGATTGAGTGTTGGACTTCGCTGTTCATAATAGTCTGCAAATTTTGTCCACCAAACACACAACAAGAACTTATATTTATATAGCGCCCTTCAAGCCGGATGGCGTCTCAGAGCGCTTCAGAATAAAGGTATAAATCAAGGACAGCGGGAGAATGGTGACCGAATGTAACACATTGAATACTCTTGTAACCTGTCAAGCGCTTGGAGCCCTCTCGATCAAGTAATCAGCTGGTATATAAAATGTCAGCATTAGGACTATCATGTTGTTTATCCTAACAAAGTGTAATCCACTTTGCAACTGGCATTTGTATTAAGTATGGAGATGGTGGAGGGGATGTGAGCAGCAGACGATTTTTTGTGGACATAGACGTTTGACATCATATTTGGTTTCATGATGAAGAGTGAGGAGAATGCAGTTTGTGGCTTTGTGTGTGAAAATGGTGATATTATCGATCATTCTGGAGACAATTTATTGATGATAATCATAATAATCATTGGATGTCATATTGTGATTGATCACGTACTCGAGACGCCTCCAAGCGCTTCACAGAATGTGCGGTAGAACGGAGTGACTTTGTGTTTTGATGGTGAAACATTACGCAATGATGCACTGCAGCATCTCACAGACAGCAGTATATGGAATGATCAAGTTCTTGGATAATATATATTGATTGTATTTTTTGAGCAAATTATTAATTCATTTATATTCATTGAAATATTTATTTATTTTTGTTAAATGCTCACTTAATTATTCAGAATTGTTGTTGTATTTTGGTTCACATACACTTATTATTTATTATTTCATGTATTTTTTCACGTCTGTCTTTAATTATATTTTTGTTTATTAAACATGACTTTGTTTCAGTGTTTATTCGCCTGATTCGTTTGTTCGCTTGTTTACTTTTCCAACGATAATTTCCATTGGAACATGACTCGCCAATCGACAAACACCGGGTTCCTATTTACTGTTTAGTAAAGAAAGGCACGTGTCATAAAGAAACTTTCTCTAGGTTTCGTCTGGCCTGTGAATCAAAAGCAGGACCTCTCGCTTGTGAGATAGGACCTCTCGCCATCAAATTAGAGCATTCCACATTATTTGATAGATGGCGGCATCTAGTGGTGGTTCAGGAGAATGACAGCGAATGGTTTGAGTTGATTAAGGAAACATGCTAGTTGACTTTCAGTTAACCGAGTAACCATTGAATGCGGGATAAGTCGTACAACATTAATATTAATATTGCGCTCACACCAACACTCTCCTCCACAACCACACCTTCCATATTGACTGATTCGCCGGAGCAACTCTTCGCCTCCCACGCCCTCCCATCCCGTGTCTCTCCCACGAATCCCCCCTCCCCCACAAAGCTCTCATCTCTCCATAGCTCTCGCCTCTCCACACAACTGCCATACTTCTAATAGCGCAACCCACACTTCCCCCAACCCCGCCCCCCCCCCACCCTCTACACACTCTTCAATCACGCAGAGAGGTTCAAACAATGAATCTGTGGCACCAATGAAGACTCAAATTTGCTCTCCGCCGAAAGGACGGAAAATAAACTCAAGTTGTTTTATTTGTTCTTGTCGTTAAAGGCGCAATATATCACAACCTATTTTGCTGTGAAGTAACTTAACTGTGTATGCATTGGGGAGAGTGACAGGCAGATAGCACTGTTCAAGTGCGGATGGGTCCCAGATACTCTTGTGAATGGAACCAACCACTAGAACACAGTACACCTCTTGCAGCTTCCTTCACTATGTAAAGTAGTCAAGGGGCGCTGGGCCATGAGGGATTTTGGATTCCAGACAAAAGTTGGCTTTTCAGTTGGGGTGGAGTGCTGGGATGGTGCGGATGGAATGGTGACTAACTCCACGGTCAAAGGGGAGAATTATAGCATGATAATCTCATTTTTCTGGAAAATTTCACATCGGGCAGAGTTCCCAGTTTGCTGGACAGTTAGCGTTTCGCACCAGAGTTTGGGCTCGGAATCGGGAAGGTTGAATGGCAGTGGGAGTTGCAGGTTGACGAGAAGCACAATCGATATAGAGTGACTGGAGATGGGTCTTGAAGTGGAAGAGAGAGAGGTCGAGACAAACGGACGGCAATATAGAGCTCCATGGATTGGGGTCGGAGAATCAGCCGACCATCATTGATTTCTTTAGTTTATTGGATCATTTAATCGATTCCCCGAGAGGGCTTCAGCCCTGACCAAGATTGCGCACACTTTCCAACAAGTTGTACAAAATGAAAGCAGTTTCTGTTCCAGCCCTGTAGTGTAATCAACCACTGTGGTGAGACTGAAGGCACGGTGATACACTGCGCACTCAGATACCAGCAGCTCCGTGATGGAAAAACTGGTGAAAGAACTAGATTCCTGCAGCTGAGCAGCGAAACGTTTTCCAAATCCTGTTCGTTTCACTAGATCGCCATCACCAGAATATATCTCCTGACTGTAAACTCTGGGTGTTTGTCTGGGTATTGTCTGTACCAGAAGAGACAGTAATTGCTTGCAGTAGTGGTGCAGGTACACACAAGATTGGCAGCTTCTCCTTCTTTCGTAACCACCGTGGCAGATTTCTGACTGACATAATCAGCGTCACAGAATTCTGGAATAAACCAGGAAAAGCACGGAGAAATATTATGCACCAAATTCAGTTTATTTGTCAGCAGTGGAACACTAGTTAGCAATGCGTTTTACACAGCGTGTTATAGCATTGTTGAGACTCATTAATGTGTTGTCCAGAATATGCAATCAAGTGATAAACTGTAGATTTGGTCGCCAGAACATGTCAGCCAGTTTTGCACAACAATGCCTCACTAAGACTTGTGGGATGAGGTACTAAACTATTACTGAAACTTACATAAGGCATTATTACCGTCGCAATATATATCTGCCTGTCTGGTAAACAAAGGTTAAAATCGAGAAATAAATTTTATTTTGAATATCAAGGCATGGGTTCAACCCGGTGATAAATGCACTGCATTCCTACATTCAAGATCCTGAATGTAGGATCTTGAATGGTCCTCACATTTAAAGCCCTCCACAACCTCGCACCAACCCTGCATGTTTTACCTCCTATCCCCTTGCTAACCTGAACTCCCCCTCAATCCGCTCAGCAGGCTCTGGCATGCTCCACCTACTCCAACCAAGGGACTGTTTCCTCTGGTAGGAGAATCTATAACCAGGTGTCAGTGTCTTAGAATTAAGGGTCAGCCTTTTAGAGCAGATTTGAGGAAACATTTCTTCACTTAGAGGTTAGTGAATTGATGGAAGGCTGTAGATGCTCAGTCCTTGAACATTTGCAAGGCTGAGATTGATAGATTTTTGAAAAATTGAGGGATTGGGGGAAATAGGGATAGGGCAGTTAATCAGATTTAGGTGAGAAGATCAGCCATGATCTTATTGAATGACGGAGTAGGCTCGAGGGGTTGAATGGCTTACTCCTGCTCCTAATTCTTATGTTCTTATGTTCAAACCTATCCGCACTACCGTTGACGGCCGAATCTTCAGCCACTTTGACCGCAAAATCTGGACCTCTGTCCTGCAGTCCTCCACGTCGCCCACGCTCCGGCCTCCTTGAATTCTAGCCTCAAGACTCTCCACTTCGACAGCAACTGATAAGCCTCCCCTTCCAGCCCACCTCCCAGTCCTCAACATGGGTTTGAAACTGTAATGTGCAGCGCCTTGAGACACCCTGCTGACGGTAAAGGAGCTATAAAAGTGCAATTTTGGTATGGTTGCTGTTGTTTGTTGCACAGTTTCTATAATGCGGGTTAAACGGCTGTTTCATTGTGGAAGACGGTTGAGCTAAAGGTGAAGCTTTGGAGGGGTCTGCAGCACACTACTGCAAGTCTTACTTGTTACACTATTGACTATTGGTCCATCGAAATAATAAATGGAAAGAAACATGATATTTGCAAACTGATATGAGTGAATTGCATCTGGATGTGTAGCGTTAAACTCGCTCACTAATTGCTGTCTGCGTTTATTGAACGTATAATAATGTGAGGGATTAGCTGACAAGCTGATAGAAGGGGAATGTGGTTTCCTCTGAGTCTGTCTGCTGAAGTGTCTGCTCCCCGCTGGGCTTCAAAGATTATGTTTCAAACACTGACCAAGATTCCGCACACGCTTCAAACACAATTTATAAAATGAAGACAGTTTTTGTACGAGCCCTGCAGTGTAGTCAACCACAGTGGTGCGTCTAAAGGCACAGTAATACACTGCGCTGTCAGATATCAGCAGCTCAGAGATGGATAACCTGATGGAATAACTAGATTTCTGTAGGTGCGCAGAGAAACGGTTTCCAAATCCTGTGCCTTTGACTGGATCATTAGACCAAGATTTACACAGGACTATAAATTCTGGGTGGTTGTCTGGGTACTGTCTGTACCAGTAGAGAAGGTAACTGCTAGCAGTCGTGGAGTATGTGCAAACCAAATCGACAATATCTCCTTCTTGCTTAATCTCGGTAGCTTTCTGGTTGACAGAATCGGCGTCACAGAGTTCTGCAATAAAGCAAGGAAATAACACCTAAACATTCATAGAATCATAGAATCTTATGGCACAATGGGAGGCCATTCGGGCAATCGAGTCTGTGCCGGCTGTTTGAAGAGAGCAATTCTATCCCACTCCCCAGCTCTCTCTCCCGATAACTGTCCTCCAACAATAAACGTCTACATCTCTTATAAAATATGCATCAGCCTCTCCCACCGTTTGAGGCAATGCATTCAAGATCACAACAACGGGATGAATGAAAAAAGGTTTCCTCAACTTCCCTCTAATTCTTTAGAAACTATTAGAGCATCTCGATTGCGGAATGATTTCTCTGTCCACTCAGCTACAGGTCTCCCTCCAACAATTGTTGTTGAAATGGAGCTGACAATCAGCAGCGACACTGAATTAGCTCAAGACGACCTCACCTGCTGTAAAGGTTCCCAGCACTAGACAGAAAACAAACAGCCTCATTGCTTCTTCTCAGCCTTTGCTGTTGTGTCAGTGACATCAGTTTGCTGGGAACCAACCACAATATTCGTCACTGGCAGATCCCACAGTCCCACGTCACCTCATTGACATCTCACACTTGCTTCAACAATAGGAACCGATTTATTTAACACAGCGCAATACGCAATTGACTGTGTGTATGGCTGTGGGGGTGGGGGGGTGGAGAGTTGGGGTGGGGGGGGGGGGGGGGGTGGAGGGCAGGGAATCCTCATACACAGCTCCTGTTAACTCCATAATTAAACCGCAGCATATGGGATGGTCATAGTAAAAATACAACAGCGAAAACGTAAATTTATATACCGCTCTCTAATGCAGGATGGCATCTCAGAGCTCTTCTCAATGACAGATACTGCGCCCGTGCGAGGGACTGGAGGCGAAAAGTAACCAAACGCTCGGTCAAAGAAACATCTTCGTCTGATTCCCCAAATTAGTAAGAGAGGGAAGAGGTGAAGCGGTTCCTGGGACTCGAGGCGAAGCGGCTGACGGCACGGCCGCCGACGGTGGAGCGGATGATTTAGGGGACAAGGAGGAAGCCAGAAACGTTGGACTCAAGGCAACAGTTGCTGTGTTGGGGAGAGAGGTAGGTCAGAGAGGCAGGGGAGGTGGATGCAGAGGAGTGCAGAGACTTGAAAACTGGAGTGAGGATCTTGAAATCGATCCTCTCCGATACAGAGAGCGAGTGAAGTCTGGCAAGCACTGGGGTAATCTAAAGGAAATGCAAGAATTATTATTTTTACTATTATTACTATTATCATTATTACTATTATTAATCCCACACACAAGTGCCGTTTGTGTTGACGATCGAGATAATGCAGGGAGACTGGAGAGGGGCTGGCCAAAACAGAATATTCTGTATATTTCTGACTTCCACTTCAAATTTCGCAAAGCAGTGTCTCACAAACAGTCCTTGAATCTGTGACCTAATTAATAATTCGCTTCTCTACATATTGGCTTTCTTTTACACTTTAGTTTACCTAATTTTGAATGTAATATTACCACCGCCACAGGAATGTGCTCTGCCAATCGATTAACAAATGTTGAGCCTGTAGCTCAATGGTAAGAGCATTAGCCTTGCAAGTGAGAGACCTGTGTTCTTTTCAGGCTGGGCAAAAGCATGTGCATTATTGTACACACCTGAGAAAAATCCATTATAAAAAATGATCATTTCAATCCACGACTGTTTGGGGGACACTGCTTTGTGAAATGGGCTACAGAATTTCTCCCACAAATATACAGTCACTTAACAGTCTATACTGTAAAGTGCTTTATGACAACTCGATGTCGTGAAAAGCGCTACAGAAAATGCAAGAATTACTGTTATTTTCATTGTTAAATTGATTCCTCCTTGGTGCTAGTTAAACAGAGGTTTCTGCAGGAATTAAACTGACTCGTGGTTTGACCCACCCAGGAACCATATCCAGCTCTGCTCGCTTTCGAGGCTTGTGTTGTTATTATTTAGCTATAGAACTCCAGGGTATTTGCTGTACAACGCAGTAACGCGGCTTCATATTGATGTGAATGTTGCAATAAAGGTTTGTTGTATTGTATGATTATATAGCGCCATCTAGCTTCATTTCAGGCAAGTGTCAGTTGATGGGTTGTGTGATGATGATCTGATTTTGATTTACCCATATATCCAATGGGACAATTAGTACATCAGCAATATTCTTCTCGACATCTCCCTGTTGAACAAGTCCTTGCAAAAGCTTTCCACCACTTCGAGGTATATACACATATATCTCCCATCACAGGACATCCACAACCGCCCCGCCCCACACTCGCACCCGCAACACACCCGCCACCCCCCACCAAGAGAAGCACCCATCTCCCCAGCTCATACCCTAACTCCCTCCCTCTCCAAACCCTCCAATACTACTTACCATCAGTGGACAGGCATTCAGTCTCTCTCCTACCGCTCTCTTGAATTACATCCCAGAGTCATTTCGCTACCCTTTCTGGCTTGACAAACTACGCCCGGTCTGAACACCCTCCTCTTCGATCTTGCCTGCTGCTGCCCTCCCAACTCCCTCAAATCCCATTCGAACTTTCTTTCCTACCCTTCCAAATTTCTCCCCTCCCCTTCCAACTCTCTGCCCCTCTCCTGCCAAATCTAGACTTTTCCTCTCCCAAATCTCTACCCATCCATTCCCAACACTCTCCGTCGATGCCAACAATCTACCTCCCGCCCAAATCTTTCCCTCTCCTCCCAACACTCTCCCCATCTTCCACAATCTCTCATTCCCCTTCCAAATCTCTCCCTTCCCTGCCAGCTGTCCACCACCGCATTTGGATGTACTCCCATCGTCAAATGCGCTTAATCAATTTAATTTTGTCTTTGTCGTTGCTTTATTCTAATAACAACAGCAGTGCATGACAATGATAATAACATTATTGCTTCCGTTAGTTGGACCGCCATATCACGTATTTCATTTGAACCACAATATAATATAGTATACTTGTGATTCACTACATTTTGTCTAGCAATGCGGCAACGAACAGACTACATTAGTGTTCCACAAGTAGTCTTGGATATGGTGACTTACGCTTTTGTAAGGGAATGACAAATCTTGCATTTGATATAACGCTTTTCACGTCTAATCGACGACTCAAAGCGCTTCACAGAATATACAGTCAGGTGAATTGACGACATCTTTGTGGGCGACACGCGGCAGCCGCTTGTGCACAGTAGTGTCGCACAATTAGTCGTGGGTTGAAATGAACAATTTAATTATTGTGGTTGTTAACTAGTTATTAAGTCTACCTGAAAAGAAATGCACAGTTTCACTACCAACAGGCGGCCAATTTATTCCTTGTTAAACAGAGTCATTTGGAAGATGGAAACATGCCGAAAGTTTCTCCTTGACGGTTATCAAAATAGGTGTCCTCTCTACGGAATCTTTGTTCCACAAATATACAGTCAAATCGTTTTATGGTGTGTAATATGGGAAGTGATTCAAGTCGACGGTAAGATGTGAAACGCGCTACATCAAATGAAAGCATTATTCTTACATTATTATAACTTTGTCTCACATTCCATTCTACACAGATGGAGCTTGACTTGTTCAGTTCAAGCGATATCAGTATTTGTTTCCGTTTAAATTATGTTTCACTCACAAAACATTAAACTCAACACAATATGTCGTTGCGTATAATCAACATCCATTGGGATTACTGGCTCGAAATTATTTTGCCAAAAAGCAAATCCATTGAGAAAGTGAGACATCTCAATAAAGCTGCACATGACACAGTGTGATATCTAAAAGAGGGACATCTAGAAGTTCTGGACAAGATATAGTGTGATGTGTGCTGACAGTTTCTGCCTGTCAACTCGCTGTTAACTCACTTTACAGTACATTCACTGACACACGTTGTGACGTCCAGCAACATCAACAACAAAATTACAGTTGTACGGCGTCTTTGACATCAGGAGAATGTCCCACGACGCTGCCTAGTTACTGCTACGGACCCGAGCTGAGGAGAGGTGGGGATGTGGGGATGTGGGGGATTGTGGCGGAGGAGTTCCGATGGATCCATCGAAGAGGAGAGTCCTGGGGCGAGACTCGAGGAAGGCCAGGTAGATATGATAATGCGTTCATAACCGAAATTAAAGATGGTTATTGCTAATCTTTCTTCCACTATTCTCCTATACATTGTATCACTTGTTCGCATGTGGTTGGAAATGGAGTCACGTGTTTTCTCTGAGACTCACAGCAACAAATGTAGGATACGTCAAATAGGGCAACCGTCAGGAATGCCATCTGTGCTGTGATTAAACCCATTAACTCCGTTTGCAGGTTTATGTTCGGTGGTGTAGAGTGTTTTTGTACGAGTCTCAGGCTGGTTCGCATCATTGTGTGGACAGAGAGCACAGTAATACACAGCGCTGTCAGACAGTTCCAGCTGGGAGATAGTTAAACTGCTGAGATTTGTCGTGGTCTGGAGTTCCATAGAGAATCTTTTATCAATCAAATCTGCTCTGTATGCACTCCCACTGGAATACTTCATGAGTATATACTGAGGTTGATTTCCCAACAGTTCTCGATACCATTGCAAATAATAGCTGCTGAGAGATGTGTCCTACTGACATTCCATGGTTACACTTTCTCCTTCTTTCTCGGTCACTGGAGCCGCCTTCTGTGTCACAGAGTCCACTTGGGCCAGGCCTGAAATATAGAAACACGCAGATCTGTAGATCAAGCGTTCGCGCTCGCTTCGCAAGCGAGAAGACCTGGGTTCGATTCCCGGGCAGGACACACTAAATCTTCAGGCAAGTGTCCTAACAAGCATGCGTTTGTTTGCGTAGCATCAACTTGAAACCCAGTTGTTTGTCGATTGGCGGATTGGGTTTACCAAGTGTAATGATCCGTTTGAAAATACAGAAATTATTTAGTCATTCAATCAAAGACTGTTTGTGCGACACTTCTGTGAGATCATGGCATTCCCGTTTCTTCCACAGATTACATTACTCTTTACACAATATTCTTTGAAGTGATTCTAGTATCTCTAACCGATGCTTGACCCAATGCGTCGATTGTTAATGTTGTTATGAACCCTTTGGCAAGTTTTCTTAATCCACACGCCTACTAATAATCCCTCAACAAATAGGCCGTAATTAAATTGGTCATTTCAATCCACGACTGTTTGTGGGACACTGCTTGCACAATTGGCTGCCGCGTTTCGCCCACATATATACAGTAAATTCACTTTGCAGTTTATTCTGCGAATCGCTTTGGGACGTTGATAAGATGTGAAAAGCGATTCGTCAAATGCAAGGATTAGTATTATTAATAGTATTATCATAATGTAGAGTATATATACACATAAACAAATCAACGGGTTTGAAAATTGATTAAAATGACCACTGTTACACCATATTACCTATTAAAATGGCAACCAGAGGCAGACGCCCATTGACTCTCCATATTGTCATCACTCACTGCAAAATTACGATGTTATGTGTGAAGGTATTGTTGTTGATCTGCGACATACAGCTCTGAGACAGGTGACGCTTGATGGCGATGACCTCACTTCCTAATCCTGTGTCGTGGACATCAACTGATCAGTGTGCTAGCGATGTCAATAAGTCACAGATCATCGTCTGGGTAAAGAGATGGGGGAGCGTATCTTAATTGAGTTAATTCAGTTTGGCGACAGACATAGCGGCGACACTGAACATTATTCATATATCTGATATTTGATATTACTTTCTGTTTTAAAGATGAGGCAACTTTAAGCGCTCCACACAAAATACTGTCAGCTTTAATGACTTTAGAAATTATTTGTGTGTTGTCATATGTTATATTGAACGACTAACAGTTGACGCACTTATGCTCGACGACATGTGGACTGGATACCAATGGATCTGGGCTGGAATCAGAGCAAAAACCCGTAGAGTCGCGAAACGCGGCAGCCAAATTGCGCACAGTCGTGTCCCACAAACAGTCATGGCAGTGGGATTACGGCAAAATGGGGGCAAAAATGGCAAGGGGAGGGGTCGGGGTAGGGAGAATGAGTGCAAGACCCGAAATCTTGACTCGATTGTCTTTACTCCATAGTTGATGCCTGGTCTGCTGATTGTTCACAGCCATTTCTGTTTTTGTTTCAGATTTCCAGCCTCTGCAATATTTTGCGTGTTTATTCAGGCAGAATCTATTGATGGAAGTTCAGCTAGTTGGTCACACATATTGTGTAGCTATTACTGAATATAATCGGCTACGACTTAAGCGCTCGAGACACCGTCTGGCATGAAGGACGCTATGTAGATTCAAGTTGTTGTTGTTGATCTCTTCGTTCATGTCAATTGTGGTCAGCCTCAACTGGGATCTTGGACGTATGTGGAAACCCATGAAATTGCTTAAGCATATCCAAACCAGATAGAGCATTCAATTTATACCATCATTACTGAAGGATTACTCGACAGTTATTAAGAGGCATGGGTTTGCCTCAGAGCAACGCAAATGTTGGACAAGTTGATTTACTCCTCTGTTTTTGCCTCTGTTTAATCAGCAATAAAGTGGAACCATGTTATTAGTCGATTGGCCGATCACTAGTTACGGATTAATAACCACTCAATATAGAACAATGATGGAAGCACTGAATCCATAGTTGCTCATAGTACACTGCTATGCTCATTTGGCTGCTGCGTTTCGCTCAAAAAAGTTGCAGTCAATTCATATTATTGTGTATTCCGTGTTCCGTTTTGGTGGGTGCCGAAGACGTTATCAGTCGCTATTCTAAACACAAGGATTATTATTGTTGTCATCAATTCTGCGAGACGTCTCAAACGACTTCGCAAAATGCAATGTAATGCGCATCGACAATATCAGTTTTAAACCCTAGGTTACTAAGTGAGGCACGGGAGCAAATAGCAGGGACTCTGGCCACGATCTTTCAATCTTCGTTGGACACAGAGGTCGTGCCAGATGCCAGGAGGTTAGCTAATGGTACTCCCTTGTACAAAAAGGGGCAGAAGGACAAGCCTGATAACTACAGACCAGTCAGTCTAACGTCGGTAGTGGACAAACTTCTAGAGTCCATAATCAGGGACAAGGTAGATCTTCACTCAGAAAGA
Organism: Hydrolagus colliei; assembly: GCA_035084275.1. Taxonomy (NCBI): domain Eukaryota; kingdom Metazoa; phylum Chordata; class Chondrichthyes; order Chimaeriformes; family Chimaeridae; genus Hydrolagus; species Hydrolagus colliei. The sequence continues at coordinate 665,390 of CM068769.1, forward strand.
TATAGGCTAATAAAGGACAGTCAACATGGAGTTGTTAAAGGCAAATCTTGCCTTGCAAATCTGATAGAATTTTTTGATGAGGTAACGGAATGTGTCGATAATGGTGGCGCAGTTGATGTAGTTTACATGGACTTTCAAAAGGCATTTGACAAAGTGCCACATGAGACACATATTATGAAATTAAAGGCCCATGGCGTAAAAGGGACAGTGGCAGCGTGGATCCACAACTGGCTGCGAGACAGAAAGCAAAGCGTTGTAGTGAGCGGCTGTTTTTCAGATTGGAGGGAAGTGAGCAGTGGTGTGCCACAGGGATCAGTTTTGCGACCATTGCTGTTTGTAATCTACATCAATGATCTGGACATGGGTGTACGGAGTACAGTTTCCAAGTTTGCAGATGACACTAAGTTAGGGAGAATAGTAAATAGTGAGGAGGATAGTAGCCATCTGCAAGAGGATATAGACAAATTGGTAAAGTGGGCAGACACATGGCAGATGACGTTTAATGCAGAGAAGTGTGAGGTGATGCATTTTGGGAGAAGAAATGAAGGGAGGCAATATAGGCTAGATAGTACAATTTTAAATGGTGTGAAGGAACAGAGAGACCTGGGGATTTGTGTCAGTGACTCGTTGCAGGTGGCAGGACAGGTAGACAAGGCTGTTAAGAAGGCATATGGGATACTAGGCTATATAAATAGGGGTATAGAGTACAAAAGTCAGGAAATGCTGACTAACCTCTATAAGACTTTGGTGAGGCCTCAGCTGGAATACTGTGTTCAATTCTGGTCACCACACGACAGAAAGGATGTGTAGGCATTGGAAAGGGTACAACGAAGATTTACTAGGATGGTGCCAGGATTGAGGGACTTCAGCTATGAGGAGAGGCTGGATAGGCTAGGGTTATTCTCTCTGGAGCAGTGAAGATTGAGGGGAGACCTAATAGAGGTTTATAAGATCATGAGGGGTTTCGAAAGGGCAAATGGAGAAAAACTATTTCCACTCGTGGGTGAATCTGTGACTCGTGGTCACAGATTTAAAATAGTTTCAAGGCGAAGTAGAGGGGAGCTGAGGAGAAATTTATTCACTCAGAGAGTTGTTCGAATCTGGAATGCATTGCCTGAAAAGGTGGTGGAGGCTGATTCGATAACAACTTTTAAAAGGGAATTCGATATTTTTTTAGCGAGAACAGATCTATTAGGCTGTGGGGAGCGGGCAGGGCAGTGGGATTGAATCGCTCTTTGCAAAGAGCCGGCACAAACTAGATGGGCCGAATGGCCTCCTTTTGTGCCGTAAAATTCTATGAATGTATGAAACTATGAATCTATAAAGTGGTGTGAAGTCAGAAAATCTACATGGTGCATTGTCGCCCTCTAGTGGCCAGTATATGAAAATTCAACTCTATCATAATATTTGATGCAAAACTTGTTGTAGTGAGCGGCTGTTTTTCAGATTGGAGGGAACTGAGCACTGGTGTGCCACAGGGATCGGTTTTGGGACCATTGCTGTTTGTAATCTACATCAATGATCTGGACTTGGGTGTACGGAGTACAGTTTCCAAGTTTGCAGATGACACTAAGTTAGGGAGAATAGTAAACAGTGAGGAGGATAGTAGCCATCTGCAAGAGGATATAGACAAATTGGTAAAGTGCGCAGACACATGGCAGATGAAGTTTAATGCAGAGAAGTGTGAGGTGATGCATTTTGGGAGAAGAAATGAAGGGAGGCAATATAGGCTCGATAGTACAATTTTAAATGGTGTAAAGGAACAGAGATACCTGGGGATTTGTGCTAGTGACTCGTTGAAGGTGGTAGGACAGGTAGACAAGGCTGTTAAGAAGGCATATGTGATACTAGGCTTTATAAATAGGGGTATAGTGTACAAAAGTCAGGAAGTGCTGACTAACCTCTATAAGACTTTGGTGAGGCCTCAGCTGGAATACTGTGTTCAATTCTGGTCACCACACTACAGAAAGGATGTGAAGGCATTGGAAAGGGTACAACGAAGATTTACTAGGATGGTGCAAGGATTGAGGGACTTCAGCTATGAGGAGAGTCTAGTTAGGCTAGGGTTATTCTCTCTGGAGCAGAGAAGATTGAGGGGAGACCTCATAGCGGTTTATAAGATCATGAGGGGTTTCGACAGGGCAAATAGTGAAAAACTATTTCCACTCGTCGGTGAATCTGTGACTCGTGGTCACAGATTTAAAATAGTTTCAAGGCGCAGAAGAGGGGAGCTGAGGAGAATTTGTTTCACTCAGCGAGTTGTTCGAATCTGGAATGCATTGCCTGAAAAGGTGGTGGAGGCTGATTCGATAACAACTTTTAAAAGGGAATTAGATCTTTATTTAGGGAGAACGGGTCTATTAGGCTATGGGGAGCGGGCAGGGCAGTGGGATTGAATCGCTCTTTTCAAAGAGCCGGCACAGACTAGATGGGCCGAATGGCCTCCTTTTGTGCCGTAAAATTCTATGATTCTATGATTCTATGAGTCTAACTTGAAATAATGCAATCATTGAAACAATAATATTGTGTAGTTGCCCGTGTCTTATGCCAGCTCAGAATAAGTAAAGTAGTAGCCTGTATATTTGTTGGACGAAAGTCGGCAGCCAATTGTGTAGACTACTGACAAGCAAAGTGTAAGGGATGGAGTGAGCATTTATTATTTTTTATTTTGTGGCGAATTCTCCACTCTGGAAATACTAGTCGACGTAGAAATGGTTTCCGGCTTCCAGCTAGACACACCGAACAATGAGGTGTAAGACAATTGGGTCAACGTTTCTTCTAATCAGAGACGCAAGTCTCGGTCCCATCATTGAGGTGAAAGGGGCAGAGTTCGCCTTCAGATTGGAGAGAGCGAAGAGGTTGACGTAGATTTAATGTTTCAGAGCACACAAATTGGGAGAAAGTATAGCACGGAGGACTTTGAAACTGATAATGAGGATTTCGAATTCTGGGGAATGGGTAAGCAAAAGAGAGAGCGAGTTTCCAATGCTAGTTTTATGGAAATTGATGTGTGGAAAAACATCAGCTGTTGAGTGCTGAATGAATCACATTTTGTGCACGAAAGAGTTCGGAAGGCCGACACCCATTGAATTAACAGAGCTGTAAATTGAAGTGATGAACACGTGGGCGTAATGTAAGAAATCTAAAATAATTATTCGTTTTATTATATTAGCAAACCCCAATCAATTAATAGCAACTGGACATGCAGCGAATAATTATTGTCTGCATTTATCGTGCAGGTAATGAATATATGACGTGATTCAGGGAGGTGAATGTGGACTCATCTGTGGCTTCCTTTGGCTACCTGCAGCTCACAGGGCACGAAGACTTTATCAAGCATCCAGTTGGTATTCAACCAGTGGATCAACCCATGTAAAATGCGTAGGCAGTTTCTGTGAGAATTGCTACGACATCTGTCACTGTGGTGAGTTTACAACAACATCAAAAACAACGTTACATTTGTAAAGCGACTTTCACGTCAGGAGGACGTCCCCAGGCGCTTGACAGTAATTGGTTCAGATCCCAACTGAGGAAAGGTTGAGTGGGGGGTGGAGATGCCGATGGGTACTTCGAAGAGGAGAGTCTTCAGGCGGATTCTTGAAGGACGTCAGGGAGGGGGCGACGGTTGTGCCTGCGAAATGGAGTTCCAGTGTTTGGATGGCAGAGTGGCTGACGGCTAGCCCGCCAATGCTTGTGCGGATGGGGCATGGGTGGTGGAGCAGATCAGAGCCAGCTGCGTGGATGCGTCGGGCAGTTTGGTAGTGGGATAACAGGTCAGGGATGTAGGGTGCGGCGAGATTTTAGCGGACTTTAAATGCCACAGTGTTTCGCAGCAGTGGATCAGAGATAACCAAAGTAAGTGTTGGAAGTATCAGAGATGTATAACTGAGCACAGAAACAATTTCGAAATCCCATGGCATTAACTTGATTGTTTCCCCGCAGAATATCCACGAATTGTAAATTCATGCAGCTTTTCTCGCTACCAAAAGAGATTTTAATAGCTAACAGGAGTAGAATAAAAAATATTAGTAGTAACACCAAATATTATCCTCTCCAGAAAGAAACGCAATAATAAAATTGGTCATTTAAATCCGTGACAGTCTGTGGGACGCTGCTGTGCAAAACTGGCTGCTGCGTTTCACCCACAAATTTAGTCATCAAACTACACAATACTTTATTTGAAGCGCGTTTTGACGGTACAGAAGACGTGAAAACGGCTATGAGAAATGGAAGAAATATTACTACAATGTCTGCGTTAACAGTCATGGCACGGCTAACGAAAATTATTTTCCAGAGCGTATGTTTATGGGAGTTGACTCGATAGTCTTGTTGTACAACATGCGAGCATTGTCTCAAAAACGAAGATTCTTGGTGCAATTATTAACTCGGAAAAAAAGCAGCAAAGTTTTCTTATTCTGTATTATTCACCTACAAAATGTACATTCAAGTCACTTTAAGTAGATACTTTGCAGCCCTTTGGGACGTTTCTGTAAGTCATAGGCGGTATATTAAATACAAGTATAATTACCGTTTTATAAATGCGGATTACTTTTCTCTTTCGTTTGACACAACGTCGCCTCTTGTGGTTTCACTGCATTGGTACAGTTGACGTATTTGTACGATGCCCCCATGCCATGCCTACAATGTGGGAAGCTTGGCGCAGTAATACAGGGCACTGTCATCGATCAGGACGGTGTCAATTCTCAGTTCAAAATATTCTCTTATTCTATGGACGGTGGAGTGAAACCAAGCTGGAAAGTCAGGATTCCTGTCATCCTTCCCTGCAATGGGAGACAGTATGTAGACGGGAGCGTTCCTTGATGCGTGTCTGTACCAGAAGAGGCTATCGGGATCATTTATTTTCTTCAAGGTGCAGGATATTGTAACGTCTTCTCCCTCTCGTATCAACAGATCAGCAATGGAGTGTTTCCCCGTGTTCTGCAGGCTGTTACCTGTGGCGAAATTGAACAGCCTAGTTGAGCCGCAATCTTGTATTAGTTGATATCCTGCATTATATTGCTCAGAGCTCTAGTTTCTGAAGCCAGTGGACCTGGGTTCATTTCTCTGGCATGGATAACCATAGCTAAATTACCATGCAACATTTGCCTCAAGCAGTAAGTAGAAATTATTTGTGTCAAGCAGTAAGTAGAAGTTTTTTGTCAGATTGTCTTCCTGGAGCAATTATAACTTCAGCAATCAATCAATTGCTGCCCCGCCCACAATAAAATAGATACTAACGCAGTTACTAAATCCAAGGTTATTCTTGTAAAACTGCTCTACACAGTTGGCTGTTGTGGTTCAACCCTGAGTTATACAGCCAATCCATTTCTTCAATGTAATACACTTGAAGACATTTGAGACGTCTTGAATAGGTTGAAAGTCTTGAACCTGGCTCTACACTCTGGAACACCATCCCTCAATCCCTTGGCCTCGCTTCCTACCTTTCTTCCTTCAATGCCGGTCTCAAGAACTTCCTCTTCGACCTTGCCTTCTACTCCCATCCTAGCTCTTTACCGTTTCCTACTCTCTTTCTCCCTACCCGACACTTGCCCCACCCCCACTCGGTTCCCGACTTAACGTTTCAGCACCAAGGGACGTCCTGCCGACCTCAATGGCGCAATTTTCATATAATGTTGTTGTTTTTCTTGTGATAAAGAACGATACGATATGCAACGATTAATAACATGATACTTTTGTAAAAAGAATAAATAAGATATTACAAAATCTATTTTTTGAAATGTCTTACGGCAAAGCAAAGCGAGCGTTATTGAAAGCATAGTCCACATCTCCCACAGAATCATTGTGATCCTTTGTCTGACATTAACTCTCTAGCTCACGGCTGTTCATTCTGAATGTTGATGAAATGGAGAGACTTGCAGACACTGCTCCTCCCACACGGAGCCTCGCTTACCCAATCACTGCTCCGACCATGCAAAGTCACGCCCAGAAAGTCATTGTATCAAACACACAGTGCTCCGCCCACTCAGACACTTCCCCGCCCACACAGCGCCCCGCCCATCAGTCACTGCCAAGCATACACAGAGCCCCGCCCTCTCAGACACTGCCCCGCGCACAAAGCTCCCCGTCCACTCAGTCACTGCCCCACCTACACAGAATCCAGCATACACAGCAACTTCACCGCTCATACAGAGTCCCGCCCACTCAGTCACAGCCCCGCCTACACAGAGCCCCGCTCACTGAGTCGCTACCCCGCCTACACAGAGTCCAGCCTACTAAGCAACTTCCCCTCCCACACAAAGCCCCGCCCATCTAAAACCTCGCCCACCCTCTCACTGCCAGATGCAGAGAAAGCCCCTCCCACCCAGAGCCACGCCCACAGTCTCTGCGCTAAAATCACGTAGCGCCGCCCACCCAGACAGGGCCACGCCCTCACATAGCCCCGCCCACACAGACAAGGGCACCCCCTCACAGACCCCCGGCAACAGACTCGGTTCCTCACAGGGCTTGCCCAATAAATTGCTGCCACGCCCACAATACGTTGAGCGCCTTCTGTTGTTTCCTCAGACCTGACTAACACCAATTGCAGGTTTTTTGCGAAACCTCCGGTTTATTGACACGTCCTCTCCTCTCCGCTGCCCCGGGTTCTCTTCGTTTTCCTTGCCCTCTCTCCCCGCATCTCTGGCAGAGCAGCGTCTCCCTCGCAACACGCTACAGTTCCTACGATGCGTGGCTGACATGAAATGCAGGCTCACATTCCTTAGCTCCTCAGATGTTGCCTGATTATGATTATTATTAAACTGGTGGAAGTGTTGGTTTTGTGTATCTCAGCAGAGAATCGATTGCCAAACCCCAATACTTTGATTAGATTACCAATCCCAGCAGAGAATATCCGAACTATAAACCCCGGTTGGCTGTTTGGGTAATGTATGTACCAGTAAAGATAATAACTGTTTCCAGTGTTGGAATAGGGAATCTCTAAAGTTGCGGAGTCTCCTTCTTTCTAAACCATCGCAGCCGCTTTGTGACCGACAGTGTCGCCAGCCGAGAGTTCTGTAATAGAAAACGTAGAGTAGGGCAATATATTATCCACTACTTGACTGAATTATTTTTCCATAGTTTGGAAAACTGACCCCACTTGAACGGTCCTATGAATAAATCATTGATTAAAAATGAAATAATTATTAATGTTGAATTATATGTAGCGTATTTTTACGAATTTGTATCGTCTGAATTTGCAGCACAGAATATGCTGTCTAGTGAATTCCAATGTATTATTGAGTAGGAAACACGGCAGCCAATTTTTTACAGCAATCAACCGTGGATTGAGTTTTCAATTATTTTTCAAATTTGTTGAAGGGTTGATTGCTCTAGGAAATCACAGCTGCCAATGGACTCAAAGTATTCGAGTGGACAATTTATTATTAATAATCTTTTTATACAGCGAATAAAGGAACCGTATTCCTACTTACCGCTGGTAATCTTGCCTACAGTAACCCCGCCCGCCCCCCTACCCAAGAATCAAAATCAGTTTCTCTCGCTTGTGAGACGAGGACATTTATCACTCGACTACATTTGTCCATTAATTGTTCAAGTTTAGTTGGCAATCCGGTAGGAACAGTATCTCAGCCAAACAAGACATCATCTGAAATAAAGTTTGCCAGCATTAGACAGACAGCAAACATCCCCATTGTTGGTCTCCAGCCTCTGTGGTTATGTCTGAGGCCTCAGCTGGATGATACCGCACTATGCCTTGTCGACATTGGTAGAGCCCATCCACTCACGTCATCTCATTGACGTCTCACACACTTTACACACGAACAATGACCTAATGCTTTCACACAGCGCCAGCGCCTGGAGAGGCGAATCCTTCCACTCTGATCCAAATTACAATGCAAACCAAAGCCTCAACGTGAAGGCTGGCCATGTTAGTAATATCATCACAATCCTTCTAGTTCTTATAGCGCCTTTTTTTTTGTGGTCCAGACATCACAAAATGCAGTGGAGTCAATTAACTCTATGTTGTGAGCGAATTGCCAGACAATTGATGCCCAGCAGGGTCTGGTGAACAATCATGGATCCAGCGTTGTCAAACAAATGGCCACATTTTCGCCATTGTTTTTCGTGAAGGAATTACTTCATGTGGAAATGGGTGTGCACCTAACGCTAGATAAACAAACTTATGTAGGGGAAGCAAACTTGCCCCACAATTTCCCCTTCTGGAAATCGAACCCAGGATACTCAATTGCGGGTGAAGTGCTTTTTTAAGCTACCATTGTGTAAGAGTTTTTGCTTTGCTTGTTTCCCTCATGGGATCATCGAGCTGATTGTTTGACTGTTAGATCATAAGTCAACGTGATGTTCACATCGTGACTTTGTCTCCTATCCAAAAGGAAAGCGCTGCTGCCAACTCTGTAGAGATACAAATACCAATCCATTGGACACTATTCGTTTGCGTAGTAGTTTCTCACTGTTACCCAGGCTGTTGTGGTTGTACAGTATTGTACAGCGTTAAAGGAACACTAGCATATTGTCGACAACAGAATCGAATACACTTTTTTTGTACCGAAGTGAGATCCATCAAATGGCAGCTGCTGTTTTGGAGACAAAATGAGTAATAAAAAGGGAGAGATAAATTATTTTTTGAAAGCAATAGATTAGTCCTGCTTGAGCAATAGAGGTCAAGTTGTGATTGGATCAGATTATGAGCAAGAATGGTGATTGCCAGAGCATTGAACTGTTTCTTCAAGTCGTGGATCTACCTGTCCATGTCAGAAACAAGTGTGAATATTTTTGAATATTGTGCCAGTGAACTGATATGCCAAGCGACCACCAAAGTATGTTCCTTGCTGTTAATACAGAGGCGTGTGTATTAACGAACGGATGTTTTGTGCTGCCATGACTGAACCCAGATGCTCTCACTTGTAAGGCACTGAAATTCAGGCCTCAGTCTGTGAGTTTGTGTATGGCAGAAACGCTGATCTGTGCCTTTGTGGGGCTCAGTGCACAGTAATACACAGCAGAGTCTGAAAGTCTCACTTGGGATATAGTTAGTGGCACGGTGCTCTCCGCTTTATCCACCTTCGTTGACAAACGTTCTTCTGGGAATTCTGGATGACGATGGTCTTTGCTGCTGGAGTGTATCTGAACGATATATCCTGGAATTTGTTTGGGATTGAGACGATACCATATCAGGTAAGGATTGCTGTCGCTTGTCGTGAAATTGCACTGCAGATGCACATCTTCGCCTTCGTCCATTGCCACAGTTAATTGGGGCTGTGTTACACTATCTCCTCCACACTGCCCTGGAAACCAGACACACTTGAACGTTCAGCAAAATAAGAACAATAATAAAATTTGAACATGTGGATTTGGCATCTCACTTCTTCTAGACCACTGAAACTCGCGGTTCAGTAAAAACAACAATGAGTGTGGGGTAACTAAACTTGCCTCACGTATCACCTTGTTTGACCCGTGAACCGAACTCACATAATCACGCTTGTGAGGCGAATACTCTAAATTTTTACGTACAGGACTCGACAAATCCATGAGTAATGACACGTATTGGTTACTTTGTACTAGAAAAGATTGGGTGGATAATATATCTTGTCAGCAACATTATATAATTCGTGTGTGTCTTACCTGACAAGGTAATGAAGACTGATACCATGTATATATAAATTGCCATATGTATTTAATGCCCGGAGTGATAAGAGAGTGATGATGCTGTAGTTGGAAATGTTGGTCGGGAAGCAGTGAGATGCTGTGAGGAGGGCTAAACAGTAAATGACTTACACACGTTGCCATACACTGTGAGGGAGCAGGTCTGCGGTTTATGTGTAACAAGATTTTCTATGTCATTGAGCGCCATTTGCTCTGCTCTGCCATCTCTGCCATCCTCCATTGGTTCTTCTCCAACCCTGACATGGCTTTCATCAACCAGGTGTCTGACACATGCACCAACTTACACCAATAATCTTGTTACAATTCGTCCAAACACATATATGATATTAACGCAACTGTACTACCTGCGGATTCCTATAGCTTAGTGATATCAACACTCACCCCACAAGCAACGTGTCTGTGTTAGATTCTTGCAGGGCGAATTCTTAGATAAGTATCCTAACTCTACCCACACAATTCTGTTTGCACAGCAATCAGTAGCAGTTCGATTATTTCTCGATTGATCTGATTGTGTTTCAATGTTAATAATCATTCATAAAATAAGCTATTGAATACAACACTGTTTGTGTGACATTCCTGTGCACAATTGGTAGCCTGGTTTCGCCTGCAAATCGCCGAGTCACAATATTTTACAATGTAGTATGAAGCGATTCATGATGTCTCAAGTTGGACATGATATTCAGTGGAATACACAGGGTTAGATAGTGAAGTAATCTGTGATGGTTTCACATTCCCTGGGGCAGCTGGCAATTTGGTAAAGAGGTGAAACAATCCTTTGGGCGGGAGTTGGGTGGTGGTGGGGTGTTCAAAGCCAACGGGGAGGAGCCATGTGGCGTCAACAGTTTCTCAGATGTCTCTGCCCCAGTTAGTTGAACTTTGCCTTCCTGCCCCGTTTCCGCTCCAAGCTTCTGGTGTTGGGCAATAAACACATTTTTCTAGCATAACTTGTGCGTGTAAGATAGTTTCTGTGCATTTTAATTCGCTGAATTCAGCTTCAAATATTAACATCACCATTTGCAAAGCGTGGCTCTGATGCATTGGGAAAGCCATCCAGATATTTGTGAGTATTCAGATCAAACTGTGTTCTGTGTTTATGACTGTCTTTGCTCAAGCAGCTTAAGAGCCTCTAAGTGTTTGATTTGATATAATAGAAGGCCATCCACCAATCGATTATCAACCAGAATTAAACTTGCTTATCGGCAGAGAAACCACAATAATGCTAATCCTTGCTTTTTATATATTTATTTTGACATCATATTAACGTCCCAAAGCGCTTCTTAGTGTATACCGTGAAGTGAAATGAACACAGAATTTACTGGGAAGCGCAGTAGGTTAGGATCATCACTGGAGAAAGGAAAATGAGTCTACCTTTGGGGTCGACGACCCTTCGGCTGAATTTCGCAGTTCTTTCTGTTTGTATACAGTAAAGTGAATTGACTGCATATTCGTGGGCGAAACCCGGCAGCTGATTGAACACAGAAGTGTCCCTCGAAGCGTCGTGGGTTGAAAATGACCAATATATTCTGGTTTATTTGTCGGCCGGATTATGATTGGGCAATTAGGACAAGGAAGTTTACCCCAGCTTTCTCCCTGGTCAACCTAGTCTCACGCTTGTAAGGTGAGTGTTCTAACGCATAGCTCAACGAGTAGTTGGAACTAATCACTCTTCCAGATGCTACTAAATCTCTGCTGGTTGTACAGTGATGTGGAATTACTGTGTATGTTTCCTGCTGAATGTAGCAGCCACAGTTACACAGCAGTGTCCCACAAACAGTCATCGACTGAAGAGGAACACTTTTTAAAATCAATAATTATTCACATGAAAGCGATCCGCCATTCGACGAAAAACTGTATTCCTACTTAATGCTATGTAAATATATGTATGTGTTTGTACGTGTGTGTGTGTGTGTATGTGTGTTTGTGTTTGTGTGTGTGTGTGGGGGGGTGGTAATGTAGCACGTCTATTATGTCGCCATGTGGCGAATGGAACTCAGGTCGGCTTGTTTACGAGGCGAGTGATCTGAATGTTGAGCTACAGTAACCTCAGCATGTTTTTGTACAGGATCCTCTTAGACACGCAGCACTGTGCTCTCTGCTGCACAGAAGTACGTGGCGGTATCTGTCACTCGCGCGTCTCTCATTGTCAGTGTGCTGTTCTTCTCTTTTGTATCAGCCAAAGCACTTATCCTCTCCTCCACCTTGAACTCTCTGCTTCCCTTCACCAGCAAATGGATGGAGCCGTTTTCATACTGTTTGTACCATTGGAAGGCTGGGTTTACCAGAGTCGTGTTGCAATCGATGGATACATTTTCGTTTTCATTTCCTGTCAGTACCTGAGGACTCTGTGACACTTCTCTTTCAGCCAAGACACCTGGGGAATTGACATGGACATTCTTGGAAACAAATTCGGAAAATATCTGGAACAAAACTTGTCATTATTTTGGAGTAAAACAAGGATGTGTTTATCCAAACTTGCACTCAACTTACAGAAGAGCGAAATCATGAAATTAAAAGTAATATGTGTTGCTTGGTAACTTGGCTTCATTCTCAATCCTTGTCGTTTCATGTCAGAATCTCCGGGTGAAAAGCAAGGAGACACCAGCTAACTGCTGATAAACGTTCATGAATGTTTGTCGAGTGCCGCTAACTGTGTAGTATATAACTATACTCTCGGTGACGCCACGACTGACATCTCATTTCCTGTATGTTTGCGTGTTTGACATTCATTCCCCAATCGACTACAAGCAGCGTTCGTTCAGTCCAGAAGATAGGAAGTGACTGCACTTTTCAATATATTCTTGCTGTCGCTTTGAATTAGTTGACTTACGTAATCTGTGGCTGCATCTCATGCAGCAACAGATTCAGCCACAAATATATACAGTCAATACACTTTATAGTGTAATCTATGAAGCGCTATGGGACGCTGATAATATGTGGAAAGCGCTATATCATATGCAAGGATTATTATATTATATATTAAAGAAGCAAACATAGCTATAACTGTTCGTAATATTATTTTAGGATCTAATTGGAATGTATTATCGGAAGAACTGTCCATAGATGCATTTATTTAGCGATAAAAGTTACTTCCATGCATTATTATGTCAAGTCATTGAAGCGTCTCATAGGTCTGCATAGATTTTACTCTCGAGGGCAGAGACAGAATATTTGGCAAACTCAGCATTTAGTTTGTGTAACACAATGTCCCACGATCACATGTGAAGTGACGGTACAATTGTGCTGGAACAATGTCTGCCACGGCACCAGTAGAAACTCTGTTCATCCTGGAGCAAAGCCATCAAATCATTATTGCCTCTTGTTTCAAGCCACATGAAAATCCCTTTCATGTCTCCTTGGATTGACAGCTTCTCCGAGACTGCAGCCACCGCCAGGAAAAGCGACCCACTAACTGCCTAACAGACAGGTTACAATGTACTTCTGTAACATGCTGTAAACGTGTATTTGTATGCCGAGTATGGGACCATGCATAAGGATTTGGGATGCGGACTGCACAACATCCCCTCTGTTGTACTCGTGTAATCACATAAAATTACTGAAAGCGCCAAGTTCAATGTGTGAGAGGAACTCATGAGTATCTAGTGAGTTGTTGTACGAGCAATCTGCCCTTCTATAACAGTGTGGGCTCCACGGCACAGAGATACACGGCGGTGTCACTCACAACCATCCTGAGAATCTGCAAGTTAATTAGTTTCTTCCCCTTGTTCACCTCGGCAGTGAAACGGTCAGCAATTCCAACAGCTTTGTCTACCTTTCCCGAGGCATATATCTTGAGGAAATACTGAAGAGCTCCATCGGGATATTGCCTGTAGCAGAAGATAGTGTCTATTCTTGAAACGTTCATTCTTATTGTCACGTTTTGTCCTTCAAGTTCTGTTATCTCAGGGGGGGTTTGGTATATGACACCACTCCCATTGGCCACTGGAAAAACAATACATGTCTAATTAAAAATATGAGTTAAAATTCTCTTTACTATGTATATTATGAAGAGCTTTTACATGTCTAAAATGTCTATATGAATCGCAAGAGTTGCTGTTATTACTGTAACTTTGCTGGGGAACGGTAAACGATCACTAGTGTTTTGGTGCTGATAGATTTTCTGTCTGTGTTTGTAAATGTTGGAACTGCTTATACTTGCGAAGTTGTTCCATTCAACTTTTGAACTTGATTTTCTGTAGCTCGTGAAATAAATCATTAAAAGCTACTTCCAAATTGAAAATACACATGTCTTGGGGTTGTGTGTTTGCATTAACTCGTCTTGTCGCCGTCTCCAATCGCTTCAACGATGTGAAGCGAATTTAACGTATGTTCTGTTGGAGGAAACTTGGCATTCAACTGTGGGTAGCCGTATCCCAAAGTCATTCGTGGATTGATCGATCAAACTAATATTATGTAAAAACTCTTTTTAGAAAGCGATTCATTAATTAAATAACAACAACGAAAACATTAAACCCATGTGCGCAGCATGCATTGGTCATGTCCAAACATACTTACTGTTTAGAGTGAGAATTACTATCAGTAACTGGCAGTGGGCTGCCATGCTGGCTGCTCAGGTGTGGACAGATAATAGAGTTTCTTCCTGTATAAATGGCTGCTTTGCTGCTTCAGTTTAATGTTGTGAGGCAGCGGTGGGTCTGACGCGTGAAGTGGGCTTCTATCTACATGTGTAGGCGTTGCCCACTAACTAGTGGATCTTGAACTTAATCCACCGCAACTTGGGACTTCCTCCCGACGTGCGACCTCTGCTACACAGTGGTTAGAGCTCTCTGCTTACAAGCGTGAGACATGTGGCTGAATCTAGGCACATCAGGGCGAAACTTTGGGCCAGTCTCCTAACTCCACACACACACACACCTAATAATATTCCGTTCAAAAATACACAATAATAAAAATGGGTCTTTTCAAGCCACGACTGTTTGTGAGGATGATGCTTGCTTTGTGTAATTGTCTACTGTGGTTTGCGCACAAATACACAGTCACTTGCTTGGCAGTATATTGTGTGAAATGCTTTGAGACGTCGAGAAAATGTGAAAAGCGCTAAATCAAATGTAAATATTATTAATTTTAAATATGTAATGTTTTTTTTCGCTGCTGTACCGGTGATTGGAAGCTGATGTATCTCGGAAAAGAATGGAGAGTGGACTTGCAGTTAGCATACAAACAAACTGATATAGATGAACGCAACTCACAAGGGAGCCGACTTGTGTTTGATTCCCAGGCAGGGCGATACTTTGGGCAAATGTTCTTAATCTACACACGCAACTGCGTGTCGCTGACAATGAGTCGGATCGCGTAAATTAGTATATTGGTGGATCGCGTTGATGTCGTCATCAACCCTTCAAAGTTAATTAATAATAATAATAATAATAATAATGATTTTCTATTTCCTTCCCTGTCTGTTTTGGGGAACATGTTGCGTCCGCGGTGTTTCCCGCACAAAATATACAGTTACTAATTGATGCAGCAGATCGTGTGTTGTACTATCAATTGTCTGGGTGATGTGATAATACACTATATCGAAATCACAAATTATAATTTTTGATAACTCAAAAAAAGTGTAATCTGTAAGCACTTTGAGATGTATGGAAGATTTGAAACTGTATTCCCCTTTGTTGCGAATACATCTAAGCAAATAAGCTGTGAACTATGATTTCTAACATGAGAAAAATAGGCCAGTATTAAAAGTGTTCCCAAATGAAACCAGTAAAGAAAAACAGATTGCTGTTATCGAAATCCAACACCTTGATCAAACCAGTAAGATCCACGGAAGGGCGGATGCTTGTTTGTGAGAAGTACAACAAAAAATATGGATACATTGTTCATTAGTCAACCGAAGCCTTGCGTTAATCAGGCTTTGGACAAACCTTTGTACATTTCAGCTGAGCCAGCTATAGTGTATAGCAGGGAAACAGTGTCAACTGTAACAGGAAGCACCTGCTGTGGCTGCAAAGCAAATTGTTACAGAAAGCAACGTATGAAGTTATGTCAGTTGCTGCTGATGTTATAGGTGTGTGAATATCGCCATCTGTTGGTTGGTTGCAGCTAGAACACGTGTACTGCAGATACAAATGATTGCAAATTGATTTCGACCCACCATATCTTTCCTGTTCGTATCCTATCCTTTGGATACTTACACCTTATTCCCATTTCCCTGCTCGTTTCTCTTATTGCCTATGCCTCAATGGGACATTCGACTCCAACCTCATTCACACTCTCGTATTGGGACGTGTCTCTGCTGGTACGTGGCACAGACTATTTAGATTTTTTCCTTGTACTTCTCTTGTATTTGGTAATGTTACATTTCGTAACGTTGACGTTAAGAATTTACATTGCTGAATCATAAACTTTATATGGATATACATTTATATTACTTTTGTACAGCGACTCCCACATTGATGTCTCAAGGTGCTGTATTCCTTAGAGGAAAAGTGACAACTAATCAGGGTACTTGTTAAATATAACCCTCTCTTTTCACTGTCCCATAGAACAACATTTATGGTGGTTGAAGGTGTGGTTTGCTGAAGAGTTGATTTAGTTTGTTCTAACTGCACACCCAGAAATGGGTTCAGTTGTTTTTTAGGCCGGATAAGTCGAGTGTTCTAACTACTGAGCTACAGGAGCTAATTATAGTCGCATGAAAAGTGAGTTCACACTTACAGCAAGTTAATCAGAGATGTGTGGATTAAGGAAACTTGCCTAACTACAAACACTTGTAATTAGATAACGCCTTCTACGCATCTTAGAAAGATTCTCCCTCAATAGGAATCGAACCCAGTTCATACCGAGTTGAGTGCTACAACCAATATGGCACATAAAGCCACAAGGTTTTTTGTACGGGTGTCTCGGGGATGCCTTCGCTGTGGGCCTCAGTGCACAAACATAGGCAGCGCTGTCGCTGAGCTGGAGGTTGTTGATCTTGAACTGGAAATGTTTTTTAGAGGAATCCATCAGGGCAGAGAAGCGTAGCTGACTGATATTCTGCCCGTAGGAATGCCTTTGGATGAGGAAAGCGGGCCCTTCACTGCGGCGCTGGCGGTAAAGCAGCACTGAGATGCTGTCACTAGTCGTGGAGACATTACAGCTGATAGTCAGTGAGGCGCCTTCGAAACGCCAGTCTGCTTTCGGGCTCTGCCTCACCCAATCTCCATCACTGATTCCTACAGGAAACAATTGTGTAATTCAGTGTTGAAACGATCAATACTAAGTTAGAAAACAAACGCTATTGTGGGCCACATTTCATAGAGTATATGTAGTTCCTGTAGCTCAGAGGTTGGAGCACTCGCCTTACAAACGTGAGACCTTTGTTCATATGCAGGCAGATCAGGAAAAGACTTTGGGCGAGTTTCCTTACTCCACATGCGCGACTAATAATAATCCCTGCGAAAAAACAAAATATTGTGATGAAAACTGGTCATTTTCAACGCACGGCTGTTTGTGGGAACGCTGCTGTGTGCAATTGGCTGCCACGTTTCGCCAACAACTATACAGTCAATTCACTTTAATGTATAATCTGTGAAGCGAATCGAGACGCCGATAAGATGTGAAAAGCGCTATATCAAATCAACAGTTATAATTACTGTATACTATGACACACTTTGAGACGCTTTGAGAATGTCTTCACACACGGGGATATTTTGTTCTACAAGATGAATGTCTGTAAGAATTTGTCAGTCATTTGCAAATTAAATTGCACCGTCCTTCAAATGGAAACCTCTAATAATATTCATCCTTAAAACTTATATAGCGCTTTGTACGTTTTCTAGACGTCATTAAGCACTTCAGAGAATATACTTAAAAGTGAATTAACTGCAGATTTGTGGGTGAAACGTGACAGCGAATTGTGCACAGCAATGTTAAAGTAACCAGGGTGAAAGGAGACTCTGTTTAGAGAGGACCCGTTGTACTAGCATTGACTTGGATGGCTGTCGGTAATGATATCTAGATTAACTAACCATGTAGTGAGAATGCGATGGCTGCGGAGAGCAAATATCCCAACTGCATTGCGTTCAGACACCACAATCAGCGTTTATGTCTCTGCTGCTCTTGCCACCGTGTGACACTGAGGCCATTAATAAAGCTGAGAACCCTTTGTGATGTTGTCTCTTATCTGTGCGTCACTATCTCGTACCTCGAGCTGCTGTGGGCGTGTAGGACTGCTCCAATCAGATTCAGGCTTAAACTTGTACATTTGATCCTGAGTATACACACCCACAAATTACACAGTCAATTCACTTTACAGTATAGTCATTGAGAAATATTAATGGTAAGGCGATTGATCAGATGGAAGGATCATTATAATAACGACTTATTTCCTCATTCAAACGCTATCGCCTTCAGTCTTCATTACAAACTTGAAACTTTAGATGATCTTATATTTATTGTCATACCAATATATCCGACCCACCTTTATATCTCAACAAATACATGTACAAGTTGCATAAATACAAGCAACATTGACTCAAACCTCAGTGTTTCTTTGAATTCAGTTAGTAATTCATTCTTAATACTAAACTTATTTTGAAGGAAATATATCTACTGTAGATGAATTCATTCACGATTCACCAAAAAGGGGGATGCTACTGACTCCTTTCTAAATAGAGGTATACACATACTAAGAAAACTTGTCCAAAGTTTTGCGCAGCACGTAGTCGAACCCAGGTACTCTCGCTTCCGAAGCGACTTGCTCTCACTTCTGAGCTAGAGGACACGGCATGATAGTTTTTGTAGGGCGGTAACGCTGTTCTGTGTCTCCGTGGAGCTCAGTGCACAGTAATACAGCACGGAGTCTGTGACTCTCACTTGGGATATATTTAACGGGACGGTTCTCGCCGCTTTATCCACTGTTGTTGAGAAACGCTCTTTTGTAAAGATAGATACTTCATTCACCGTCACAGTCGCTGGGAGCTGTGTCGCCGAGTCTCCTCCACAATGCCCTGGGAAACACAAACACATCAGCGTTTAATGCAATAATAACGTAAACATACTTGTGTTTGATACAGCATCGTATAGAGTGATCGTGCCATCTCCAAGCGTTTCACTGACTATATATTGACTCCATTTTGTGGGTGAAAGCGGCAGGCAGTTGAGTGCATCTTCCAGCACAAACGGTCATGGAATAATAATGATAATCCTTGCATTTAGTATAGCGCGTTTCACTTCTTGGAGTCGTCTCAAACGTTTCCAGTGTATACTGTGAAGTGTATTGACTAAATTTCTTCAGCAGCTGCATTTATCAAGAGATCAATAGCGTAGTAAAGTGATCGGCCAATCGACTAATAGATCGGGTACCTAATCACTGCTCGGTAAGCAGATATATATGTGGGTCTGTGGAAAATGTACATTTGTAGTTTCGCCCAATCTCACCGAGAATCGAACTCAGATCCTTCAGCATGCGAGGCGAGTGTTCTAACCACTAGCTGTGGGAAACCACTTATCCACAAGTGGTACAGTATGTTGCTTATTCCATGCAATAAAACTTTGGCTTTGAAGAACATGTAAATGAATTGCATCCATATGGATTAGGTGTTTTGCTTACCTGCGAAGTTAATGATGGCGGCTGCCACATATATGTACATTGTCATCTGTGTTAATGGCACCCTGTGTTGAGGAAGCGCTGGTGGTTTAGTGGGAGAATGTTGGCTGGGAAACATTAAGATACCATGAGGAGGACTGAACAGGCAATGACATAAACAGGTTGCCATACACTGTGAGTGAGCTGGTCTGTGGTTTATGTACAAACTTTGTTTCTCTGTCACTGGGTGTCATCTTCTCTGCTCTGCCATCTCGCTCCTCCATTGGTTCTCTTCTAACACTGACATGCCATTGATAAAATGGATGGCAGACACCTGCAGCAAGATAGATCGATAGATGCATTACATGTCGTCCAAACACATACATGAGTTCCACACATCTGTACAATCTCTGGACTCATAGTTTAATGGTATCAACACTCGCCTTACAAGCACTTTACCTGCGTTTGATGGCTGCCAGAGCGACACGTTGGTCAAGTTTACTTACTCCACACTCCGACCGAGGTTTACCGAGAGTAAGTAGGATTACGGTTGATAATCGCTTAAAGAGCAGCTTTCCAGGGAAACAATCTCTCCCACCATAGGGAACTCGATCCGCGTCTGTTTATAGGACAATGCTGTGCCGAACTGAATACCTCGTTTCGCCAGCAAAACGAAACGTAAGTACATTTTACGTTGTACACTGTGAAGTGATTTATAGCTATCTATCTATCTATCTATCTATCTATCTATCTATCTATCTATCTATCTATCTATCTATCTATCTATCTATCTATCTATCTATCTATCTATCTATCTATCTATCTATCTATCTATCTATCTATCTATCTATCTATCTATCTATCTATCTATCTATCTATCTATCTATCTATCTATCTATCTATCTATCTATCTATCTATCTATCTATCTATCTATCTATCTATCTATCTATCTATCTATCTATCTATCTATCTATCTATCTATCTATCTATCTATCTATCTATCTATCTATCTATCTATCTATCTATCTATCTATCTATCTATCTATCTATCTATCTATCTATCTATCTATCTATCTATCTATCTATCTATCTATCTATCTATCTATCTATCTATCTATCTATCTATCTATCTATCTATCTATCTATCTATCTATCTATCTATCTATCTATCTATCTATCTATCTATCTATCTATCTATCTATCTATCTATCTATCTATCTATCTATCTATC
Organism: Hydrolagus colliei; assembly: GCA_035084275.1. NCBI lineage: Eukaryota > Metazoa > Chordata > Chondrichthyes > Chimaeriformes > Chimaeridae > Hydrolagus > Hydrolagus colliei. Next base: position 685,793 of record CM068769.1, read on the forward strand.
TATCTATCTATCTATCTATCTATCTATCTATCTATCTATCTATCTATCTATCTATCTATCTATCTATCTATCTATCTATCTATCTATCTATCTATCTATCTATCTATCTATCTATCTATCTATCTATCTATCTATCTATCTATCTATCTATCTATCTATCTATCTATCTATCTATCTATCTATCTATCTATCTATCTATCTATCTATCTATCTATAAACTATATGTACATTACAAAATATGTAGGAGGAGGTGCTCAGAGGAACTCCCACAGCGTGTGTGTATGGGGTTAGATGATTCCTTTATTTGTGTTGATCCCGGTCCTCACATCAAAACACTCAAGAATCTCGCACCATCCTACATTCGTGACTTCCTATCCCTCCTATCTCTTTACCAACCTGCCCGCCCCCTTCGTTCGGCTGGATCTGACCTGCTCTACGTCCCCCGATCGACCCTCCCAACCAATCGCGGGCGAACCTTCAACCACTCTGCCCCCAACATCTGGAAATCCATCCCGAATTCATTCCGCCACAGTTTTTACTGAGAAGTGAATCGACTGTATGCGCTACTGTATAAACGTGGCAAGCCTCTTCCTCTATTTTGCAACCCTAGTACTCTAAGCATTGGACTGCAGTCACCTGGGCAGACACATGGCAGATGAAGTTTAATGCAGAGAAGTGTGAGGTGCTGCATTTTGGGAGAAGAAATGAAGGGAGGCAATATAGGCTAGATAGTACAATTTTAAATGATGTGAAGGAACAAAGAGACCTGGGGATTTGTGTTAGTGACTCGTTGAAGGTGGCAGGACAGGTAGACAAGGCTGTTAAGAAGGCATATGGGATACTAGGCTTTATCAATAGGGGTATAGAGTACACAAGTCAGGAAGTGCTGACGAACCTCTATAAGACTTTGGTGAGTCCTCAGCTGGAATACTGTGTTCAATTCTGGTCACCACACTACAGAAAGGATGTGAAGGCATTGGAAAGGGTACAACGAAGATTTACTAGGATGTTGCCAGGATTGAGGGACTTCAGCTATGAGGAGAGGCTAGATAGGCTAGGGTTGTTCTCTCTGGAGCAGAGTAGATTGAGGGAAGACCGAATTGAGGTTTATAAGATCATGAGGGTTTCGACAGGGCAAATAGAGAAAAACTATTTCCACTCGTGGGCGAATCTCACAGATTTAAAATCGTTTCAAGGCGAAGTAGAGGGGAGCTGAGGAGAAATCTTTTCACTCAGCGAGTTGTTCGAATCTGGAATGCATTGCCTGAAAAGGTGGTGGAGGCTGATTCGATAACAACTTGTAAAAGGGAATTAGATCTTTATTTAGCGAGAACAGGTCTATTAGGCTATGGGGAGCGGGCAGGGCAGTGGGATTGAATCGCTCTTTTCAAAGAGCCGGCACAGACTAGATGGGCCAAATGGCCTCCTTTTGTGCCGTAGAATTCTATGAATCTATGAATCTATGAAAAACCTTAGCATGTTTTTATACAGGTCCTTCGTAAACACACATCACTGTGCTCTCCGCACAGAAGTAAGTGGCGGAGTCAGACACTCGCACGTCTTGGATCGATAACGTGCTGTTTTTCCCAACAGTCAAAGCATTTATCCTCTCCTTCTGCTTCATCTCTCTCGATCCCAACACCAAGTAAGTGATGGAGCCGTTTCCATGCTGATTGTACCATTGAAACCCTGGGCTGGACACTGTGGTGCTGCACTCCATAATTACATTCCGATTTTCATTCTCTGTCAGAGCCTGAGGTCTATGTGACACCTCACTTTCAGCCAAGACACCTGGGGACACAGAATATTCTTGGATAGTATTTCATCAAATGTCTGCAATAAAATTTATAATTATGTACCAGGAAAACCAGGATGCGTGTGTCCAATCTGATACTCTACTTACACAAGATTGTTGCAATTAAATAAAAAATTACATGTGGTGCATTAAAATCCTGCTTCATTCTCATGTCTTTTCTATTCACGTCAAAATGTCTTATTGATGTAAAGTGGGAAATCAGCTACAGGCTGATAAATGTTAGCAATTTTTTGTGGAACGCAGTTAGCCATGCAGCTTATAACTAGATTCTCAGTGACAGCTTCACACACTTCTCACTTCCTGTATGTTTGCTTCTGCCGAATTCATTCGCCAATTGGCTAGACACTTGCTGCTGGTTAGCGGAGGTTTGCATGTGTGTGAAGTTAGCAAACGTGACTTATGTTTCTCCCACCCTAATTGGTTCCCAATCAGGCGAGATTTGGGGCAAATACACATACTCCATACACACACACCTCATTTTAGTTTAGAATAAGGAGGAAACCGCAGCTTAGTCCATTGGTGGTTCACTTTGCTGGGGATAATATTCCCCATCTCCAAAATGTTCTACATCAAAGGCAAGCAACACTAAAATAATCATTAATATTGACAGTATAATTACTAGCATTATGATTAAGATCGCTGTCCAGTCATCTATGTAATTATTTGGACGCCTTGAAGCATGTAAACAATATAATTCTTCTGCACCTAAGTTTAATTAATTGTTCTCAGTTTTATCGTGTTCCCAATCTACACTGAAACAATCTACCTTACTGTAGTTACCAAAATCTAATGCAATTGTTAATAAAGTGAGATCCGCTAGAATGCGGATGCTTATGTTGGAGAAAGACAATAACATGAATATATGACATCCCCATTACCTTTTCGAGCAAACTAAGCCTTGCGATTGTCATGGTTACGAATTAGACAAACCTTTGAACATTTCAGCAGAAGCAGCAATAATACGCAGGATTTAACCAATGTGGACTGTAATAGGAAGCACCTGTTATAGCTATCAAGGTAGATTGACACAGAATGGAACGTGGCAAGCTATGTCAATTGCAGATGGTGTTATATGTGTGTTTTGTCTGCCATCTGCTGGTGGACTGTAGCTACTGCACGAGTATAATTTAAAAGCAAGAGTTTTTTTGGGCGCCCTACATAACGTTCCTGGTACTATTGTCTCCAATGGAAATTGATAGCTTAGTTCCATTTACTTGCTTTTTCCTCGTGTTGTCTGTGCTTTAATGGGACACTCGAATTCATTCTCATTCACAGTCTCTTACTATGACATATCCCTGATAATTGTTTCTCCACTTTAATTCTATTCCTTGCTCTGATCCTGTAAACGTTGATTATATTCTGCTTCAACTTGAGCTGGCATTCACCGTTTACATGACAGCACCACAATAGTTACCTGTGTGTGGCACTATTCATTTCGCGATGATGTCACAATGCAGTGTATTTACTACTACATCAACAAAAGAATCACATTTGGGACGTCCTCCCGACGTGACAGGCGCTATGTAAGTACAATGTTGTTGCTGCTGTTCACGTCGGATGGACGTCCGAAGCCGCTGACCAGTCCGCTCGAGAACTGAGCAATGGAGAGGGCAGCGTCGTGGGGAGGGTCGTGAGAGAGGTGACACTGGAGGGCGAGAGTTAGCAGCGAATGGACAGAGTGAGTAGGGCAGGAGAAGGCAAGGTCGAAGAGTAGCGTCTTGAGACCGACATTAAAGGAGGCTATGGAGGTAGGGAGATAGTCAGTCGAAGGGACTGTAGGAAGGAGATCCAGAGAGCAGCGAATGAAAATCCGTCCACCGATAATAGGGCGGGTCAGGCGGGGGACAACGAGCAGATCGCATCCCACTGAACGGAGGGGGAGTGGAGGTTAATATTAGGACAGCAGATCGGAGAGTTGGTGGTGGGTAGGGGTGGCGAGGGGTTGGATCGCGGGGCTGGCAAGGCCGTGAATGGCCTTAAAGGTGTGGAGGATGATTTTGAATTCGAAAACTTCATGAGAATTGACAAACAATCTGCATTTTTATTTTTGTGATATAAATAATAAACTTTGTCCTCAATTCCTATTGCCTCATGGACCAACACAATCATGTCTTCCGTGTATGTTCTTTTTCGATCCATTGATTGAACCTTTTGTATCTGCACATCCAGACCTGGTGTCACCGCTAAGCAACAGATGTCAAGCTGTTCATCGAATTGTTCATCGAACAGCCCAACAAACCAGGACCTTTGAAGTTATGTCAGTGACAATAATATGATTTTGTTTTATACCCAAATTAATGCTAGCGTTTGACTGAGCACCATATCACATATTTTACAGTAAATTTTTACCAATGGAAAAGGAATGTACAAATCAACTAAAAAACAGGTTTGAATTTAATACTGGGTAAACGGTGCAGATTAAGAAAACTTCAACAAAGATTCGTTCTGCATGGAATTGAACCCAGTTTCCTCGCTGGCGATATGAGTGCTCTAAAAACTGAGCTATATGATTACACTTGGCAGTTTTTGTAGGGCGGAAGCTCTGATCTGTGTCTCTGTGGGGCTCATTGCACAGTAATACACCGCCGAGTCATTAACTCTCACTTCAGTTATATTTATCGGGACAGTTCTTCCCACTTTATCCACCATCGTTGAGAATCGTTTGTTGGTAAAGTCGGCATATTGTGGTCTATTGCTAGTGGACGTCGAAAGGATATATTCTGGAGCTGTGTTTGGATAATGGCGGTACCAGAACAAATAAGGAACGCTTGTGCTTGTAGCTGTATAATTACATCTCAGATACACATCCTCCCCTTCCTTCACTGTCATGGTAGATTGGAGCTGCGTCACAGAGTCTCCTCCACAATGTCCTGGAAATCATAAACATGTCAGCGTTCAGTAGAATAACACCAATAACAAGAATAATGTAGGCATATGACAAAAGTACATCTTGCGTCTTCATGTTAATTAAACGTTTACTAATGAATATAGTTTAACGCATACTGTCTGTTTACTTTATGGTCGAAACGTAGTAGAGATTTGTACACAAAAGTGTTCCACAAACAGTCGTGGATTGAGTAACTGTATTATCATTAGCAGTATCACATATTGATAGATAATTACCCCCCAATAAAGCAAACGGCCAACGGACCATCTTCGAAATTACTTCCCAGTAATCACAGCAATGCGTGATGAGTGACAAAAGTTGCCTAATGTTTCGCCCTGTCCCGGCCTTGGAAGGATCCCAGGTACTCTCGATTGTGACAGCTCTATAAAGCTTGTTGTGTATTCATTATGTTAAGCAATAAACACTGGGCTGGATAATAAGTGCAGTTGACTGACTATACAATGAGTGTATGGCTTACCTGACAAGGCAATGATGGCTGCTGCCACATATATATACATTGCCGTGTATGTGCAAAGGGCGCTGATAGTTTAGTTGGAGAATGTAGGCCGGGAAGCGGTAATATACCATGAGGAGAGCTGAACACTAAATGACAAAGTGGGAGCAGGTCTGAGGTTTATGTACAAACCTTGTGTCTCTGCCAATGTGCGTCATCTTCTCTGCTCGGCCATCTCGCTCCTCCATTGGTTCTCTGCCATCCCTGACATATCTTTGATCCACCGGGTGTCTGACACGTAGCAATATGGTTACTAGTCAACCAGTGAGTACGAGACACTTTAACTCCATGGTTCAACTCGGTGTTCAGAGCACTAGCTTTTCAAGTGTGTGTTCGAGTCCACGCAGATCAGGGCGAAAGCTTGGACACGTTTCATTGCACCACAAACACGCCTAGTACTAATCCGTGCAACAACACCCACCACAATAATAGAATTGGTGATTTCAATCCACGATTGTTTGTGGGACTGGCAGCCGCGTTTCGCCCACAAATATACAGTCAGTTCATTTTACAGTGTACTCTGTGAAGCGCTTTCAGACTTCGATAAGATGTGAAAAGCGCTGTATCAAGTGCAAGAATTCTTCTTATTATTATTAATTGATGTTTCCTTTCCAGGGGCATCATACTCTTGTTAAATAAGTAACTCAAAACACGTCTGTCTGTGGGACAATGCTGTTGTGTACGATTGGTTGACAATCGAGTGATAAATCGAGTATAATGTTTCTTGAATGGATTACCATCCTGCAAAAGGCGACATGCTAATTTACTATTAAATGGGTCCCTACTCACACATCGGCAAACAGACAACAATATTAATAATCTATGCGTTCGATATAGTGCCTTACCACGTCATCGAGACGTCGAGGAGCGCTTCCCTGGTTGCAATGTGCTTTGCATTTTACGTTATATGTTATCGGATAAATGCGGCACATACCTGCGCACAGCAGTGTCTCGCAAAAAGTCGTAGATTGAAGTGATCATTCTAATTTGGAATTATGACACGCGGAATAGCCATCCACTATTAGAATAATAAACTGATTCCTATTCACTCCTATGTACTCAGAAGCGTGTGGTGCTAGAAAACAATGACCGAGTTTTCTGCCTGCTAGGATACGAACCAGCGATTTCATCGTTTGGGAAACGAGTGCTTTAATCATTGAGCTAAGCATGTTTTTGTACAGGCTCCTCTCAGACACGCAGCACTGTGCTCTCTGCTGCACAGAAGTAAGTGGCCGTGTCTGTCACTCGCACGTCTCTGATTGTCAGTGTGCTGTTCTTCTCTTTTGTATCAGCCAAAGCACTTATCCTCTGCTCCGCCTTTACCTCTCTTTTTCCCAACACCAATAACCCTATGGAGCCGTTTCCATTCTGTTTGTACCATTGGAAGTAGCGGACGTCTACATTGGTCCTGCATTCTATAAATACATTTCCAGTTTCGTTCTCTGCGATGGATAGAGGTCTCTGTGTCACTTCGCTTTCAGCCAAAACACCTGGGAAATACAAATGAAGAATCTAGGAGAGCAATTTGGGGAAAACAAACACCACCATCGACACATTTTATGATTTCGCAGTAAAGCAAAGATGTGATTCTCCCAATAAATAGTTTAATTACATAGCTGTGTTGTCATTAAATTTACAAAAATGTATATTGGATTGAAATTCGGCTTCATTCTCTGGTTGAAACGTTACGAGCGTTCGGCACGGTTGACTCGAGTCTTTAGCTGTGCAGATGGTAATTATATTCTCGATCACGACTTCACCCACAGCTCACTTCCGGCATATTTGCTTGTGGTAAATTGTGCATTCATTAGTAGACTTTCATCAGTGCTCATGCTTACTGCTGGGTAAACAGTGCCATGTGTGTGGATGAAAGTAACCGTGCCCAGTCTTTCTGCTTAGTCGAGCAGGGAATATACGTCCAAATATGCACTTACCAATGCCAATCGCTGGGTGAGCGTCACGACAGTTGGAACTCAAAACATTCCTATTGCTATAACCACTCCATTCGTCAGGGTTTTGGCTTGCTGGATTAATAGGAGCAGAGTGGAATTACTCCACTTTAATCGTGACTTGTCTGCTCTTCTAGGTCCTACTGATGAACCAGCCTGGTCTACCCTGGCATCCGCAGTTTCGTGAAATACTGCGAACTTGTCTACCTAAAGAACATGTCTACCACTGCAACTGGACAAGAGACCGTCACAGATAGTTGGATAGATTCTGATATTCCGTTACAAAATTCAAGATAATCTGCCGTGAGAACTGCTTGCCTCCCACAAGTAGGATAAGTGATTTTACTCAGAACATTGTGGACATTTACATAGTACAACGGCACCCTCTTTCGGCAGTAAAGCGCTACTGCGGATTTTCATTTTTAATTGAGTAACAACAACAACAACAACAAATTATATTTATAAAGCGCATTTCACGCCGGGGGGACGTCCCAAGGCGCTGCACAGGAGGCGTGTGATCCGAGCTGGGAGGGGATTGTACGGGTATGTGTGAAACACGTAGGGGATGTCGAAAACGTCTGGGTGGAACAAAAAGGCACGGTCGAAGAGGAAAGACTTCAAACCGGCCTTGAAAGAGGAAAGTGAAGAAACGAGACGGAGTGATTGAGGGATGGAATTCCATAAGGTGGGAGCAGAAAAACTGAAGGTCCGGCCTCCGATGGTGGGGCGGTTCGGGCGGGGGGCTTGGAGCAGGTCAAGCCCTGCTGAACGGAGGGTCCGGGTGGGCTTGTAGGGTGAGAGTAGATTGGTTAAGTAGGGCGGGGCAAGGCAATGTAAGGCATTGAAGGTGAGGACGAGGATCTTGAATTCGATCCTCTGAAGGATGGGGAGACAGTGGAGACGGGCGAGGGTGGCGGTTATGTGGTCGCGGCGGCCGGTGCGGGATAATACATGGGCTGTAGAATTTTGGATGACCTGCAGCCTGTGAATGGAGGAACTGGGGAGGCCGACGAGGAGAGAGCCCTGACGGACGCCGTGAGAAACTGTGCGGGGGTTTGAGGAAAAACCATTGGAAGAAAGAAAGTGTAAACGGTGGGTCAAATAAGAATGGTACCAGTCAAGGACTGTGCCTTGAAGGTTGAGGTGGGAGGAAGGACGTTGGAGGAGGATGGTGTGATCGACTGTGTCGAACGCAGCAGATAGGTCAAGGAGGACGAGGAGGCAAAGGTCACAGGCGGTTAGGATACCATTTGTAACGTTAACCAGAGCAGTTTATGTGCTGTGAATAGGGCGGAAACCTGATTGCAGGGGTTCAAGGATTGAGTAAGTTGAAAGGAAAGAGCGGAGCTGGGAGACAAACACTCTTTCAAGGACCTTGGATAAAAACGGGAGGTTGGAGATGGGTCGATAGCTTGATGGATGCGACGCATCAAGGGAGGGTTTCTTCAGGATAGGGGTGATGGTGGCTGTTTGAAGGGAGGTAGGGACAGTGCCTGAGGAGAGGAAAAGGTTGATGATGTCAGAAATGAACGGGGCCAAAAGGTGGAGCTGGGTGTGGAGGAGGGGGGTGGGGATAGGTTCCAAAGAGCACGTGGTGGGTTTCATGGAGGTGATTATTTGCGTGATTGAAGACGGGGTAGTGGGGTAGAAAGTATGAAATGGAGGGTGGGTGGGTGTTGCACGGAGGCAATTCTATACATGTGTGTCCCTCTCGCCGCCATTTTAAAAACACACACACACAGAGATTGAGAGAGAGACACACACGCACAGAGATTGGGAGAGAGAGAGGCACACACACACACAGACTGGGAGAGAGACACACATGCACACACAGACTGGGAGACAGACACACACACACAGAATGGGATAGAGGGACACACACACACAGACTGGGAGAGAGAGACACACACACAGAGAGAGACTGGGAGAGAGAGAGACACACACAGACTGGGGGAGAGAGACACACACACACAGACTGAGAGAGAGAGACGCACTCACACAGAGTAGGAGAGCCTGTGGGAAAGAGAGAGACACACACACAGAGAGAGACTGGGAGAGAGAGAGCAACACACACACAGTCTGAGAGAGAGAGAGAGAGAGAGACACACACAGAGTGGGAGAGAGACAAACACACACACAGATTGGGAGAGAGACACACACACAGACTGGGAGGGAGAAAGAGACACACACACACAGACTGGCAGAGAGACACACACAGACTGAGAGAGAAAGACACACACACACACATAGAGACTGGGAGAGAGAGACACACACTGACTGGGAGGGAGAAAGAGACACACACACACAGACTGGCAGAGAGACACACACAGACTGAGAGAGAAAGACACACACACACATAGAGACTGGGAGAGAGAGACACACACTGACTGGGAGAGAGAGACACACGCAGGGAATGGGAGAGAGAGAGCGAGAGACACACACACACAGAGACTGGGAGAGAGCGAGACACGCACACATGCACACACACAGACTGGGAGAGAGAGACACACACACATACTGGGAGAGAAAAAGTGAGACACACACATAGACTGGGGGAGAGAGACACAAATACAGAGACTGGGAGAGAGAGAGAGAGACATACACACACACACCCACACACACAGACTGGGCGAGACTGTGGGAGAGAGAGAGACACACACACACAGACTAGGGGAGAGACACACACAGAGACTGGGAGAGAGAGACAGATACATACACACACAGATTGGGAGAGAGAGACACAAACACACACAGACTGAGAGAGAGACACACACACAGCGACTGGGAGAGAGAGAGACACACACAGACTGGGAGAGAGAGACACACACACACACAGACTGGGAGAGAGAGAGACACACACACACACAGAATGGCAGAGAGAGAGACACACACACACACACACAGACTGCGAGAGAGAGAGACACACACACAGACTGAGAGAGAGACACACACACAGAGACTGGGAGAGAGACACACACACAGAGACTGGGAGAGACACACACACACACAGACTGGGAGTGAGATACACACACAGACTGGGAGAGACTGGGAGAGAGAGAGACACACACACACAGACTGGGATAGAGAGACACACACACGCAGAATGGGAGAGAGACAAACACACACAGACTGGGAGACAGAGATACACACACACACACACACACACACACACAGATTTGGAGAGAGACACACACACACACAGAGGTTGGGAGAGAGAGACACACACACACACAGAGACTAGGAGAGAGAGAGACACACACGCACACATACACAACTGAGAGAGAGACACACACACACAGACTGTGAGAGAGAGACACAGACACACAGACTGTGAGGGAGAGAGACACACACACAGAGACTGGTAAAGAGAGAGAGAGACACACACACACATAGAATGGGAGAGAGAGACACACACACACACAGACTGAGGGAGAGAGACACCCACACACACAGACTGGGAGAGAGACACACAGAGACACACAGACTGCGAGACAGAGACACACAGACTGGGAGAGAGAGAGACAGACTGGGAGAGAGAGACACACACACACAGACTGGGAGAGAGAGAGAGAGACACACACACACATAGAATGGGAGAGAGAGACACACACACACACAGACTGAGGGAGAGAGACACCCACACACACAGACTGGGAGAGAGACACACAGAGACACACAGACTGCGAGACAGAGACACACAGACTGGGAGAGAGAGAGACAGACTGGGAGAGAGAGACACATACACACAGACTGGGAGAGAGAGATACACACACACAGACTGGGAGAGATAGACACGCATACACACAGACTGGGAGAGAGAAATACACACACATACACAGACTGTGAGAGTGAGACACACATATAGACTGGGGGAGAGAGACACACACAGATTGGGAGAGAGAGACACTCACACACAGACTGAGAGAGAGACACACACACACACACACAGACTGGGAGAAACTCTGGGAGAAACTCTGGGAGACACACACACACACACACTGACTGGGAGAGAGAGAGGCACACACACACAGACTGAGAGATAGAGAGAGACACACACACACACACAGACTGGGAGAGAGACACACACACACAGACTGGAAAGGAGAGAGAGAGACACACGCACACAGAGATTGGGAGAGAGACACACACATAGAGATTGGGAGAGAGAGACACACACACACAGAGACTGGGAGAGAGAGACACACACACACACACTGGGAGAGAGAGAGACACACACACACTAACTCTGAGAGAGAGAGAGACATACACACAGACTGAGACACACACACACACACATACACACAGATTGGGAGAGAGAGAGACACACACACAGAGACTGAGAGAGACACACACATACTGGAAGAGAGAGAGATACGCACACACACATACTGGGAGTGAGAGAGACACACACAGAGATTGGGAGAGAGAGACACACACACACACAGAGAGACTGGGAGAGGGAGAGACACACACACACACAGACTGAATTACACACACACACACAAAGATTGGGAAAGAGAGAGACACACACACACACAGATACTGAGAGAGACACACACACACACACAAACTGGGAGAGAGAGAGACATGCACGCACACACACACACACACAGAATGGGAGAGAGAGACACACACAGACACACAGAGACTGGGAGAGAGACAACACACACACACACAGACTGGGAGAGAGAGACACACACACAAACACATATAGATTGGGAGAGCGACACACACACAGAGATTGGTAGAGAGACACACACACTCACACACATATTGGGAGAGAGAGACACACACACACACACACAGAGACTGGGAGAGAGAGACACACACATACACAGACTGAGATAAATACATATACACACAGACTGAGAGAGACACACACACATACTGGAAGAGACAGAGATACGCACACACACATACTGGGAGAGAGAGAGAGACACACAGAGATTGGGAGAGAGAGACACCCACACACACACAGAGACTAGGAGAGAGAGAGACACACACAAACACACAAAGATTGGGAGAGAGAGAGTCACACACACACAGATACTGAGAGAGACACACGCACACACAAACTGGGAGAGAGAGACACGCACGCACACACGGAATGGGAGAGAGAGAGACACACACACACACAGAGAGACTGGGAGGGAGACACACACACACACGCAGACTGGGGGAGAGAGAGACACACACACACAGAGACTGGGAGAGCGACACACACACAGAGAGATTGGGAGAGAGAGACACACACACAGATTGGGAGAGAGAGACACACACATACACACAGAGACTGGGTGAGAGAGAGAGATACACAGACAGAGAGAAAGACACATACACACAGGCGGAGAGAGAGACACACACATACAGAGACTGAGAGAGAGAGAGTCACACACACACACACACATACTGGAAGAGAGAGAGACACGCACACACACAGACTGAGAGACACACGCACACACACACAAAGATTGGGAGAGAGAGAGTCACAAACACACGGATACTGAGAGAGAGAGACACATACACACAGAGACTGGGAGAGAGAGACACACAAATAAACTGGGAGACACACACACACACGGACTGGGAGAGAGACACACACACAGACTGGGAGAGACTGGGAGAGAGAGAGACACACACACACAGACTGGGAGAGAGACACACACACACAGAGACTGGGAGAGAGAGAGACACACATACACACAGACTGGGAGAGACTGGGAGAGAGAGACACACACACACAGACTGGGAGAGAGACACACACACACAGAGACTGATAGAGAGACACACACACACACATACTGGAAGTGAGAGAGAGACACACACACACAGACTGGGAGAGAGAGACACACACACACACACACACAGAGACTGAGAGACACACACACACAAAGATTGGGAGAGAGAGAGACACACACACACACACAGACTGAGAGACACACACACACAAAGATTGGGAGAGAGAGAGTCACACACACACAGATACTGAGAGAGACACACGCACACACAAACTGTGAGAGAGAGGGACACGCACGCACACAAAGAATGGGAGAGAGAGAGACACACACACACACACACAGAGACTGGGAGAGAGAGACACACACACACACACGCAGACTGGGAGAGAGAGAGACACACACACACACAGAGACAGGGAGAGCGACACACACACAGAGAGATTGGGAGAGAGAGAGACACACACACACACACACAGAGAGATTGGGAGAGAGAGACACACACATACACACAGAGACTGGATGAGAGAGAGAGACACACGTACACAGACTGAGAGAAAGACACATACACACAGACTGAGAGAGACACACACACACATACACGCAGATTGGGAGAGAGAGACACGCACACACAGAGACTGAGAGAGAGAGACACACACACACAAACATACTGGAAGAGAGAGAGACACGCACACACACAGACTGAGAGACACACGCACACACACACAAAGATTGGGAGAGAGAGAGTCACACACACACGGATACTGAGAGAGAGAGACACATACACACAGAGACTGGGAGAGAGAGACACACACATAAACTGCGAGACACACGCAAACACAGACTGGGAGAGAGACACACACACAGACTGGGAGAGAGAGAGACACACACACACAGACTGGGAGAGAGACACACACACACACACACAGAGACTGGGAGAGAGAGACACACACACACACAGACTGAGAGAAAGACACATACACACAGACTGAGAGAGACACACACACATACACACAGATTGGGAGAGAGAGACACACACACACACAGAGACTGAGAGAGAGACACACACACACACATACTGGAAGAGATAGAGATACGCACACACAAATACTGGGAGAGAGAGACACACACACAGAGATTGGGAGAGAGAGACACCCACACACACAGAGAGACTGGGAGAGAGAGAGAGAGAGACACACACACACACAGACTGAGAGACACACACACACACACACACAAAGATTGGGAGAGAGAGAGTCACACACACACACAGATACTGAGAGAGACACACAAATTGGGAGAGAGAGAGACACGCACGCACACACACACACAGAATGGGAGAGAGAGAGACACAGAATGGGAGAGAGAGAGACACACACACACACACACAGGGAGACTGGGAGATACACACACACACACACAGACTGGGAGAGAGAGACACACACACAAACACATATAGATTGGGAGAGCGACACACACACAGGGAGATTGGGAGAGAGAGACACACACACACAGATTGGGAGAGAGAGACACACGCACACACACACAGACTGGGAGAGAGAGAGACACACATACACAGACTGAGAGAAAGACACATACACACAGACTGAGAGAGAGACACACACACATACACACAGATTGGGAGAGAGAGACACACACACACAGAGATTGAGAGAGAGAGAGAGAGACACACACACACACACATACTGGAAGAGAGAGAGACACGCACATACACAGACTGGGAGATAGAGAGACACACACAGAGATTGGGAGAGAGAGACATCCACACAGAGAGAGACTGGGAGAGAGAGACACACACACAAACACACACACAGACAGAGAGAAAGACGCACACACACACACATAGACTGAGAGACACACACACACACACACACACAAAGATTGGGAGAGAGAGAGTCACACTCACACAGATACTGAGAGAGAGACACACACACACAGAGACTGGGAGAGAGAGAAACACACATAAACTGGGAGACACACACACACAGACTGGGAGAGAGACACACACACAGACTGGGAGAGACTGGTAGAGAGAGAGACACACACACACAGACTGGGAGAGAGACACACACACACACATACTGGAAGAGATAGAGATACGCACACACAAATACTGGGAGAGAGAGACACACACACAGAGATTGGGAGAGAGAGACACCCACACACACAGGGAGACTGGGAGAGAGAGAGTCACACACACACACAGATACTGAGAGAGACACACACACACACACAAATTGGGAGAGAGAGAGACACGCACGCACACACACACACATAATGGGAGAGAGAGAGAGACAGAATGGGAGAGAGAGAGACACACACACACACACACACACGGAGACTGGGAGATATACACACACACACACACAGACTGGGAGAGAGAGACACACACACAAACACATATAGATTGGGAGAGCGACACACACAGGGAGATTGGGAGAGAGAGACACACACACACAGATTGGGAGAGAGAGACACACGCACACACACACAGACTGGGAGAGAGAGAGACACACATACACAGACTGAGAGAAAGACACATACACACAGACTGAGAGAGAGACACACACACATACACACAGATTGGGAGAGAGAGACACACACACACACAGATTGAGAGAGAGAGAGACACACACACACACACACATACTGGAAGAGAGAGAGAGACACGCACATACACAGACTGGGAGATAGAGAGACACACACAGAGATTGGGAGAGAGAGACATCCACACACAGAGAGAGTCTGGGAGAGAGACACACACACACACACACACACACACAGACTGAGAGAAAGACGCACACACACACACATAGACTGAGAGACACACACACACACACACAAAGATTGGGAGAGAGAGAGTCACACTCACACAGATACTGAGAGAGAGACACACACACACACAGAGACTGGGAGAGAGAGACACACACATAAACTGGGAGACACACACACACAGACTGGGAGAGAGACACACACACAGACTGGGAGAGACTGGTAGAGAGAGACACACACACACAGACTGGGAGAGAGACACACAAACACACACAGACTGGGAGAGAGAGAGAGACACACACACACAGAAAGTCTGGGGGAGAGACACACACACAATTTGGGAGAGAGAGACGCACACTCACACAGAGTGGGAGAGACTGTGGGAAAGAGACAGACATACACACACACACAGACTGGGAGAGAGAGAGACACACACACACAGACTGAGAGAGAGAGACACACACACACAGAGAGACTGGGGGAGTGACACACACACACAGATTGGGAGAGAGACACACACAAACACTGGGAGGGAGAGACACACACACAGCGAGACTGGGAGAGAGACGCACACACAGACTGGGAGAGAGAGACACACACACACAGACTGCGAGGGAGAGACACACACACACGGACTGGGAGAGAGACACACACACACACAGACTGGGAGAGAGAGAGAGACACACACACAGAGATTGGGAGAGACACACACACACAGAGATTGGGAGAGAGAAACACGCACACACAGAGACTGGGAGAGAGAGACACACACACACTCACATACAGACTGAGAGAAAGACACACACACAGACTGAGAGAGGCACACACACACACAGATTGGGAGAGAGAGAGACACACACACACAGACTGGGAGAGAGAGAGACACACACACACAGACTGGGAGAGAGAGAGACACACACACACTGACTGGGAGAGGGACACACACACAAACTGGGAGAGAGAGAGACACACACACACACAGACTGGGAGAAAGAGACACACAGACTGGGAGAGAGAGACACACACCGACTGAGAGAGAGCGACACGCACACACACAACAGCAACAACAACAAAACTTACATTTATATAGCGCCTTTCACGTCGAGAGGACGTCCCAAGGCGATGTACAGTCAGGTAGGACAAGAGAGGTTTGGAAAGGATCAGGGCAGGATGAAGAATAGTAGGAAAAGTAAGACTGGGAGAAAGAGACAAACAGACTGGGAGAGAGAGACACACACACACACACAGACTGGGAGAGAGAGAGAGTCACACACACACACACAGATTGGGAGAGAGAGAGACACACACAAACACACACACACAGACTGGGAGAGAGAGAGAGACACACACACACAGACTGGGAGAGAGACACACACACAGACTGGGAGAGAGAGAGACACACACACACACAGACTGAGAGAGAGACACACACACACAGACTGAGAGAGACACACACACACAGACTGGGAAGGAGAGAGAAACACAAACACACACACAGACTGGGAGAGCGAGAGACACACACAGAGACGGGAAGAGCGACACACACACAGACTGGCAGAGTAAGACACACACACGCAGACTGGGAGAGAGAGACATGCACACACAGACTGGGAGAGAGAGAGACACACAGACTGACTGAGAGAGCGAGAGAGACACACACACGCAGACTGGGAGAGAGAGACACACACACAGATTGGGAGAGAGACACACACACAGACTGGGAGGTAGAGAGAGACACACACACAGACTGGGAGAGAGAGACACACACACACAGACTGGGAGAGAGAGACACACACAGACGAAGAGAAAGACACGCACACACACAGACTGGGAGAGAGAGAAACACGCACACACACAGACTGGGAGAGAGAGACACACACACACACACAAACAAACAGAGACTGGCAGGGAGAGAGACACACACACACACAGAGACTGGGAGAGAGAGAAAGACATGCACACACACGGACTTCTAGTACAACAACAACAAATTACACTTACAAAGCGCCTTTCACGTATGGAGGACGTCCCAAGGCGCTGCACAGAAGGCGTGTGTCCCGAGCTTGGAGGGGAGTGTACGGGAAGGGGTGAAACACGTAGGGGAGGGAAGAATTCTGGTTGGTCCAAAAGGCACAGTCGAAGAAGAAAGTCTTCAAACCGGCCTTGAAAGACGAAAGGGAAGAAACGAGACGGAGGGATTGGGGGATGGAATTCCGTAGGGTGGGAACAGAACAACTGAAGACCCGGCCTCCAATGGTGGGGCGGTTCGGGCGGGGGGCTTGGAGCAGGCCAAGTCCTGCTGAACGGAGGGTCCGAGTGGGCTTGTAGGGGGAGAGTAAGCTGGTTAAATAGGGCGGGGCAAGGCCATGTAAGGCCTTGAAGATGAGGACCAGTATCGTGAACTCGATCCTCTGGAGCTTGTGGAGCCAGTGGAGACGGGCGAGGGTGGGGGTTATGTGGTCGCGGAGGCGGTTGCGGGATAATACAGGGGCGGTTGCGGGATAATACATGTCGGACAGACATGCTTTCAGAACATGGATGATCTGGTGGTTGAGGGATGAGGCAGACAGGTACAGCTGGGTGTCGTCCGCATACATGTGGAAATTTACCCCATGTTTGCGGATGACATCGCAAAGAGGGAGCGTATAAATCGTGAAAAGGAGGGGGCCGAGGACAGAGCCCTGAGGGACGCCGTGAGAAACTGTGCGGGGGTTTGAGGAAAAGCCATTGGAAGATAGAACGTGTAAACAGTGGGTCAGGTAAGAATGGAACCAATCAACGACTGTACCTTGAATGTTGAGGTGGGAGGAAAGACGTTGGAGGACGATGGTGTGATCTACTGTGTCGAACGCAGCAGACAGGTCAAGGGGGACGAGGAGGCAAAGGGAGCCCTGGTCACAGGCGGTTAGGATATCATTTATAACGTTAACCAGGGCAGTTTCTGTGCTGTGAATCGGGCGCAACCTGATTGTAGGGGTTCAAGGATTGAGTGAGGTGAAAGGAAAGAGCGGAGCTGGGAGGCCACCAATCTTTCAAGGACCTTGGATAAAAACGGGAGGTGGGAGATGGTTCGATAGGTTGGTGGTTGCGACGCATCAAGGAAGGGTTTATTCAGGATAGGGGTGATGGTGGCTGTTTTAAGGGAGGTAGGGGCGGCGCCTGAGGAGAGGAAATGGTTGATGATGTCAGAAATGAACGGTGCCAAAAGGTGGAGCCGGGTGTGGGGATAGGTTCCAATGAGCATGTGGTGGGTTTCATGGAGGTGATTATTTTTGTGATTGAAGACGTGGTAGTGGGGTTGAAAGTATGAAATGGGGGGTAGGTGGTTGTGGAGGTAACGGATGGAGGGGCGGAGGTGGAGGAGGGTTGGGGGGAGGAAACAGCGGAGCAGATTTTCTCTATTTTGGACTCGAGTAAGTCCAACATCTCCTCACAACGTTCGTTTGAGGAGAGGATCTGCGAAGCGAGACGGGGGGGCGGAGGAGCTGGTTGGTGGTGGTGAAGAGGAGACGGTGGTTGTCCTTCGCTTCCAGGCTTATTCTGGAATAAAAGACTGATTTGGCGGTGGCAAGGGCGGAGCTGTAAAATCTGATGCAGTCCAGCCAGATTTTCCGGGTGGACCTTGAGGCCAGATTTGAGCCAGGTGCGTTCAGCTGCTCTCACTTGGCTTTTGAGGGAGAGGAGGTGAGTTGTGTACCACGGTGATGATCGGGAGTGGGAGACGGTTCTGGAGGTGATGGGGGCTTGGGTGTCGAGGGTAGTGGAGAGGGTGTTGTGGAGGGCGGTGGAGGCGGAGGATGGGTCAGTGCAAAAAGAGTGCCACTGTGGTCGGAGGTTTGGAGCGCAGAGGTGAAAGTTGGAGGGGGAATCTTCTTCCAGGGCCGGCAGAAGATGGTGGTGGGTTTGGAGGTGGAGGTGGGAGGGGTAGAGGTGTTGAACGAAAGGAAAAAGTTTCTGAAATGGCCTTGTCGGTGATGGTGACGCCAGAGACGTTGAGGCCTCGGGTGATCACCAGATCGAGTGGATGTCCGTGGGTGTGGGTGACAGTGTTAATGTGAAGGGAGAAGTTGAAAGACGAAATTAAAGAGGAGAATTCAGAGGAAATGGGGCAGGAGGGAGTGAAATGGAGGTTGACGTCGCCAAGAATGATGAGGCTATCAGAGGAAACGCAAAGTGAGGTTAAAAGTGAAGAGAAATCTGAAATGAAAGTGGGGGAGGGTTTTGGGGGGGCGATGTACTAATAGGATTTTGAAGGAATTTTGAAGGGGCTGGCGGTGATGGTGGGGGACAGGGCACTTGGGGTGGCTGCTGTTGGACAGCCAGCGCCGAGTGCCACAGTGAGCCCGACGGAGGATTCCGAAACTGGAACAAAGGGAAGCGGTGGGAGGGTCGAGCAGGGACAGTAGTCGAGGAGGGCGAAGAGAAAGAAGGGTAGAGAAGGAATAACGGAGAGGGAGGGATTGGGGGGAAAGAATTGAGGAGCGGAGGGAAGCTCGGGTCATGGCGGCAGCTTTATTGCGCACGCGGGAGACCACGAGCGAGGGATCGTTGGGGCGGCATCATCCAAATCTATGTGAGGCCGTGACAGGGGGATGCAGAGGCGCTGCGGTCTGGAGCATGGCCGGGACTAAGGCCGAAGCTGGGGCTGTGGGTTTCAGGGCCGGTTGCCTGGGCTACGTGGGCCCGGGCCATGGGTCGACGGCTCAAGGCTGGAGCTGGGAACGGGGTAGAGAATCTCGGGGCTGTGTGTCTTGAAGCCGGTCATTGAGCCGGGGATGCGGGTCACGGAGCTGTTGGTCGCGGGGCTGGAGCCGGTGGCTGTGGGTCCTGGGGCTGTGAGTTCTCGGGGCTGGATTCGTTGCTGTGGGTCCTGGGGATGGGGCTGTGGCTGGGGTCTGGGGCCTGGCCTGTGGGTCTCGGGGCTGGAGCCAGGTCGAGCAATCTCTGCTGTGTGCACTTCTTAATCTCATGCTGCACAGAGACATCTGTGAGTCTCGGGGGACAGAAGGGACACATAGAGGACAGCCTAGACATGTCCTCTATGTTTCACTCTCGCCGCCATTTTTAAAAGCTGCAGCATCATGCCAGTTTGCCAAATAATGTACCAAGGATCACTGTAGCCTGAGAAGTTTATTGACTCTGAATTTCTCCGGTACAAGAAAAATAAAAAACATGTAATCCATAATACTGCGAAATTTACCGATATCGCAAACAGTAAAATAATGGCTTTCCTTTGGTTCTTCATCTCTGGATCATTGTCTCCCTCACCTCTATTCCTGTCCCCATCACTGTGTCCCCGCAATCTCCTGCCGGCTCGACTGGCCACCAGGATGTGCCTGACAGCCAGGGGGTTGAGCAGCAAAATCCCAACGAATGGGAGATTTGGGGTTAAAACAAGGTCGAGGTGGTCAAACACATTCCATGGGATAAACGAGTAAACGCTTGCTTTGGTCACGCAAATCCACGATATGCTGTTAAATATGAACTCTGGTTCATAGTCAAAGTACTAGGGAATATTTACCCCAATGAAGAACAAACTGAACCCCGCTATCACTGCAGCAGCTGTTTTTGCGGTGCAATATTTAGTTTTCAGTTGTTGGCAGCAGATAGCGACATATCGATCGAAGGTTAAAGCCACGGTTAGCCAGACAGAGATTGCCGATGGTGCAGTACTCAGTGCCTCTAGCAACGAGCAAACATGGGTGATGTTCACGAATGAATATGGGAAGTAGAAAGGAACAATGCGATAGAAAATCACCACAAAAATTACCATCATCACATCAGGCACTGACATGGCCAGCAGATAGTGGGAGACACATTTTGAAAGACCGCACCTCCCTCGGGACAGCATCAGAATGGCTACCATGTTAGCTGCAGAGAGAGTGAAGGTAAAATGACCAGTTATAATAATCCATTTGTACAGTTCATCTTCTGCTGGTAAAGTAATATTTTCTGCTGCGCTTTCTGTTGGGTACTTTTCGCTTCTCTCACGTGAAGTCACTATTTTTGCGACATCAAAGTGCGATGGAGAGAAGTCTGGCTCGCTGCCCATCGCCAGCAGTCACATTCACACGCACATACAGAGACAGAAAAAGATGCACAGACAGCGGGAAATGCACTGACATGAAGACAGGGAACAAGAGCAAGAAACAAAGACGGAACACACAGGACGATGTAGAGAAAAGTAAATTCAGGCAGAAATGCAGAAATACACTTTTCTGTATATCGGCAGAAAGATCTCTACCCGTTCTGAGAGAGAGAGACCGTCACAGACAAAGGGGGAATGGGAGATACAGAGATACAACTACACAGAGAGTTAAACACAGACACAATGAGTTTGGTACAGAGATACAACAAGACAGATAGATGCACTCAGACTGATAGATGGAGGGTTATTCAAAGACAGAGGGAGAGAATCACTGATACAAAGAGAAATGCACAGAAACAGATACACATAGATATATATGCACACAGGCAGAGAGAGCGACACATCGCCTAAATACACGTACACAAACATACAGATGAATTAGCCAGATATGCACACAGAGAGATAAAATTACATACAAGGTGAGAAAGATTCACCGACAAATAGAGGCAATTCCACACACAGGGAATGGTAGTAAATATTTGAAGCAGATGTTGATGTAGATCGATACATAGATAGACACACACACGCAACTAGAGAATGGGAACATAGAGGGGGGGGGGGGGGGGGGCAGAGAGAAACAGAAGAACAGCCACATGCAGAGAGATACACAAATACAAAGAAGTACAGAATGAGACAGGGAGACAGATATAGGTCTTGTGGGGTCAGTCTAGAACGAGACACGTAAAAACGTTTCACCTGCACAGCAGTAAACAAACCAAACTAAGACTTCCATGAATCTCAATTTTAAATGTAAATCCCATAGATAGATTGTTGGACAATAATGCAGAGAAAAGCTATCTCTGCCTATGTCTGCTGATCTATTTGTCCATGCGTAGCTCTTCCTCTCTCCCCCCCTCTCTCTCACCAAAGCTGGTGGTGTTCATGTCCGTATTTCAATATATAGCTCTATTTCTGTATCACTGCAAATCTCCCTCTCACTGCCTGTGGGCAATATGCTTTACTTGCATATTCTTATGGATGGCGATATGATTCCTCAAGGACTCAAGCCCCCCAGCTGACCAAACTAAATCTATATAAACAGTTATGTGTGGAGTAAAGAAACTTGCCTTATGTTTCCCACTACTTCATAATGATACCCGGTCCTCCGGCTTGAAAGTTCAATGCTGTAGTAAGGGAGAGAGGGGAATACGGATAGCGGAAAGATAGCTCAGAAGATACGTGGAGAAGGGGATTGATATCAATGGAAAGAGAGAGGGACACACATACATAGAGAAATAGGTACTCACAGTCACATATAGAGCGAGAGAGATAGACACAGATCAATAGATGAAGAGACAGCGAGATGTAAACAGGTAAAAATGTTGACATACAATGTGCAATAAACACGGTCAGAGAGCATGTAGCACGCAGTTTTGGACAATGCCGCAGGATTCTGGATCCTCAGCAGCCTGGGGAGGGAGTAATTGGGAAGACCGTCCAACAGAGTATTTGCATTGCCGAGCCGGAAAGTAATGAAGACATGAATGAGGCTATCAGCGGCTTTGAAGTGGTGCGTTATTGGCGGAGTCAGGCAATGTGGGTTAGATGAGGAAAGTAAGTGCGTGGCATTGCTTGGACGTGATGGAGGCAAGACACATGAGTGTCGAACAAGACAACAACGTATCTGAGTGGCTTGATGAGGTCAAGTGAGCAACGATGGAGGTTGACACTGCCAGCGACGGATGCATCAAGACGCTGGCGAGAGCCAATCAACAGTGAATGTTTAGAAAGAGCTAGAGAATAACAGAGAGATGAACGGATGCACTGAGACAGCGAGAGTGCTAACCACTCAGAAAGAAACAGAGAGATAGACACGGAGAGAAATGGACACAAAGAGGCACAATTACATAGATATACAGAGAAAGAAAGAGAAAGATGCAAACACACAGATAATAATATTCAATCTTGCTTTTCATGTACCGCTTTTTGCGTCTTCCAGAAGTCTCAAAGTGCATCAAAGAATAGATTGAGTATAATTGAATTGACTGTCTATTTGTGAGAGAAACGGAGCAAGTCAGTGTCACACAAGCAGTGATGGATTGAAATCAACAATTTTGGCAGGCATTATTAATAGGCGTGTAGAGTATGGAAACCTGCGCAATATTTACCGTAACCTGCCAGGTATTGAACACAGATCTCTTGCTATTACGTCGAGTGCTCTAACCACTGAGCTACGGTAGAAGGGGAGGTACAGGGGATGGCGATTTTCAAAGTATTGCAGAGACAGCGGCAGACACACAGAGGCACAGCTTGAGATACTGAGACAGACGGAAGCAGATCGGGAAAGACAGG
Source organism: Hydrolagus colliei (assembly GCA_035084275.1). NCBI lineage: Eukaryota > Metazoa > Chordata > Chondrichthyes > Chimaeriformes > Chimaeridae > Hydrolagus > Hydrolagus colliei. The sequence goes on from CM068769.1 coordinate 709,927, forward strand.
TACACAACGCGTACTTAAGGAGAGAAAGTTACGCACATATAAATGAATAGAGGGCGAGAGAGCCGCACACAGTCGGAGAGAGGGAGTCACAGACAGCGGAGGAAGAAAGAGCATTATATATGCAGACATACGGTGATACACGAGCAAAGAGAGTGAGGTGTAAACACACAACAAGAGAATGATACACACAGACACAGAGAAGAAATACATACCAACAAAGAGATTCACACACACAAAGTGAAAGCAATACACACTTTATTTAGATGTGTAGAGATACAGATACAACATTAGATACATAGAAATATGTACACGCTGACGGAGAATAAGGGACAAACAGAATGAGAGAACAAAGAGAGGCAGAGACGTGCTCTCAGACAGTCAGAGTGCTACACACAGTGTGAGACAGGGGGATAACGGGATAGCAAGAGATAAGCAGAGAAATTGAGAGAAAGGCATGGAGATATACATAAACAACATGAGTAAAAACAACAGCTTATGTGTATGTAGCGCCTTTCGCACCGGGTAGTTAACACAGAGAGAGACAAATACAGAACCAGATCCAGGCACACTGCGAGAAAAATAAACAGAGAGAGCGCGCAACAGCTACAGAAACTCAAACAGATATAAACCCAGCCACACAGGGAGAAAAGGTAAGACAAATGAGTAGGATACAGAAACAAAGGCATTCAGATAGATTCAGAATCACGCACAGCCAGAGGGATCCGGAGAGTCACGGAGACACAAAGAGAAAGAGAGAGCACAAATATACATAATAAGAATCCTAGTATTTTTAAGTAGCACTCTTCGAGTCTTGTCGGCTTCTCATGCGCTCGACCGAATCTACACTGACGTGAATTGACTGTAGATTTGTGCAGGAAATACAGCAGCCAATGGCGCATAAATTTGTTATGAATGTGTTATTATTTTTTCGTTCTTGAGGGATTAATAACAGGTGTATGACGTAAGGTAACTTCTAAGGATGCTATCACACTGCCGGGAAATGAACTTCCATCTATCGATTCAACAAATTATTTCGCTGTTAATTTTTCAATCAAACAATGAATCAAAACTTAAATCTGCATAGCGTCGTTCACGTCGAAAGGACGTCCAAGGCGCTGTATTGTCAAGAGGGGACAAGGCAGTGGGGAGACGCCGTGGCAGGATGAAGAAGAGTATGAAAATTGACTATAATTGTGGGATAAAATCGGAAGCCAGATTGCACAGAGCAGCGTCGCACAATCAGCCATGGCAGTGGGATTAGGGGAGAAAGGGGGCAAATATGGCATGGGGAGGTGGCGGGGGAGTCAGGGTAAGGAGAAGGAGAGCAGGAAAGCCGACGTTTTGTGGGCGAAACCCCACCCCATCGCAGCAGAAAATTGTGCTCAGCAGCGTCCCACAAACGGTCACTGAAATTGGTACAGGGAGGAAGTGTGGAAAAGAGGGTAAAGGGGGAGAGGGATGTCAACGGGGCAGATTGAAGGTAAAATGGGGTGGGGTAAAGTAATAGAGGAAAAGGGGGAAGCAACGAGGTTAAGTGGAAAATAAAAAGGGTTAAATGCCACAATTGCCTGATTCAGAGGGACAGTGGTAAACCGATCGAGCTGCAAGCCTTAATGCATATTAATAAAGAAATTAACTTTGGTAAAACACTTGCCGGGAAAACCAAATGCAGCGAAAATCGGGTGGTAAATGTCTTCTATTCTGTGAATAATCGGAGTTGTCATCTTCAAATCGGAAACGATTATGTCTTCTCTCGGCAGAGGAAGCAGCTGACGGCTGAAAGATGATGCTAGAAAGTCTCAAACGGATTCTTATATAAACCAACAGTGATCGCTTTGTTGAGCAATGTTACCACGGGGTCGTCGATGAATTTGAGCCGCATGCAAAACAGTTACTCAACCTGTGTATCATAGAATGATAGAATCATAGAATTTTACGGCACAAAAGGAGGCCATTCGGCCCATCTAGTCTGTGCCGGCTCTTTGAAAAGAGCGATTCAATCCCACTGCCCTGCCCGCTCCCCATAGCCTAATAGACCCGTTCTCCCTAAGTAAAGATCTAATTCCCTTTTAAAAGTTGTTATCTAATCAGCCTCCACCACCTTTTCAGGCAATGCATTCCAGATTCGAACAACTCGTTGAGTGAAAAAAGTTCTCCTCAGCTCCCCTCTACTGCGACTTGAAACTATTTTAAATCTGTGACCACGAGTCACAGATTCACCCACGAGTGGAAATAGTTTTTCTCCATTTGCCCTGTCGAAACCCTCATGATCTTATAAACCTCAATTCGGTCTTCCGTCAATCTTCTCTGCTCCAGAAAGAACAACCCTAGCCTATCTAGCCTCTCCTCATAGCTGAAGTCCCTCAATCCTGGCACCATCCTAGTAAATCTTCGTTGTACCCTTTCCAATGCCTTCACATCCTTTCTGTAGTGTGGTGACAAGAATTGAACACAGTATTCCAGCTGAGGCCTCACCAAAGTCCTATAGAGGTTAGTCAGCACTTCCTGACTTTTGTACTCTATACCCCTATTTATAAAGCCTAGTATCCCATATGCCTTCTTAACAGCCTTGTCTACCTGTCCTGCCACCTTCAACGAGTCACTAACACAAATCCCCAGGTCTCTCTGTTCCTTTACACCATTTAAAATTGTACTATCTAGCCTATATTGCCTCCCTTCATTTCTTCTCCCAAAATGCATCACCTCACACTTCTCTGCATTAAACTTCATCTGCCATGTGTCTGCCCACTTTACCAATTTGTCTATATCCTCTTGCAGATGGCTACTATCCTCCTCACTGTTTACTATTCTCCCTAACTTATTGTCATCTGCAAACTTGGAAACTGTACTCCGTACACCCAAGTCCAGATCATTGATGTAGATTACAAACAGCAATGGTCCCAAAACCTATCCCTGTGGTGCACCACTGCTCACTTCCCTCCAATCTGAAAAACAGCCGCTCACTACAACTCTCTGCTTTCTGTCTCGCAGCCAGTTGTGGATCCACGCTGCCACTGTCCCTTTTACGCCATGGGCCTTTAGTTTCATAATAAGTCTCTAATGTGGCACTTTGTCAAATGCCTTTTGAAAGTCCAAAAGGCATTTTCGACTTACATCAACTGCGCTACCATTATCCACTCATTCCGTTACCTCATCAAAAAATTCTATCAGATTTGTAAGGCAAGATTTACCTTTAACAAATCCATGTTGACTGTCCTTTATTAGCCTATATCTTTCTAAGTGAAGATCTACCTTGTCCCTGATTATGGACTCTAGAAGTTTGCCCACTACCGACGTTAGACTGACTGGTCTGTAGTTACCAGGCTTGTCCTTCTGCCGCTTTTTATACAAGGGAGTAACATTAGCTATCCTCCAGTCCTCTGGCACGACCCCTGTGTCCAAGGAAGATTGAAAGATAGTGGCCAGAGTCCCTGCTATTTGCTCCCGTGCCTCACTTAGTAACCTAGGGTGCATCCCATCCGGACCAGGTGACTTATCCACCTTGAGCGACGTCAACCTTTTTAGCACTTCCTCTCTGGTTATAATTATTCTATCCATTTCTCCTACCCTCTCCTCTAATACGATGACATTGGCTGTATCATTTTCTTTTGTGAAGACAGAGGCGAAGTACTCATTCAGTACATCAATCATGCCCTCTGCCTCCATAATGAGATTTCCTCCTAGGTCCCTAATTGGCCCCACCCTCTCCTTGACCAACCTTTTACTCTTAATATGTTGGTAAAAAAACCTTAGAGTTCCTGTTAATCTTACTCGCTAATTGTTTTTCATGCAGTCTCTTTGCCCCTCTAACTTCCTTTTTTAGTTCTATCCTACACTTCCTATATTCTGCTTTGTTCCCTTCTGAATTTTGAGCCTGACACTTATCATAAGCCTCTTTTTTTTGTTTTATTTTGGCCCCGATTTCCTTAGTCATCCAGGGAGGTTTGGATGCCTTACATTTCACCTTTGTGGGGATGCTTTTGACCTGTGCCTGAACTATCTCCTCTTTGAACGCTGCCCACTGCTCGTTAGTTGTCTTACCTGCCAATTTTTCTTTCCAATCCACCTTGGCTAGGTCCCACCTCAACTCATTGAAATTAGCCCTTTTCCAGTTGAGTGTCCTCACCTGTGATCGTTCCGTATCCCTTTCCATAATTATTCTGAAACTAACGATATTGTGGTCACTATTCCCTAGATGCTCACCTACAGAAACCTGTTGAACTTGCCCTACCTCATTTCCCAAAACTAGATCCAGCAATGCTTCTTTCCTCGTTGGACTGGAAACATACTGATCAAGAAAGTTGTCCTGCACACACTTCAGGAATTCTTCTTCCCCCTTGCCCTTTACTCTACTATTCTGCCAGTCTATGTTGGGATAGTTGAAGTCACCCATTATCACTACTCTATTAGTTCTGCATTTCTCCGTGATACGCTTGCAGATCTGCTTGTCTATCTCCTCCCCACTATTTGGTGGTCAATAGTATAACCCTAACAGTGTAACTGCACCTTTTGTATTCCTAATTTCTAACCAGATAGATTCGGTTTTTAGTCCTTCTTCCACCTCGTTCCTTTCTAAGGCAGTCACTGAGTCCTTAACTAAAATTGCCACCCCGCCCCCTTTTCTCCCTTCTCTATCCCTCCTGAATACATTATAACCAGAAATGTTCAACTCCCATTCCTGCCCATGCTGGAGCCAAGTCTCTGTTACTGCTATAACATAATTTCGCCTCGCAGCAACCTGAGCCTGCAGCTCACCAATTTTATTTCTCAAACATCGTGCATTTACATACATGCACTCTGAAGCACAAATTACTTCCTCTGCATTTTTCTCCCGTCTTACCTTTACCCCTGTCCTCTTTATTACCCCTCCCGTATTTGAACTACTGATCAGTTTCCCACCCTTAACCCCGGGATTAGTTTAAAGCCCCCCCACAAAACTCGATAACCTCCCTGCAAGGAGATTGGTTCCAGACCTGTTCAGGTGTAACCCTTCCATTTTGTACAGGTTCCACCTACCCCAGAATTGGTCCCATTGGTCTAGGAACCAGAAACCCTCCTTCCTACACCACTTCTCCAGCCATGCATTGATGTGCCTTATTCTAGCATTCTGGATCTGGCTTGCTCGAGGCACTGGAAGCAACCCAGAGATCACCACTCTCGAAGTTCCACTTTTTAGTTTACTCCCTAGTCTCTGGTACTCTCCCTGGAGCATCTCAGGTCTTTTCCTCTCAACTTCATGGGTCCCAACATGGACCACCACAAGTGGATTTTCCGCTTCCCCTAGCAGAATTTCATGGACCCGCTCAGTCAAGTCTTCAACCCTGGCACCTGGTAGGCAACACACCTTCCGAGATTCGCGTTTCCGTTCACAAAAACGCCTATCTATACCTCGGACAGTTGTATCTCCCATTAATGTCATTTCCCTCAAGGATTTAATTTTTGGGGGCAGCCCATTGTTTCAACATTGCTGAATCATTGTGAAGTACCTTTAGCTCAGAGGCTGGAGCACTCGCCTTACAAGCGTGAAACATGTTTTCGAATCCAGGCAAGTCGAGGTGAAACCTTGAGTAAATGTCCTTGCTCCACAAGGCTGAAAATAATCCTCCCAATAAAAACACAACAATAAAAATTGGTCTTGTCAACCCACGACTGTTTGTGGGGGGGACGCTGTTGTGCGCAATTAGCTGCCGCTTTTTGCCTATAAATATACAGTCACTTCACTTTACAGTATATATTGCGAAGCATTTTGATACGTTGATAAGGTGGGAAACGCGGTACAGCAAATGCAAGGTTTATTATTATTATCATCTCCAGTTACGCACTTAATTCACCAGAGTGTAAATTAAAGCAATTTCGCTCTATAGCGACAAGCTCCCATCTTCATTTATCACAGAGAGTGTGGAGAAGTGCATGGGAGGAACCAAGGTTTTGTGATCACAGTGTGTGTCCTGAGGTTCCCGTTGAAATGTAAGCAACTAAACCTGAAATGCTTCTCACCGAAAATAATAATCCCTATATTTCCAACAAGACATACATACGTTCCACACATCTGGACATGAATTGCGGTATCAGGCACAAAGCTGTTGACCACACTGAGTGATAGCACTGTCACCGCTTTGTTAGAAGGTTATGGGTTCAACAAGGACAACAGCTACAACTTCGGTTTTCTATTTTGCCATCCACGGCTGTACAGAGTCTCAGAGCGTTTCACAATAACGGAAGAAGCGGGGAGCAAGCCAAGGGCAGGGGGGAAAGGTGACCAAAGGCGCGTTGGAATCTAAAGGTGTTTAGCTGAGACTGGAAACTGGGAAGAGAGGGGAAGAGTCGAGGGGAGTGAGGAAGGGAGTTACAGATCCTCGTGGTTTACCGGGTGATGGTGCAGCGCAGCATTCGGGGTTAGAGGAGGAGACACACATCCCTTCCTTTTGCTCCATGATTTGATATACAGAGCTTGAGCAGCAATCTGTGTCTCTTAGTAGCAAATCAACCCTAGCTTAGGCTTTGCTATACAAACATAGGTTCACAATTCCATGTTACACTCTCCAGCCGGTAACCAATGAATATCTGTCCTCATCGTGCTGGGAGGACATTTGCTGCACCACCTGTGATTTGCCAGGGTTCCAGTTCAATGCCGCAGATCGGGAGATCATGTTCGCATTGTTTTACGCACAGTTAAACAAACACGACCTCTTCGATGCTGAGTACACACCAGTGCAGAATTGAACACACCCTTTCTGCAACCATTTCCTTTTATTTTAATAACTAAACGATCAATAAAGCACTAATTGGTTGTCCCAATCTTTGCAAATGAGTTGAGAAGATCTCCCTGTTGCTCAGAACTTAATTTTATAAGACAGAAGTGGCATTACCCTGCAGGAAGTCCGATCCCTTTCCAAAAAAGCCCTCTATCTATGACCTCATCCTGGATGAGAACATTGATATTCTTGGCCTTACGGAAACCTGACGTTCCCCAATGACCCCGTGCCTCTAGTTGAGGCCTTCCTGCAGGCTACATCTTCTACCACATCCCTCGCCACGGTGGCGGGCTGGCCGTCATCTCCACCTCCTCCCTTGGTCTATCCCCCTATTCTGGCTGTTTCCACTACTTCGAACACTCGACGCTCTACCATCCTTCTCGTTCCTTCATAATCCATCTTTATCGTCCTCCCGAACCCCCTCGCTCTTTCCTCCGCGATATCACCACTCTCTTCTCCTCCCTGTCACTCTGCTCTGAACGTCTGTTCATCATGAGCGACTTCAGCCTTCACCTAAACTCCGTCTGCATCACCTCTTCCCACTTCACTGCTCTCGTAACCTCCCTAAACCTCACCCTCCATATTGACTCTCTGACCCACAACCATGGCCTCGCTCTCCAACTCATTATCACCCACGGCCTTGACATTTCCGAACTCAGCATCTCAGATAAGGCCAACTCGGAAGACTTTTTTCTCTCCTTCTCCTCTCCCATCCCTCTCTGCTCCACCAAGCATTCAACTGTACTTTTCCGCCATTGGAAACGTCTCGCCCTGAGACCCTCACAGAGTTCCTCACATCATCCTAACTTCGGAGGCCGGGCATTCAGCCACTACGCCCCGAGGGTCTGGAAATCATTTCCTGACTCATTTCACCTCGCCCGCTCTCTTCCCAATTTCAAGTAACACCTGAAGACCTTTCTCTTCGATTGCGCTTTTCGTCACCTTTTTGCCCCTTCCCTTGGCTTGTTCTCGGAATCTGCTATTGTGAAGCGCTCTGAGACGCCGTCCGGCGTAGAGGGAGTTACATAAATCGAAGTTGTTGTTGTTGTTGTCAGATAATCTCTCTCTGTGTGTGTGTGCCTGTGTGTTAAGACGTAGGTGTGTGACGTTGTGTATTTGCGATGTGACCATGTGTGTGTTTGGTGTTTATACATTTGTGTGACATGCTGTATGTCGATGTGAAAGAGAGTGTATGTTTGCGTGATAGTGTGAGCGATTGTGCGTGTTTGCGTCCCTAAGTTTTGTTGTCACCCAGTTGTACCTTTCTGCCTCATCCCTCAACCCCCAGACGATCGATGTTCTGACAGCATGTCTGTCCGACATCAAGTCGTGGACGAGGGACAACGTTTTGCAATTGAACGTGAATAAGACCGAGGCCCTCCTGATTGGCTCAAGCCAGCGCCTCCGCACATCGGGCGCTGCCAGCCTCAATATCCAAAGTTGCACTCTCCACCTCACAAAGCCAATCAGGAACCTCGGCATCATGTTCGATCAAAAGCTTTCCTTACTCCCCCACATCCGCATCTTGACCGGCACCGCCTATTTCCAACTGCTCAACCTTGCTAGGCTCCGTAATTATCTTACCCCCCGCGCTGCCGAAACACTCGTGCATGCATACATCACCTCACGGCTGGACTACGGAAATTCTCTCGTAGTCGGCCTCCCCAGTTCCTCCATTCATAGGCTGCAGGCCATCCAAAACTCTGCAGCCAGTGTTCTATCCCGCACCCGCCTCCGCGACCACATAACCCCCACCGTCGCCCATCTCCACTGGCTCCCTATCCTCCAGAGGATCGAGTTTAAGATCCTCGTCCTCAACTACAAGGCATTAAACGGCCTTTCCCCATCCTACTTAACCGATCTACTCTCCCACTACACGCCCACCCGGACCCTCCGTTCAACAGGACTTGGCCTGCTCTAAGCCCCCCGCCCGAACCGCCCCACAATCGGAGGCCGGGCCTTCAGTTTCTCCGCTCCCACCTTATGGAATGCCATCCCTCAATCCCTCCGTTTCGTCTCTTTCCTTTCCTCTTTCAAGGCCGGTTTGAAGAATTTCCTCTTCGATCGTGCCTTTTGTTCCACCCCGAATTCTTTTACCTCCCCTTCGTGTTTCACCCCTTCCCAAACACTCGCCTCCCAGCTCGGGACACACGCCTCCTGTGCAGCGCCTTGGGACTTCCTCCCGACGTGAAAGGCGCTCTATAAATGTAAATTGTTGTTGTTGTTGTTGTGTATGTGTGTGCATGTGCAAATGTATTAACGTGTGTGTATGCACTTATGTGTGATAGTGAGTGTGTGTTCATGAACATGTGTGACCGGGTATGTGTGCCAATGTGCGTTGCTGAAAGTGTATGTGTGCAAGTGAGTGTATGAGTGTGTGCGAGAGTGTGTGGTAAGTTGTGTGTCAGTGCGCTTGTTTGTCTGTGTGACAATGCTGAGCCTGTGTGACATTTTGTGTGTAATTGTGTGTGTATGTGGGGCAGTGTTTATAAGAATGTAATATATAGATTCAGAGCTGGAAGAGGCCATACGGCCCCCTTGATCCTGAACCACCATTTAGAAAGATACACTTATGCAGAAAATTAAATTTACTGTACATGAATACTAATATCAATTGCATTTGAAATAGCGCTTTTGCAAATCGTATCGACGTCTCAAAACTCTTCACGAAATATACTGCAACGTGACTTGACTGTATATTTGTGGGTAAAACGCGGGAGCCAATTGCGCACAACCGCGTCCCCCCGAAACAGTCGTCGATTGAAATGAGCAATTTTTATTGTTGTGATGTTTTTTGGACGGATTATTATCAAGCGTGTGTATGTGGAGTAAGGAAACGTGTCCAATGTTTCGCATTGTGTGGGAAACACGACAGCCAATTTCAAACAACAGAGTCCCACAAGCAGTCGTGGTTTGAGGGACAAACATTTTTCATCCACGAATATTAATCACTCGATAAGCAATTATGAACTAACTAACGTTTTCCTTCTTACTGATGGTTAGTACTGCTTGGAAGATGAAACGTTGCCCAAACCTTCGCCATGCTAATTATCACCAGGGTATTCTCACTTGCGAGGAGAATGCTCTCAGCATAAAGCTGCGGTTGACTGTTTGTTGGGGTATCATGGTGCGTCAATCTTGACTAGGTTTTTGTACAGGCAAGCCGTTGATTTGCAGCACTGTGCTGCTTGTTCTTAAACCACAATAATATGTGGCAGCGTCAGTGAACGTAAGACTCGTTATGCTTAATGTGGATTGTTTCTGACTCATGTCAAGCTGTGAAGAAAAACGACCTGTAGCAAAATCTGCAAAGTAACCGTTTCCATCAGTATTCCTGTAGAGAATGTATTGGGGAGCGAATCCTGGGTAATATCTGTACCAGTACAGAGCGGCGTAGGACGAGCTGGTGGTATATGAGCAGCTCAGACTCGCCGTGTCTCCCTCTTGTTTGCTCAGCCTGGGTAACTGCTCTCTGACTGAATCTTCCAGCAACACATCTGCAACCAGATAAAAGGATCAACATCAAACTTGGTGCTGTTATTGTCCTGATAGACCACGAGCCTCGGATATGAGAAGAATAGCGTAAGGTTCCGGGACAGGACAAACCATTGGGCAAGTTAACTTGGTTAGCACACACACAATATTAAATAAGTAGTAAAGGAGGAACCAATCGTTTGTTAATTGTCACATTGCCTTTATTGGAACAACAACTGTTTAAATGTACGAACACTCAGTTAGTTTCTGCTTGTAGGACACTGGGCACAAAATCAATTCCAGCCAACAAAGCACAATAATAAAATTTGTCATTTCTATCCATGAATGTTTGTGATAGGTGCTGTTCGCAATTGGATGCCGCGTTTCACCCACAAATATACAGTCAATCAGCTTTACAGTATATTCTGTGAAGCACTTTGTGAAGTCGATCAGACGTAAAAAGTGCTACATCAAACGAAAAGATTATTATTATTTTATATATAATTCGCTGCCACATTTCTTTTACAAATTATATAGTCAATTATGTTGACGAATGATGTGCATTATGTCGCATCGAAGAAGTGATGAGTCACTACATCAAACAAAGGGACTATTATTAATACCATTATTGTCTTTCCCTTCCTAAGAACTCAACAGTCAACCGCAGTTCTGGAAATGTAAGACAGGACTATTAATAATTTTCAGAAGAGAAATAATCTATTTAGAATCTATTTTAATGACCGTGTGTATTGTATTGTCACAGCCTCACCTGACATAAAGCTCAAGAAGACAAACGAAGTGATAAACAGTCGCATTGTTGCTCCTCGGTAAAATATCTTTGCACCAGAGTATCATTATACAAATTGCTTGTCGATTCAGAGATGTTTCAACATCACTACCGTGACAGAACAGCAGTGCTTCATGTCACGCCCTCCTGTGGCCTTGTTGGCTAGACTAAGCAAATTCCCTGCTGGTCGACCTTCGTAATTCCCCCCTCTGTAGGCTGCAGATAATCCAGAACTCTACAGCCCGTGTCCTCCACGGTTCCCAACTCCGTGACCCCGTTTCCCCTATTCTTGCCCGACATCAATGGCTCCCCATCATTCAGAGGATCCAGTTCAAGATCCTGGTCCTCACATTTCACGCAATCCACAACCTTGCCCCACCCTTTATCCGTGACCTCCTATCCCATCACCAAACTGCCCGTCTCCTCCGCTCAGCTGTCTCTGGCCTGTTCCACGTCCTCCGACCCTCACGCCCAACGATTGGCAGATGAGCCTTTAGTCACTCTGCGCCCAACCTCTGGAACACCATTGTGATGTCCCTCCTCCTCGCCACCTCCCTGGCCACCTTCACGTATCTAACCATGGCTCTCCTCTTCGTACCCACAAAGGTTGATGGTACGAAGCGCAACTGTCTGTTGAGTTTCATCAACAAACATATAGTTAGTTATTTTATGTTTATTATTCTGTTATTATTGTTATATCATTACTGAGTGACGACGTTATTATAAATGGACCAAAAACGAGGATTTCGATAACAAGGCCATTTGAGAAAAACTAGACATGAATCAATACTGACTAAAACTGAATCCCTTTGTACAACAACACAATCTCTCTCGAAAATAATCTTTTTTTTTAGTTTAATGAACATATAATTTCATAGGTTGAAATGGCTAATTTTATTATCGTGTTTTTCTTGGCGAGATTATTATCAGGTGTGTGTGTATATGTATGTGTATATGTCTCTGTGTGTTTGCGTTCGTGGAATAGGAAAGCTTGTCCAAGGTTCCACCCTGAACTGCCTGGATTCGAACACAGTTCTCACTCTTGTCAGGCGAGTGCTCTAACCACTGAGATACAGGAGCTCCACAGTTTGTGGGACAGATCCAAATGAAGTGCTTTTGTGACACTCGAGTAGGTGTTATATCAATGGTAAAGGTCATTATTATTATTTCTATGACTTCCCCTCTTTCCATACATGAATGTATCCACCACTTTGGTTTGCAGTTGAGATATTGTCACATATTTCCACTGCGAGTGACAGCAGCAAAGTCACTAATTGTCAAATACGTCAATAGTCAGTACTCATATCTGTGCAGCCATTAAAGCATTTGTCTGCACGTGGGTGTTTTAATATCAGTTGTATAATCTGACGGTAACACAGTGTGTGTAAGAATAATAATAAAAAATCTTATTTATCAAAAGTATAAAATGTAAGATTTATTAGTTTTAGTTTCACTCTTTCCTTGCATGAACCACTCTATCAGCACTTCTGCTTGTGGTTGGAAATCAGTCACGAGTTTCCTCTGAGACACAGCAGCAGAGTCAACAAATTGTCAAACAGGTCAACAATCATTCCAGGCCTCTGAGCTGAGATTAAACTATTTCTCTCCTATTAGCAGGTTTTGTAAAGTGGGGCAGGCTGACAGCAGTCTGATTCTAACATGGCTTGTGTGATCGCATGGTTACAGTGGCTGTGTTAGATGCAGCCACAGTGACAGTCAATCACTTCAATGGACTTCCCGACGTGAGAGGCGCTCTGCACACGTCATTGTATTATTCTTCATGTTGGGTTCGATACCAGGACAGTGCAACACATTGGGCAGATATCCATACTCCACAGGCCTCAGTTTAAAATACATCCATTGGGAAACCTGTTCTATTAAAATAGCGGTGTACTATTCCTTGGGTATTTTTACTTTTATAAAAACGAAATATTACGTTACAGCATTCGCATTATTTACGAAGTCTTCATAAGAGTGGATTCCAAGTACAGTGAGAACTGTGTTTGGAATACACACAGGGCGAATCCTTCGGCAAATTTCTTAATCCACACGCCCAATAATAATCCGTCCCATACCAAAAAACCTATCACCAATAATAAATTGGTCATTTACATCCACTACTGTGTTTGGGGACGTTGCTCCGCGCAATTGGCTGCCGGACATCGGTCCCTGCCAGCCTCAATATCCAAGGTTGTACTCTCCACCGCACAAAGCCAGTCAGGAACCTCGGCATCACGTTCGACCATAAACTCTCCTTCCTCCCCCACATCCGTGCCTTGACTGGAACCGCTTATTTCCTCCTGCGCAATATTGCCAGGCTCCGCAATTATCTTACCCCCACGCTGCCGAAACACTCGTGCACGCATACATCACCTCAAGACTGGACTACGGAAACTCTCTCCTCGTCGGCCTCCCCAGCTCCTCCATTCACAGGCTGCAGGTCACCCAAAACTCCGCAGCCCGTGTATTATCCCGCACCCGCCTCCGCGAACATATAACCCCCACGCTCGCCCGTCTCCACTGGCTCCCCATCCTCCAGAGGATCGAGTTCAAGATCCTCGTCTTCACCTTCAAGGCCTTACACGACCTTGCCCCGCACTATTTCACCGAATTACTCTCCCCCTACAAGCCCACCCGGACCCTCCGTTCAGCAGGACTTAGCTTGCTCGAAGTCCCACTGCCGAACCTCCCCACCATCGGAGGCCGGGCCTTCAATTTTTCTTATCCGTCCCTATGGAAGTACATCCCCCAATCTCTCCTTCTCGTTTCTTCCCTTTCCTCTTTCAAGGACTGTTTGAAGACTTACCTCTTCGACCGTGCCTTTTGTTCCACCCCGAATTCTTCGACCTCCCCTACTTGTTTCACCCCTTCCCGTACACTCCCATCCCAGCTCGTGTCACACGCCTCCTGTCAAGCACCTTGGGACGTCCTCCCGACGTGAAAGGCGCTTTATAAGTGTAATTTGTTGTTGTTGTTGATGTTTCTCTCTCCCATAAATACACAGTAAAATCACTTGACAATGTATTCTGTGAAGCGCTTTGAATCGCTTAGAGTAGACGTGAAAAGCGATATAGCGGATGCAAGTATTATTATCATTACTGCTGTTATTATCCACATGTCTTAATTCTAAAAAACATGTATCACAATCTTCTATCGGTTGATTAATAAACACATATAATACAGAGATAGTGATGCATTTCTTTTTCTTTAATTGTCTTGATATGAAGTAAATAAAGTGTAAGCTGTGGGGACAGTTAGCTGATGGTTTGTTACATGGTGTCTCACTGCTCTTTACTGATTCCCAGCGTTTGGTTGTGATGAGAGTTATTGTACGAGGCTTCCTATGATGTGTATCACTGTGGTGCTGACTGACTATACAGTGATACATAGCGGAGTCTGGTAGCTGCAGCCTGGCGATGGTTAAATGGCTGATTTTTTTGGCAGTGTCAAGAGAAGCAGAAATATGATCTCGAGTGGGGTTTCCTCCCTCTCCCAAAGGGCTTCTGTGGCGAAGGTATATCGGTGCCTCACCAGGGAACTGACAGTACCAGGAGACAATGCAATTCTGTCCACAGAATCCGGAGTAATGGCATTGTAAATCCACTCTCTCTCCAGCAATAGCCTTTATTTCAGGCGGTGACTGAGTAATTATCGATCCTACGTGGAGGATATCACAGCATAGTGAGCATTGCAATGTCGTAGCATTGTACAGCAATGAAGCAGAACATTAGGAGAATTGTTTATATGCCAGCTCTTTGGGGCAACTGTCCAACTTTTCCCACTCCCATTGTTGCCCCATTTTCTTGACACATTTTGCTTCTGCATTACTCCACCTGTCCATTTCCACTTTAAAATGGATTGTTTAACATGCTTATACAAGAATATCAGGGAGCGCGTTGCAGATTATCATAACTTTGAAATTTATAACAAATTATCTTGTTCTCCCGTTTGTTTCTTTTTAAAAAAAAACTTTAAAACACATGTCCTTTGATTACTGGCCAATGGAAACAGTTTCTATGCTCCACTTTTATCAGATACTATTTTAACATTCATTGCGCTCAAGATAAATTGATCTCTTTGTATATGTCAATTGCTTCTTTGCTGTAACCATTCTATTAAATCGTCTTTCAATAATGTCCAAGACTTTAATATCCTTCTTACCCTGTCAATCAAAGACACTTTAGATCCACTTTTCATCTAAACCATACAGTTACTCTAATAATAATACTTGCATTTGTTATAGCGCTTTTCATGTCCTCTAGCCGCCTCAAAAACCTTCAAAGAATATACTGTAAAGTGATTTGACTATTCGTGAGTGGACGAAGCGCGGCACCCGAACAATAATAATACTATTATTACTGTTTTACTATAGGCGCTTTTCGCAACTTATCGACGTCACAAAGCGCTTCACAGAATACACTGTAAATTGGAATGATTCTATATTTGTGGGACAAACGCGGCAGCGAATTGCGCACAGCAGTGTTCCTCACAAACAGTCGTGGATTGGATTAACCAATGTATATTATTGTGGGATTTTTTCACGGATTGTTATTAGACGTGTGGAGAAAGGTAACTTGCCCAAGGTTTCGCTCTAATCTTCCTGGATTCGAACACGGGTCTCACGCTTGTAAGTGATTGTGATATCCACTGAGCAAAAATCCACAATAAAATAGTTTTACTCATTCTATACGGGTTTGCTGTTGTAGATTGCTCCCACTGAAGCCCTGGTTGTCTGTGATCATGGGAATGTTTAGCAGAGAATCAGATGTCGGTGTGCACAGTTAACTCCGTTGAATTAAAGTTGAGTGAAATGGAATTCCCCTCTCTGAATGTCGTGACATTGACATCGCTGCTGGAGGAGGTGAATGAAGTCTCTGGCTTGTTTCCAAAATCAGTTTTGTCTCAGTCTGTTAGCCTCCAAATGCAGTTTCATTTGTGCCAGAAGAAAACTGCTTTCCATAAAAAAGTGTTAAATAATTGCTTAAATATTTTTCTTTCTTTGTTAGTTTATTTGTTTATTTCCGTGTTTCTTTCCGTGTTTCTTTCCGTGTTTCTTTCCGTGTTTCTTTCCGTGTTGCTTTCCGTGTTTCTTACCTTCCCTTCCTTCCCGTCCATCCCGTCCTTCCCGTCCTTCCCGTCCTTCCCTCCCTTCCCTCCCATCCCTCCCTTCCCTCCCTTCCCTCCCTTCCTTCCCTTCCTTCCCTTCCCTTCCTTCCTTCCTTCCTTCCTTCCTTCCTTCCTTCCTTCCTTCCTTATTCTCTCTCTCCAACTCTATCCAATCTATCTCTCCCCCTTTCCCCTTCCTCTCTCTAATGTACCTTAGATGCTTCCTACACGTGTATTTGCTTACATTTTGGCAAAATACCGTGTTTTCGTGTGAATGAATAGTTAGTTGCTTGTTTCTGTAGAACATGATATAGTTCAGTTGGAACACTCAACTTCCATACAGAGGGGAAATTGGTGAACATTTCAAGTTATCGACCTCGCTTCAGACAAGCCTTGGTTTGAATAGAACAATTTATAGCATGTTTCATGTTGGAGACATTTCATTGAGAGTTGACTTCTCGATGGAATCGAGGCAGAGAGTGTACATAATATGCCAATGGAACTCACGTATCCTGCGTCAATCATTTGTCTGAATTTACAGATAAATTCTGTAATTTATCTGTAAATGTATCTAGGCATGTTCCTTTGTAAACCATCTCCAGAAAAAGTGCAATGGCAAAAAACCAAAAATAGAGTTGATGCAGTTCATCTTAGCGGGAGCTGTCTAGTCTTTTAAAATCACACGCATATCTTTTATTTTTCAAAAGGCGGTCAAGTGGTATGTTGGCATGACACGTTTGAAAATAACTAGGCAATTTGTTAAAATTAAGCAGTGCATTTTAGAAATTCAAGTAACAAATGTTTCGTTTTATTTCGGTAGAATTTATTCTCACTTACTTTCTGTTACTGTGACTTTGGTTCCTGATCCATCTAAGGTATATTCCGCCCAAGGACACAGTAACACAGCTCTCGTAATACAAGGCGCAAAATATATTCTATCTGATTATGATTGAATACTGCCACGAAGTAAAAATAAATGGCAACAAGTTAGTTGTTAGTTTGTACATTTCTACCACTTTGTCATCAAAATAAATGCATCGTGTCCAAATTTGGTTTAATTTCAATGTAATTTCCACCCATTACGAATAAATTGCCTCGCCCAGAAAACATATATCAGTAAATAAATCTAGAGTTGTCTGCTTCAAATGGCTAATTCAGAAAGCAAACGTCTGACAAATACAGCGCAATAAAACATGGAACAGCAATTAGTGTTGATGTGCAATGTAATTCCACATAAAAAGCCGCACGGTATTTGTGCTGATGGATTCCAATGTGGCTTTCCAAATGGCCAGCACAGTATTTGCTGTCAACACAAATATAGTATTTTGCAAAAACAGTGTAACACTATCTGGTCAAGTACAATTTATCAATAAATAAGATCACGTGTACAAATATTTTGAAGATATTCCTATTCAGATTTGATATGTCGTCTATTCGATATACATAAACTGCGATATATGCCACTTGCACTCACATTCAACGTTTTTTAACACTACCTACATTTTCCTCAGTGTTCACCAATAATGCTTGTCAGTCGAAGAGAGTGTTAGTAAACACCATTCACATCTCAACACAATGGAAAATGTGCATTGAATTAATTGACAAAGTCAGATTGACTGTGTGTTGTCTTTGAATTGACGAGGAGGCTTTTTGTATTGTTGGAAGCCTAGATGCAGCATTGTGTTGTCCCACAGATAATGAGAAGTACATCTGTAGGTAGCGCTGTCTGCTACTTGCAAATCATTAATTTCCAGCGTGGATGTCTTTGTTCCCACTTTGATAACATCAAACCGTCTTTCGCGAGGGATGGACATCCAATCTCGTCCATTTGGAAACTGCCTTTGAAATGCCAAGCTAATGGATCTGTAGTTCCCACGATTCCCTTCTGCAAAGACGCAGTTGATGGTCAAAGAATCACATTCTTCTTTGGTAATAGAAGTTGGTGTCTGTGTTAGGGTCTGACTGAAAACATCTGAAACATGCACAACATGACATCAGGTTAATACAGGCACAACCCTGACCTGTACCATTAGCAGCAAATCCTGATGCTTGGCATGAGTTGAATTGATTTCAATTAATACAATAATGATATAATTATACTATCATGTTTAATTAATAAAATACAAGCAGAACAGATTAATCGATAGCAATCGGCTGCTTCTTTTCGCCCGCAAAATAAAAAACAAGTACGGTCACTTCGTCATACAATATACACTGTGAAGCGCTTTCAGACGTTTCATCGATGTGACAAGCCTCTGTATCAAAGCAAGCAATAATGTAAATTATTGTAAGGCACAGGGTAACGATGGTATTCACTCGTGCCGTGTAATTGGAACAAAGCTCACGTTGTAAGAAGTGGAAGGCGATGGAGACAGAGATGAGATGCATTCTTTACTCGCTGGACAACTGAATGACTGTGTGTAACACAGGGATGTTCTGCAGCAGCTTTAGAGACTAAATTATACTTGTGTAGACTCTGTCCCGTCAGGAGAATCACATTAGCGTGTGACGTGATGGCCGGTGATAGTGGAATTGGGGTTGGAGGAGGGCGGGGCGAGAAACTATTTAAGGAAAGGGAGTGACAAACTGTGTAAGTGAGCAGGGGGCAGAAGGGGATGATTTGGGGGTTGATTGTTGAACAAAATGGGCAATTGGCGAGGGCAGTGATAGGAAAGTAAGTGAAGAGACTTCCAGAGGGTAAACGGCGGCGTGATGCAGAGAGGGCTTTTGTTGTGAGTTGGTAAAGACAAATTAGCAACGACAGCAACAAAATTAGATTGATCGAGCGCTCTTCACGTCGGGAAGAGGTCACAATGCGCTGTACATCGAGGTCGGGACCAGCGAATTAGGGCAAAGTATCAGTGTACTTGTTAGCGGAAGAAGAGTAGGAATCAGTGGGAGTGAGGAGGGGGAGTTGGAGTGAGTTGGGACGGGAGGGAGAGCGTCATGTGGCTTATGAGAGAGTTGGAAGAATTGGGAGAGACTTGGGAAGTGAAGGAGAGAGTTGGCAGCGGAGGGAGAGAGTTTGCAGGAAGAGAGATTTGGAAATGAAGGAGAGAATTGAGACGATGAGAGACTTGGAGGGAGAAGAAGAAAGTTGGGAGCGGAAGAAGAGTGTTGGGCGGGATGGGAGAGAGTTGTGAGTGGGAGGGAAATAATTGGGAGGGGAGATAGCAGGGATGGGAGGGAATTGGGAGGGGAGGTAGAGAATTATGAAGCAGGCAGAGAGTAGGGCATGGAGGCAGAGAGTTGGGAGGGGAGAGGAAGATATTTGGGAGGGGAGGGGGATTGTTTGCAGGGGAGCGCGAAAGAGTTGAGAGGGCAGATGATGTGTGAGGAGGTGAAACTAGAAACTAGGGTAAAGGCATTGTGTGTGCGTACAGTGGCTGGAGTCGTATGTGGGAGAGAGAGCAATGGAGGGCTGCAGTGGGACACAGTGAAAGAAGATTTTGCAGCGCATGGATCAATTGAAACGTTTCAAAACTTCTCAGCTGCTGTACCAAGTTAGACCGTTTGTAGCATAAATATTTATATTAAATCTCGGCCAGTCCATCTCTCTGCCTAAGTCTCTGTCTTTCAAATGCAGGGCAGTTGTGGAGAAAATTGTTTACTGATTTACCTAGCTGCAATTAGGAACCGGCTTATTTGTCGTTTGTCCAGTGGCTTTGGACGGTAAAAAGCGTCTTCAAAATAATATTAATAATTGCGTGATCGCTGATTCCACGATTGAGTGTTGGACTTCGATGTTCATAATAGTCGGCAAATTTTGTCCACCAAACACACAACAACAACTTATATTCTTGTAGCGCCCTTCAAGCCGGATGGCGTCTCAGAGCGCTTCAGAATAAAGGTGTAAGTCAAGGACAGCGGGAGAAAGGTGACCGAATGTGACACATTCAATACTCTTGTAAACTGTCAAGCGCTTGGAGCCCTATCGATCAAGTAATCAGCTGGAATATAAAACGTCAGCATTAGGACTATCATGTTGTTTATCCTAACAGAGTGTAATCCACTTTCCAACTGGCATTTGTATTAAGTATGGGGATGGTTGAGGGGATGTGAGCAGGAGACGATCCCTTGTGGACATAGACGTTTCACATCATTTTTGGTTTCATGATGAAGAGTGAGGAGAATGCAGTTTGCGGCTTTTTGTGTGAAAGTGGTGATATTATCGATCATTCTGGAGACAATTTATTGATGATACTCATAATAACCATTGGATGTCATATTGTGATTTATCACCTGATCGAGACGCCTCCAAGCGCTTCACAGAAAGTGCAGTATAACGGAGTGACTTTGTGTTTTGGGGGTGAAACATTTTGCAATTATTCACTGCAGCATCTCACGGACAGCAGTATATGGAATAATCAAGTTCTTGGATAATATATATTGATTGCATTTTTTGAGCAAATTATTATTTCATTTATTTTCATTGAAATATTTATTCATTTTTGTTAAATTCTTACTTAATTATTTAGAATTATTGTTGTGTTTTGGTTCACATACACATATTATTTATTAGTTCATGTATTTTTTTCACGTCTGTCTTAAATTATATTTTTATTTATGAAACAATGACTTTGTTTCTGTGCTTATTCGCCTGATTCGTTTGTTCGCTTGTTTACTTTTCCAAGGATAATTTCCAGTGGAACATGACTAACCAATCGACAAACACCGGGTTCCTATTTACTGTTTAGTAAAGAAAGGCACGTGTCATGAAGAAACTTTCTCTAGGTTGCGTCTAGCCTGTGAATCAAACGCAGGACCACTCGCTTGTGAGATAGGACCTCTCGCCATCAAATTAGAGCACCCCACATTATTTGTTAGATGGCGGCATCTAGTGATGGTTCAGGAGAATGACAGCGAATGGTTTGAGTTCATAGATTCATAGAATTTTACGGCACAAAATGAGGCCATTCGGCCCATCTAGTCTGTGCCGGCTCTTTGAAAAGAGCGATTTAATCCAACTGCCCTGCCCGCTCCCCATAGCCTAATAGACCTGTTCTCCCTAAACAAGAATCTAATTCCCTTTTAAAAGTAGTTATCGAATCAGTCTCCACCACCTTTTCAGGCAATGCATTCCAGATTCGAACAACTCGCTGAGTGAAAAAAATTATCCTCAGCTCCCCTCTACTTCGCCTTGAAACTATTTGAAATCTCGCCCAGGAGAGGAAATAGTTTTTCTCTCTTTGTCCTGTCGAAACCCCTCATGAGTTTATAAGCCTCTATTAGGTCTCCCCTCAATCTTCTCTGCTCCAGAGAGAATAATCCTAGCCTATCTAGCCTCTCCTCATAGCTGAAGTCCCTCAATCCTGGCACCATCCTAGTAAATCTTCTCTGTACCCTTTCCAATGTCTTCACATTCTTTCTGTAATGTGGTGACCAGAATTGAACACAGTATTCCAGCTGAGGCCTCACCAAAGTCTTATAGAGGTTAGTCAACAGTTCCTGACTTTTGTACTCTATACCCCTATTTATAAAGCCTAGAATCCCATATGCCTTCGTAACAGCCTTGTCTACCTATCCTTCAACGAGTCACTAACACAAATCCCCAGGTCTCTCTGTTCCTTCACACCATTTAAAATTTTACTATCTAGCCATCTCAGGGATCGTCCGGGCGGGCGGCGAGGACAGGGAGTGGTTGCTGGACGATTGTTGGACGACTGTTGGTTATTGTTTGACGCTGTTTTTGTTGTTAATATTATTGCTTTAGTTGTTTATTATTGTTTATTAATGTTGTTTGATTCCCCCACCCCTGCCCCCATCTTCTTCTTCCCTCACTCCCTTTCCCCACTTTCTCTCCTCCCTTCTCCCCTTCCCTCCCTCTTCCCTCTTCCTGATCTTGCCCCCACCCATCTTTCCCTCCCTCTCTTCCTTGCCCCCCTTTCTCCCCCCTCTTTCTCCCTAACCCTAACCCATTGCACCTTTCCCTCCCTCTCCGCACTTACCCTCTTTTCCCCCTTTCTCCCCTGGCCCCATTTTCGCGATTGTTTGTAGGGACACTGCTGTGCGCAATTTGGCTGCCGCGTTTCCCCCACAAGTATACAGTCGACTTTCCTGCCTTTCTTCCCCCTGCCTCGTCCCCTCCCCTTTTGCTTCTTTACCCCCTTTTGCCCCTAGTCCCAGTTCCGTGACTGATTGTGGGACACTGCTGTGCGCAATTTGGCTGCCGCGTTTCGCCCACTAATATACAGTTACTTTTCCTACTATTCTTCATCCTGCCCTGATCCCTCCCACCCTGCTCTTGTCTTACCTGAATGTACAGCGCCTTTGGATGTCCACTCGACGTGAAAGGCGCTATATAACTGTAAGCTTTGTTGTTGTTATATTTCCTCCCTTCATTTCTTCTCTCAAAATGCATCACCTCACACTTGTCTGCATTAAACTTCATCTGCCATGTGTTTACCACACTTTACCAATTTGTCTATATCCTCTTGCGGACGGCTACTATGCTCCTCACTATTTACTATTCTCCCTAACTTAGTGTCATCTGCAAACTTGGAAACTGTACTCCGTACACCCAAGTCCAGATCATTGATGTAGATTACAAACAGCAATGGTCCCAAAACTGATCCCTGTTGCACGCCACTGCTCACTTCCCTCCAGTCTGAAAAACAGCCGCTCACTACAACTCTCTGCGTTCTGTCTCGCAGCCAGTTGTGGATCCACGCTGCCACTGTCCCTTTTACGGCATGGGCCTTTAATTTCCTAATAAGTCTCTCATGTGGCACTTTGTAAAATGCCTTTTGAAAGTCCATGTAAACTACATCAACTGCGCTACCATTATCCACCCATTCCGTTAGCTCATCAAAAAATTCTATCAAATTTGTAAGGCAAGATTTGCCTTTAACAAATCCATGTTGACTGTCCTTTATTAGCCTATATCGTTCTAAGTGAAGATCTACCTTGTTCCTGATTGTGGACTCTAGAAGTTTGCCCACTACCGACGTTAGACTGACTGGTCTGTAGTTACCAGGCTTGTCCTTCTGCCCCTGTTTATACAAGGGAGTAACATTAGCTATCCTCCAGTCCTCTGGCACGACCCCTGTGTCCAAGGAAGATTGAAAGATCGTGGCCAGAGTCCCTCCTATTTGCTCCCGTGCCTCCCTTAGTAACCTAGGTTGCATCCCTTCCGGACCAGGTGACTTATCCACCTTGAGCGACGTCAAACTTTTTAGAACTTCCTCTCTGGTTATAATTATTCTATCCATTTCTCCTATCCTCTCCTCCAATAACATGGCATTGGCTGTATCCTTTTATTTTATGAAGACAGAAGCGAAGTACTCATTCAGTACATCAGCCATGCCCTCTGCCTCCACAATGAGATTTCCTCCTAGGTCCCTAATTGGCCCCACCCTATCCTTGACCAACCTTTTTCTCTTAATATGTTGGTAAAAAACCTTAGGGTTCCCCTCAATCTTACTCGCTAATTGTTTTTCATGCAGTCTCTTTGCTCCTCTAACTTCCTTTTTTAGTTCTATCCTACACTTCCTATATTCTGCTTGGTTCCCTTCCGAATTTTGAGCATGACACTTATCATAAGTGTTTTTTGTTGTTTTATTTTGGCCCCGATTTCCGCAGTCATCCAGGGAGGTTTGGATGCCTTACATTTCACCTTTGTGGGGATGCTTTTGACCTGTGCCTGAACTATCTCCTCTTTGAACGCTGCCCAATGCTCGTTAGTTGTCTTACCTGCCAATTTTTCTTTCCAATCCACCTTGGCTAGGTCTCACCTCAACTCATTGAAATTGGCACTTTTCCAGTTGAGTGTCCTCACCTGTGATCGTTCTTTATCCCTTTCCATAATTATTCTGAATCTAACGATATTGTGGTCACTATTCCCTAGATGCTACAGAAACCTGTTGAACTTGCCCTACCTCATTTCCCAAAACTAGATCTAGCAATACTTCTTTCCTCGTTGGACTGGAAACATACTGATCAAGAAAGTTGTCCTGCACACACTTCAGGAATTCTTCTCCCTCCTTGCCCTTTACTCTACTATTCTGCCAGTCTATGTTGGGATAGTTGAAGTCACCCATTATCACTACTCTATTAGCTCTGCATTTCTCCGTGATATGCTTGCAGATCTGCTTGTCTATCTCCTCCACACTATTTGGTGGTCTATAGTATACTCCTAACAGTGTAACTGCACCTTTTTTATTCCTCATTTCTAACCAGATATACTCGGTTTTTAGTCCTTTTTCCACCTCGTTCCTTTCTAAGGCAGTCACTGAGTCCTTAACTAAAATTGCTTCCCCGCCCGCTTTTCTCCCTTCTATATCCCTCCTGAATACATTATAACCAGGAATGTTCAACTCCCATTCCTACCCATGCTGGAGTCAAGTCTCTGTTACTGCTATAACATCATATCGCCTCGCAGCAACCTGAGCCTGCAGCTCACCAATTTTATTTCTCAAACTTCGTGCATTTACATACATGCACTCTAAGGCACAAATTATTTCCTCTGCACTGTTCTCCCGTCTTACCCTTACCCCTGTCCTCTTTGTTCCCCTCCCGTGTCTGAACAACTCATCAGTTTCCCACCCTCACCACCCGGGATTAGTTTAAAGCCCCCCACACAAAACTCGACAACCTCACTGCAAGGAGATTGGTTCCAGCCCTGTTCAGGTGTAACCCATCCATTTTGTATAGGTTCCAACTACCCCAGAATTGGCCTTGGTGGAGTGTCAGGCTTTAGGATGAAACTATCTAAGAAGCTCTCCCCTTCCCTGATGCACCGCAATGTCTCCACCTGATACTCCAGCTCAGCTATTCTAAGATGGAGCTTCCTCAGGTGCAGACATTTGCTGCAGATGAAGTCACCTTGGCTCTGGTTGCCCTCCATCAACTCCAACATCCCGCATTCCTCGCACATCACATGCCAGGCCATTATCTCGACGTACTTCCCTGGGATATATATAATCTGCACCTACTTCCTCCTCTGCACCTAATTCCCACTCTCACCCAATTCCTTCTCACTCTGTCCTCGCCTCACTCTCTCACCCAATTCCTTCTCACTCTGTCCTCGCCTCACTCCGTCCGTAGCTCGCTCTGGCTCTCTGCTCGATGAGTTGATTTAGGAAACATGCAAGTTGTTTTTCAGGTAACCGAGTAACCATTGAATGCCGGATAAGTCGTACAACATTAATATTAATATTCCGCTCACACCAACACTCTCCTCCACAACAACACCTTCCATTCTGACTGATTCGCCGGAGCAACTCTCCGCCTCCCATGCCCTCCCATCCCGTGTCTCTCCCACGAATCCCCCCACCCCCACACCCGCATAACTCTCCTCTCTCCATAGCTCTCGCCTCTCCACATAACTACCACACTTCTAATAGCGCACCCCCCCCCCACACTCTCCCCCCCCCCCCCCCCCCCACTCTACACACTCCTCAATCTCGCAAAGAGGTTCAATCAATGAATCCGTTGCACCATTGAAGACTCAAATTTGCTCTCCACCGAAAGGACGGAAAAGAAACTCAAGTTGTTTTACTTGTTCTTGTCGTTAAAGGCGCAATATATCACAACATATTTTGCCGTGAAGTAACTTAACTGTGTATACATTGGGAAGCGTGACAGCCAGATAGCACTGTTCAAGTGCGGATGGGTTCCAGATATTCTTGTGAATGGAACCAACCACTAGAACACAGTACACTTCTTGCAGCATCCTTCACTATGTAAAATAGTCCAGCGGCGCTGGGCCATGAGGGATATTGGATTCCAGGCAAAAGTTGGCTTCTCAGTTGGGGTGGAGTGCTGGGGTGGTGCAGATGGAATGGTGACTAACTCCACGGTCAAGGAGTAGAATTATAACATGATAATCTCATTTTTCTGGAACATTTCACATCGGGCAGAGTTCCCAGTTTGCTGGACAGTTAGTGTTTCGCACCAGAGTTTGGGCTCGGAAGCGGGAAGGTTGAATGGCAGTGGGAGTTGGAGGATGACGAGAAGCACAGTCGATATAGAGTGACTGGAGATGGGTCTTGAGGGAAGTGGAAGAGAGAGAGGTCGAGACAAACGGACAGCAATATAGAGCTCCATAGAGTGGGGTCGAAGAATCAGCCGACCATCAATGATTTCTTTAGTTTACTGGATCATTTAATCGATTCCCCGCGAGGCCTCCAGGCCTGACCAAGATTCCGCACACTTTCAAACAAGATGTGCAAAATGAAAGCAGTTTCTGTTCGAGCCCTGCAGTGTAATCAACCACTTTGGTAAGACGAAAGGCACAGTGATACACTGCGCTCTCAGATACCAGCAGCTCAGAGATGGAAAAACTGGTGAAAGAACTAGATTCCTGCCGCTGAGCAGCGAAACGTTTTCCAAATCCTGTTTGTTTCACTAGATCGCCATCACCAGAATGTATCTCCGGACTGTAAACCGTGGATGTTTGTCTGGGTAATATCTGTACCAGAAGAGATAGTAATTGGTTGCAGTAGTGGTGTCGGTACACACAAGATAGGCAGCATCTCCTTCTTTCGTAACCGCCGTGGCAGCTTTCTGACTGACATAATCAGCGTCACAGAATTCTGGAATAAACCAGGAAAAGCACTGCGAAATATTATTCACCAAATTCACAGTTTTTTTTTATCAGCAGTGGAACAATAGTTAGCAATGCGTTTTATACATCGTGTTATAGCATTGTTGAGACTCATTAATGCGTTGTCCAGAATATGCAATCAAGTGATAAACTGTAGATTTTGTCGCCAGAACATGCCAGCCAGTTTTGCACATCAATGCTTCACAAAGACTTAGGGGATGAGTTACTAAACTATTATTGAAACATACATAAGGCATCATTACCTTCGGAAAATATATCTGCCTGTCTGGTAACCAAAGGATAAAATCGAGATACACAACCTCCACAACCTCGCACCAACCCTACGTATGTTAACTCCTATCCCCTTACTCACCTGAACTCCCCCTCAATCCGCTCAGCAGGCTCTGGCCTGCTCCAACTACTCCAACCAAGGGACTGTTTCCCCTGGTAGGAGAATCTATAACCAGGGGTCAGTGTCTTAGAATTAAGGGTCAGCCTTTTAGAACAGATTTGAGGAAACATTTCTTCACTTAGAGGTTAGTGAATTGATGGAAGGCTGTAGATGCTCAGTCCTTGAACATTTGCAAGGCTGAGACTGATAGATTTTTGAAAAATTGAGGGATTGGGGGAAATGGGTATAGGGCAGTTAATCAGAGATAGGTGAGAAGATCAGCCATGATCTTATTGAATGACGGAGTAGGCTCGAGGGGCTGAATCCTGCTCCTATTTGTTATGTTCTTATGTTCAAACCTATCTGCACCACCGTTGACGGCCGAATCTTCAGCCGCTTTGCCCCCAAAATCTGGAACTCTGTCCTACAGTCCTCCACGTCGCCCACGCTCCGGCCTCCTTGAAGTCTAGCCTCAAGACTCTCCACTTCGACAGCAACTGAACAGCCTCCCCTTCCAGCCCACCTCCGAGTCCTCAACATGGGTTTGAAACTGTAACTGTCTAGCGCCTTAAGACACCCTGCTGACGGTAAAGGAGCTATAAAAGTGCAATTTTGGTAGGGTTGCTGTTGTTTGTTGCACAGTTTCTAAAATGCGGGATAGACGGCTGTTTCGTTGTGGAAGACTGTTGAGCTAGAGGTGAAGCTTTTGAGGGGTCTCCAGTACACTACTGCAAGTCTTGCTTGTTACACTATTGACTATTGGTCCAACGAAATAATAAATGGAAAGAAACATCGTATTTGCAAACTGATATGAGTGAATTGCATCTAGATGTGTAGAGCTCAACTCGTTCAATAATTGCTGTCTGCGTTTATTGAACGGATAATGAGGTGAGGGTTTAGCTGACAATCTGATGGGAGGGGAATGTGGTTTCCTCTGAGTCTGTCTGCTGAAGTGTCTGCTGCCCGCTGGGCCTCAAACTCTGACCAAGATTCCGCACACGCTTCAAACACACGGAATCGTCCCCTATGTATAAAATGAAGACAGTTTTTGTACGAGCTCTGCAGTGAAGTCAACCACAGTGGTGCGCCTAAAGGCACAGTAATACACTGCGCTGTCAGATACCAGCAGCTCAGAGATGGATAACATGATGGAAGAACTAGATTTCTGTAGGTGCGCAGAGAAACGGTTTCCAAATCCAGTGCCTTTGACTGGATCATTAGTCCAAGATTTACTCAGGACTATAAACTCTGGGCGTTTGTCTGGGTACTGTCTGTACCAGTAGAGATAGTAACTGCTAGCAGTCGTGGGGTGTGTGCAAACCAAATCGACAATATCTCCTTCTTGCTTAATCTCGGTAGCTTTCTGGTTGACAGAATCGGCGTCACAGAGTTCTGCAATATAGCAAGGAAATAACAGCTAAACATTCATAGAATCATAGAATCTTATGGCACAATGGGAGGCCATTCGGCCAATCGAGTCTGTGCCGGCTCTTTGAAGAGAGCAATTCTATCACAATCCCCAGCTCTCTCTCCCGATAACTGTACAAAACTGTCCTCCACAAATAAACGTCTCCATCTCTTATAAAATATGCATCAGCCTCTCCCACCATTTCAGGCAATGCATTCAAGATCCCAACAACGGGATGAATGAAAAAACGTTTCCTCAACTTCCCTCTAATTCTTTAGAAACTATTAGAGCATCTCGATTGCGGAATGATTTCTCTGTCCACTCAGCTACAGGTCTCCCTCCAACAATTGTTGTTGAAATGGAGCTGACAATCAGCAGCGACACTGAATTAGCTCAAGACGACCTCACCTGCTGTAAAGGTTTCCAGCACTAGACAGAAAACAAACAGCCTCATTGCTCCTTCTCAGCCTTTGCGGTTGTGTCTGTGACATCAGTTTGCTGGGAACCATCCGCAATATTCGTCACTGGCAAATCCCACAGTCCCACGTCACATCATTGTCATCTAACACTTGCTTCAACAATAGGAACCGATTGGTTTAACACAGCGCAATACGCAATTGACTGTGTGTATGGCTGTGGGGGGGTGGAGAATTGGGGTGAGGGGGTGCTGGAGGGCAGGGAATCCTCATACACAGCTCCTGTTAACTCTATAATTAAACCGCAGCATATGGGATGGTCATAGTAAAAATACAACAGCGAAAACGTAAATTTATACACCGCTCTCTAATGCAGGATGGCATCTCAGAGCTCTTCTCAATGACAGATCCTGCGCCCGTGCGAGGGACTGGAGTCGAAAAGTAACCAAACGCTCGGTCAAAGAAACATCTTCATCTGATTCCCCAAATTAGTAAGAGAGGGAAGAGGTGAAGCGGTTCCTGGGACTCGAGGCGAAGCGGCTGACGGCACGGCCGCCGACGGTGGAGCGGATGATTTACGGGACAAGGAGGAGGCCAGAAACGTAGGAGTCAAGGCAACAGTTGCTGTGTTGGGGAGAGAGGTGGGTCAGAGAGGCAGGGGAGGTGGATGCAGAAGAGTGTAGTGACTTGCAAACTGGAGTGAGGATCTTGAAATCGATGCTCTCCGATACAGAGAGCGAGTGAAGTCTGGCAAGCACTGGGGTAATCTAAAGGAAATGCAAGAATTATTATTTTACTATTATTACTATTATCATTATTACTATTATTAATCCCACACACAAGTGCCGTTTGAGTTGACGATCGAGATAATGCAGGGAGACTGGAGAGGGGCTGGCCAAAACAGAATGTTGGGTATATTTCTGACTTCCACTTCAAATTTCGCAAAGCAGTGTCTCACAAACAGTCCTTGAATCTGTTACCTAATTAATAATTCGCTTCTCTACATATTGGCTTTCTTTTACACTTTAGTTTACCTAATTTTGAATGTAATATTATCACCGCCACAGGAATGTGCTCTGCCAATCGACTAACAAATATTGAGCCTGTAGCTCAATGGTAAGAGCATTAGCCTTACAAGTGAGAGACCTGTGTTCTTTTCAGGCTGGGCAAAAGCATGTGCAGTATACATTATTGTACACACCTGAGAAAAATCCATTATAAAAAATGATCATTTCAATCCACGACTGTTTGGGGGACACTGCTTTGTGAAATGGGCCACAGAATATCTCCCACAAATATACAGTCACTTAACAGTCTATACTGTAAAGTGCTTTATGACAACTGGATGTCGTGAAAAGCGCTACAGAAAATGCAAGAATTACTGTTATTTTCATTGTTAAATTGATTCCTCCTTGGTGCTAGTTAAACAGGGGTTTCTGCAGGAATTAAACTGACTCGTGGTTTCACCCACCCAGGAACCATATCCAGCTCTGCTCGGTTTCGAGGCTTGTGTTGTTATTATTTAGCTATAGAACTCCAGGGTATTTGCTGTACAACGCAGTATCGCGGCTTCATATTGATGTGAATGTTGCTATAAAGGTTTGTTGTATTGTATGATTATATAGCGCCATCTAGCTTCATTTCAGGCAAGTGTCAGTTGATGGGTTGTGTGATGATGATCTGATTTAGATTTACCCATATATCCAATGGGACAATTAGTACACCATCAATATTCTTCTCGACATCTCCCTGTTGAACAAGTCCTTGCAAAAGCTTTCCACCACTTCGAGGTATATACACATATATCTCCCATCACAGGACATCCACAACCGCCCCGCCCCACACTCGCACCCGCAACACCCCCGCCACCCCCCACCAAGAGAAGCACCCATCTCCCCAGCTCATACCCTAACTCCCTCCCTCTCCAAACCCTCCAATACTACTTACCATCAGTGGACAGGCATTCAGTCTCTCTCCTACCGCTCTCTTGAATTACATCCCAGAGTCATTTCGCTACCCTTTCTCGCTTGACAAACTACGCCCGGTCTCAACACCCTCCTCTTCGATCTTGCCTGCTGCTGCCCTCCCAACTCCCTCACATCCCACTCGAACTTTCTTTCCTACCCTTCCAAATCTCTCCCCTCCGCTTCCAACTCTCTGCCCCTCTCCTGCCAAATCTAGACTTTTCCTCTCCCAAATCTCTACCCCTCCATTCCCAACACTCTCCGTCGATGCCAGCAATCTACCTCCCGCCCAAATCTCTCCCTCTCCTCCCAACACTCTCCCCATCTTCCACAATCTCTCATTCCCCTTCCAACTCTCTCCCTTCGCTGCCAGCTGTCCACCACCGCATTTGGATGTACTCCCATCGTCAAATGCGCTATATCAATTTAATTTTGTCTTTGTCGTTGCATGACATGACAATGATAATAACATTACTGCTTCTGTTAGTTGGAGCACCATATCACGTATTTCATTTGAACCACAATATAATATAGTATACTTGTGATTCACTACATTTTGTCTAGCAATGCGGCAACGAACAGACTACATTAGTGTTCCACAAGTAGTCTTGGATATGGTGACTAACGCTTTTGTAAGGGAATGACAAATCTTGCATTTGATGTAACGCTTTTCACGTCTAATCGACGACTCAAAGCGCTTCACAGAATATACAGTCAGGTGAATTGACGACATCTTTGTGGGCGACACGCGGCAGCCACTTTTGAACAGTAGTGTCGCACAATTAGTCGTGGGTTGAAATGACCAATTTAATTATTGTGGTTGTTAACTAGTTATTAAGTCTACCTGAAAAGAAATGCACAGTTTCACTACCAACAGGCGGCCAATTTATTCCTTGTTAAACAGAGTAATTTGGAAGATGGAAACATGCCGAAAGTTTCTCCTTGACGGTTATCAAAATAGGTGTCCTCTCTACGGAATCTTTGTTCCACAAATATACATTCAATTCGTTTTATGGTGTGTAATATGGGAAGTGAGTCAAGTCGACGGTAAGATGTGAAACGCGCTACATCAAATGAAAGCATTATTCTTACATTATTATAACTTTGTCTCACATTCCATTCTACACAGATGGAGCTTGACTTGTTCAGTTCAAGCGATATCAGTATTTGTTTCCGTTTAAATTATGTTTCACTCACAAAACATTAAACTCAACACAATATGTCGTTGCGTATAATCAACATCCATTGGGATTACTGGCTCGAAATTATTTCGCCAAAAAGCAAATCCATTGAGAAAGTGAGACATCTCAATAAAGCTGCACATGATACAGTGTGATATCTAAAAGAGGGACATCTAGAAGTTCTGGACAAGATATAGTGTGATGTGTGCTGACAGTTTCTGTCTGTCAACTCGATGTTAACTCACTTTACAGTATATTGACTGACACACGTTGTGACGCCCAGCAACATCAACAACAAAATTACAGTTGTAACAGTCTTTGACATCAGGAGAATGTCCCACGACGCTGCCTAGTTACTGCTACGGACCCGAGCTGAGGAGAGGTGGGGATGTGGGGAGGTGGGGGACTGTGGTGGAGGAGTTCCGATGGATCCATCGAAGAGGAGAGTCCTGGGGCGAGACTCGAGGAAGGCCAGGTAGATATGATAATGCGTCCATAACCGAAATTAAAGATGGTTATTGCTAATCTTTCTTCCACTCTTCTCCTATACATTATATCACTTGTTCGCCTGTGGTTGGAAATGGAGTCACGTGTTTTCTCTGAGACTCACAGCAACAAATGTAGGAAACGTCAAATAGGTCAACCGTCAGGAATGCCATCTGTGCTGTGATTAAACCCATTAACTCCCTTTGCAGGTTTATGTTCGGTGGTGTAGAGTGTTTTTGTACGAGTCTCAGGCTGGTTCGCATCATTGTGTGGACAGAGAGCACAGTAATACACAGCGCTGTCAGACAGCTCCAGCTGGGAGATAGTTAAACTGCTGAGTTTTGTCGTGGTCTGGAGTTCCATAGAGAATCTTTTATCAATAAAATCTGCTCTGTATGCACTCCCACTGGAATACATCATGAGTATATACTGCGGTTGATTTCCCAACAGTTCTCGATACCATTGCAAATAATAGCTGCTGAGAGATGTGTCATACTGACATTCCATGGTTACACTTTCTCTTTCTTTCTCGGTCACTGGAGCCGCCTTCTGTGTCACAGAGTCCCCTTGGGCCAGGCCTGAAATACAGAAACACGCAGTCCTGTAGATCAAGCGTTCGCGCTCGCTTCGCAAGCGAGAAGACCTGGGTTCGATTCCCGGGCAGGACACAATAAATCTTCAGGCAAGTGTCCTAACAAGCATGCGTTTGTTTGCGTAGCATCAACTTGCAACCCAGTTGTTTGTCGATTGGCGGATTGGGTTTACCAAGGGTAATGATCCGTTTGAAAATACAGAAATTATTTAGTCATTCAATCAAAGACTGTTTGAGCGACACTTCTGTGAGATCATGGCATTCCCGTTTCTTCCACAGATTACATTACTCTTTACACAATATTATTTGAAGTGATTCTAATATCTCTAACCGATGCTTGACCCAATGCGTCGATTGTTAATGTTGTTATGAACCCTTTGGCAAGTTTTCTTAATCCACACGCCTACTAATAATCCCTCAACTAATACCGTAATTAAATTGATCATTTCAATCCACGACTGTTTGTGGGACACTGCTTGCACAATTGGCTGCCGCGTTTCGCCCACATATATACAGGCAATTCACTTTGCAGTTTATTCTGCGAATCGCTTTGGGACGCTGATAAGATGTGAAAAGCGATTCATCAAATGCAAGGATTAGTATTATTAATAGTATTATCATAATGCAGAGTATATATACACATAAACAAATCAACGGTTTTGAAAATTGATTAAAATGACCACTGTTACACCATATTACCTATAAAAATGGCAACCAGAGGCAGACGCCCATTGAATCTCCATATTGTCATCACTCACTGCAAAATTACGATATTATGTGTGAAGGTATTGTTGTTGATCTGCGACATACAGCTCTGAGACAGGTGACTCTTGATGGCGATGACCTCACTTCCTAATCCTGTGTCGTGGACATCAACTGATCAGTGTGCTAGCGATGTCAATAAGTCACAGATCATCGTCTGGGTAAAGAGATAGGGGAGCGTATCTTAATTGAGTTAATTCAGTTTGGCGACAGACATAGCGGCGACACTTAATATTATTCATATGTCTGATATTTGATATTACTTCCTGTTTTAACGATGAGGCAACTTTAAGCGCTCCACACAAAATACTGTCAGGTTTAATGACTTTAGAAATTATTTGTGTGTTGTCATATGTTATATTGAACGACTAACAGTTGAGGCACTTATGCTCGACGACATGTGGACTGGATACCAATGGATCTGGGCTGGAATCAGAGCAAAAACCCGTAGAGTCGCGAAACGCGGCAGCCAAATTGCGCACAGTCGTGTCCCACAAACAGTCATGGCAGTGGGTTTAGGGCAAAATGGGGGCGAAAATGGCAAGGGGAGGGGTCGGGGTAGGGAGAATGAGAGCAAGACCCGAAATCCTGACTCGATTTTCTTTACTCCATAGTTGATGCCTGGTCTGCTAATTGTTCCCAGCCATTTCTGTTTTTCTTTCAGATTTCCAGCCTCTGCAATATTTTGCGTGTTTATTCAGGCAGAATCTATTGATGGAAGTTCAGCTAGTTGGTCTCACATATTGTGTAGCTATTACTGAATATAATCGGCTACGACTTAAGCGCTCGAGACACCGTCTGGCATGAAGGACGCTATGTAGATTCAAGTTGTTGTTGTTGATCTCTTCGTTCATGTCAATTGTGGTCAGCCTCAACTGGGATTTTGGACGTATGTGGAAACCCATGACCTTGCTCAAGCATATCCAAACCAGATAGAGCATTCAATTTATACCATCATTACTGAAGGATTACTCGACAGTTATTAAGAGGCATGGGTTTGCCTCAGAGCAACGCAAATGTTGGACACGTTGATTTACTCCTCTGTTTTTGCCTCTGTTTAATCAGCAATAAAGTGCAACCATGTTGTTAGTCGATTGGCCGATCACTAATTACGGATTCATAACCACTCAATATAGAACAATGATGGAAGCACTGAATCCATAATTGCTCATAGTACACTGCTATGCTCATTTGGCTGCTGCGTTTCGCTCAAAAAAGTTGCAGTCAATTCATATTATTGTGTATTCCGTGTTCCGTTTTGGTGGGTGCCGAAGACGTTATCAGTCGCTATTCGAAACACAAGCAATATTATTGTTGTCATTAATTCTGCGAGACGTCTCAAACGACTTCGCAAAATACAATGTAATGCGCATCGACAATATCAGTTTTAAACCCTAGGTTACTAAGTGAGGCACGGTAGCAAATAGCAGGGACTCTGGCCACGATCTTTCAATCTTCCTTGGACACAGGGGTCGTGCCAGATGCCAGCAGGATAGCTAATGTTACTCCCTTGTACAAAATGGGGCAGAAGGACAAGCCAGATAACTACAGACCAGTCAGTCTAACGTCGGTAGTGGACAAACTTCCAGAGTCCATAATCAGGGACAAGGTAGATCTTCACTCAGAAAGATATAGGCTAATAAAGGACAGTCAACATGGATTTGTTAAATGCAAATCTTGCCTTACAAATCTGATAGAATTTTTTGATGAGGTAACGGAATGGGTCGATAATGGTGGCGCAGTTGATGTAGTTTACATGGACTTTCAAAAGGCATTTGACAAAGTGCCACATGAGACACTTATTATGAAATTAAAGGCCTATGGCGTAAAAGGGACAGTGGCAGCGTGGATCAACAACTGGCTGCGAGACAGAAAGCAGAGAGTTGTAGTGAGCGGCTGTTTTTCAGATTGGAGGGAAGTGAGCAGTGGTGTGTCACAGGGATCAGTTTTGCGACCATTGCTGTTTGTAATCTGCATCAATGATCTGGACTTGGGTGTACGGAGTACAGTTTCCAAGTTTGCAGATGACACTAAGTTAGGGAGAATAGTAAATAGTGAGGAGGATAGTAGCCATCTGCAAGAGGATATAGACAAATTGGTAAAGTGGGCAGACACATGGCAGATGAAGTTTAATGCAGAGAAGTGTGAGGTGATGCATTTTGGGAGAACAAATGAAGGGAGGCAATATATGCTAGATAGTACAATTTTAAATGGTGTGAAGGAACTGGGGATTTGTGTTAGTGACTCGTTGAAGGTAGACAGGTAGACAAGGCTGTTAAGAAGGCATATGGGATACTCGGCTATATAAATAGGGGTATAGAGTACAAAAGTCAGGAAATGCTGACTAACCTCTATAAGACTTTGGTGAGGCCTCAGCTGGAATACTGTGTTCAATTCTGGTCACCACACTGCAGAAAGGATGTGAAGGCATTGGAAAGGGTACAACGAAGATTTACTAGGATGGTGCCAGGATTGAGGGACTTCAGCTATGAGGAGAGGCTAGATAGGCTAGGGTTATTCTCTCTGGAGCAGTGAAGATTGAGGGGAGACCTAATAGAGGTTTATAAGATCATGAGCGGTTTCGACAGGGCAAATAGAGAAAAACTATTTCCACTCGTGGGTGAATCTGTGACTCGTGGTCACAGATTTAAAATAGTTTCAAGGCGAAGTAGAGGGGAGCTGACGAGAAGTTTTTTTCAGTCAGAGAGTTGTTCGAATCTGGAATGCATTGCCTGAAAAGGTGGTGGAGGCTGATTCGATAACAACTTTTAAAAGGGAATTAGATCTTTATTTAGGGAGAACAGATCTATTGGGCTATGGGGAGCGGGCAGGGCAGTGGGATTGAATCGCTCTTTGCAAAGAGCCGGCACAGACTCCTTTTGTGCCGTAAAATTCTATGAATCTATGAAACTATGAATCTATAAAGTGGTGTGAAGTCAGAAAATCTACATGGTGCATTGTCGCCCTCTAGTGGCCAGTATATGAAAATTCAACTCTATCATAATATTTGATGCAAAACTTGAAATAATGCAATCATTGAAACAATAATATTGGGTAGTTGCCCGTGTCTTATGCCAGCTCAGAATAAGTAAAGTAGTAGCCTGTATATTTGTTGGACGAAAGTCGGCAGCCAATTGTGTAGACTACTGACAAGCAAAGTGTAAGGGATGGAGTGAGCATTTATTATTTTTTATTTTGTGGCGAATTCTCTACTCTGGAAATACTAGTCGACGTAGAAATGGATTCCGGCTTCCAGCTAGACACACCGAACAATGAGGTGTAAGACAATTGGGTCAACGTTTCTTCTAATCAGAGACGCAAGTCTCGGTCCCATTATTGAGGTGAAAGGGGCAGAGTTCGCCTTCAGATTGGAGAGAGCGAAGAGGTTGACGTAGATTTAATGTTTCAGAGCACACAAATTGGGAGAAAGTATAGCACGGAGGACTTTGAAACTAATAATGAGGATTTCGAATTCTGGGGAATGGGTAAGCAAAAGAGCGAGCGATTTTCCAATGCTAGGTTTATGGAAATTGATGTGTGGAAAAACATCAGCTGTAGAGTTCTGAATGAATCACATTTTGTGCACGAAATTGTTCGGAAGGCCGACACCCATTGAGTTAACAGAGCTGTAAATTGAAGTGATGAACACGTGGGCGTAATGTAAGAAATCTAAAATAATTATTCGTTTTATTATATTAGCAAACCCCAATCAATTAATAGCAACTGGATATGCAGCGAATAATTATTGTCTGCATTTATCGTGCAGGTAATGAATATCTGACGTGATTCAGGGAGGTGAATGTGGACTCATCTGTGGCTTCCTTTGGCTACCTGCAGCTGACAGGGCACGAAGACTTTATCAAGCATCCAGTTGGTATTCAACCAGTGGATCAACCCATGTAAAACGCGTAGGCAGTTTCTGTGAGAATTGCTACGACATCTGTCACTGTGGTGAGTTTACAACAACAACAAAAACAACGTTACATTTGTAAAGCGACTTTCACGTCAGGAGGACGTCCCCAGGCGATTGACAGTAATTGGTTCAGATCCGAACTGAGGAAAGGTTGAGTGGGGGGTGGAGATGCCGATGGGTTCTTCGAAGAGGAGAGTCTTCAGGCGGATTCTTGAACGACGCCAGGGAGGGGGCGACGGTTGTGCCTGAGAAATGGAGTTCCAGTGTTTGGATGGCAGAGTGGCTGACGGCTAGCCCGCCAATGCTTGTGCGGATGGGGCATGGGTGGTGGAGCAGATCAGAGCCATCTGAGTGGATGCGTCGGGCAGTTTGGTTGTGGGATAACAGGTCAGGGACGTAGGCTGGGGCGAGATTTTAGGGGACTTTAAATGCCACAGTGTTTCGCAGCAGTGGATCAGAGATAACCAAAGTAAGTGTTGGAAGTATCAGAGATGTATAACTGAGCACAGAAACAATTTCGAAATCCCATGGCATTAACTTGATTGTTTCCCCGCAGAATATCCACGAATTGTAAATTCCTGCAGCTTTTCTCGCTACCAAAAGAGATTTTAATAGCTAACAGGAGTAGAATAAAAAATATTAGTAGTAACACCAAATATTATCCTCTCCAGAAAGAAACGCAATAATCAAATTGGTCATTTAAATCCGTGACAGTCTGTGGGACGCTGCTGTGCAAAACTGGCTGCTGCGTTTCACCCACAAATTTAGTCATCAAACTACACAATACTTTATGTGAAGCGCGTTTTGACGTTACAGAAGACGTGAAAACCGCTATGACAAATGCAAGAAATATTACTACCATGTCTGCGTTAACAGTCATGGCACGGCTAACGAAAATTATTTTCCAGAGCGTATGTTTAAGGGAGTTGACTCGATAGTCTTGTTGTACAACATGCGAGCATTGTCTCAAAAACGAAGATTCTTGGTGCAATTATTAACTCGGAAAAAAAGCAGCAAAGTTTTGTTATTCTGTATTATTCACCTACAAAATGTACATTCAAGTCACTTTAAGTAGATACTTTGCAGCCCTTTGGGACGTTTCTGGAAGTCATAGGCAGTATATTAAATACAAGTATAATTACCGTTTTATAAATGCGGATTACTTTTCTCTTTCGTTTGACACAACGGCGCCTCTTGTGGTTTCACTGCATTGGTACAGTTGACGTATTTGTACGATGCCCCCATGCCATGCCTACAAGGTGGGAAGCTTGGCGCAGTAATAGAGGGCACTGTCATCGATCAGGACGGTGTCAATTCTCAGTTCAATATATTCTCTTATTCTATGGACGGTGGAGTGAAACCAAGCTGGAAAGTCAGGATTCCTGTCATCCTTCCCTGCAATGGGAGACAGTATGTAGACGGCAGCGTTCCTTGATGCGTGTCTGTACCAGAAGAGGCTATAGGGATCATTTATTTTCTTCAAGGTGCAGGATATTGTAATGTCTTCTCCCTCTTGTATCAACAGATCAGCAATGGAGTGTTTCCCGTGTTCTGCAGGCTGTTACCTGTGGCGAAATTGAACAGCCTAGTTGAGCCGCAATCTTGTATTAGTTGATATCCTGCATTATATTGCTCAGAGCTCTAGTTTCTCAAGCGAGTGGACCTGCGTTCATTTCTCTGGCATGGCTAACCATAGCTAAATTACCATGCAACCTTTGCCTCAAGCAGTAAGTATAAATTATTTGTGTCAAGCAGTAAGTAGAAGTTTTTTCTCAGATTATCTTCCTGGAGCAATTATAACTTCAGCAATCAATCAATTGCTGCCACGCCCACAATAAAATAGATACTAACGCAGTTACTAAATCCAATGTTATTCTTGTAAAACTGCTCTACACAGTTGGCTGTTGTGGTTCAACCCTGAGTTATACAGCCAATCCATTTCTTCAATGTAATACACTTGAAGACATTTGAGACGTCTTGAATAGGTTGAACGTCTTGACCCTGGCTCTACACTCTGGAACACCATCCCTCAATCCCTTGGCCTCGCTTCCTACCTTTCTTCCTTCAATGCCGGTCTCAAGAACTTCCTCTTCGACCTTGCCTTCTGCTCCCATCCTAGCTCTTTACCCTTTCCTACTCTCTTTCTCCCTACCCGACACTTGCCCCACCCCCACTCGGTTCCTCACTTAACGTTTCAGCACCAAGGGACGTCCTGCCGACCTCAATGGCGCAATTTTCATATAATGTTGTTGATTTTCTTGTGATAAAGAACGATACGATATGCAACGATTATTAACATGATACTTTTGTAAAAAGAATAAATAAGATATTACAAAATCTATTTTTTGAAATGTCTTACCGCAAAGCAAAGCGAGCGTTATTGAAAGCATAGTCCACATCTCCCACAGAATCATTGTGATCCTTTGTCTGACATTATCTCTCTAGCTCACGGCTGTTCATTCTGAATGTTGATGAAATGGAGAGACTTGCAGACATTGCTCCTCCCACACGGAGCCTCGCTTACCCAATCACTGCTCCGACCATGCAAAGTCACGCCCAGAAAGTCATTGTACCAAACACACAGAGCTCCGCCCACTCAGACACTTCCCCGCCCACACAGCGCCCCGCCCATCAGTCACTGCCAAGCACACACAGAGCCCCGCCCTCTCAGACACTGCCCCGCGCACAAAGCGCCCCGTCCACTCAGTCACTGCCCCACCTACACAGAATCCAACATACACAGCAACTTCACCGCTCACACAGAGTCCCGCCCACTCAGTCACAGCACCGCCTACACAGAGCCCCGCTCACTGAGTCGCTACCCTGCCTACACAGCGTCCAGCCTACTAAGCAACTTCCCCTCCCACACAAAGCCCCGCCCACCTAAAACCTCGGCCACCCTCTCACTGTCAGATGGAGAGACAGCCCCTCCCACCCAGAGCCACGCCCACAGAATCTGCGCCGCGATCACGTAGCGCCGCCCACACAGACAGTTCCACGCCCTCACGTAGCCCCGCCCACACAGACAAGGCCACGCCCTCACAGAACCCCGACAACAGACTCGGTTCCTCACAGGTCCTGCCCAATAAATTGCTGCCACGCCCACAATACGTTGAGCACCTTCTGTTGTTTCCACAGACCTGACTAACACCAATTGCAGGTTTTTTGCGAAACCTCCGGTTTATTGACACGTCCTCTCCTCTCCGCTGCCCCGGGTTCTCTTTGTTTTCCTTGCCCTGTCTCCCCCCATCTCTGTCAGAGCAGCATCTACCTCGCAACACGCTACAGTTCTCACGATGCGTGGCTGACATGAAATGCAGGCTCACATTACTTAGCTCCTCAGATATTGCCTGATTATTATTATTATTAAACTGGTGGAAGTGTTGGTTTTGTATATCTGAGCAGAGAATCGATTGCCAAACCCCAATACTGTGATAAGATTACCAATCCCAGCAGAGAATAACCGAAATATAAACCCTGGTTGGCTGTTTGGGTGATGTATGTTCCAGTAAAGATAATAACTGTTTCCAGTGTTGGGATAGGGAATCTCTAAAGTTGCGGAGTCTCCTTCTTTGTGAACC
Source organism: Hydrolagus colliei (assembly GCA_035084275.1). Classification (NCBI taxonomy): domain Eukaryota; kingdom Metazoa; phylum Chordata; class Chondrichthyes; order Chimaeriformes; family Chimaeridae; genus Hydrolagus; species Hydrolagus colliei. The sequence goes on from CM068769.1 coordinate 751,289, forward strand.
ACCACAGCAGCTTTGTGACCGACAGTGTCGCCAGCCGAGAGTTCTGTAATAGAAAATGAAGAGTAGGTCAATATATTATCCACTACTTGCCTCAATTATTTTTCCATAGTTTGGGAAACTTTCCCCACTTGAATCTATGAATAAATCATTGATTAAAAATGAAATAATTATTAATGTTGAATTATAAGTAGCGTATTTTTACGAATTTGTATCGTCTGAATTTGCAGCACAGAATATGCTGTCTAGTGAATTCCAATGTATTATTGAGTAGGAAACACGGCAGCCAATATTTTACTGCAATCAACCGTGGATTGAGTATTCAATTATTTTTTTAGTTTGTTGAAGGGTTGATTGCCCTAGGAAATCACAGCTGCCAATAGACTCAAAGTATTCGAGTGGACAATTTTTTATTAATAATCTTTTTATACAGCGAATAAAGGAACCGTATTCCTACTTTCCGCTGGTAGTCTTGCCTACAATAACCCCCCCACACCCCTACCCAAGAATCCAAATTTGTTTATCTCGCTTGTGAGTCGAGGACATTTATCACTCGACTACATTTGTCCAGTAATTGTTCAAATTTAGCTGGCAATCCGGTAGGAACAGTATCTCAGCCAAACAGCACCCCATCTGAAATAAAGGTTGCCAGCATTAGACAGACAGCAAACAGCCCCATTCTTGGTCTCCAGCCTCTGTGGTTATGTCTGAGGCCTCAGCTGGATGATATCGCACTATGCCTTGTCGACATTGGTAGAGCCCATCCACTCACGTCATCTCATTGACGTCTCACACACTTTACACACGAACAATGACCTAATGCTTTCACACAGCGCCAGCGCCTGGAGAGGCGAATCCTTCCACTCTGATCCAGATTACAATTCAAACCAAAGCCTCAACGTGAAGGCTGGCCATGTTAATAATATCATCACAATCCATCCAGTTCTGATAGCGCCTTTTCTTTTGTGGTCCAGACATCACAAAATGCAGTGGGGTCAGTTAACTCTATGATGTGAGCGAATTGCCAGTCAATTGATGCACAGCAGTGTCTGGTGAACAATCATGGATCCAGCGTTGTCAACCAAATTGCCACATTATCGCCATTGTTTTTCTTGAAGGAATTACTTCATGTGTGTCCACCTAACGCTAGATAAACAAACTTCTGTAGGGGACGGAAACTTGCCCAACAATTTCCCCTTCTGGAAATCGAACCCAGGATACTCAATTGCGGGTCAAGTGCTTTTTTAAGCTACTACTGGATAAGAGGTTTTGCTTTGCTTGTTTCCCTCATGGGATCATCGAGCTGATTGTTTGACTGTTAGATAATAGTTCAATGTGATGTTCACATCGTGTCTTTGTCTTCTATCCAACAGGAAAGCGCTGCTGACAACTTTGTAGAGATACAAATACCAATCCATTGGACACTATTCGTTTGCGTAGTAGTTTCTCACTGTTACCCAGGCTGTTGTGGTTGTACAGTATTGTACAGCGTTAAAGGAGCATTAGCATATTGTCGACAACAGAATCGAATACATTTGTTTTACCGAAGTGAGATCCACCAAATGGCAGCTGCTGTTTGTGAGACAAAATGAGCAATAAAAAGGGATAGATAAATTATTTTTTGAAAGCAATAGGTTAGTCCTGCTTGAGAAATAGTGGTACATTTGTGACTGGATCAGATTATGAGCAAGAATGGTGATTGCCAGAGCATTGAACTGTTTCTTCAAGTCGTGGATCTACCTGTCCATGTCAGAAACAAGTGTGAATATTTTTGCATATTGTCCCAGTGAACTGATATGCCAAGCGACCACCAAAGTATGTTCCTTGCTGTTAATACAGAGGCGTGTGTATTAACGAATGGCTATTTTGTTCTTCCATGGCTGAACCCAGGTGCTCTCACTTGCACAGCAACTGCTGTAACAACTGAGATTCAGGCCTCAGTCTGTGAGTTTGTGTATGGCAGAAACGCTGATCTGTGCCTTTGTGGGGCTCAATTCACAATAATACACAGCAGAGTCTGGAAGTCTCACTTGGGATATAGTTAATGGCACGGTTCACTCCGCTTTATCCACCTTCGTTGAACAACGTTCTTCTGGGAATTCTGCATGACGATGGTCTTTGCTGCTGGAGTGTATCTGAACGATATATCCTGGAATTTTGTTGGGATAGAGACGATACCATATCAGGTAAGGATAGCTGTCGCTTGTCGTGAAATTACGCTGCAGATGCACATCTTCGCCTTCGTCCATTGCCACAGTTGATTGGGGCTGTGTTACACTATCTCATCCACTCTGGAAACCAGACACACTTGAACGTTCAGCAAAATAAGAACAATAATAAAATTTGAACATGTGGATGTGGCATCTCACTTCTTCTAGACCACTCAAACTCGCGGTTCAATAAAAACACCAATGAGTGTGGTGTAAGTAAACTCGCCTCACGAATCACCTTGTTTGACCCGTGAATGGAACCCACATAATCATGCTTGTGAGGCTAATACTCTAACTTTTTACGTACAGGACTCGACAAATCCATGAGTGATGACACGTATTGGTTACTTTGTACAGGAAAAGATGGGGCGGATAATATATCTTGTCAGCAACATTATATAATTCGTGTGTGTCTTACCTGACAAGGTAATGAAGAATGATACCATGTATATGTACATTGCCATATGTATTTAATGCCCGGAGTGATAAGAGAGTGATGATGCTGTCGTTGGAAATGTTGGTCGGGAAGTAGTGAGACGCTGTGAGGAGGGCTGAACAGTAAATTACTTACGCAAGTTGCCATACACTGTGATGGAGCAGGTCTGCGGTTTACGTGTAACAAGGTTTTCTGTGTCATTAAGCGTCAGTTGCTCTGCTCTGCCATCTCGCTCCTCCATTGTTTCTCCTCCAACCCTGACATGTCTTTGATCAACCAGGTGTCTGACACATGCACCAACTTACACCAATAATCCTGTTACAATTCGTCCAAACACATATATAGTATTAACGCAACTGTACTACCTGCGGATTCCGATAGCTTAGTGGTATCAACGCTCACCTCACAAGGAACGTGTCTGGGTTAGATTCTTGCAGGGCGAATTCTTCGATAAGTTTCCTAACTCTACCCACACAATTCTGTTTGCACAGCAATCAGTAGCAGTTCGATTATTTCGCGATTGATCTGGTTGTGTTTCATTGTTAATAATCATTCATAAAATACGCTATTGAATACAACACTGTTTGTGTGACATTCCGTGCACAATTGGTTGCCTGGTTTCGCCTGCAAATCGCCGAGTCACAATATTTTACAATATAGTATGAAGCGATTAGTGATGTCTCAAATTCAGTGGAATACGCTAAGTGTATACACAGGGCTAGATAGTGAAGTAATCTGTGATGGTTTGACGTTCCCTGGGGCAGCTGGCAATTTGGTAAAGAGGTGAAACAATCCTTTGAGTGTGAGTTAGGTGGTGGTGGGGGTTTCAAAGCCAACGGGGAGGAGCCATGTGGCGTCAGCATTTTCTCAGATGTCTCTGCCCCAGTTAGTTGAACTTTGCCTTCTTGCCCCGTTTCCGCTCCAAGCTTCTGGGTGTGGGCAATAAACGTATTTTTCTAGCATAACTCGTGCGTGCAATATAAGTTCTGTGCATTTTAGTTCGCTGAATTCAGCTTCATATATTAACATCACCAATTGCAAACGGTGGCTCTGAAGCATTGGGAAAGCCATCCAGATGCTTGTGAGTATTCAGATCAAACTGTGTTCTGTATTTATGACCGTATTTGCTAAAGCAGCTTATTATGGAATAGCGTCTAAGTGTTTGATTTGATGTAACGTAAAGTCTACCGATGGTGTATTTTGTACCAGAGAATTCCACATCACATCATCTTGCAAACATTAATGCATAGAAGGCCATCCACCAATCGATTATCAACCAGAATCCAACTTGCTTCTCGGCAGAGAAACCCCAATAATGCTAATCATTGCTTTTTATATAGTGCTTTTGACATTATATTAACGTCCCAAAGCGCTAATCAGTTTATACCGTTAAGTGAAATGAACACAGAAGTTACTGGGAAACGCAGTTGGTTAGGAACATCAATGGAGAAAGGAAAATGAGTCGAGCTTTTGGGTAAACGACCCTTCGGTTGAATTTTGCAGTTTTTTTTGTTTGTATACAGTAAAGTGAATTGACTGCATATTTGTGGGCAAAACCCGGCAGCTGATTGAACACAGAAGTGTCCCTCGAAGCGTCGTGGGTTGAAAATGACCAATATATATTACTATTGTGGTTTATTTGTCGGCCGGATTATTATTGGGCAATTAGGACAAGGAAGTTTGCCCCAGGTTTCTCCCTGGTCAGCCTAGTCTCACGCTTGTAAGGTGAGTGTTCTAACCGCAGAGCTCAATGAGTAGTTGGAACTAATCACGTCTTCCAGATGCTACTAAATCTCTGCTGATTGTACAGTGATGTGGAATGACTGTGTATGTTTCCTGCTGAATGTAGCAGCCACACTTGCACAGCAGTGTCCCACAAACAGTCATCGACTGAAGAGGAACACTTTTTAAAATCAATAATTATTCCGATGAAAGTGATCCGCCATTCGACGAAAAACTGTATTCCTACTTGATGCTATGTAAATATGTGTATGTGTTTGTACGTGTGTGTGTGTATGTGTGTGTGTGTGTGTGTGTGTGTGTGTGTGTGTGTGGAGTAATGTAGCACGTCTATTATGTCGCCATGTGTCGAATGAAACTCAGGTCGGCTTGTTTACGAGGCGAGTGATCTGAATGTTGAGCTACAGTAACGTCAGCATGTTTTTGTACAGGATCCTCTTAGACACGCAGCACTGTGCTCTCTGCTGCACAGAAGTACGTGGCGGTATCTGTCACTCGCGCGTCTCTCATTGTCAGTGTGCTGTTCTTCTCTTTTGTATCAGCCAAAGCACTTATCCTCTCCTCCACCTTGATCTCTCTGCTTCCCTTCACCAGCAAATGGATGGAGCCGTTTTTATACTGTTTGTACCATTGGAAGGCTTGGGTGAGCAGAGTCGTGTTGCAATCGATGGATACATTTTCGTTTTCATTCCCTCTCAGTACCTGAGGACTCTGTGACACTTCTCTTTCAGCCACGACACCTGGGGAATTGACATGGACATTCTTGGAAACAAATTCGGAAAATATCTAGAACAAAACTTGTCATTATTTTGGAGTAAAACAAGTATGTATTTATCCAAACGTGCACTCAACTTACAGAAGAGCAAAATCATGAAATTAAAAGTAATATGTGTTGCTTGGTAACTTGGCTTCATTCTCAATCCTTGTCGTTTCATGTCAGACTCTCCGGGTGAAAAGCAAGGAGACACCAGCTAACTGCTGATAAACGTTCATGAATGTTTGTCGAGTGCTGCTAACTGTGTAGTATATAACTATACTCTCGGTGACGCCACGACTGACGTCTCATTTCCTGTATGTTTGCTTGTTTGACATTCATTCCCCAATCGACTACAAGCCGCGTTCGTTCAGTCCAGAAGATAGGAAGTGACTGCACTTTTCAATATAGTCTTGCAATCGCTTTGAATCAGTTGAATTACGTAATCTGTGGCTGCATCTCATGCAGCAACAGATTCAGCCACAAATATATACAGTCAATACACTTTACAGTGTAATCTATCAAGCGCTATGGGACGCTGATAATATGTGGAAAGCGCTATATCAAATGCAAGGATTATTATATTATATATTATATAAGCAAACATAGCTATTACTGTTCGTAATATTAGTTTAGGATCTAATTGGAATGTATTATCGGAAGAACTGTCCATAGATGCATTTATTTAGCGATAAAAGTTACTTCCATGCATTACTATGTCAAGTTATTGAACCATCTCATAGGTCTGCATAGATTTTACTCTCGAGGGCAGAGACAGAATATTTGGCAAACTCAGCTTAGTTTGTGTAACACAAAGTCCCACGATCACATGTGAAGTGACCGTACAATTGTGCTGGAACAATGTCTGCCACGGCACCAGTAGAAACTCTGTTCATCCTGGAGCAAAGCCATGAAATCATTATTGCCTCTTGTTTCAAGCCACGTGAAAATCCCTTTCATGTCTCCTTGGATTGACAGGTTCTCCGACACTGCAGCCACCGCCAGGAAAAGCGACCCGCTAACTGGCTAACAGACAGGTCACAATGTACTGCTGTAACCTGCTGTAAACGTGTATTTGTATGCCGAGTATGGGACCATGCATAAGGATTTGGGACTCGGACAGGGAATCCAACTCAGGTCCACTCGGTTGCAAGGTGAATACTCAATCCACTGCCCTCCTGGAATCCGCAGACTCTGCACAACATCCCCTCTGTTGTACTCGTCTAATCACGTAAAATTACTGAAAGCGCCAAGTTCGATGTGTGATAGGAACTCATGAGTATCTAGTGAGTTGTTGTACGAGCACTCTGCCCTTCTGTAACAGTGTGGTCTCCACGGCACAGAGATACACGGCGGTGTCACTCACAACCATCCTGAGAATCTGCAAGTTAATTAGTTTCTTCCCCTTGTTCACCTCGGCAGTGAAACGGTCAGCAATTCCAACAGCTTTATCTACCTTTCCCGAGGCATATATCCTGAGGACATACTGAAGAGCTCCATCGGGATATTGCCTGTAGCAGAAGATAGTGTCTATTTTTGAAACGTTCATTCTTATTGTCACGTTTTGTCCTTCAAGTTCTGTTATCTCAGGGGGGGTTTGGTACATGACACCACTCCCATTGGCCACTGGAAAAACAATACATTTCTAATTAAAAATATGAGTTAAAATTCTCTTTACTATGTATATTATGGAGAGCTTGTACACGTCTAAAATGTCAATATGAAACGCAAGAGTTGCTGTTATTACTGTAACTTTGCTGGGGAACGGTAAACGATCACTAGTGTTTTGGTGCTGATAGATTTTCTGTCTGTGTTTGTAAATGTTAGAACTGCTTATAATTGCGAAGTTGTTCCATTCAACTTTTAACCTTGATTTTCTGTAGCTCGTGAAATAATTAATTAAAAGCTACTTCCAAATTAAAAATACACATGTCTTGGGGTTGTGTGTTTGCATTATCTCGTCTTGTCGCCGTCTCCAATCGCTTCAATGATGTGAAGCGAATTTAATGTATGTTCTGTTGGAGGAAACTTGGCATTCAACTGTGTGTAGCCGTATCCCAAAGTCATTCGTGGATTGATCGATCAAACTAATATTATGTAAAAACTCTTTTTCGAAAGCGATTCATTAATTCACTAACAACAACGAAAACATTAAACCGATGTGCGCAGCATGCATTGGTCATGTCCAAACATACTTACTGTTTAGAGTGAGAATTACTATCAGTAACTGGTAGTGGGCTGCCATGCTGGCTGCTCAGGTGTGGACAGATAATAGAGTTTCTTCCTGTATAAATGGCTGCTTTGCTGCTTCAGTTTAATGTTGTGAGGCAGCAGTGGGTCTGACGTGTGAAGTGGGCTATTGTCTACATGTGTAGGCGTTGCCCACTAACTAGTGGATCTTGAACTTGATCCACCGCAACTTGGGACTTCCTCCCGACGTGCGACCTCTGCTGCACAGTGGTTAGAGCTCTCTGCTTACAAGCGTGAGACCTGTGTCTGAATCTAGGCACATCAGGGCGAAACCTTGAGCAAGTCTCCTAACTCCACACACACACACACCTAATAATATTCCGTTCAAAAGTACACAATAATAAAAATGGGTCTTTTCAAGCCACGACTGTTTGTGAGGATGATGCTTGCTGTGTACAATTGTCTACTGTGGTTTGCCCACAAATACACAGTCACTTGCTTGGCAGTATATTGTGTGAAACGCTTTGAGACGTCGAGAAAATGTGAAAAGCGCTAAATCAAATGTAAATATTATTAATTTAAAATATGTAATGTTTTCTTTTGCTGCTGTACCGGTGATTGGAAGCTGATGTATCTCGGAAAAGAATGGAGAGTGGACTTGCAGTTAGCATACAAACAAACTGTTATAGATGAACGCAACTCACAAGTGAGCCGACTTGTGTTTGATTCCCAGGCAGGGCGATACTTTGGGCAAATGTTCTTAATCTACACACGCAACTGCGTGTCTCTGACAATGAGTCGGATCGTGTAAATTAGTATATTGGTGGAACGCGTTGATGTCGTCTTCAACCCTTCAAAGTTAATTATTAATAATAATAATAATGATTTTGTATTTCCTTCCCTGTCTGTTTTGGGGAACATGTTGCGTCCGCGGTGTTTCCCGCACAAAATATACAGTTACTAATTAATGCAGCAGATCGTGTGTTGTACTATCAATTGTCTGGGTGATGCGATAATACACTGTATCGAAATCACAAATTATAATTTTTTATAACTCACAAAAGAGTGTAATCTGTAAGCACTTTGAGATGTGTGGAAGATTTGAAACTGTATTCCCCTTTGTTGGAAATACATCTAAGCAAATAAGCTGTGAACTATGATTTCTAACGTGAGAAAAATAGGCCAGTATTAAAAGTGTTCCCAAATGAAACCAATAAAGAAAAACAGATTGCTGTTATCGAAATATAACACCTTGATCAAACCAATAAGATCCACGGAAGGGCGGATGCTTGTTTGTGAGAAGTACAACAAAACATATGGATACATTGTTCATTAGTCAACCGAAGCCTTGCGTTAATCAGGCTTTAGACAAACATTTGTACATTTCAGCTGAGCCAGCTATAGTGTATAGCAGGGAAACAGTGTCAACTGTAACAGGAAGCACCTGCTGTGGCTGCCAAGCAAGTTGTTATAGAAAGCAACGTGGGAAGTTATGTCAGTTGCTGCTGATGTTATAGGTGTGTTTGTATCGCCATCTGTTGGTTGATTGCAGCTAGAACACGTGTACTGCAGAGACAAATGATTGCAAATTGATTTCGACCCACCATATCTTTCCTGTTCCTATCCTATCCTTTGGATACTTACACCTTATTCCCATTTCCCTGCTCGTTTCTCATATTGCCTATGCCTCAATGGGACATTCGACTCCAACCTCATTCACACTCTCGTATTGCGACTTGCCTCTGCTGGTACGTGGCACAGACTATTTAATTTTTTTCCTTGTACTTCTCTTGTATTTGGTAATGTTACATTTCGTAACGTTGACATTAAGAATTTACATTGCTGAATCATAAGCTTGATATGGATATACATTTATATTACTTTTCTACAGCGACTCCCACATTGATGGCTCAAGGTGCTGTATTCCCTAGAGGAAAAGTGACAACTAATCTGGGTACTTGTTAACTATAACCGTCTCTTCTCACTGTCCCATACAACAACAGTTATGGTGGTTGAAGGTGTGTTTGCTTAAGCGTTGATTTAGTTTGTTCTAACTGCACACCCAGAAATGTGTTCAGCTGTATTTTCGGCCGGATAAGTCGGGTTTTCTAACTACTGAGCTACAGGAGCTAATTATAATCGCATGAAAAGTGGGTTCTCACTTACAACAAGGTAATCAGAGACGTGTGGATTAAGGAAACTTGCCGAACTACAAACACTTGTAATTAGATAACGCCTTCTACGCATCTTAGAAAGATACTCCCTCAATAGGAATCGAACCCAGTTCCTACCGAGTTGAGTGGCGTTATGTGCCAATATGGCACATAACGCCACAAGGGTTTTTGTACGGGTGTCTCGGGGATGCCTTCGCTGTGGGCTTCAGTGCACAAACATAGGCAGCGCTGTCGCTGAGCTGGAGGTTGTCGATCTTGAACTGGAAATGTTTCTTAGAGGAATCCATCAGGGCAGAGAAGCGTTCCTGACTGATATTCTTCCCGTAGGAATGCCTTTGGATGAGGAAAGCGGGCCCTTCACTGCGGCGCTGGCGGTAAAGCAGCACTGAGATGCTGTCACTAGTCGTGGAGACATTACAGCTGATAGTCAGTGAGGCGCCTTCGAAACGCCAGTCTGCTTTCGGGCTCTGCCTCACCGAATCTCCATCACTGATTCCTACAGGAAACAATTGTGCAATTCAGTGTTGAAACGATCAATACTAAGTTAGAAAACAAACTCTATTGTGGGCCACATTTCATAGAGTATATGTAGTTCCTGTAGCTCAGAGGTTGGAGCACTCGCGTTACAAACGTGAGACCTTTGTTCATATGCAGGCAGATCAGGAAGAGACTTTGGGCGAGTTTCCTTACTCCACATGCGCGACTAATAATAATCCCTCCGAAAAAACAAAATATTGTGATGAAAACTGGTCATTTTCAACGCACGACTGTTTGTGGGAACGCTGCGGTGTGCAATTGGCTGCCACGTTTCGCCAACAACTATACAGTCAATTCACTTTAATGTATAATCTGTGAAGAGAATCGAGACGCCGATAAGATGTGAAAAGCGCTATATCAAATCAACGGTTATAATTACTGTATACTATGTCACACTTTCAGACGCTTTGAGAATGTCTTCACACACGGGGATATTTTGTTCTACAAGATGAATGTCTGTAAGAATTTGTCAGTCATTTGAAAATTAAATTGCACCGTCCTTCAAATAGAAACCTCTAATAATAATCATCTTTAAAACTTATATAGCGCTTTGCACGTTTTCTAGACGTCATTAAGCGCTTCACAGAATATACTCTGAAGTGAATTAACTGCAGATTTGTGGGTGAAACGTGACAGCGAATTGTGCACAGCAATGTTAAAGTAACCAGGGTTAAAGGAGACTCTGTTTAGAGATGACCCGTGGTACGAGCATTGACTTGGATGGCTGTCGGTAATGATATCTAGATTAACTAACCATGTAGTGAGAATGCGATGGCTGCGGAGAGCAAATATCCCAACTGCATTGCGTTCAGACACCACAATCAGCGTTTACGTCTCTGCTGCTCTTGACACCGTGTGACACTGAGGCCACAGATATAGCTGAGAACCCTTTGTGATGTTGTCTCTTATCTGTGCGTCACTATCTCGTACCTCGAGCTGCTGTGGGCGTGTTGGACTGCTCCAATCAGATTCAGGCTTAAACGTGTACATTTGATCCTGAGTATACACACCCACAAATTACACAGTCAATTCATTTTACAGTATAGTCATTGAGAAATATTAATGGTAAGGCGATTGATCAGATGGAAGGATCATTATAATAACGACTTATTTCCTCATTCAAACGCTCTCGCCTTCAGTCTTCATTCCAAACTTGAAACTTTATATGATCTTATATTTAGTGTAATACCAATATATCCGACCCACCTTTATATCTCAACAATACATGTAAAAGTTCCATAAATACAAGCAACATTGACTCAAACCTCAGTGTTTCTTTGAATTCAGTTAGTAATTCATTATTAATACTAAACTTATTTTGAAGGAATTATATCTACTGTAGATGAATTCATTCACGAGTCACCAAAAAGGGGGTTGCTACTGACTCCTGTCTCAATAGAGGTATACATATACTAAGAAAACTTGTCCAAAGTTTCGCGCAGCACGTAGTCGAACCCAGGTACTCTCGCTTCCGAAGCGACTTGCTCTCACTTCTGAGCTAGAGGACACGGCATGATAGTTTTTGTAGGGCGGTAACGCTGTTCTGTGTCTCTATGGAGCTCAGTGCACAGTAATACACCGCCGAGTCTGTGACTCTCACTTGGGATATATTTAACGGGATGGTTCTCGCCGCTTTATCCACTGTTGTTGAGAAACGCTCTTTCGTAAAGTCTGCGTATTTGTGCTTGTTCCTGGTTGATGTGCTGAGGGTGTATTCTGGGGGTTTGTAGGGGTATTGTCGATACCAAAACAAATATGGATCGTCGCTGATTGTCACTGTTTAATTGCACTGCAGATACACATTTTCCCCTTCATTCACTGTCACAGTCGCTGGGAGCTGTGTCGCCGAGTCTCCTCCACAATGCCCTGGGAAACACAAACACATCAGCGTTTAATGCAATAATAACGTAAACATACTTGTGTTTGATACAGCATCGTATAGAGTGATCGTGCCATCTCCAAGCGTTTGTTTCACTGACTAGATATAGACTCCATTTTGTGGGTGAAAGCGGCAGGCAGTTGAGTGCATCTTTCCAGCACAAACGGTCATGGAATAATAATGATAATCCTTGCATTTAGTATAGCGCTTTTCACTTATTGGAGTCGTCTCAAAGCGTTTCCCAGTGTATACTGTGAAGTTTAATGACTATATTTTCTTCAGCAGCTGCATTTATCAAGGGATCAATAGCGTAGTAAAGTGATCTGCCCATCGACTAATAGATCGAGTCCCTAATCACTGCTCGGTAAGCAGATATATATGTGGGTCTGTGGAAAATGTACATTTGTAATTTCGTCCACTCCCACCGGGAATCGAACTCAGATCCTTCAGCATGCGAGGCGAGTGTTCTAACCACTAGCTGTGGGAAACCACTTATCCACAAGTGGTATAGTATGTTGCTTATTCCATGCAATAAAACTTTGACTTTGAAGAACATGTAAAGGAATTGCATCCATATGGAGTAGTTGTTTGGCTTACCTGCGAAGGTAATGATGGCGGCTGCCACATATATGTACATTGTCATCTGTGTTAATGGCACCCTGTGTTGTGGAAGCGCTGGTGGTTTAGTGGGAGAATGTTGGCTGGGAAACTTTATGATACCATGAGGAGGACTGAACAGGCAATGACATAAACAGGTTGCCATACACTGTGAGTGAGCTGGTCTGTGGTTTATGTACAACCTTTGGTTCTCTGTCACTGGGCGTCATCTTCTCTGCTCTGCCATCTCGCTCCTCCATTGGTTCTCTTCTAACACTGACATGCCTTTTATCAAATGGATGGCAGACACCTGCAGCAAGATAGATCGATAGATGCATTACATGTCGTCCAAACACATACATGAGTTCCACACATCTGTACAATCTGTGGACTCATGTAGTTTAATGGTATCAACACTCGCCTTACAAGCACTTTGCATGCGTTTGATGCCTGCCAGAGCGACACGTTGGTCAAGTTTACTTACTCCACACACCGACCGTGGTTTACCGAGAGTAAGTAGGATTATGGTTGATAATCGCGTAAAGAGCAGCTTTCCAGGGAAACAATCTCTCCCAGCATAGGGAACTCGATCCGTGTCTGTTTATAGGACAATGCTGTGCCGAACTGAATGCCTCGTTTCGCCAGCAAAACGAAAAGTAAGAACATTTTACGTTGTACACTGTGAAGTGATTTATATCTATCTATCTATATATCTATATATATATATATACATCTATATATAATCTATATATATATATAAACTATATGTATATTACAAAATAGGTAGGAGGAGGTGCTCAGAGGAACTCCCACAGTGTGTGTGTATGGGGTTAGATAATTCCTTTATTTGTGTTGATCCCGGTCCTCACATCAAAACACTCAAGAATCTCGCACCATCCTACATTCGTGACTTCCTATCCCTCCCATCTCTTTACCAACATGCCCGCACCCTTCGTTCGGCTGGACCTGACCTGCTCTACGTCCCCCGATCGACCCTCCCAACCAATCGCGGGCGAACCTTCAACCACTCTGCCCCCAACATCTGGAAATCCATCCCGAATTCATTCCGCCACAGTTTGTACTGAGAAGTGAATTGACTGTATGCGCTACTGTATAAACGTGGCAAGCCACTTCCTCTATTTTGCAACCCTAGTACTCTAACCATTGGACTGCAGTCACCTGGGCAGACACATAGCAGATGAAGTTTAATGCAGAGAAGTGTGAGGTGATGCATTTTGGGAGAACAAATGAAGGGAGGCAATATAGGCTAGATAGTACAATTTTAAATGATGTGAAGGAACAGAGAGACCTGGGGATTTGTGTTAGTGACTCGTTGAAGGTGGCAGGACAGGGAGGCAAGGCTGTTAAGAAGGCATATGGGATCATAGAATCATAGAATCATAGAATCATAGAATTTTACGGCACAAAAGGAGGCCATTCGGCCCATCTAGTCTGTGCCGGCTCTTTGAAAAGAGCGATTCAATCCCACTGCCCTGCCCGCTCCCCATAGCCTAATAGACCCGTTCTCCCTAAATAAAGATCTAATTCCCTTTTAAAAGTTGTTATCGAATCAGCCTCCACCAACTTTTCAGGAAATGCATTCCAGATTCGAACAACTCGCTGAGTGAAAAAATTTCTCCTCAGCTCCCCTCTACTGCGCCTTGAAACTATTTTAAATCTGTGACCACGAGTCACAGATTCACCCACGAGTGGAAATAGTTTTTCTCTATTTGCCCTGTCGAAACCCCTCATGATCTTATAAACCTCTATTAGGTCTCCCCTCAATCTTCTCTGCTCCAGAGAGAATAACCCTAGCCTATCTAGCCTCTCCTCATAGCTGAAGTCCCTCAATCCTGGCACCATCCTAGTAAATCTTCTTTGTACCCTTTCCAATGACTTCACATCCTTTCTGTCGTGTGGTGACCAGAATTGAACACAGTATTCCAGCTGAGGCCTCACCAAAGTCCTATAGAGGTTAGACAGCACTTCCTGACTTTTGTACTCTATACCCCTATTTATAAAGCCTAGTATCCCATATGCCTTCTTAACAGCCTTGTCTACCTGTCCTTACACCTTCAACGAGTCACTAACACAAATCCCCATGTCTCTCTGTTCCTTTACACCATTTAAAATTGTACTATCTAGCCTATATTGCCTCCCTTCATTTCTTCTCCCAAAATGCATCACCTCACACTTCTCTGCATTAAACTTCATCTGCCATGTGTCTGCCCACTTTACCAATTTGTCTATATCCTCTTGCAGATGGCTACTATCCTCCTCACTGTTTACTATTCTCCCTAACTTAGTGTCATCTGCAAACTTGGAAACTGTACTCCGTACACCCAAGTCCGGATCATTGATGTAGATTACAAACAGCAATGGTCCCAAAACCGATCCCTGTGGCACACCACTGCTCACTTCCCTCCAGTCTGAAAAATAGCCGCTCACTACAACTCTCTGCTTTCTGTCTCGCAGCCAGTTGTGGATCCACGCTGCCATTGTCCCTTTTACGCCATGGGCCTTTAATTTCATAATAAGTCTCTCATGTGGCACTTTGTCAAATGCCTTTTGAAAGTCCATGTAAACTACATCAACTGCGCTACCATTATCCACCCATTCCGTTACCTCATCAAAAAATTCTATCAGATTTGTAAGGCAAGATTTGCCTTTAACAAATCCATGTTGACTGTCCTTTATTAGCCTATATCTTTCTAAGTGAAGATCTACCTTGTCCCTGATTATGGACTCTAGAAGTTTGCCCACTACCGACGTTAGACTGACTGGTCTGTAGTTACCAGGCTTGTCCTTCTGCCCCTTTTTATACAAGGGAGTAACATTAGCTATCCTCCAGTCCTCTGGCACGACCCCTGTGTCCACGGAAGATTGAAAGATCGTGGCCAGAGTCCCTGCTATTTGCTCCCGTGCCTCACTTAGTAACATAGGGTGCATCGCATCCGGACCAGGTGACTTATCCACCTTGAGCGACGTCAACCTTTTTAGCACATCCTCTCTGGTTATAATTATTCTATCCATTTCTCCTACCCTCTCCTCTCATACCATGGCATTGGCTGTATCCTTTTCTTTTGTGAAGACAGAGGCGAAGTACTCATTCAGTACATCAGCCATGCCCTCTGCCTCCACAATGAGATTTCCTCCTAGGTCCCTAATTGGCCCCACCCTCTCCTTGACCAACCTTTTACTCTTAATATGTTGGTAAAAAACCTTAGGGTTCCCCTTAATCTTACTCGCTAATTGTTTTTCATGCAGTCTCTTTGCCCCTCTAACTTCCTTTTTTAGTTCTATCCTACACTTCCTATATTCTGCTTTGTTCCCCTCTGAATTTTGAGCCTGACACTTATCATAAGCCTCGGATACTATGCTTTATAAATAGGTGTATAGAGTACAAAAGTCAGGAAGTGCTGACTAACCTCTATAAGACTTTGGTGAGGCCTCAGCTGAAATACTGTGTTCAATTCTGGTCACCACACTACAGAAAGGATGTGAAGGCATTGGAAAGGGTACAACGAAGAAGTACTAGGATGGTGCCAGGATTGAGGGACTTCAGCTATGAGGAGAGGCTAGATAGGCTAGGGTTGTTCTCTCTGGAGCAGAGAAGATTGAGGGGAGACCTAATAGAGGTTTATAAGATCATGAGGGGTTACGACAGGGCAAATAGAGAAAAACTATTTCCACTCGTGGGCGAATCTGTGACTCGTGGTCACAGATTTAAAATAGTTTCAAGGCGAAGTGGAGGGGAGCTGAGGAGAAATCGTTTCACTCAGCGAGTTGTTCGAATCTGGAATGCATTGCCTGAAAAGGTGGTGGAGGCTGATTCGATAACAAGTTTTAAAAGGGAATTACATCTTTATTTAGGGAGAACAGGTCTATTAGGCTATGGGGAGCGGGCAGGGCAGTGGGATTGAATCGCTCTTTTCAAAGAGCCTGCACAGACTAGATGGGCCGAATGGCCTCCTTATGTGCCGTAAAATTCCTGTACAAAAACCTGTACAAAATTCCTGTACAAAAACCTTAGCATGTTTTTGTACAGGTCCTTCGTAAACACACAGCACTGTGCTCTCCGCACAGAAGTAAGTGGCGGAGTCAGACACTCGCACGTCTTGGATCGATAACGTGCTGTTTTTTCCAACAGTCAAAGCATTTATCCTCTCCTGCTGCTTCATCTTTCTCGATCCCAACACCAAGTAAGTGATGGAGCCGTTTCCATGCTGTTTGTACCATTGAAACCCTGGGCTAGACACTGTGGTGCTGCATTCCATAATTACATTCCGATTTTCATTCTCTGTCAGAGCTTGAGGTCTCTGTGACACTTCACTTTCAGCCAAGACACCTGGGGACATAGAATATTCTTGGATAGTATTTCATAAAATGTCTGCAATAAAATTTATAATTATGTACCAGGAAAACCAGGATGCGTGTGTCCAATCTGATACTCTACTTACACAAGATTGTTGCAATTAAATAAAAAATTATATATGGTGCATTAAAATCCTGCTTCATTCTCAAGTCTTTTCTATTCGCGTCAAAATGTCTTTTTGATGTACAGTGGGAAATCAGCTACAGGCTGATAAATGTTTGCAAATTTTTGTGGAACGCAGTTAGCCATGCAGATTATAAGTAGATTCTCAGTGACACCTTCACACACTTCTCACTTCCTGTGTGTTTGCTTCTGCAGAATTCATTCGCCAATTGGCTAGCCACTTGCTGCTGGTTAGCGGAGGTTTGCATGTGTGTGAAGTTAGCAAACGTGACTAATGTTTCTCCCACCCTAATTGGTTCCCAATCAGGCGAGATTTTGGACAAATATATTTACTCCATACACACACACCTTATTTAAGTTTAGAATAAGGAGGAAACCGCAGCTTAGTCCATTGGTGGTTCACTTTGCTGGGGATAATATTCCCCATCTCCAAAATGTTCTACATCAAAGGCAAGCAACACTAAAGTAATCATTAATATTGATAGTATAATTACTACCATTATTATTAATATCGCTGTCCAGTCATCTATGTAATTATTCGGACGCCTTGAAGCATGTAAACAATATAATTCTTCTGCACCTAAGTTTAATTAATTGTTGTCAGTTTTGTCGTGTTCCCAATCTACACTGAAACAATCTACCTTACAGTAGTTACCAAAATCTAATGCAATTGTTAACAAAGTGAGATCCGCTAGAATGCGGATGCTTATGTTGGAGAAAGACAATAACATGAATATATGACATCCCCATTACCTTTTCGAGCAACCTAAGCCTTGCGATTGTCATGGTTACGATTTAGACAAACCTTTGAACATTTCAGCAGAAGCAGCAATAATACGCAGGATTTAACCAATGTGGACTGTAATAGGAAGCACCTGTTATAGCTGTCAAGGTAGATTGACACAGAATAGAACGTGGCAAGCTGTGTCAATTGCAGATGGTGTTATATGTGTGTTTTGTCTGCCATCTGCTGGTGAACTGTAGCTACTGCACGAGCATAATTTAAAAGCAAGAGTTTTTTTTTGGGCCCTACATAAAGTTCCTGGTCCTATTGTCTCCAATGGAAATTGACAGCTTAGTTCCATTTACTTGCTTTTTCCTCGTATTGTCTGTGCTTTAATGGGACACTCGAATTCATTCTCATTCACAGTCTCTTACTATGACATATCCCTGATAATTGTTTCTCCACTTTAATTCTATTCCTTGCTCTGATCCTGTAAACGTTGATTATATTCTGCTTCACCTTGAGCTGGCATTCACCGTTTACATGACAGCAGCACAATAGTTACATGTGTGTGGCACTATTCATTTCGCGATGATGTCACAATGCAGTGTATTTACTACTACATCAACAAAAGAATCACATTTGAGACGTCCTCCCGATGTGACAGGCGCTATGTAAGTACAATTTTGTTGCTGTTGTTCACGTCGGATGGACGTCCGAAGCCGCTGACCAGTCAGCTCGAGAACTGAGCAATGGAGAGTGCAGCGTCTTGGGGAGGGTTGTGAGAGAGGTGACACTGGAGGGCGAGAGTTAGCAGCGAATGGACAGAGCGAGTAGGGCAGGAGAAGGCACGGTCGAAGAGTAGCGTCTTGAGACCGACATTGAAGGAGGCTATGGAGGTAGGGAGCTAGTCAGTCGAAGGGACTGTGGGAAGGAGATCCAGAGAGCAGCGAATGAAAATCCGTCCATCGATAATAGGGCGGGTCAGGCGGGGGACAAGGAGCAGATCAGATCCCACTGAACGGAGGGGGAACGGAGGTTAATAGGAGGACAGCAGATCGGCGAGTTGGTGGTGGGTAGGGGTGGCTAGGGGTTGGATCGTGAGGCTGGCAAGGCCGTGAATGGCCTTAAAGGTGTGGAGGAGGATTTTGAATTCGAAAACTTCATGCTAATTGACAAACAATCTGCATTTTTATTTTTGTGACATAAATAATAACCTTTGTCCTCAAATCCTATTGCCTCGTGGACCAACACAATCATGTCTTCAGTGACTGTTCTTTTTCGAACCATTGATTGAACCTTTTGTATCTGCACGTCCAGATCTGGTGTCACCTCTAAGCCACAGATGTCAAGCAAAGCATTGTTCATCGAACAGCCCAACAAACCAGGACCTTTGAAGTTATGTCAGTGACAATAATATGATTATGCTTTATACACAAATTAATGCTAGCGTTTGACTACGCACCATATCACATATTTTACAGTAATGTTTACCAATGGAAAAGGAATGTACAAGTCAACTAACAAACAGGTTTGAACTTAATACTGGGTAAACGGTGCAGATTAAGAAAACTTCAACAAAGATTCGTTCTGCATGGAATTGAACCCAGGTTCCTCGCTGGCGATATGAGTGCTCTAAAAACTGAGCTATATGATTACACTTGGCAGTTTTTGTAAGTCGGAAGCGCTGATCTGTGTCTCTGTGGGGCTCATTGCACAGTAATACACCGCCGAGTCATTAACTCTCACTTCAGTTATATTTATCGGTACAGTTCTTCCCACTTCATCCAGCATCGTTGAGAATCGTTTGTTTGTAAAGTCGGCATATTGTGGTCTATTGCTAGTGGACGTCGAAAGGATATATTCTGGGGCTGTGTTTGGATAATGACGGTACCAGAACAGATAAAGAAAGCTTGTGCCTGTAGCTGTGTAATTACACCTCAGATACACATCCTCCCCTTCCTTCACTGTCACGGTAGATTGGAGCTGCGTCACAGAGTCTCCTCCACAATGTCCTGGAAATCAGACACACGTCAGCGTTCAGCAGAATAACAGCAATAACAAGAATAATGTCGGCATATGACAAAACTACATCTTGCGTCTTCATGTTAATTGAACGTTAACTACTGATTGTAGTTTAACGTATACTGTCGGTTTACTTTACGGTCGAAACGTAGTAGACATTTGTACACAAAAGTGTTCCACAAACAGTCGTGGATTGAGTAACTGTTTTAACATTATCAGTTTCACATATTGACAGATAATTACCCCCCAATAAAGCAATCGGCGAACGGACCATATTCGAAATTACTTCCCAGGAATCACAGCAATGCATGATGAGTGACAAAATTTGCCTAATGTTTCGCGCTGTCCCGGCCGTGGAAGGATCCCAGATACTCTCGATTGTGACAGCTCTGTAAAGCTTGTTGTGTATTCATTATGTTAAGCAATAAACACTGGGCTGGATAATAAGTGCAGTTGGCTGACTATACAATGAGTGTATGGCTTACCTGACAAGGCAATGATGGCTGCTGCCACGTATATATACATTGCCGTGTATATGTAAAGGGCGCTGATAGTTTAGTTGGAGAATGTAGGCCGGGAAGCGGTAATATACCGTGAGGAGAGCTGAACACTAAATGAAAAAGAGGGAGCAGGTCTGAGGTTTATGTACAAACCTTGTGTCTCTGTCAATGTGCGTCATATTCTCTGCTCTGCCATCTCGCTCCTCCATTGGTTCTCTGCCATCACTGACATGTCTTTGATCCACCGGGTGTATGACACGTAGCAACATGGTTATTATTCAACCAGTGAGTACCAGTTACGTTGACTCCATGCTTCAACTCGGTGTTCAGAGCACTAGCTTTTCAAGTGTGTGTTCGAATCCACGCAGATCAGGGCGAAAGCTTGGACAAGTTTCATTACACCACACACACGCCTAGTACTAATCCGTGCAACAAAACCCACCACAATAATAGAATTGGTGATTTCAATCCACGATTGTTTGTGGGTCTGGCAGCCGCATTTCGCCCGCAAATATACAGTCAGTTCACTTCACAGTGTACTCTGTGAAGCACTTTAAGACTTCGATAAGATGTGAAAAGCGTCTGTATCAAGTGCAATAATTCTTCTTATTATTATTAATTAATGTTTCCTTTCCAGCGACATCATTATCTTGTTAAATAAGTGACTCGAAACACGTCTGTCTGTGGGACAATGCTGTTGTGTACGATTGGTTGACAATCGAGTGATAATGTTTCTTGAATGGATTACCATCCTACAAAAGGCGACATGCTAATTGACTATTAAATGGGTCCCTATTCACACTTCGGCAAACAGACAACAATACTAATAATCTATGCGTTCGATATAGTGCCTTACCACGTCATCGAGACGTCGAGGAGCGCTTCCCTGGTTGTAATGTGCTTTGCGTTTTACTTTATATGTTATCGGATAAATGCGGCACATACCTGCGCACAACAGTCTCTCACAAAAAGTCGTTGATTGAAGTGATCATTTTAATTTGGAATTATGACACGCGGAAAAGCCATCGACTATTAGAATAATAAACTGATTCCTATTCAATCCTATGTACTCAGAAGCGTGTGGTGCTAGAAAACAATGACCGAGTTTTGTGCCTGCTGGGATACGAACCAGCAAACTTATCGTTTGTGAAACGAGTGCTTTAATCATTGAGGTACAGCAACCTCAGCATGATTTTGTACAGGCTCCTCTCGGACACCCAGCACTGTGTTCCCTGCTGCACAGAAGTAATTGGCCGTGTCTGTCACTCGCACGTCTCTGATTGTCAGTGTGCTGTTCTTCTCTTTTGTATCAGCCAAAGCACTTATCCTCTGCTCCGCCTTTACGCCTCTTTTTCCCAACACAAATAACCCTATGGAGCCGTTTCCGTACTGTTTGTACCATTGGAAGTTGCGGACTTCTATATTGGTCCTGCACTCTATAAACACATTTCCAATTTCGTTCTCTGCCATTGCCAGAGGTGTCTGTGTCACTTCGCTTTCAGCCAAAACACCTGGGAAGTACAAATGAAGAATCTAGGAGAGCAATTTGGGGAAAACAAACACCACCATCGACAAAATTTATGGTTTCGCACTAAAGCAAAGGTATGATTCTCCCAATAAATAGTTTACTTACATAGCAGTGTTGTCATTGAATTTACAAATATATATAATGGATTGAAATTCGGCTTCATTCTCTGGTTGAAAGGTAACGAGCGTTCGGCAAGGTTGACTGGATTCTTTAGCTGTGCAGATGGTAATTATATTCTCGATCACGCCTTCACCCACAGCTGACTTCCGGCATGTTTGCTTGTTGTAAATTGTGCATTCATTAGTAGACTTTCATCAGTGCTCATGCTTACTGCTGGGTAAACAGTGCCATGTCTGTGGATGAAAGTAACCCAGTCTTTCTGCTTAGTCGAGCAGGGAATACAAGTCCATATATGCACTTACCAATGCCAATCTCTGGGTGAGCGTCACGACAGTTGGAATTCAAAACTTTCCTATTGCTATAACCACCCCATTCGTCAGGGTTTTGGCTTGCAGGATTAATAGGAGCAGAGTGGAATGACTCCACGTCAATTCTGACTTGTCTGCTCGTCGAGGTCCTACTGATGAACCAGCCTGGTCTACCCTGTCATCCGCAGTATCGTGAAGTACTGCGAACCTGTCTACCTAAACAACATGTCTACCACTGCAACTGGACTAGAGACCGTCACAGATAGTTGGATAGATTCTGATATTCCGTTACAAAATTCAAGATAATCTGCCGTGAGAACTGCTTCCCTCCCACAAGTAGGAGAAGTGATTTTACTCAGAACATTGTGGACGTTTACATAGTGCAACTGCACCCTCTTTCGGCAGTAAAGCGCTACTAGGCATTTTCATTTTTAATTGAGTAACAACAACAACAACAACAAATTACACTTATAAAGCGACTTTCACGTCGGGGAGACGTGCCAAGGCGCTGCACAGGAGGCGTGTGATCGGAGCTGGCAGGGGATTGCACGAGGAGGGGTGAAACACTTAGGGGAGGTCGAAAAATTCTGGGTGGAACAAATGGAACGGTCGAAGAGGAAAGTCTTCAAACCGGTCTTGAAAGAGGAAAGGGAAGAAACGAGACGGAGAGATTGAGGGATGGAATTCCGTAAGCTGGGAGCGGAAAAACTGAAGGCCCGGCCTCCGATGGTGGGGCGTTTCGGGCGGGGGGCTTTAAGCAGGCCAAGTCCTGCTGAACGGAGGGTCCGGGTGGGCTTGTTGGAG
Organism: Hydrolagus colliei; assembly: GCA_035084275.1. Taxonomy (NCBI): domain Eukaryota; kingdom Metazoa; phylum Chordata; class Chondrichthyes; order Chimaeriformes; family Chimaeridae; genus Hydrolagus; species Hydrolagus colliei. Next base: position 774,310 of record CM068769.1, read on the forward strand.
GAGAGTAGGGTCGTTAATTAGGGCGGGGCAAGGCCATGTAAGGACTTGAAGATGAGGACGATGATCTTGAATTTGATCCTCTGGAGGATGGGGAGCCAGTGGATACGTCGAGGGTGGGGGTTATATGGTCGCGAAGGCGGGATAATACACGGGCTGCAGAGTTTGGGATGACGTGCAGCCTATGAATGGAGGACCTGGGGAGGCCGACGAGGAGAGAGTTTCCGTAGTCCTGCCTACAGGTGATGTATGTGCTCACGAGTAATTCGGCAGCGTGGGGGTTAAGATAATTGCGGAGCCTGGCAATACTGCGCAGGTGGAAATAAGCGGTGCCGGTCAAGGCACGGATGTGGGGGAGGAAGCAGAGTTTTTGGTCGAACGTGATGCCGAGGTTTCTGACTGGCTTTGTGAGGTGGGGAGTACAGCCTTGGAAGTTGAGGCTGGCAGCGGCCAATATGCGGAGGCGCTGGCTTGAGCCAATCAGGAGGGCCTCGGTCTTGCTCACGTTCAATTGCAGGAAGTCCAGGACTCGATGTCGGACAGACATGCTGTCAGAATATCGATGGTCTGGGGGTTGAGGGATGAGGCAGACAGGTACAACTGGGTGTCGTCCGCATACATGTGGAAATTTACCCCATGTTTGCGGATGACATCGCCCAGAGGGAGCGTATAAATGGTGAAAAGGAGGGGGCCGAGGACAGAGGCCTGAGAGACGCCGTGAGAAAATGTGCGGAGGTTTGAGGAAAAGCCATTGGAAGATACAAAGTGTAAACGGTGCGTCAAATAAAAATGGAACCAGTCAAGGACTATGCCTTGAAGGTTGAGGTGGGAGGAAAGACGTTGGAGGAGGATGGTGTGATCGACTGTGTCGAACGCAGCAGATAGGTCAAGGAGGACGAGGAGGCAAAGGGAGCCCTGGTCACAGGCGGTTAGGATATCATTTGTAACCTTAACTAGGGAAGTTTCTGTGCTGTGAATAGGGCGGAAACCTGATTGGAGGGGTTCAAGAATTGAGTGAGTTGAAAGGAAAGAGCGGCGCTGGGAGGCAACCACTCTTTCAAGGACCTTGGATAAAAACGGGAGGTTGGAGATGGGTCGATAGCTTGATGGTTGCGACGCATCAAGGGATGGTTTCTTCAGGATACGGGTGATGGTGGCGGTTTGAAGGGAGCTAGGGACGGTGCCTGAGGAGAGGGAAATGTTGATGATGTCAGAAATGAACGGGTACAAAAAGTGGAGCTGGGTGTGGAGGAGGGGAGTTGGGATGTGTTCCAGTGAGCACGTGGTGGGTTTCATGGAGGTGATTATTTTCGTGATTAAAGACGGGGAGTGGGGTTTAAAGTATGAAATGTTTGGTGGGTGTGTGTTGAAGTAACGGATGGAGGGGCGGAGGTGCAGGAGAGGTGGGTGGTGGAAAACGCTGAGCGGATTTTCTCTATTTTGGACTCGAGGAAGTCCATCATCTCCTCACAACGTTCGTTTGAGGAGAGGATCTGCAAAGCGAGACGGGGGGGGTGGAGGAACTGGTTGGTGGTGGCGAAGAGGATGCGGTGATTGTCCTTCGCATCCAGGATTATGCTGCAGTAGAAGGCTGATTTGGCGATGGCTAGGGCGGAGCGGTAAAATTTGATGCGGTCCAGCCAGATTTGCCGGTGGACCATTAGGCCAGATTTGAGCCACGTGCGTTCACCTGCTCTCACTTGGATTTGAGTGAGCGGAGGTGAGTTGTGTACACAGTGATGATCGGGAGTGGGAGACGGTTCTGGAGGTGAGGGGGGCCAGGTGTCGAGGGTAGTGGAGAGGGTGTTATGGAGGGCGGTGGTGGCGGAGCAAAAAGAATGCCACTTTGGGAGGAGTTCGGAGGTTTCGAGGGCAGAGGTGAAAGTTTGAGGGGGAATCTTCTTCCAGTGCCGGCAGAAGATGGTGGTCGGTTTGGAGGTAGAGTAGGGAGGGATAGAGGTGTTGAAAGAAAGGAAAAAATGGTCTGAAATGGCCTTGTCGGTGATGGTGACGCCAGCGACGTTGAGGCCTCGGGTGATCACCAGATCGAGCGGATGGCCGTGGGTGTGGGTGGCAATGTTAATGTGAAGGGAGAATTTGAAAGACGAAAGTATAGAGGAGAATTCAGAGGAAATGGGGCAGGAGGGAGTGAAATGGAGGTTGAAGTCGCCAAGAATGATCAGGCGATCAGAGGAGGCACGGAGGGAGGTTAAAAGTGAAGAAACGTCTGAAATGAAAGTGGGGGAGGGTTTGGGGGGGCGAAAAACTAATAGGATATTGAAGGAATTATGGGAGGAGTGAGAGAGTGTGAGCTGTTCAAAAGAGGGGAAGGAACCGGAGGAGTAGGGCGAGGGTTGACTTTGAAATAAAGGCAACACCACCGCCACGACGGCTGGGTCGAGGGGCATGGTGGAATGTGCGTGTGGCTTCAACGATGGGGAAAGTGTCGCCTGGGGTGATCCAAGTCTCCGTCAGGGCCATGATGTCAACGCTCTCATCAAGGATGAGATTGTTGATGGCCAGGGTCTTGTTGCAGACAGAGCGGACATTTTGGAGGCGGATGCGGAAAAAACAATTGGCCGAGGGGTGTGAGGGGGGACTGGGTTGGTCGGCGGGGAGGGTTGGGATCTGGATAAGGGAGGAGTGGTTGACCCCCCGGGTTTGTGTCTAGTGGGGATGGCGCTGATGGTGGGGGGCAGGGCACTTGTTGTGGCTGCTGTTGGACAGCCAACGCCGAGTGCCACGGTGAGCCCGATGGAGAATTCCAAAACTGGAACAGAGGGAAGCGGTGGGAGGGTCGAGCAGGGACAGTAGGCGAGGACTGCGAAGAGAAAGAAGGGTAGAGAAGGAATAACGGAGAGTGGGGGTTGGGGGGAGAAACTTGAGGAGGGGGAGGGAAGCTCGGGTCATGGTGGCAGCTATATTGAGCACGCGGGAGACAAGGAGCGAGGGATTAATAGGGCGTCATCATCCCAAGGGATGTGAGGCCGCGGCGGGGGGCTGCAGAGGCGCTGTGGTCGGGAGCCTGGCCGGGACTGAGACCGAGACTGGGGCTGTGGGTTTCAGGGCCAATTGCCGGGGCTGCGTGGGCCCGGGCCAAGGGTCGCCGGGTAGGCTGGAGCCGTGACCGGAGCCGTAAGTCTCGGGGCTGTGGGTCTTGGAGACGGTCTTGGAGCCGGGGCTGCGGGTCACGGAGCCGTTGGTCACGGGGCTGGAGCCGGGGCAGCGGGTCCTGGGGCTGTGGCTGGGTCCGGGGCTGTGAATCTCGGGGCTGGAGCCAAGGCTGTGGCTTTGGGTCCTGGGGCTGTGGCTGGGGCCGGGGCCGGGGCATCGAGTCCTGGGGCTGTGGCTGGGTCCGGGGACGGGGCTGTGGTTCCTGGGGCTGTGGCTGAGGCCGGGGCAGTGGGTCCTGGGGCTGTGGCTGGAGCCGGGGCTGTGGGGCTTGGGGCTGTGAGTCTCGGGGCTGGAGCCACTTCTGTGGCTGTGGGTCTTGGGGCTGGGGCTGGGGCCAGGGCCGGGGCTGCGGGTCATGGGGCTGTGGGTCCGGTCGAGCAATCTCCGCCATATGGAATTCTTAAACGTTTGCTGCACAGAGGCAACTCTAGACCTGTGTGTCCCTCTCGCCGCCATCTTAAAAATATACACACGCACAGAGATTGGGAGACACACACACACACACACAGATTGGGAGAGAGAAACACACACACACACACACACACAGACTGGGAGAGACAGAGACACACACACACACAGACTGGGAGAGAGAGAGACACACACACACAGACTGGGAGAGAGAGACACAAACACACACAGACTGCGAGAGAGAGACACACACACACACAGACTGGGAGAGAGACACACACATACACACACACACAGACTGGGAGAGAGACGCACACTCACAGGGAGTGGGAGAGACTGTGGGAAAGAGAGAGTCACACACACACAGAATGGGAGAGAGAGAGACATACACATACAGACTGAGGGAGAGAGAGGAGAGAGAGAGACACACACGCAGACTGGCAGAGAGACACACACAGACTGAGAGAGAAAGACACACACACATAGAGACTGGGAGAGAGAGACACACGCAGAGACTGGGAGAGAGAGGGTGACACACACACACAGAGACTGGGAGAGAGAGAGTCACGCACACATGCACACACACAGAATGGGAGAGAGAGGCACACACACACAGACTGGGAGAGAGAGAGTGAGACACACACAGACTGGGAGAGGGACACACACAAAAGAAGTAGGAGAGAGAGTACCGCACACATACACAGACTGGTAGAGAGAAAGTGGGACACACACATAGACTGCGGGAGAGAGACACAAACACAGATACTGGGAAAGAGAGACACACACACACGCACACAGAGTGGGAGAGACTGTGGGAGAGAGAGAGAGAGACACACACACAGACTAGGAGAGAGTCACACACAGAGACTGGGAGAGAGAGAGTCAGACACACACACACACACGGAATGGGAGAGAGAGACACACACACACACAAACTGAGAGAGAGACACACACACAGAGACTGGCAGAGAGAGACACACACACACACAGACTGGGAGAGAGAGACACACACACACAGACTGGGAGAGAGAGACAAACACACACACACACACAGACTGGGAGAGAGAGACACACACACACACACACAGACGGAGAGAGAGACACACACACACACAGAGACTGAGAGAGACACACACACAGAGACTGGGAGAGAGAGACACACACACAGAGACTGGGAGAGACACACACACACACACAGACTGGGAATGAGAGACACACACAGACTGTGAGAGACTGGGAGAGAGAGAGACACACACACACAGACTGGGAGAGAGACACACACACATGTGAAGTTGTAAGTTTTTTACTCGTTCCCAGAACCGTTGTCTTACAAACAGACCATACACCGTGGATAGGGAAATGTAAAGTTTATTTACCGACAAGAGCTAATTCCCAGAAGTCAACAGTCTCCAAGTAGACCATTGGACACTCACGAGAATGAGCTGCAGTGATCAGTAAATGCAGCCTTTTTATACATAAAAAGCAGGGGTGTGCTACAAGTACACCCAAAGGCAGTTGCAAAAATATTATCAATCACTTGGCTCCAACACACACACACAATCACTCCATGTCTCTCTAACAAGGTTAAATGTTATCTATTGATTAGTTCTTCACATACCAAGCATTTGTCGGCTATGGTTTAGAAAAATATAATATAAAGGAGTCCCAGTTTGGAACGATTCAGGCGAAAACAAGCTTATATCCAGGTGGCGTTTGGACTAGACAACGTCACAGTTTCTTCAAGGTTTGCAGGAGTTACTGTTCCCTGTCCTGTAAAATGCTTAGATAAGGAAGCGACTGGCTTGGTGCCAATCTGCATTCCCCAGGATTTGCCTTTTTCATTTTGTTAGTGGGTTAAAAGTATAGAAATTACATCTAGGCATAAAATGGCTAATTTCACATTTTGTTAGTGGGTTAAAAATATAGAAGTTACATCTAGGTATAAATGGCTAAATTTTACAATTTCACATTCCCTCCTTTTATCATATCCCATATGATAACACCAATTATTCATTTTTGACACTCATTTCATTTATCCCCTGCATTTCATTTTCCTCTTCCCAATATTTCTTCTCCTTTCTTATTTTCGTTCTACTAACTCTCTTTTTATTGCCTCTTTACTGCATGTTATTACACAACCATAAACTACTTTAATTATCAATAGAAATGCCAAAATCCACAATATCCATTCCAGTATTTTAGCTCCCCATCCTTTACCCAAAGTGCCAATCTAGCAAAACGTTGACCATCCACAACCTCCTTTATTTTTATCAATGTCCCCTGCCTCATCACCTGCTCTCTTAAATTTGTAAATTTCGTCTGTAATATTTGATGAATAATCATTTATCCATGTGCAGCATTCTGAACCAATTATTGCACATACTCCTCCCTGTGTTGCCAAAATCATATCTAACGCCATCCTATTTTGCATTTTCATTCTTCTGATGGCTTGTTGTTCTTTATTTAACAACAACAATCAACAAACAAAACTTACATTTATATAGCGCCTTTCACGTCGAGAGAACATCCCAAGGCGCTGTACAGTCAGGTAGGACAAGAGCAGGGTGGGAAGGATCAGGGCAGGATAACGCTTAGTAGGAAAAGTAACTGTATATTAGTGGGCGAAACGTGGCAGCCAAATTGCGCACAGCAGTGTCCCACAATCAGTCACGGGAGTGAGACTATGGGCAAAAGGGGGTAAAGAAGCAAAAGGGGGAGGGGTCGAGGCAGGGGGAAGAAAGGCAGGAAAGTCGACTGTATACTTGTGGGCGAAACGCGGCAGCCAAATTGCGCACAGCAGTATCTCCACAAACAATCGCGAAAATGGGGCCAGGGGAGAAAGGGGGAAAAGAGGTTAAGGGGGGAGAGGGAGGGAAAGGTGGGATGGGTTAGGGTTAGGGAGGAAGAGGGGGGAGAAAGGGGGCAAGGAAGAGAGGGAGGGAAAGATGGGTGGGGGCAAGATCAGGAAAGATGGAAGAGGGAGGGAATGGGAAAAGGGAGGAGAGAAAGTGGGGAAAGGGAGTGAGGGAAGAATAAGATGGGGGCAGGGGTGGGAGGAATCAAACAACAACAACAACCCACAAAAGCAACAATACCAACAACAAAAACAGCAACAAACAACAACCAACAATCGTCCAGCAACCACTCCCTGTCCTCGCCGCCCGCCCGGAAGATCCCTGAGATGGCGGGAAAAAAGGGCACAGTGTGGTGTCAGGCACCAAAACCGACCGGCTCCTCAGTCGGTGAACAGAGATTGGGAGAGCGACACACACACAGAGATTGGGAGAGAGAGACACACACAAAGTGAATGGGGGAGAGAGAGCCACACACACACACAGAGAGACTGGGAGAGAGAGACACACACATACAAAGACTGCGAGAAAGACACACACACACAGACTGAGAGAGACACACACACCCAGAGAGATAGGGAGAGAGAGACACACACACACAGAGACTGAGAGAGAGAGACATACACACAGAGACTGGGAGAGAGAGACACATACACAGAGACTGGGAGAGAGAGACACACACACAGAGACTGGGAGAGAGAGACACACACACACACATACTTGTAGAGAGAGAGAGACACGCACACACACAGACTGGGAGAGAGAGACACACACATAGAGATTGTGAGAGAGAGACACACACATACAGAGAGAGACTGGGAGAGAAAGAGACACACACATACAGACTGGGAGAGAGAGACACACACACACACAGACTGAGAGAGACACACACACACACAAAGATTGTGAGAGAGAGACACACACACACAGATACTGAGAGCGAGAGACACACAAACAGAGACTGGGAGAAAGATAGACACACACACACACAGACATGGAGAGAGAGACACACACACAGACTGGGAGAGAGACATACACACACACAGAGATTGGGAGAGAGACGCACACACACAGAGATTGGGAGAGAGAGACACACGCACACACACAGCCTGGGAGAGAGAGACACACACATACACAGACTGTGAGAGAGAGAGTGAGACACACACACAGAGATTGAGAGAGAGAGAGAGACACACACGCAGAGACTGGGAGAGAGAGACACATACGCACACACACAGAATGGGAGAGAGAGACACACACACACTCACAGCCTCGGAGAGAGAGACACACACACACACACACACACACACACCGAAAGACTGGGAGAGAGACACACAGACAGACTGGGAGAGAGAGACACATACTCACACAGAGTGGGAGAGACTGTGGGAAAGAGATATACACACACACAGACTGTGAGAGAGAGACACACACAACGACTGAGAGAGAGAGAGACACACACAGATTGGGAGAGAGACACACTCACACAGACTGGGAGAGAGACACAATCACACAGACTGGGAGGGAGAGAGACACACACACACACAGACTGGGAGAGAGAGACACACACACACACTCAGAGACTGGGAGAGAGACACACACACAGACTGGCAGAGAGAGACACACACACACAGACTGTGTATGTGGCTCTCTCTCCCAGTCTCTGTTTGTATGTCTCTCTCGCTCAGTCTCTGTGTGTGTGTGTGTCTCTCTCTCTCTCTCTCTCTCCCAGTCTGTGTGTGTGTGTGTCTCTCTGTATCCCAGTCTCTGTGTGTATGTCTCTCTCCCTCCCAGCCTGTGTGTGTCTCTCTCTCTCCCAATCTTTGTGTGTGTGTGTGTGTCTCTCAGACTGTGTGTGTGTGTGTGTGTATTTCTCTGTCTGTGTGTGTGTGTGTCTCTCTCTCCCAGTCTGTGTGTGTCTCTCTCTCTTCCAGTATGCGTGTGTGTCTCTCTCTCTCTCTCCCAGTCTGTGTGTGTGTGTGTGTGTGTCTCTCTGTATCCCAGTCTCTGTGTGTATGTCTCTCTCCCTCCCAGCCTGTGTGTGTGAGTGTGTGTGTCTCTCTCTCTCTCCCAATCTGTGTGTGTGTGTGTGTCTCTCTCAGTCTGTGTGTGTGCCTTTCTCTCAGTCTGTATGTGAGTGTGTGTGTGTCTCTCTCTCTCCCAGTCTCTGTGTGTGCGTGTGTCTCTCTCTCCCAATCTCTCTGTGTGTGAGGCTCTCTCCCAATCTCTGTGTGTGTGTGTGTGTGACTCTCTCTCCCAGTCTGTATGTGTGTATGTCTCTCTCCCAGTCTGTGTGTGTGTGTCTCTCTCTCCGTCTGTGTGTGCGTCTCTCTCCCAGTCTCTGTGTGTCTGTGTGTGTCTCTCTCTCCCAGTCTGTGTGTGTGTCTCTCTCTCTCCCAGTCTGTGTGTGTGTCTCTCTCCCAGTCTCTCAGTGTGTATGTGTGTCTCTCTCTCCCAGTCTGTGTGTGTGTGTGTCTCTCTCCCTCCCAGTCTGTCTGAGTGTGTCCCTCTCCCAATCTGTGTGTGTATGTGTGTGTCTCTCCCAGTCTGTGTGCGTGTGCGTGTGTCTCTCTCTCTCTCAGTCTTTGTGTGTGTCTCTCTCTCCCAGTCTGTGTGTGCATGTCTCTCTCTCCCAGTCTGTGTGTGTGTCTCTCTCCCAGTCTTTCTGGTTGCGTGTGTGTCTGTCTCTCTCTCCAAGGCTGTGAGTGTGTGTGTGTGTCTCTCTCTCTCCCAGTCTGTGTGTGTGTACGTGTGTGTCTCTCTCTCCCTGTCTCTGTGTGTGTCTCTCTCTCTCTCAATCTCTGTGTGTGTGTCTCACTCTCTCTCTCCCAGTCTGTGTATGTGTGTGTGTCTCTCTCTCCCAGGCTGTGTGTGTGTGTCTCTCTGGCCCGGTCTGTGTGTATGTCTCTCTCTCCCAGTCTGTGTGTCTGTGTCTCTCTCTCGCAGTCTGTCTGTCTCTCTCCCCGTCTGTGTGTGTGTGTGTGTCTCTCTCTCTCCCCCAGTCTGTGTGTGTGTGTATCTCTCTCCAAATCTCTGTGTGTGTATGTGTGTATCTCTCTTTCCCAGTCTCTGTGTGTGTGTCTCTCTTTCCCAGTCTGTGTGTGCGTGTCTCTCTCTCCCAGTCTGCGTGTCTCTCTCTCCCAGTCTGTGTGTGTGTGTCTCTCTCTCTCTCCCAGTCTGTGTGTGTGTCTCTCTCTCTCAGTCTGTGAGTGTGTGTTTCTATCTCTCCCAGGCTCTCTCTGTGTGTGTGTGTCTCTGTCTCCCTGTCTCTGTGTGTGTGTCTCTCTCCCTCTCAGTCTGTGTGTGTGTGTGTGTGTGTGTCTCTCTCTCTCTCCCAATCAGTGTGTGTGTGTGTGTGTGTCTCTCAGTCTGTTTGTTTGTGTCTTTCCCTCAGTGTGTGTGTGAATGTGTGTGTGCCTCTCTGTCAGCCAGTCTCTGTGTGTGTGTGTGTCTCTCTCCCAATCTCTGTGTGTGTGCGTCTCTCTCCCAATCTCTGTGTGTGTGTGTGTCACTCTCCCAGTCTGTGTGTGTGTGTGTGTCTCTCTCCCTGTCTGTGTGTTTGTTTGTCTCTTTTTCTCCCAGTCTCTCCCAGTCTGTGTGTGTGTGTGTCTCTCTCAGTCTATGTGTGTGTCTCTCTCTGTCTGTTTGTGTGTGTGTGTGTCTCTCTCTCTCTCAGTATGTGTGTGTGTGTGTGTCTCTCTCTCGCAGTCTCTGTTTGTGTGTCTACCTCTCCCAGCCTCTGTTTGTGTGTCTCTCTCTCTCAGTATCTGTGTGTGTGGCTCTCTCTCCCAAGAGAGAGAGACACGCACACACACAGACTGGGAGAGAGCGACACACACACAGAGATTGGTGGAGAGAGAGACACACATACAGAGAGAGACTGGGAGAGAGACACACACACATACAGAGACTGGGAAAGAGAGATACACACATAAACACACAGAGACTGAGAGAGAGATACACACACACACAGACTGGGGGAGGGAGAGACACACACACTCACACAGACGGGGAGAGAGACAGACAGACTGGGAGAGAGAGACACAGACACACAGACTGGGAGAGAGAGACACACACACAGACTCGGACAGAGAGACACACACACACAGCCTGGGAGAGAGAGACACACACATACACAGACTGGAAGAGAGAGTGAGACACACACACACAGACTGGGAGAGAGAGACACACACACTCACAGCCTGGGAGAGAGAGACACACACACACACACAGAAAGACTGGGAGAGAGACACACACAGAGACTGGGAGGGAGAGAGACACAGACACACACAGACTGGGAGAGAGAGAGACACACACACTCAGAGACTCGGAGAGAGAGACACACACACACAGACTGCGAGAGAGTGACACACACACACAGACTGCGAGAGAGAGAGACACACACACAGACTGGGAGAGAGACACACACACACACACAGATTGGGAGAGAGAGACACACACAGAGAGATTGAGAGAGAGAGACACACGCACACACAGACACTGGGAGAGAGAGACACACTCACATACAGACTGAGAGAAAGACACACACACAGACTGAGAGAGACACACACACACACACAGATTGGGAGAGAGAGAGAGAGACACACACACACAGACTGGGAGGGAGAGAGACACACACACATAGACTGGGATACAGAGACACACACACACACACACACAGACTGGGAGAGAGAGACACACACACACACACACACAGACTGGGAGAGAGAGAGAGAGACTCACACGCAGACTGGGAGAGAGAGATACACACACACACAGACTGGGAGAGGGAGAAACACAGACTGGGAGAGAGAGACACACACAGACTGAGAGCGAGAGACACGCACACACACAGAATGGGAGAGAGAGACACACACACACACAGAATGGGAGAGAGAGACACACACACAGACAGGGAGAGAGAGAGACACACACACACATACACACAGAGACTGGGAGAGAGATACACACACACAGAGACTGGGGGAGAGAGGGATACACGCAGAGAGACGGGGAGAGAGTCAGACAGACTGAGAGAGAGAGACACAGAGACACAGACACACAGACTGGGAGAGAGAGACACGCACACACAGACTGGGAGAGAGACAGACACACACACACACACTGACTGGGAGAGACACACACACACAGATTGGGAGAGAGACACACATACAGACTGGGAAGGAGAGAGACACACACACACAGACTGGGAGAGAGAGAGACACACACACACTCAGCGACTCGGAGAGAGACACACATACAGACTGTGAGAGAGAGTCACACAAACACAGACTGCGAGAGAGAGACACACACACAGAGACTGGGAGAGACACACACACACATAGACTGGGAGAGAGAGACACACACACACACACAGAGATTGGGAGAGAGAGACACACACACAAATACTCACAGAGACTGGGAGATAGATACACACACAGAGAGACTGGGGGAGAGAGGGACACACGCAGAGACACGAGGAGAGAGACAGACAGACTAGGAGAGTGAGACACACACTTACAGACTGGGAGAGAGAGACACGCACACACAGACTGGGAGAGAGAGACACACACTCACACAGAGTGGGAGAGACTGTGGGAAAGAGAGAGAGACACATACACAGACTGGGAGATAGAGAGACACACAGACTGAGAGAGAGAGAAACACACACACAGACTGGGAGAGACACACACACACACAGATTGGGAGAGAGAGATAGACACACACACACAGACTGGGAAGGAGAGAGACACACACAGAGACTGGGATACAGACACACACACACATACTGAGAGAGAGAGAGATACACACACACAGAGTGGGAGAGAGAGACACACACAGACTGGGAGAGAGAGACACACAGACTGGGAGAGAGAAAGACACACACACACACAGACTGTGAGAGAGAGACACACACACACACACACACGGAGACTGGGAGAGAGAGAGACACCCACACATGCACACACACAGACTACAACAACAACAACAAATTACACTTAACAAGCGCCTTTCACGTCTGGAGGACGTCCCAGGGCGCTGCACAGGAGGCGTGTAACCCGAGCTGGGAGGGGAGTGTAAGCGAAGGGGTGAAACACGTTGGGGAGGTCGAAGAATTCTGGGTGGAACAAAAGGCACAGTCAAAGAGGAAAGTCTTCAAACCGGTCTTGAAAGAGGAACAGGAAGAAACGAGACGGACTGATTGGGGGATGGAATTCCATAGGGTGGGAGCAGAAAATCTGAAGGCCCGCCCTCCAATGGTGGGGCGGTTCGGGCGGGGGCATTGGAGCAGGCCAAGTCCTGCTGAACAGAGGGTCCGGGTGGGCTTGTAGGGGGAGAGTAAGTTGGTTAAATAGGGCGGGGCAAGGCCGTGTAAGGTCTTGAAGGTGAGGACGAGGATCTTTAACTTGAGGCCTCCGGTGATCACCAGATCTAGTGGATGGCCTTTGAAGCCTCGGGTGGTCACCAGATCTAGTGGATGGCCGTGGATGGCGATCAGTGGAGGCGTAAAGGGAGGTTAAAAGTGAAGAAAAGTCTGAAATGAAAGTGAGGGAGGGTTTGGGGGGGCGATAAACTAATGGGATTTTGAAGGAATGATGGGAGTAGTGAGAAAGAGTGAACTGTTCAAAAGAGGGGAAGGAACCGGAGGAGTAGGGGGATAGGGCGAGGGAAGTCTTTGAAATGAAGGCCACACCACCGCCACGACGGTTGGGTCGAGGGGAGGGTGGAATGTATGGTTGGGTGGTGTGGCTTCAACGAGGGGGAAAGTGTCGCCAATGGTGATCCAAGTCTCCGTCATGGCCATGATGTCAACGCTCTCATCAAGAATGAGATCGTTGATGGCCAGGGTCTTGTTGCAGACAGAGCGGACATTTTGGAGGCCGATGCGGAAAGAGCAATTGGGGGTGGGGTGTTGAGGGGGGGGGGGGGGGGGGGGGGCTGGGATGGTCGGCGGGAGGATGGGGATCTGGATAAGGGAGGAAAAGTTGACCCACCGGGTCTGTGTCCGTTGGGGCTGGCGGTGATGGTGGGGGACAGGGCACTTGGTGTGGCTGCTGTTGGACAGCCAACGCCGAGTGCCACGATGAGCCCGACGGAGAACTGCAAAACTGGAACAGAGGGAAGCGGTGGGAGGGTCGAGCAGGGACAGTAGGCGAGGAGGGTGAAGAGAAAGAAGGGTAGAGAAGGAATAACGGAGTTGGGGGAGAAACTTGAGGAGGGGGAGGGAAGCACGGGTCATGGCGGCAGCCATATTGCCCACGCGGGAGACCAGGAGGGAGGGATCAATGGGGCGGCATCATCCCAAGGGATGTGAGGCCGCGGCTGGGGGATGCAGAGGCGCTGTGGTCTGGAGCCTGGCCGGAACTGAGGCCGAGGCTGGGGCTGTGGGTTTCAGGTCCAATTGCCGGGGCTGCGTGGACCCGGGCAATGGGTCGCCGGGTCGAGGCTGGAGCCGGGACCGGGGCCGTGAGTCTCGTGGCTGTGGGTCTTGGAGCCGGGGCTGCGGGTCACGGAGCTGTTGGTCACGGGGCTGGAGCCAGGGATGCGGGTCCTGGGGCTGTGAGTCTCGGGGCTGGAGCCGGGGCCGTGGGTCCTTGTCCTGTGGCTGGGGCCGGGGTTGCGGGTCCTGGGGCTTTGGGTCTCGGGGCTGGAGCCAGGTCGAGCAATCACTGCCATGTGGACTTCCCAATCTCATGCTGCACAGAGACAGCTCTAGACCTGTGTGTCCCACTCGCCGCCATTTTGCTCCATACCATAGAGTGATTGTAACCAGCAGACATTTAGAAATACACATCGCTAAAAGCAGAGTTCCTGACAGAGTGAGGGGCGTGGGTATGTGTTTGAGGTGGGGTTGTTATGGAGAATAACGCGAGACACATATACATGAAAACGCACAGACGCAAGTAATAGAGGCAGGGATACTTCAGATCGAGAGAGACATGCATAGATAGATTCACACTGAGAAGCAAATGTAGACAGAGACACAGAGAGTTGCACTCATAGGCACAGGATACAAAGAGATAACACATAGATACACGAGAGAGATGCACAGATATGTGCATTCAAACAGAAACAGAAACTCCCACAGACGTGCTTGCGACACACAGCCCGAGACAGGCAGTGCATAAAGTATAGAGGAGGGGTGTGGGGATGTCCTCCCTTCTGCAACGTTCGGCACGGACAAAATGCAAGGCGTTTTCATTGAACATCTGAAGTGCGGGCTTTTGCTCTGCATCCGCCACATTGTTTGTACAGAATGACAGCAAACTAGGCGCTGAGATATATAACTATAGAGGAATGCAAAGCTGAACTCACAGTGTTTTCTTACTCTCAGCTGCTGACAGTCACAGCTCGAAAACAAAGTGCAAAAATAACATGGAAATGAAACACAGCTAAAATATACCTTAAACGTACAGCAACGGGATAAACAGGACTAGTTTGTTTCTCTGACTATTGGACAGTTTAGAATGCAGAATTATAAATCCAGTAATTTCAGCCGTAAAGTCATTTATTGAGCTCCTTGGATAACCAGAATCAGGGCGTTATCCACAAAACAGGGAACTACCGACTGTAACGTTGGCAACAGGAAAAACAGCGGCGTAACAAACAATTTCCTGTGGGCCCCAGTGAGTTTCATTAACCTGTAGCTGACTGGAACAAAGTGAAATATACTAGCAGCCAGTGAAATCAATGCAGAGACTTACTCACACACACCCAGACAGTCAGGGATACACAAAGACCGAGTGACATGAACGCAGACGCAAAAATATCATTGTGTATCAAGCTCACTTGTGTAATATTAATCAGGGTGTTACCCAAACAGCTCGAAATTGCAGATTATGTCCTTATCTTCTTAGCAAAATACCCAGAAAAGGGCTAGCACATGTATGGGTAAAACGACATTTGGATACTGCTCAAGGATACTGAGGCCACGTAAAGCTTGTTCTGAGACAGCACCTCCATGTCTCAACAAACGCAGACAACAACGGATTCGATCAACGGATGGCATCTCAGAGCGCTTCAAATACACAGATACCCACACGCATATACACATAACAAAATGCACACATTTGAGACAGAGAGAGAGAGGGAGGGGGAGAGAGAGAATCGTAGGAGAATAAAGTGGGAGGGAGTCACAGTTACACAGTGAGAAATATATACTGGCATAAATGTACATGTGCATGGAGAGATAAATAGAGAACCACACATATGGAAATCAATACATAGAGACAGAGATATACACACAACTGTATGAGCACAGTAAGTTAGATAGTGATAAATGTGAAAGAATATAAAGAGAGTGGTAGCGAGAGAAGGATCCAGGCAGAGAGATGTACTCACACACACAATGACTAACATGCACATCCAGTCATACATACGGAGTGGTAGGGATACACATACAGATATATAAAAACACAGACACAATGACACTCCTGGAAAGAGAAGGCACACACATACCTGCAAACAAAGATGCAAAAGAAAAACCTTATATATACAAAAATAGAGGCAGTTACACACATATTCAGGATTTTTTTATACAAACAGTCACCAATAGATACAAACACAAATACTCAGCAGCAGATTGATAGTCAGAGAGAAACATAAAGACATGGTGATTTTCAATGACACACACAAATTTAGAATTAAATACACAGACACATAGAGAGCGATTGACACAGACAGACATAACGGAATACTTAGGAACAGAGAACTAATGACAGACAGAGTGTACAGACAAACACAAATATACACACAGATGCATATCACGGAGAGATAGGGACACACCATGACAAAGAGAGAGAGTCAAACGCAGACACATGCAGATATATACATACACTCTCATAAAAACAGAGGGAAAGTCAGAGACACAGCGAGATACACAGCCAAGCACAGTTTGATGGAGAGTTTTAGTAGATATGCATGTAGACAATACGGCAGAGAGAGAGAGATAAAGATCCACATAGAGAAAATACTTGAAGTTAAATAGTGTATAATCACATTCTCCGCAACACTAAAAATGGTTGTCACAGGCCGGGTACCGCATGATGTCTGCTCCAGCCACCGAGGCCTATTAAACCAGAATGCACGCTAGCACATCCATATCTTCACATACACGCATCGACACAAAAAACAATTAGGCGCACACATAAACATAGGTGCACACAGAGATACTGTCAACACACATAAATGCAAGTGTATGACCAAATGGGAACTGTGGTCCATCAATTGATTTACAACCTGGCTCCAACTTACTGCTATGTAAAGAATGATGTGAAGAGAGAGAGATGAATAGAAATACTCAGTCAGAAGCAATGCGGTAGTGAGAGAGATACAGAGATGCATAGTGACAGAGATATATACAAAGAAACACACATATAGAGATTGCTACACAGAAACACTTGGATAGTTTGACACTGGCAGATGTAGGAAAATACAGCCAGATATAAACAAGGAGAGACAAACGCACAGAGCAATATACACACGTGCACTTGCAGAGAGCGAGAGATACACAAGTTTACATATACCCAGATACAGGAGAGAGATACACATATATGATCACCGACAGATACAGAGACCACACACATACTGGGAGATTGACAGGTATGTAGGTGTGCGGGAGTGCAGGCAGGCATGCAGAGAGGCAGCAAACTCGAAGTTTACTCTCGTCACTGAAGCCTGGTAACGTCTGGTGCATGGAAGCACATCCACATTTCCCCGCCACATCTATGCCCCCACCCAACTCCACCCGCTCACCCACACACACAGACACCCCCCCCCCCCCCATTCATATGCACAACAGAATGAAACAACAACAATAAAAATACATTGGTAAAGCACCGTTCAAGTGGGGACCATTTTCACTGGCGCTAGACAGTCAGTGTTTCAGACTGGAGGAATTGTCGGGATAGGGTAGATTGGAGGAAATGGAACGCGATTTGAGATGAAGGATGGGAACGTCGAAGAGGAGGGCCTGGGGCCTTACTTGAAGTAGGCCAGCGAGACGACGAAGCCCAGGGATTTCAAAATTGAATTGTAGAGGTTGGAGGTAGTCCAGCTGAAGCCTCGCCTGCCGATAGTGGAGTGGCTGGATCGGGTGTCATGGAGCAAAGCAGAGACCCCTGAGTGGGTAGTGGGCAGGTTGGTAGACGGCTGGTTGGTCGTAGAGATAAGGTGGAGCAAAGCCATGGAAGACGTTAAAGAGGTGAACTAGGATCTATAATTGAATCCTTTGGGTGATGTGGAAGAAATGCTGTTAGGTGAAAATGGGGGAGAAGGATTCCAGAGATTGTTTTGTGGAACACTTTGTGTAAAGATCTGGAAGATCTTTTGTCTATGGAGGATGGGATTGGGAAAGCTGTCAGCAGGTTATGGGCTTAATTTCTACTGTTCGTATATCTTGAACCTGAGGGCTGAGATAGTGGCGCGGTTAGGCAAAGCTGCGGATTTGAGGAAAGGCAGAGTGTGTCATGGTTTGGATGTGGGGTAGTAAACACAGTTGAAGATCGATGATGACACCAAGTTTCCTGACTGGCTTCTGACGTGTAGTTTCCAAACATGGAGGCTTACAATGCCTAATTCTTGAAGGCGCACACAACATTAAACCTCTCCGAATTTCTCTCCAGCATGCTGCTGATGCTTGGAAAATAGATTACATGTAAGAGCAGCTGATTGCATTCAGCCAAAATGTTACATGAAGAATTCCAGGAGACTAGAATCCTTTAGCTCAGTGTTTAGAACATAAACTTTGCAAGCGATAGATATCAGCTTAATTCTAAGCAGAGCGAAATGTTGAATCAATTTCTTCACTCCATATACAACCATCTGTTCAGCCGACTGGAAGATCTTGATTCTATTGCGAATATTTGCTTCAAAAAGATTGTAAAAATGGTCATTCATTCCATGAGAGACGTTGCGATGTTGTAGCTACTTTTCGCCCAACAACATATATAGTGAATCCACTTAATATTAAATTATTTAAAGTACTTTGAGAGATCTGGAAGACGCGACGAATTCCTATATTAAATGCACGGATTATTACTGACTTATCGAAATACAGGATCCTAACACACTTGGCTTTTAAGATAATTCCCAATAACTGTATTTTAAGGAAATCGCACATATGGTTAATTGAATTTTCCTACTGAGTATTCTCGATAGTCTGCATTGCAGAGACTGCCAGCGGAAAGGGAGTTCCTCTCTCTCAGTTTCCTGGCCGACAATTTTCCAGATAAAATCCTCAAATGTTTATTTGTGCAAAATTGCCTGAGCGAAATGAAAAGCGTGGCGAAATTTGCGAAAATTGCTAATATTTTGGATATGCCTACAGAGGAATTTTGTACAATTTTTTGGAGCCAGCGGTTTCCATGTCCCAGGAAGAAGCCTGTTTCCCCCCCATCAACAATAGAAGGAAAATACGATCAGCAACAGACTGGGATGCTGGAGGTACTGCCATCAGGCCCGGGATTAATAAACGAGACATCAATAACCAATATTAGCACCAAGCAACACTGCCACACTGATAAGAGACACAGCTGCAATTTTGAGCGAATAGTCATACAGCACACGTTTGAAGGGTTGCAATCTGTACTGTCTTTTAACGAGATTGCGACTAACTTGCAAAGAGTACAAACGTACATGGAAGTCGTAGTCAGGAATCAGAACCAAATTGACAAGAAAGCCTCCAAGGCAGATGTGTGCAGCACGTCAATAAGCAAACTCTGTTTCGACTGGTGGGCGAATCTGACTCATGGTCACAGATTTAAAATAGTTTCAAAAAGAAGCAGTGGGGAGATGAGGATCATTTTTTTCACTCAGCGGGTTGTTCGATTCTGTAATCCATTGCCTGAGTGGGATTGAGTTGCTCTTTTCAAATGCCCTCCTATTGTGCTGTAGAATTCTTTGATTTCATTTGAATGCAGCATGTGTTTGTCATTGCTGCAAGATAGTGTAAGGAGTGCTCTCGGGGACTGAGAAACAGGGAAATTTCCCGACTGGATATCAGATCAACATTTAAGACAGTGGCTATCAGATGAAAATAACCTGTGTCGGAGATGTGGGAGACTAACGTTGAATGAGATACCATACGGCTCACAAGAGTCAAATGCGGATCGCTTGAGTGCGTACTCACTATGTCGTGCTTTGAAAAACAAACAGGGTCCCAGTTGTATATGTTGGGCTCGATCAGAATAATGCAAGACACGCATTTCACCCAATACATCATACCCCCACACTTCGTGGCCCTGCGGGATGATTCCTCGACAGACATAGATGTGTCCTCATGTACTAACGGGGCACGTCATGGTTGAGTCCCACCGACCCCACCTGCCCCAACACTATCATTTTGCTCCATCCGCACTTTCCAGCCCTCCAATCTTTCAAAACAATATCAACTCTTTGACTGAGCTTATCGTCACCTTTGCCTCATTCCCACCTTCCTCGGTTCCCTCCCCCAGCTCGGGTGTTAAGTTCGCAGAATCCTGATGTAAAACGGGTGTCATGTCAATGTTGTCATGCTGTTGCAAGACAAACACATCACTGATACGGCCTGCAGACGTCTCTCAAATAAGAAATCCAACCTTCGGCAGCCAAATCGTTAGAGCTCCATTGATACAGATTCAAACTCCCTCTGCGCTTTATACCTCAGTCAATCTCTTGTAATGCTGTCTTGGCCTACATCTGAGTCTATGAATTGCGGAATAATTAATCGTAATTATTAATTGCAACTAATAAAAATTAATTATGATTAATTATCATAATATAACTTATTATCTTAAATATAATGGAAAACATTAAATTATATTGAATATAATTTAATATATATATTGAATATAATTTAATATATTATATATTAAATATATAATATATCAAATTATTATGAATTATGATTAATATTATAATTATATATGTATATATATGTATAATTATATTATATATGTATAATTATATTATATATATTATATATGTATAATTATATTATATATGTATAATTATATTATATATGTATAATTATATTTGTATATGTAGGTATATACATATATATGTATGTATATTTATATACTTTGATATGGTCACCTCAGTTTAACCTCTAATTTCGGATGAAGATTATGTCTTTTATCTTTAGGTTCCTCAGATGAGCAAGTTTATGAAAATGGGCAATGTATTCCATGTCAGTGCCTTTACTATTAGTTATGGTAACCTTATAGCAACAACAAAAATACGTTTG
The DNA here is from genome assembly GCA_035084275.1 of Hydrolagus colliei. Lineage (NCBI taxonomy): Eukaryota > Metazoa > Chordata > Chondrichthyes > Chimaeriformes > Chimaeridae > Hydrolagus > Hydrolagus colliei. The sequence continues at coordinate 794,965 of CM068769.1, forward strand.
TTTAGCGGATTGCACGTTGGGATGATGTACAATACAGTAAACATTGTTAGTGCCTTTCCAGTAAGATACAAAACGTCATCAGTACAAAGATTAATATACCCTCCCAACTACTCTCCCTTCCGCCCTTACCATCAACAGCACGCAAATTATTATCACTCTGCACGCTACAATTTAGTATACCTGCCCCCACAGCCAACAAAACCCTTTCCCCTGATATACACATTAATATCCCTCACGTACACATCTCTTGCCAAATGTACATATATCACCCGCCGGCAACACTAACCACCATCCTACACCAACACACACAGTCCAATTCCACCGTTAGAAACAAAAAAATGTTGATTGATATTAAGCTGGTAAACTGTTAACTGGTTGGTAAGAAGCCTGTAGACATACACCATTCTGCTGGCAATCAACTGGGAGAGGTGACTTTTAGCCTACGATTGATAGTTAAGTGATATGAGCTATGGTAATGGAATCACATCTAGTGTCAGTGGGACACACTGTCTCTCACAACTCCCTGAACCACTTTGTTATGTTGCCCAGCATGTGCTAATCTGACAGGTGCACAACAGTCAGTTGTGTGTAAGAAACTGTGGGACATTCCCATTCCAAGTTGAGGATAGAAAAGTACAAACTGTCGTACCAGTGTTTTAAACGTGAGTATGCAAGAAAGTATTACACACTGTGGTATTTTATATGCAAAAAGCAGATATTTTTGTGGTTTTGAACTGTAACTTCTCCTGGAATGTTTTCAAGTTGGATAGGCATCTCTCAGTGCATTTGTGATTTTTCTGCTGATCAGACAAAATGTCTTTGCACAATCCGCACATTTATATAGTCTCTCATGTGTGTATTCGCTGGTGACTTCGGAAGTAACGTTTTCCTTTGAAACTCTTTCCACATTCAGCACATTCACATTGTCTCTTTGCTGTTTGTTATCGATAGTATACTTGGAAATTATCTGCTCTTGTGAAACTTTTTCCACATTGATTACATTGATACGGTCTATCTGATGTGTGTGACCGATAGTGTACCTGGAGTGTATCTGGTCTTGTGAAACTTTTTCCACATTCAGCACATATATATGGTCTCTCCCCAGGCCTCAGCTAGATTACTGTGTTCAATTCTGGTAACCGCACTATAGAAAGGATGCGAAGGCATTGAAAAGGGTGCAAATGAGGTTTACTAGAATGGTACCAGGAGTGAGGGACATCGGTTATGAGGAAATGCTAGATAGGCTAGGTTTATCCTCTATGGAAGAGAGAAGGTTGAGAGGAGCCGTAATATAGTTTATAGAATCATGAGGGGATTTGACAGGGTGAAGAAGCAAAAACTGTTTCCACTGGTAGGTGAATCAGTGACTCGTTGTCACAGAAACGAAATAGTTACAAAACGAAGCAGAAAGGAGCTGAGGAGACATGTTTCGCTTAGCGGGATGTTCGAATTTGGAATGCATTGCCTAAAATGGTGGTGGAGGCCGATTCGATAACAGCTTTTTAAAGGGAACTAGATCTTTATTTATGCAGATTAGTTCTGCTAGGTTACGGGGAACTAGCGGGGCAGTGGGATTGAGTTGCTCTTTTCAAAGAGACGTCACCATCTAGATGGGCCGAATGGCCTCATTTTGTGCCGTAAAATTCTATGATTCTATGTGGTAGGTGCTCGAGTGGGAATCCCCAGTTGAAGCTAAGGTTCATCCACGTGTCCCATTGATGATATGGACCCACAACTCCTCGACTCTATGTGGGACACTTCTCTGGGCAGAGTTGCCACGTTACATCCACAAATCGTCACTACCTTTTTATATTATCTCCATTGGAGTGCATTTTGACATGTGGGTGGATAAGGAGTTACCGATTACGATAAATCATTGAAGAAGATGGTCTTGAGGCGGGATTTGATCTAGGCCAGGGAGAGGGCGGGATGAAGTTCCTGGAGTTGGGGGCAGAGTGGCTAAAGGCTCGCCTGGCAATCGTGGGGCGGGTGGATCGGGGGACATGGAGCAGTTAAGCTTGTTGAGTGCTGGGGGCGGGAAGTTTGGTAGGGGATCGAACGTCACGCATGTAGAGTGGGGTCTGTAAATTCGGGGATCAGGATCCTGAATTGGATCCTCAGTGAGTATCTGTGTCTGACACTAACCAGGTTGATTTGAGGCTACATTTGTGCCTCTGATGACATTAACAGCACCGGGTTCAGAGGGGAAGAAAGCCCTTTTCCCCAAATACAAACTAGCTGTTAGTGCATTGCGACTGATTGCCTTGATTCTAACTATCCTTAAATATCCGGAGACTAGGGATGTCCTCTCAACTTCAGAGGGAATGAGAAAATCACATAGGCTGTGCGGTTTCTGAGTCTTGGCTGGGAATTAACTGGAGAACGTCTTGACCAGAAGTGCCTTGTAGATTAGGGACATCTCCAAACTCCAGAGTCACTACCGCGAGCAACATGCCACCTGACACAGATTTGGCGCTTGCTGCCTACTGACATGGAGTTTTTGGACCAACAGTGTAGTCGGATCTGGAAATGCCATGCACTGACTTGACTGCCGATGTGTGTGTGGGGGTGTGGGTGGGAAGGGGGGGTGGGGGAGAGTGCGGCGGGTTAGGCACAAGTAAAGCTGGTGCCCAATGAACAGTGGTTGTTCCAGCAGTTGGGTACATGACAGGTGTGGACCGAATCTTCCATTGACTGTTCCCATTCACTCCTCGGTTATTTGTTTTCCATTGCTTTGTATACTTATTGTGACAGATTAGCTGCAGTAGAATTAGAAAACATATTAGCTGGGTAAGAAATAAGGAATATGATTATTAAGACAATCTATTGGGTACACACACCCATTAACAGTCAGGTTTCTGCGGGTGCCCCTACTTGTTGCACACACTAGCTAATTTTTGAACAGATGAGAATAGTTCAATAAATACTTCAGCTTTAGTTCAGTTTCAAGTAGTCTTGAATTATTGTGGATCTATGAATAAAACGAAAGCAAGATCACACATTGAGACTAGTACAAGTTGAGTTGGATAGGATAACAGGAGGAGTTGAATCAGAACTCCCCACAACCCTGGCCTGTAGATTGTCTGGTTTCTTGACATTCCTTCTGGACAATGTCCTAGTGATCAACTGGCTGAGTTAGTTATGATGAGGCTGGTGGATAAGTACGATGATAGGAGTGAAAGAGTGGCTGCTCACAAAGGTTGGCGTATATCACAAGCTGGAAACAGAGATTACCAGCCTGCCACTGTTATCCAGAACAACTGGAACGGATAATATGGTTCCAGGTATTCTTACGAATAGCGAAAGGACAGTTACAGTAGCAATCGTATACTAGTATTTTTCTGTTTCCTCTTTGTAATGCCTTGCAGTGTATTGAAACACCCGTCGAACGCAACTTTGTCGGCTGCGGCGCATCCTGATGGGCAAAGCCGTGAATGGCCTTGAAAGTGAGGCTGAGGATCTTGAATTCAATCCTCTGTGAAATGCGGAACTAGTGGAGCCAGGCGAGCGGAGGGGTGATGGGGTTAGAGGTTCAAGCATGTAGGATGGGGGCATTAAATGTGAGGACCAGGATCTTGAATTGGATCCTTAGTGAGTATCTGGGTCTGAGACTCACCGTGTTGAATTGAGGCTCCTCCTGTGCATCCGATGACTTTAGCACCATCGGGTTAAGAGCAGAAGAAAGCCTATTTCCTGAAATAAAAACCAGCTATTAGTGCATCGTTACACTTTGGGTAGCCTATGGATGGATATTTATTAGTTTTATTTTGCAATAAATTGAAAATTGTCAATTCATTATGTTTAGTTTTTAGCAGTCAAGTGACAAAATGTAGGTTGGCAGTGAAATGTACCTAAAGGTGACCAATCAAGTTCCTGCAAGTTTCTGCAAAATTTGACCAGAATTCTCCTGCAACTTTTAAGAGACATTTCCTAGGTATCCAGCTAGATTTTAAAAATATTTCCTCACTTATTTGTTGGCCCAGGCGATGTTCCACTAATAAACAAGGGAAGTGTTTATCCTGAGTAATGTCGGCCAGGAAACCAGTTACGTGGAAATCCCTTCCCCTGAGTCGCTGACTATGAACAGCATTGAGAAAACTGATTCTGTTACGGAAAGTATCTGTGGGATTTATTCCCTGCAAAAAAATCTCTTTTTGGGAATGATTATAATGCACAAGTGTATTTGGTTACTGGAACTCCTCGCTATATATTGTCTCGATATAAGTTGTTACGATTATAAGTCATAGCCGAATTAATAAATGTTAGAAAAAGAGATATTGTCGGATTCCAATGTATACCCGTTGTTTAGGAAATATAATAATAAGATAATAAATAAAATTAAGTGAATTCTTACTCAAGATGGTTGATGTGGTCAATGAGTGAGAGGGGGTAGAGTCATTAAGATGGCGGGATGTCTTGCCTCCTGTACGGATCTCCAGAGGGGATCACAACATGACCACATAAACCATATCCAGTAAGTGTTATAGATTCATAGATTCATAGATTCATGGAATTGTTCGGCACAAAAGGAGGCCATTCGGCCCATCTAGTCTGTGCCGGCTTTTTGAAAAGAGCGATTGAATCCCACTGCCCTGCCCGCTCCCCAGAGCCTAATATACCTGCTCTCCCTAAATAAAGATCTAATTCCGTTTTAAAAGTTGTTATCGAATCAGCCTCCACCACCTTTTCAGGCAATGCATTCCAGATTCGAACAACTCGCTGAGTGAAAAAAATTCTCCTCAGCTCCCCTCTACTTCGCCTTGAAACTATTCTAAATCTGTGACCACGAGTCACAGATTCGCCAACGAGTGGAAATAGTTTTTCTCTATTTGCCCTGTCGAAACCCCTCATGATCTTATAAAACTCTATTAGGTCTCCCCTCAATCTTTTCTGCTCCAGAGAAAATAACCCTAGCTTATATAGCCTCTCCTCATAGCTGAAGTCCCTCAATCCTGGCACCATCCTAGTAAATCTTCTTTGTACCCTTTCCAATGTCTTCACATCCTTTCTGTAGTGTGGTGTCCAGAATTGGACACAGTATTCCAGCTGAGGCCTCACCAAAGTTTTATAGAGGTTATTCAGCACTTCCTGACTTTTGTACTCAATACCCGTATTTGTAAAGCCTAGTATCCCATATGCCTTCTTAACAGCCTAGTCCAGCTGTCCTGCCTCCTTCAACGAGTCACTAACACAAATCCCCAGGTCGCTCTGTTCCTTCACACCATTTAAAATTGTACTATCTAGCCTATATTGCCTGCCTTCATTTCTTTTCCCAAAATGCATCACCTCACACTTTTCTGCATTAAACTTCATCTGCCATGTGTCTGCCCACTTGACCAATTTGGCGATATCCTCTTGCAGATGGCTACTATCCTCCTCACTATTCACTATTCTCCCTAACTTAGTGTCATCTGCAAACTTGGAAACTGTACTCACTACACCCAAGTCCAGATCATTGATGTAGATTACAAACAGCAATGGTCCCAAAACTGATCCCAGTGGCACACCACTGCTCAATTCCCTCCAATCTGAAAAACAGCCGCTCACTACAACTCTCTGCTTTCTGTCTCGCAGCCAGTTGTGGATCCACTCTGCCACTGTCCCTTTTACGCCATGGGCCTTTAATTTCCTAATACGTCTCTCATGTGGTACTTTGTCAAATGCGTTTTGAAAGTCCATGTAAACTACTTGTTCTCTTAGTTGTTCCGTTATATTTTGTATCGACTGTATTTATTCAACATTAATTTTAATTTTTAATACTAGTGGTGTTGGTTTTGGTTTTAATAAATATTACATGAGAAATGTACTGCAGGTACGTAATTGACAGCATTAGGGTCTATGGTAATTTATGAACCGCTACAGGTTGTTTCACTTACAACCGCACTTTTCAAGAACATGTCCACGACGTGAATATCGAAGTACCAGTACTCATTTATAATAATTAAGTAATATTCCATGAATTTAATATAAAACTTTGTCACATCTTCGAGATGTCTCCATGCATTTCACAGACAACACCATTACCCGGTTTGACTGTATGTGTTGTGGAAGAAAAGCAGCAGTCAGTTGCCTACCAAAGTGACAATAATTCGTCATGTATTCAGTGAAGGGGCTACACATATTGAAAAAGTGTTCTGGGAGTCGACTAATTACCAGGATCCTGATTACCGCTGGGCTAAACCTAATATCAACAACAAAGTTACATTCACAAAGACCTTTTCACGTCGGGAGTATATTAGGGAAAGTTACGTATCGCGACAAAGTCAGTGAGTTGTGGTGGGAGGTGGCGGATCGGAAAGCCTCCCTCCATCACTCCATGCCTCCGTCCCTCCGTCTCTCCCTCCCACCATCACTCCCACCGTCCGTCCGTCCGTCCGTCCGTCCGTCCGTCCGTCCGTCCGTCCGTCCGTCCGTCCCTCCCTCCCTCCCTCCCTCCCTCCCTCCCTCCCTCCCTCACTCACTCACTCACTCACTCACTCACTCACTCACTCACTCACTCACTCACTCACTCACTCACTCACTCACTCACTCACTCACTCACTCACTCACTCACTCACTCACTCACTCACTCACTCACTCACTCACTCACTCACTCACTCACTCACTCACTCACTCCCTCACTCCCTCACTCCCTCACTCCCTCACTCACTCACTCACTCACTCACTCACTCACTCACTCACTCACTCACTCACTCACTCACTCACTCACTCACTCACTCACTCACTCACTCACTCACTCCCTCCCTCCCTCCCTCCCTGCCTGCCTGCCTGCCTCTCTCCCTCCCTGCCTGTCTGCCTCCCTCCCTCTCTCCTTGCCTGCCTGCGTCTCTCGCTTCCTCCCTCCCCGCCTCCCTCCCTCTCTCGCTGCCTGCCTCCCTCTCTCGCTGCCTGCCTCCATCCCTCCCTCTCTCCCTCTCTACTTGCCTGCGTCTCTCCCTCCCTGCCTCCCTCTCTCCCTGCCTGCCTGCCTGCCTCCTTGCCTCCCTCTTTCCCTCCGTGCCTGCCTCCATCTCTCCCTCCGTGCCTGCCTGCCTGTTTCCCTCTCTCCCTCCCTGCCTGCCTCCTGCCTGCTTCCCTCCCTCCCTTGTTGTTGAAGTGGGGACAGTCTTGACTGAGCATCAAGCGGGGACAGACTTAAGTCAACGAAAGGCGGGGACAGTGGAATCAGTGAGACGGGGGACAGTCGTGAGTCAGTGTGAAATGCCGACAGTTGTGATAAGAACAACATTGAAGTTTCTAGAGCGCCTTGAGACTGGCCTTCAAGCAGCGAAGAGAGAAAGTGAGGCATAGGGATTGTGGGATGGAATTCCAGAATGTGGGTGCAGTGAAGATGAAATCCCGGCCACCGATGTTGGAGCGGTACGGGCGGTGGACATGGAGCAAGACGGAGTTCACTGAATGGAGTTCACTGAATGGAGGCGACAAGCAGCCTCACCCTGTGTGTGTGTGTGTGTGTGTGTGTGCATGTATGTTGTGTGAGTGAGTGAGTGCGTGCGTGCGTGCGTGAGTGAGTGAGAGAATGAGTGTCCGTGCGTGAAATAGTGCATCTGTGTATCTGTCGGTGCCTGTGCGTGTGTCTCTATGTGTATACATGTGATGGTGCGTGAAAGTATCTGTGTCTGTGTGTCTGAGTCTGTTTCTTTGTGTGTGTGGGTGTGAAGTAAGTTAACGTGCCCAAGGTTTTTCCCTGACCTGCCATTTATTTACCATAAATCACCCAGGCTTGTGAGGCGCGTGATTGTGTGAATGAGCAATTGCGTGTGTCAGCGCTCTAACGACGGAGCTACAGTAGCTAATGTTCATAGTACAACTTTCCCAACAGTGATCAAACGCTAAAGGAATTTGAGACAATCAAACAACGATTTGCTGTTCAGGAGTATTTTTCGCTGCGTTAACTTCCTCATCGTTTCCAAGAATAGCACATAAAACCTAATTCGATAGAATATTTAAACCGTCAGAAATTTAACAAATTGTCCACTAGCAACTCGCTCCATTCCCTAACTCTCGCAAAATCTCTCTTCCTTTCACACTCACCCCATGCCCTGACTCCCCCCAAGTCTCTCTCCATCTCTCAATCATTCCATCTCCTGACGCCCGGAGTCTCTATCCCTCACCATTACTCCACTACCTGACTCACCCCAAGTCTCTCTCTATCCCTCCCCCTCACACTCTCTCCATCCACTGAATACCGGAGTCTCTGTCCCTCACCCTCTCGCACTCACTCGATCCCGTAACTCACGCCCACTTCTCTCTCTCTACCTCTCACAATCACTCGATCCCCTGGGTTAAAATGGGACTTTACTTTTCAAAGGCAGTTGAGGAAAGATTGTAAAATTCTGAGCTGTGTGTAGGTGAGTGAGGGAGTCTATGTGTGAGATTGTGTATGAGTCTTCTGTGTCGATGAGTGTAAGCATGAGAGTGCGAGTGGGTGAGTGTGTGGGTGAGTCTAGTTGCGTGTATCTCAATCTCTGTGTGTGGAGTTTCTGCTGAAACCAGGATTTTTCATCTCTCAGTTATTCACAGAAAGCCCAGTGATGCCTAGAGCCGACACTTTCTTTTCAGTGGGCCGGTGACATCTATTTGGAGGGTTGGTTTTTCTGTAAATAAAGATGCATTTCTGAACTGTGCGAGTAATGCAACAACTGTGGTCACCACATGACATCTCATTAATACATGGTCTTACAGCTCAAATTAACATGATTTTACACCAATTGTACTTCTGAACCGCACGTTTGTCATTTACAGAAACCAGCCCAGTTTGAGCGGTTGATGCATTTGATTTCAAATTTGCTTTTGCCCGTTGCTCTCGTGCTGTGAGCAGCATAAAGGAACAAGAGACTATGAGCTCAACTCAGCTCAGCACATCTTCTGTGGTTATATATTTTAGGCCTGATTTCCTGTCTTTCTGCACTGCAGTGAGACAGGACAAGAAGCCTGCTGATTGAAAATGTTCTGACTTCAGCCCTCCCTGCTCCACAGTTGGCCACAGCCAACTGTGGAGCAGGGAGGGCTGTGTTCACATTATGTAATCTGCCGGTTAACGCCCGGTATTCTGAAGGTTCATTAGTCTGAAGCTTCCTCTAAACCTACACCTAACCGTAACCCTAACTCTAACCCTGATCCTAACCCTAACCCCAACCCAAACACTAACCCTAATATTTGGTCTAATGAACCTTCAGACTATCGCAATAAATGTTCGGATTAACGAACCTTATTTTCGGAATATCAAGCGGTAACCACAGTAACCGTCCCGGGTGTAGTAAATTTGTGTGTTCGGAATATCGAACCTTCGAACTATCGAACTTTCGGACTATCGAGTGCCCCCCGCTGTATCCATGCCTGTGACAACTATGATAGTTAACGATTAGCCATGGCAAACAAAACATATTCGGAAACCTTCTGTCTTTCATTGCCTGTGTGTGTGTGTGTGTGTGTGTTTGAATCTTTCTGCCTCTCTCCCTTTCTCTTTCGCCATGTATGTGTCAGTGTGGGAGTGAACTCCTCTGCATTTGTTTTAGTGTGTGATTCCCTCTCTGTATATGTGCATCTGTGTTTCATTGTTGACTATATTTCCACATTTGCATGATGTGAGCGTGTCTCTGATTCTTTCCACCATTGTTCTGTCAGAAAGTTTCTCCTTTCGCCTGTGTGTAATTCTCACGTCCTGTCTGTGCGAATCAATTTCACTCATTGTGTATCTTTCTCTTTCTGTCTGAGTGTGCGCTTATATCTCACTCAGTCTTTACATATCCCCTTATCTCTCTCTTTGTCTGCTTATTTGTCTGTGAGTGTGTATGTGTGTGCATGTGCGTGTGTTTATTTATCTCTGTCTGTATCTCAGTCTGTCTCATTCCTTCTCTGTTGCTCAGTGTCTCCCTATATGTGTGTGCCCCGTCTCTGTATATGTGTATGTCTGTTCGTTTGTGTATCATTCTCTGTGTGACTATGTTTCTGTGAGTGCCTCTAATAACCGTGCGCCACGGCACATCTTTGTTCATGCGTGTGTGTCACTCTGTCTGACAGACTTTCTCTCGGATTATTCTTTTTTATTTCTCTCTTGCTCAACACATATACCCGTGTACACTGTATCTGCATCTCTGTCGATTTTAGTCTGTTTGTGGCCCTGAATCTTTCTTTGTCTCTATATACCTGTGAATCTATGCCGCTCTTTTTACCGGTGTGTATTAATGTTTCTCTCAAACTGAATTTCTTTCTAAGTCTTTCTCTCTCTCTTCAGCTCGCTGTCGTGTCCTCTTTACTTCTAAACTGTGTGTGTGGCTATCTGTGTAGGTGTGACTGTGAAGAGTTCCTGGCTCACATCAAGCTTCTCCTGGCATCGGTCGAGAGTAGACATTGAGTTTAACGCAGGCCTGAGAAATGCATTTTGAATACATCTTTCTCTGTAAATAAAGATGGAGAACTGAGGTGTGTAGGAAACGACCAATTGGAGTCAGAAAATGGAAGTGGATACTATATGGTATTACAGCTGAAACTAACCGTATTTACACCGGTTCTACATTCTCATACGCATAAGTTTAGGTGAAACAAACCAGCCCAGTTTCCGAATTTACCGTTTATTGATGATGTATTTGAGCTGTGTTTGATTTTCAATGTAGGTTTGCCCTTTCCTCACGTGCTGTGACTGTCAGTATCTGAGAGGAACAAGAGGCTGAGTGTTCGGCTCTGCACGTCCTCTGAGGTTAGTTACCCCTTCGCCTGGTTTCCTCTCTTTCTGCACAAACAAGCGGACAGAACAGGAAGCCTGGACGCTAGTTGTTGATTGAAAATGCCTTGATTTGGCTGAACTTTGGCTGACTGTGGAGCAACGATCGATGTGCTCCTCCCATACTGTGTGCTCTGCCTGTCTCGGGCTGTGTGTGTGTGTGTTTAGAGAGTGTGATGCCTCTGCATACTGTCTCTATCCATCTCCCTCTCACACATCAATCCATCCCCTCAGTGAGGGTTAGACAATTTTGAAATGATATTGCCTTGGAAGGAGATGTCTCAGAGGAGACCCTATAGGTCCTGATACAGAACGTCTTGCTAAAGTGCAAGTGCCCAGGATGAATGCCACTTGTTGCTGTACAGAGCACTTTGATTGGGATTCAAGAGTTAATCCCTGAGCAGTACTTTCGGTGGCACCAAGACTGGTGGACACAGAACGGATTTATGTTTCAATGACAATCTTCAGACAGACATTTTTATTATCTGTCTGTCACAAGTGGAAACCCAAAAACTTGTTTAGGATTATAATAAACCAACAGAAAATTCCATGCATCCCATCTCAACATTGGAAATGCAAGATATAGATTTTTGGGATGAACACACTATCTCGCTCTCTCTTTCACCTCATCTTGGAGAGCATTAGATGCAGGTTGGGAAGATCCAAGGCTTGAGGACTACAGATTGTGGTTTGGAGGTAATTACTGGAGTCTGTCCAGCTAAAGCCGCCAGGCTTAACGTTGAAGTTACTGTCTGGCCAAGCTTTCCCTTTGCTTGTCCAGCTCGGGTCAATTAGGAAGCTCAATTAGGAATTTAACATTACGTTTATTGGGAGCCGTGTGGGAAGATTCGCTGCCTCAATGACTGGCCTTACTGGTCCTGGCAATGCGACATCTTGGCCTATGCTATCATCAGCAGTGTGAGAGAGAGTGCGAGAGAGAGAGAGAGAGAGAGAGAGAGCCCCGGGGTACTGTGGTACCTCATGACTCGGGGTCCCGACGAGAAACGATCACGGAGTCTGCTGGCTCGATTCCCACATCCCATTTCCTGGCTTGGCTGTCACCTCAGGGGCAGTTGCGCTCCTAGGAGATCTCATGTAATTAGACACAAATTGTTTTTTCAGGACTGAAAGGATAAGAAGCATCAGGAATACTATAAGTGGAGGAGAGGTGGTTGTTGGAAGACCTGGATTCTGAGGCAAATCCGGCTCTGCACTGTGATGGTAGGTTCTCTAAAAATGGCAGTTAGTCTAATGGGTGTTCATCCCTCAAATGATAGAATTCAAGACCCTCGTCTTCACTTTGAAGGTTGTCCACGCCATGCCCTATCCTGTCTCTCTGACTCGCTCATCACCAAAGAAGCTGTTCGCTTCTTCAATTCAGGAGACTCTGGCATACGCCATTCCTCCCGTGCAACCCACCCTACGATCAGCGACCCGGCTTTCAGCCCCCCTGCCGCTTTACTTTGGAACTGCATCCCTCAATCCCTTTGCCTTGACCCCTCCCTTTGCGTCCTTCAAGACACATCTCAAGAACTTCGATCGTGACTTCAGCCGCCCTCCTACCCTTATCCCAACCCTACGCCCTTCAATCTCCTTACCCGGATCGGGTCCTGATATCTGACTGTTCAGTGACTTGGAATGTTTTCGAACGTGAAAGGCGCTTTACAGGTTTGATTATTTTGTTGTTTGCGACGTCTTTGTTTCGTGTTCAGTGATTTTCCCCTCTCGGGCATAGGGAGCCAGTGAAGTCTGGCAAGGACTGGGGTAATGAAGGAGCGAAGTTCCTCCATTTGGTAAACGATTTGGTAAAATCTTTACAAAGATATACTGAACAATAGAGATAGTTTCAATTTGATTGGAGTGATGGGGTAAATGAAAATCACAAATATACAACGGTTAGCTGTGCAGTCTGCCTTTAGCACAGAAGCACATATATGTTCAGCCACATACAAAGACTCACAGATGTTCACACGCAGATACACTCCACTCCCAACCACACATACACACACCAACACACACAGGTTGACATATGTTTTTGAATCATTTAAAGTTGTGTTGAGTAAGGATTCATTACAATAGGTTCAACACCGTGACCAGCACAGTCATTGATTCTAATCAATCGCAATCCCGACTCGAAGCTGGTATTACAATCAAGGCCAGTGAGCATGTGCAGCTGACACAAAGGGATCCACAATTATCAACGATGGAACCGGAATTAAATATTGCTTCAAAAAATCTTGACAGTGATGTGATTCGCGGTTGGATGTGACTGAACGTTATTTTTAGTTTGGTTTATTTGATACCAGACTAATCTGTTTACACATATTTTTGTTTCTACGCAGGGATCCTTGTTCCCAATATTTTGTTTCCCTATTTTGTTTCCAGTGCCATAATTCTGATTACAAATGGTTGGAATACACATTCTATCTGTAGTTCTTCAATTCGAGGTCACGATTCGGGATCTTTTGAGTAACAAGGTGCCGTACATTTACATCTTAAACGAGGGCGTCAATATAATTCTGTTTGATGAGAATAATCTTCTTTCCTTCAAATTTATTAGATTTATTTATACTTCGGTAGATTTTTCTCTGCTTTACAGGACACGATCTATTGATGGAATATTATCACGTCTAATTCCTGATCAACCTCTGATGGAAAACCAGCGCAATTTGGGAAAAATATGTTCTACAAATGTACAGCACAATTAGTGTGCCACCACTGTCAAATTGTTGCATAAGACCGGTTGTGTGTGGGGTGGAGCTGCTGTGCACTATATATACATATATATAGATACATACAGTCGGTGCACATTACAGTACATCCTGTGAAGCACTTTGAGACACACACAGTCTAGAAGACGTGCTAAGCTGCTCGGTCAATTGCAAGGATTATAATAATATTATTACTTGAGAATGATAAAAAATAATAAGTTGAGGGGGATGGCAGGTGAGGTGGACGGGAGGTGGATGGGGAAAGAGTTGGACGGGGAGAGCTGGGCAGGTGGAGTGGGAGAGAGTTGGGAGGGGATGGCAGGTAGAGGTGGAGTGAGTTGGGAAAGTAGGGAAGATGGAGGTGGATGGGGAGAGAGTTAGCAGTGGAGGGCAGCGGAGGAGGGATAGAGATTTGGGGGGAGAGGGGAGGGGCATAGAGTAGGGAGAGGAGATTGAGGGGGAGGTGGGGAGAGTTGGGATGCGAGATGGAGGTTAGGGCAGCGGAGGTGGAGCGGGAGGGAGTTGGGAGGGGAGGGGAGGGGAAGGGGAGAGGGATAGAGTTGGGAGAGGAGATGGAGGGGAAAGTGGAAAGTGTTGGGAAGGGAGATGGAGGGCAGAGCATTGGAGTTGGAAGAGGTGGAGGAGAGGAGGGGCAGTTTGGATGTCAAATTTGATTTTGCTACTTTAAGAAATGATTTAATGTTCAGAGTTAAACTTTCCCTGGTTCAGAGTTAAACTGCCCTGGTTAAGGTTACAAATGACATCCTAACAGCCTGTGACCAGGGCTCCCTCTGCCTCCTCGTCCTCCTTGACCTGTCTGCTGCGTTCGGCACAGTCGATCACACCATCCTCCTCCAACGTCTTCCCTCCCACCTCAACCTTCAAGGCACAGTCCTTGATTGGTTCCATTCCTAACTGACCCACCATTTACACTTTGTTTCTTCCAACGGTTTATCTTCAAACCCCAGCACAGTTTCTCACTGCGTCCCTCAGGGCTCTGATTTAGGCCCACTCCTTTTCACCCTTTACACGCTCCCTCTGGACGATGTCATCCGCAAACATGGGGTAAATTTCCACATGTATGCGGACGACACCCAGCTATATCTTTCTGCCTCATCACTCAACCCCCAGACCATCGATGTTCTGACAGCATGTCTGACTGACATCGAGTCCTGGACGAGGGACAACTTCCTGCAATTGAACGTGAGTAAGACCGAGGCCCTCCTGATTGGCTCAAGCCAGCGCCTCCGCACATCGGGTGCATCCAAGGCTGCACTCTCCACCTCATAAAGCCAATCAGGAACCTCGGCATCATGTTCGATCAAAAACTCTCCTTCCTCCCCCACATCCGTGCCTTGACCGGCACCGCTTATTTCCACCTGCGCAACATTGCCAGGCTCCGCAACTATTTTACCCCCCACGCTGCCGAAACACTCGTGCACTGCACGCATACATCACCTCGTGCTGGACTACGGAAACTATCTCCTATTCGGCCTCCCCAGTTCCTCCATTCACAGGCTGCAGGTCATCCAAAACACTGCAGCCCGTGTATTATCCCGCACCCGCGACCATATAAACCCCACCCGTCTCCATTCACTCCCCATTCTCCAGAGGATCGAGTTCAAGATCTTCGTCCTCACCTTCACGGCCTTTCACGGCCTTGCCGCGCCCTATTTAACCAATATACTTTCCCCCTACAAGCCCACCCGGACCCTCCGTTCAACAGGACTTGGCCTGCTCCAAGCTCCCCGCCCGAACCGCCCCACCATCGGAGGCCGGGCCGTCATTTTCCCCGCTCCCACCCTATGGAATGCTATCTCTCAATGCCTCCGTCTCGTTTCTTCCCTTTCCTCTTTCAAGGCCGGTATGAAGACTTTCCTCTTCGACCGTGCCTTTTGTTCCACCCCGACTTTTTCGACCCCCCCCTTCGTGTTTCACCCCTTCCCAAACACTCCCCTCTCAGCTCGGGTCACACGCCTCCTGTACAACGCCTTGGGACGTCCTCCCGACGTGAAAGGCGCTCTATAAATGTAATTTGTTGTTGTTGTTGTTGTTTCCCAACGTCAATCAAATATTAAAGGAATTTCAGATCAACAATCATTATGGAGCGGGCTCCGGCTATTGAGGAAACGATTTGCATTTAATGTAGCTTCCTCATTGGTTTGTCTGAAATTCCTTCAATGTTTGAACGATATTGCGCCTTTCACATCTTATCGGCCGTGTCTCAAATTGCTGCACAGAACAGAATGTAAAATGTAGCGACTGTATATTTCAGAGGCGTCTCCCCCCACCACCCACACCTCCACCCCGTACACACACACAAAAAAAGCCAACAGTGGTTTGAATGATGACCAATGTTGTTTCATTAATGTGGTTTATTTGGACTTGATAACGATAAGGTGTGTGTTGGTGTGTGTGTTTGTATGTACATGTTCATGTGTGTGGAGGAAGGAAGCTTGATGAAGGTTTCACCCTGACATGCGTCGATTCGAACACAAGTCTCACACTTGTATGGCGAGTGAGTGAGTGAGCGATTGCTCTAACCACTGAGCTGCAAAGTCTCCACTGAATGGAGTAACTTTGAGAGAAAGAGGGATAGAGACTTGAGGGAGACTCATGTGATGACGTACGTTACTGGTAGAGGGAGATAAGAAACTTGGTTTGGAAAACATATTTCATCTGTTACTGAAAGTATGTGTGATTTGTTTTTAGCAAAGTTTTCTGCGAACAGAAGATATTTAACTAAAACAGAGGAAGTCCAATTTGTATACGCCACCACAACCCTTCCTCGGCCCCTTCCTCTCCCACCCCGCCCCCTCTCCCCACCCTCCGCACTTCCTCCCCCAATGACAAGGTCAGACAGCAATGCGGAAATTCATAAAAACATCAGCAGTAAATAACAATTGCCACAGAATCGTTTGTCGTCAGTCAAACATCCACAGCCACTGTGACTGAGAGGGGAGAAGATGGGCTCAATGTGTCTTAGCTTGATCCTGAACTGTAAGTAGATCCTCAAATATCTCCACCTCTCTCGCTTTCACACACACACACACTCTCGCCATCTCTCCATCTCTCTCTATTACACACACACACTCTCGCCGTCTCTCCGTCTCTCTCTTGCACACACACAGACACACACTCACACACACAGACTCAAAGACGCATACACACGCACGCCTAATAATAATTCTTCATACAAAAACACACAATAATAAAATTGGTTATTTTAACCCACTCTTGGCTGTTGTGTGCGTAGGTGGGCGTAGGGGGTGGGGGGTGGGCGGTGGGCTGAGGAATCGGGGTGGGGGCTAGCGGGACGCTGCTGGTGCTGTGCCCAATTGGCTGCCGCGTTTCTCTCTGCCCCCCCACAAATATATATGTAAACAGTCACTACACTTTAAAGTCTATTCTGTGAAGCGCTTTGAGACGCATACAGTTTGGAGAAGACGTGAAAAGCCGTTGTATCAAAACATTGTATGTTTCCTTGTCTGTCTGTCTCCTCTCTCAGGTCTGGTTGGGTTGACGGTTGGCGATGCCAGAAGCGAGCGTGTGCTAATCCAGGGGCAGTTGTTACCAGTGAGGTCTTGTGTACAATATCACATAGACACCTTAATGGAGAAGTATAAGTGGCCAGTACAACTGGAGGAAGAGACACTGAAGAGCCATAATTTGAATGAGGTCTGGGAACATGCCTTGAAATGGTGGGAGAACTTGCCGAACGAAAAGAAACAGTCCCTGAAGAAAGAGTACGCAATTGCTCTCAACGCCTACAGCCGGGACGAGCCTCCTCTCTACTTTACGTTCAATGCTGACCTGAGGAAGTATGTGGCAGATAGTAAGAGCTACGAGGACATCTTCAACTACACAAGCCTCCATTACTACCTGTCTGCCGCACTCGAGGAGCTGAGGAAAAAGGCGGGAGGAAAGAGCGTGACTGTGTACAGGGGCAGCCAATACCCTGACAGTGCCACTATTGGAGAACAGGTGCAATTCGAGGCGTTCACCTCCTCCTCAATAAGTTGGATAGAGGCGGTGAAATTTACACACGATGACTCTGGAAAACCCGCAGAAGATCACACAATTTACGAAATCACCACCTCCCGCGGAGCCTTGGTAAAGGATTATTCCGAATATTCTGCCGAGGAGGAATGGCTGATTGCGCCCTGTCAGGCGTTTCATGTCGTGAACGTGACAAATTCATCGATTGAAGGTCGGAGCGGTACTAATATAGTACTGAACGATACTAATATAGTACTGAACCGAGTACTGAACTCCGCCAGCGCCTCTTCCCCTACCTTCGCCCTCCCAATCATTCTGGTCCTCGCAAGATACAAAATCTTCTGGTGACCTCGCATTCTCTCTCTCTATCCCACAATTCGCCCACTTCACCATCCATCTCCACATCCGTTCGTCCGTACGTCCATCAGTCCCTCCCTCCCTCCATTCCTTCCTTCCTTTCCCTCTCCACACCCATCCCCACTTCTATTGGTCACCAGAGCGAACAACCGACCGCTCGCTCGCTCGCTCGCTCCCTCCCTCCTTCCCTCCTTCCCTCACTCACTCACTCACTCACCTACCCACCCACCCACCTACCCAACGACCCACCCATTCGCCCCCTCTCACTATGAGAATGTGTTTGAGCAGTTTACGCTCTGGACACAGACACAGGCACACACATGGCCAAACTCTCTGGCTGCACGGCTGTTGCTGGCAACGTCACTTGACGTAAATCAAACCGGCGCGTTGCCTCATAAACACACAGTCATTGCACTCTACAGTCAGGGCCTTTGAAGCGCCTCGCGACGTCCCTCCCAAATGTGAGATGTGTTAACTCAAGTTTTTGTCGCTGTTAAACAACGAAGTGAAAGTTTCTAGAAACTCTTCCCCAAAATTGTCTTGTCATTTGCTCAATGAAGCTTCAATCAACAAATCTCGAGTGTTGTTCACTACACGCAGTCACTGCACACATAGTCACTACACAGCCAAGGTCAGAGAGGAGTCGTATTTGGTGAGAGATGAAGTCGGGAACAGAGAGAGAGTGAGCAAGAGAAAGAGAGAGAGAGTGATAGACTCGGAGAAGCAGAGAGAGAGAAACAGCGATGGAGAGAATGTGTGTGAGAGAGATAGAGATAGAGAGTGTGTGTGAGCAATAGAGATGGAGAGAATGTGAGAGACAGACAGAGATGTAGAGAGTTTGTGTGTGGGAGAGCCTGTGTGTGAGAGAAAGAGATGGAGAGAGCGTATGTGTGAGAGACAGAAATGGAAAGAGTGTCAGAGAGATGGAGAGAGTGTGAGAGGCATTGATTACATAGTGGCTGCAGTATCAACTTCATCTCTCTCTCAGTAACAGTAATAGTCTCTATGTTTCCGCCTTTGCCACTCTCTCTGTCTGTATTTATGTCTCTCCCTCCGTCTCTCTCTATCTGTGTCTCTCTGTCTCTCTTTCTCGCTCTGTCTGTCTCTCTGTCTCCCCTTTGTTTCTCTCCCGCTGTCTCTCTCTCTGTCTGGCTCTGTCTGTGTCTCTCTGTCTCTCTCTCTCACTGTCTCTCCATCTCTCTGTACCTTTCTCTCTGTGTGGCGACATACAATCACTACAACTCAAAGTCACTACACACAGTCACTACACCTCACAGTCACTTCTAATAAAGTTTACTGTAATAGTAAATCCTAATTTACTATTACACCTCATAGTAAATACACACAGTAATTACACCTCACAGTAAATACACAGTCACTACATCTCTCAGTCAATATACACACAGTCACTTCAACTCGCAGTCACTACACAGTCACGACACTCACAGTCACTACACACACAGTCATTACACACAGTCTCCACAGTGGGAGGAGGCAAGCAATAAGAGTAACTCCTACCTCAGTGTCACCTCAAAGTCACTACACACTCAGTCACGACACTGGGACAAAGCTAGCAATAGAATAACTCCTACTTCTATGTTTGGGCGAGAGGGAAGAGATAACTTTGCCCTCAGGGTGCATGAGGGGTAGACAGACACGGTGGACACGCCCTCTCCTCCACTGCTTTGGCTGCCAATGATCTGGTCCATCTGAGACCAATTCAAAAGATTGGTCCGCACTTTCGTGGCCATTCACAGTCACTGCAGTCCAGACCCTTTGAGGAGACAGAAGTGGGACCAACAATTCAACAACAATAACAATTAT
Source organism: Hydrolagus colliei (assembly GCA_035084275.1). Lineage (NCBI taxonomy): Eukaryota > Metazoa > Chordata > Chondrichthyes > Chimaeriformes > Chimaeridae > Hydrolagus > Hydrolagus colliei. The sequence goes on from CM068769.1 coordinate 814,579, forward strand.
TAGTATTAATAGACACACACACCGACACACGCGTGCACAAAAAGACACAGACACACACGCACGCAGATATACACACAGCCAGACAAAAATACACACGCACAGCCAGACAAGCACACAGACACACGCACACACACAGACAAACAAACGCAGACACACGCTCACACACTGAAACACACACACACTGCTGTGCTCAACTGGCTGCCGCGTTTCGCTCTTCCACAAATATATGTACAGACACTACACTTTACAGTATATTCTGTGAAGCGCTTTGAGCCACAGTCTCTCTCGCTCTCGCTCTCTCTGTGTCTCTCACTCTCACCCACAAAACAACACGCAGTCACTACACTTTAAAGTATATTCTGGGAAGCGCTTTGAAACACACACAATCTCCAGAAGAAGGAATAAGGCGCTGAGTCAGATGCAAAGTTTATTATTCTTATTAATTGTGGGAGAGCGGAGAGAGAGACAGAGAGAGAGACACGCACACACACACATACAAAAAGAGAGACACAGAGAGAGAATAGAACACCATCAACAAACCTACATTTAAAGAGCGTATTTCACGTTGGGAGAGAGAAACAAAGAGGGAGGCAGAGAGATAGACAGAGAGAGACACATAGAGCGAGACAGAGACACAGAGAGACACACAGAGAGAGACAAGGAGGGAGAGGGACAGAGAGAGACTAGGAAAGAGACAGAGACAGACAGAGAGAGACACACAGAGGGAGATAGAGAGAGAGATAGGGAGAGAGAGACGAGGAGGGAGAGAGACAGAGAGATAAGGCTAGACACAGAGAGAGACAAAGACAGAAGTACAGACAGAGAGACACAGAGAGAGACACAGAGAGAGAGAGAGATAGAGTGTAACACAGAGCAATGGTGTGTTAGTGAGTGAGGCTCATCAGCCCCCAATGGCTGTAGTGACACATGGGCAGGTGCAGCAGCAGCCCCGCACGGTAGCCGCCAATAGTTATAACAGGAGGGTGTTATTACCCGTCACAGACACCGGGTGGCGATTATACCTCATCACACACACACACACACACTCCAGAGACACACATACGTACGCACATAGACACACACACAGACAAATACTCGCAGACAGTCACAGACACTCTCTCACACATACGCACACAGACAGATACAGGCACACACAGCCCCCCCCCAACACACACACAGCAGAGACACACACACAGTGCCCCCCCCCCCCCCCCCACCACCCACATATATACACACACTCACACACATAAGTATACACACACACAGACACTCCCACACACAGCCACAGGCACGCATATAGACAAAGAGACACCCACATACACGCACGGACACATAGAGACAGACGCGCACATGTTAAGACAGACACAACAGACATGCACAGACAGATAACGGTACGCACACACACATAGTCAAACAAACATACATAGAGACACACAGACAGACACACACACACAGGCAGACACGCGCACACACAAACACACACAGACACACATACACAGACACATCAACCCATGGACTGGACGGCGGAAGGAGGACTTGACGGACCTTGTTAGACGAGGGAGAGAGTCAGAGACTCACCTTCGGAGACACACTACAGGAACAGCAAAGCCGAGACCTTCACAATGTCTTCTCTCTTTCTCGCTCCGTCTGTCGCATATTCCTAGCTCTGTGTTCTTCCCATTTATGTTGAAAGCAGTTCGGGTGACTTACCATATACATCTCTCTCTCTCTCTCTCTCTCTCTCTGTCTCCCTGTCTCTCTCGCTATCACACTTTGAAACTCTATCACACAGTCACTCTGCTTCGCTCCCTCGCTTGCCTCCTTCACAATCCTCTCAAAACACTCTTCTTAAGCCATTCCTTAGGAATCCCGATTTGTCCTATCTTCCGCGCTCTCCATCCTGTCTACCTTGAACGAAAGGTGTTATGTATATAGAATTTGTTGTTGTCGGAATCACTGTACTAATAACAACAGCTTTTATTTTGCTTTATTTTTCCTTACACGGTGATAGTTCTGGAGTGGAATGCGCCTGAATCGGCAGGTTAGTGAAAGCAACTCGCAGCCATGAGCTGCTGAGATTGTCTCTTCACCTTTCCTCACCTCCATTTGGGACGGGAGAAGAGAAACTGTCGCATTGGCTGGCTCAAAGCTTCAACTCAAATCTTCCAATCGTGCCCATTTGACCTAGTTGGTATCTACGGTTGGGGACGGGGTGCCCTACGAAGGGAGGGAGCAGCGTCTAGCAAGGAGGGGAGTGCATTTAGGGAGAGTTTTGTTCTATGATTAGGGGGTTGAAATTGAGAGGGGCAGTGCCTGGGAAGTGGAGCTGTGCCCTGGGGGTAGGCTGCATGTTGGAGGGTGGTGGCTGTGCATTGTGTGGCAGCTATGACACGTGGGAGGCTGTACCATGGAAGCAGATATGATCTGTGCCATAGGGGGAGCTGTGATGTGTTTGCAGCTGTGCCCTGGTGGGAGCTTGTGCCTTAGCGGTGGGGGACGGGGGAATGGGGTGCCTTGTTGGGGGCACTGAACCATGTGAGAGTTTTGGAGGAATTCCTTTGGGAACGTTATGCAGGTGGTGGAGGGAGGGGGTGTGGATGTGGAGACTGTGCCCTGGGACTGTCGGAGTGTTGTGCACTGGGGGGTAGTTGTGACCTGTGGTAAGTCTGTGCCTGGAGGTATCTGTATCCTGGGAGTGTGTGTGGGAGGGGGGGGGGGGGGGGGGTGGAATGGGTGGTTCTTATTAACATTGGCTGAGCTGTGACCTGGGAAATCTTTGCTCTGGAGCTGGGCTGTGCCCTTCTTACTCTGTGCCTGGGGAGACGCGTTGTGGCTGAGTGGGGAGCTGTGTCCTGGGGCGTATTACCTTGGGTGGTGGGAGTGGGGGGCGTGGTGGGTGTGCGTTGTGACCTGGGAGAAGTGTGTGGGCCCCTGTGGGTATGGTTGTGGCTATGGGGCGGGGGGGTGGGGGGGGGGGGGGGTGAGCGGAGCGTTGATGAGATAAACTCTTATTTGGGGATTCGTGTACCCTTGGCAGTGGGGTTGTGCTTGAGAGGTTTTGTGTCTGTGGGAGGGGAGCTGTTCCTGGTGGTGGGAGGAGGAGGGGTGGGGAAAAACTGTTTTTCTGCTGTTAGTTTGATTGTGCTATTGAATGGATTTGCCTCCACTGGAGAAATCAGCCCTCAGGTCACTGAGGTGTGAGGAAGTGGGTAGCATTGAGAGTTGCCCTGTTTACTCTCCAACTCACTCTGTCGGTGTTTAGCCCTGTGTCAGGTGGCGAGGGCTGTCTATCAATCCAAGATGTTGTTGCTCTATTTCAAATACACGGATCATTAATATTATTATTGATTATCTAAATCTGAGCTGTTTTCTCCACAAATAAAAACAACAATGTCTGTGTGTATTTGCAATAATAGGATAAGCAATTGGCGTAGAGGTACAATTCATACATCAATGTAAAGGTTTTGATACGGCGATTGTTATCGACATATTTCGCCCACATATATGCAGTCAATTCACTTTACAGTGTAGCATTTTGAAACATCTAGAAGACGTAGAAAGCGTTGCAACAATTGCAAGGATTTTTATTGATATCAATATATGATTTCAGCAATGTCGTATTGCTTAGCTGCTTGATTTGAAAAAAACACACATTTACATTAAGCTGTAAAACATGAGGTCAGCATGGTGTTCTGCAAAAAAAACGATGACAGAGAAAATTACACATTGTTCCAGAGAAGAACATCTGTGCTAATATATTCTGTACCAATACTGAAAATTGGGCATATACTTGGGGGATCTCCCATTGTTATACAAAGATTAATAATCGTATATGAAATAGCATAATCATAAACCAAAATAGTCATCTATAATATACAATATAAAGTGAAAACATTTACAACATTATAGTCTATCTTAACACTTATATTTGATATGACGCTTTTGTGCCTTCTGGACATGTCAAACTGTAGCTGCTGCATGTTTACTGGGTTAAATGTAGCAATTAATGCACAGAGCCGTGTTCCGCAAACACTCGTGGATTTAACTGAACAATTTTGATACTCCTTTGCTTCTCGAGGGACTAATATCGGGTGTGTGGCATAAGGAACCTTTGCTAATGTGTTGACCTTAAACATAATGCAAACCATAATAATAATAAAACATAAAATATATTAATCGATATAAAATAGTTTAATAATGCTTGTATTGATATGGAACTTTTCATGTCTTCTAAACGTCTCAATGGGCTTCATAGAATACACTGTAAAGTGATTTGACTGTGTATTTGATGGTGAAACGCAGCAGTCAATCGTGCACAGCAGTGTCCCACAAACAGTCGTCGATTGAAAATGACCAATTTTATTTTTAGGTTTTTTTTTAGGGAATAAGATTTGGCGTGTCGAGTAAGGAAACTTGCCCAGGGATTCTCCCTGACCAGCCTGGATTTGAATACAGGTCTAACTCTTGTAAGGCGAGTGTTCTAACCAGTGAGCTCCAGGACTCCAAAAATAATCAACTAGAAAATGCATTTACCGAAGATAAAATGCCCCAGGGTATACCCAGGGTGAGGGGGAACAAGGCAACCAAAAGCGCAGTCGAGAGGAACGGTCTGTAGCCGATACCTGAAAATAGGAAGAGAGGGGGAGAGGCGAAGGGAGTGAGACAGAGTTCCAGAGCCTCGGGGCACAGTGGCTGAAGGCACAGCAGCCAATGGTGGAATTCTGGATTCGGGGGACAAGGTGGAGGCCAGACCCAGTACAGTGAAGGCAATGTGTACTGTTGTGAGGAGAGAGGAGAGGTAGGGGTTGCAGAGGAGTGGACGGATTTGAAAACAAGGGTGAGAATCTTGAAAACGATCCTTTCCGGGATAGGAAGCCAGCAAAGTCTGGCAAGGACTGGGGTAATAGGGGAGCGAAGTTTGGTGTGGGTGAGAACGAGGGTGGCAGAGTTCTGAAGTGGAGGCATTGCGGGATAGAGATCCACAATGTGGGGCTAGAGATGCTGAATACTGGAGGAGTAAGGTTAGGGCAGCAATTGGTTGGGACCTGAAGCACGCTAGTGTCCACTGAGTAGAAGGAGCGGTCAGGCTGATTTGGGGCTTAGAGATGATAGAGGTAGCGAACAGCAAGACCATGGAGACCTTTGAAGCTTGGAAACGGGCTGTGAACAAGAGACAGCGAAGACGGACAAGGATGTGTATGATGGGTTTGTGGAGCTTGGCCCCGGATGGGACATGAGCTACAGAGTAATGAATAATCTGCAGTGTCTGGAGGGAGAGTTGGGAAGTGAAGCCAGCCAGTGGTCAGTTATCACAGTCAAACATGTCTCCTGTATGTGTTTGTGGGAAACATTTGTGTGCTGCCATATTTCGCCCGAAAATACACCATTACTACATTTCACAGTATATCCTTGACATGTCTTGCTAATGCAATAGATAATGTATCAAATTATAACTATTATTAATACCTGATTTGATATGTGAGGAGAACTCATACTTCCCCAGTGACTGCTTCACCTCTAGTTTACCCTGAGAAAGAAAACGATTGTTAGTCTGATTGCGACAAAATGGTCAGGCGGTCTCCTCACCCAGCAGACATCGACAATACTTTGGGCAATGTATTTTTGTATTGACGTTTCCCTGATTCTGACCCAGGCTGTAACGAGTGTCATTCAACTGGTCACTGGCCTTGGACATTCCCAGACTGACGGGCTGTGTACAGGGGCAGTGAGAGAGTGTGAGGTCACATGAACTGCACCTGGGTGTTGTGGGTGTGAATATTGACGTATTGATGTGGTCACTCCGCCCCTACCCCTTGTTGTGTGTGAGAGGAGCCTCTCAGATCAGGGGGACATCTCCACACTCCCCGGCCACTGGCCTGAGTGCCCACTGTCAGTGGCTGAATAAGCACAATTTAAATTTGCCGCCTTGTGTTTGTCCCAGAATGTATGTCAGCCCCAGGATGTCCTGTGACTGGTCTGCCAATCACAGCTCTTCGCTTCCCCCTCCCCTGAGCCCCGCCCACACACTCATCTCAGGTCCTCTTTTCTCCTCCGCGTTGTACTGGCTCCGTCCTCCAGGTTTCTAAGGCTGAAGAAAGATTAATAGCAATAATATTAATCCATACATTTGATAAAGTTAACGCTTTTCACAACATATCAACACCTCAAAGCGCTTCACAGAATATACTGTCAAGCCAATTGCACACATCAATGCCCCACGAACAATCGTGGATTGAAAATGATTTTTTTTAATTATTGTGGTGTTGTTTGGGATTGATTATTATTAGGTGTGTGTGTGGTGGGGGGGGGGGGGGGGGGGGGGGTAAGGAAACTTGCCCAAGGTTTGGCCCACATTTGCTGGATTCGAATAAATGTCTAACGCTTGTAAGCCGAGCGCTCCAACCGCTGAGGTGCAGTGATAATCATGATCATCCTTCCTGCATCCTGCTTCTTCCATTCTGGATGTTGTGCAGTCACTGCTGTCACCTGCTGATCCCAGCCTCTCGTCAGCCCCAACAGACAACCAACCAACCCACCCACCAACCCACCCACCCACCAACCAACCAATCAATCAATCAAAACTTACCTTTATATAGCGCCTTTCGTGTCGAGAGGACGCCACAACCCCCCTCACGCTGACTCTCTGTGAGAAGCTGACACCTCTACAAGTGATCCATCATTCTCCCTGCGATAACGGATCCTAGTGTGTGTGTAGCCAATGCTATTGAGCTGTGGGGGCTGTGGGTCCTGTCGCTCCCTCTCTCCCGTCTTAACTAACGTGGAAACAGACAATGTTTGTCCACAAACCCATCGCCGGGTCTGACATCACAATCTCCCCTGTGATGGCCTGGAGTGTCAGCCTGGTGACATCATGGGGGGGGGAGGAGTCACTCTCTCTGTCTCCTGTCAATCACTGGTTACCTGGGAGACGGGGGTTGTCACTGTCTCTCACTCTCTCTCACTCTCTCTCCTGTCAATCACTGGTTACCTGGGAGACGGGGGTGTCTCCCTCTCCATCTCCTGTGAATCACTGGTTACCTGGGAGACAGTGACGCGAGGCTATGCGTCATCAAACTGAGTCAAGTCACGTGTTCATTATCGCTGCCTGCGGCGGCAGAGACAGAGAGAGAGGAGAAGGTGAGAGCTGCCTGTGTACAGACTGAGATACAGGGACACAGACGTCAGGGGGAGAGAGAGAGAGAGAGAGAGAGAGAGAGAAGGTGTGTGTGAGATAGAGAGAGAAGGTGTGTGTGTGAGAGAGAGAGTCTGAGTGTGTGTGTCTCAGAGTGTGTGTATCTCAACGTGTGTGTCGCTGTGTGTATACGTGTGTGTATGAGAGTTTGTGTGTGTGTGTGAGAGTCTGTGTGTGAGTGTGTGTGAGTGTGTATGAGAGTCTGTGTGTGTGTGAGTCTGTGTGTGTGTATGAGAGTCTGTGTGTGTGTGTGTGAGTCTCTGTGTATGAGAGTCTGTGTGTGTGTGTATGAGAGTCTGTGTGTGTGTATGAGAGTCTGTGTGTGTGTGAGTGTGAGTGTGTGTGTATGAGAGTCTGTGTGTGTATGAGAGTCTGTGTGTGTGAGTGTGTGTGTGTGTATATGAGAGTCTGTGTGTGTGTGTATGAGAGTCTCTGTGTATGAGAGTCTGTGTGTGTGTGTATGAGAGTCTGTGTGTGTGTGTGTATATGAGAGTCTGTGTGTGTGTGTATGAGAGTCTCTGTGTATGAGAGTCTGTGTGTGTGTGTATGAGAGTCTGTGTGTGTGTGTGTGTATGAGAGTCTGTGTGTGTGGTGTATCCCTCAATCCCCCCTCTGTGAGGGTGGCTGTGTGTGTATGTGTCTCAGTGTGTGTGTTCCAGTGTGTGTGTCTCAGTGTGTGTATGTAGCTGTGTGTCTCAGTGTGTATGTGTGTGGCTGTGTGTGTGTATCTTAGTGTGTGTATGTGGCTGTGTGTGTGTGTGCCTCACTGTGTGTATGTGGCTGTGTGTCTCCCTGTCCCCCCACCCTTGTCTTCCCTGTAGGTATTGGTGTGAGGATGAGTGTGTGTCTCTGTGTGTGTCTCTCTGATCCCCCCCCCCCCCACACACACACACACACACACACACAATCCAGGACCTCCTTGTCTCTATAGGAGGTCCTGGATTGTGTGGCTGTGTGTATATGTGTCTGTGTGTGTGTCCCTGACTTCCCTTGTCACCCTGCAGAGGGTCATGTTATGAGGATGAGTGTGTCTGTGTGTGTGTGGCTATGTGTGTGTGTGTGTGTGCGCCCCTGACCACCCTCTTCTCTCCCTATAGGAGGTCCTGGTGTGACGGTGAGTGTGTGGCTCTGTGTACATGTGTGTGTGTATCTGTGTGAGAGTGAGTGTGTGGCTGTGTGTGAGTGTATGTGTGTAAAAGTGTCTATGTATGTGGCTGTCTGTGTGTGTGGCTGTCTGTGTGTGTGTGTGTCACTGCCCCCCCCCTCTTCTCTCCATATAGGGGTTGCTGGTGTGAGGGTGAGTATGTCTCTGTGTGTGTGTGTGTGTGGCTGTGCATAAAACTGTCTGTTGTGTTTGTAAGTGTCTCCCTGATCCCCATCTTGTCTCGATTGCCCACCAGGTGTTCCTGGTGTGAGGGTGAGTGTGTGAGTGTGGCTGTGTGTGTGTGTGTGTGGCTGTGTGTGAGACTGTCTGTTGTGTGTGTCAGTGTCTCCCTGACCCCCATCTTGTCTCCCTTGCCTACAAGGGGGTCCTGGCGTGAGGGTGAGTGTGGCTGCTGTGCTCCCTGTCCTGGCCAGGATGATGGAGGGGGTGAACGCGGGGCCATTTTACCTGTGTCATCGAATGGACAAGGAGACGACGGGAGCCATGGTGCTGAGGAGGTCCCAGGGAGCAGAGAAGGGGTACAGGAACTGTTCCCAGCTCGACTGGTCACTAAACACTACTGTTGAGAGACACACACAGAGTGTGTGAATGATAGAGAGAGAGGGAGAGAAAGACTGAGCGTGTGACAGATTGAGTGACTGTGAGCCAGGGAGAGAGACTGAGAGTCTGCGGAAGTGTGAGACTGAACTGAGCAAGTGTGATAGAGGCTGAGAGAGAGAGAGAGGGTGTGAGAGAGACTGAACAAGTAGTGTGAGAGAGAATGGGCGAGTGAGGGTGAGAGAGACTGACAGAGAGACAGAGAGTGTGAGAGACTGAGAGAGAGACTGAGTGAGTGTGAGAGACAATGAGCGAATGGCTGAGAGACTGAGAAAGAGAGATGGGAGTGTGTGTGAGAGAGACTGAGCGAGTATGTGAGAGAGGGAGAGAGAGAAATTGAGTGAGTCTCCACTCCTCTGCACCCCCCCTGCCTCTCTGACCTCCTGTATCCCCAAAACAGCACCCGTGGCCTTTACTCTGGTTCTGGTCTCGTTGTCCCCGAATCCTCTGCTCCACCATCGGCGGCCGTGCCTTCAGCCACTACGCCCCGAAGCTCTGGAACTCCCTTCATCCCTCCCTTCGCCTCGTTCCCTCTCTTCCTGGTTTCAGGTCTCGGCTAAAGACCTTTCTGTTCTACCGAGCCTCGGTCACCTTTCTCCCCCTCCCCCTGGCTCAGGCCAAGGATCCGTTGCTATGAAGCGTCTGAGACGCTGTCTGGCTTGGAGGGCGCAGCACAAATTAAAGCTTTCGTTGTTTCTACAGCCTGTGATACACACAGAGTGAGAGAATCTACAATCTGAGATATACACTCACAGAGAGAAAGAGAGACCTCTGCAGCATCAGATATGCACAGAGAGAGAAGGTAAGAGAGAGAATGAGAGACATGTCTACAGCCTGTGATAAACTCGCAAAGAGAGACACCGACAGACACTCAGAAGCCTTGCACACAGACATAGGGGTGGGGGTTGGGGGGCAACATACATACAGATGGAGAAGAGAGGAGGCACAATTATCCACTCGCAGGCCTCTCTGTCTTTCACACACACAATTCTCAGTCTCTGTTGATCAGAAATCACAGACACACACTTAGTCTGTCTGTGTCTCTCACACACTCACTGAGAGAAAGAGAGACAGAGAAAAACAAACACATAACACTGAGACAGAATGAGAGATACACATATAATGATACTGAGATACATACACCTTCTCTCTCTGACTGCACACTATCTGTTCTCTGGTCATCTGAAATGACACACACAATTGAGGGGTGTGGGGATAAGGCAGCAGGCTGGAGTTAGAGTAGAATATCAGCCATGATTGAATGGCGGGGAGGGCTCGATGGGCTGAATGGCTTAAGCCTGCTCCGATTTTTTATGTTCTTATGACATCAAACCATTACCATGAGCGGAGGTACATCTTGCTGTACATACAGATCATGGCTCATATTAAACAAGAGGAAAGGATCTGAGGACAAACAGTGTTCATCTGACCAATAGCTTGGAATGGGGAGTACTGCGTGTTGTAGGTGGTGATGTTGAAGATGGTGATGGGGTCACATCAGTGACAAACCTTCCATTGGATATTGCAGTTTATTGCTTGTTCCGGCATCACAAACCACCTCACGAAATAGAGGGCCAGGAGGTTTGAAGGGCGATGGCAGTAAACGATTATATTTTCAGGAGAAAACGGCAAATCATATATGGTCTAACTAGCCCCCTCCCCCCCCACACCCCATACAGCACGCGGAATTGTGAGTTTGGGAGTAGGTTAATGTGCAGTGACTGTTTATTTTGTGACTGAAAGGTTTAGAGAGAGAGAGACTGGGAGGAGGAGAGGGAGAGATAAACAATGCGACTGAGAGAGACTTTGAGGTAGCGAGAGACTGTGAGACCTAACTGAGAAAATATGAGACTAAGAGCGAGCGAGAGGCTATGAGACTGAGAGACTGTGACACTGAGAGTGAGTGACTCAGAGAGAGACTGTGATACTAAGAGTGAGAGACGCAGAGAGAGACTGTGAGACTAAGAGTGAGAGACGCAGAGAGAGACTGTGAGACTAAAAGTGAGAGACTTACAGAGAGAGAGAGTCTGAGCCTCAGTGAGATAGAGAGAGACAGCGAGAAAGAGGCTGAGAAAGAGACTGAGAGAGAGGGAGACTGAGAGAGACTGAGAACGAGAGAGAGACCGTCAGGGACTGGGAGACAGTGTTAAAGAGTGTCAGTGAGTGAGAGAGAGGGAGAGAGAGAGGGCGAGTGTGTCAGTGAAAGCAGAACACAAATGGAAAGACGGAGAGGGTGAGTGTGAGAGTGCGATGTGCAGAGGGAGTGAGAAAGAGCGGATGTGAGGGAGGGAGTGAGTTTGGGGGAGAGAAGTGTGACAGGGTAGAGTGAGGGAGGGAGAGTGTGTGGGAGACAGAAACAGACAGGTAAAGTGAGTGTGTGAGAGAGAAACAGTGAATGTGAGAGAGAGAGAGTGTGTGAGAGGGAGAGTGTGAGAGCGGAGGAGGGGGTGGGAATGGGGTGGAGGAGTGGATGGATGAGGTGACTGGAGGCCACACTCCCAACCACAACTGCCATCACACTGACCCCGTGTATTGTCTCGCCCAGACACATGACGCGATAGCAATAGTTCACTCACCACGTGATCCCTCCGTACACCTCACCACGTGATGCTCTAGCCTGCGCTTCTCTCTGGGAGATGGGGAGCCAGTGGAGACGGGCGAGGGTGGGCATGATGTGGTCGCGGAGACCGGTACGGGAGCTGCAGAGTTCTGAATAAACTGCAGCCTGTGAAGGGAGGAGCTGGGAAAGTTGGACGAGGAGAGTTCCTACAGTCGAGGATCATTACTGGATCTCAATCCTTGATTTGGGTTTGTTGATGGCTGGTTTCGTTGAAGCTAAAGTTGAAGCTTTATTTGGTTTCCCTCTTTCTTACATGTGTGGGTGGTGGGTGCGTGTATGCGTTCATTCGTTTGTTTGTTCTTTGGGGACTGAGTGAGTACTGAGACTCCTCAACTATATGTTCTGGGGGATATGTTCTTGAAAAGTGCGATTTTACGTGAAGCGACATATATCGAAACTTAAGTTACCAAAGGCCCTAATGCTATCAATAGGGAGTTACGTTCCTTCGGTACATTTCTGGTTTAAATTTTCTTACACTAATATTAAATATAGAGCCAAAACAACACCACTACTATTAAAAATTCTAATAAATTGTAATAGATATATAAATCAGATTAAAAATATAATTAAGAGAACACTTGCTTTTCTATTTATTAACATCTAATGTAAAATGTCATCCGCCAATGTCCCTTCAATTAATCCAATGTTCTACTTATTTTTTCTATCTATTTATTAATTAGTCAACGATGTATAAGCGAAACAATGCATCGCGAGGATTTCCAGTGTTGTGTTTTCTGGTTTGATGATAAATGGCCACAAATCGATCGAAGGTGAAAGCCACAGATAACCAGCCAGAAGCTGTTGATGTTGAGGTCAGCAGGCATGCCATTGCTCAACACACAGCAGTGACGGTATCTTCCTTTTCGTGACTAGAGATATGTAATCCCAGTTCACATAAGCATTCTTAAATGATTAGAACACACAAAATACTACAGATGCTGGGAATCTGAAACAAAATTCCCACGAAGGGTTGTAGACCCGAAAGGTTGACTCATTTTCCTTTCTCCATGGATGCAGCCTGACCTGCTGAGTTTCCCCAGCAACTTCTGTTTTTGTTTCTCGAATGATTACCCCAGTTTATACCAATATCTGCTGACAAATGTGGGTCTCCCCTTGACCCATCCTCCGCACTTCCCACCCTCTCTCCATTAACTCCCTTTCTCCCCGCTCTTCCTCCATGACCTGACCCCACCCCACATTTCGCTTCCTCTCCCCCCCCCTTGCCATCTTTCTCCCGTAATCCCACTTCCATGATTGTTTGTGTGTGGGACGCTGCTGTGCGTAATTCAGCTGCTGTGTTTCTCCCATAAATATACAGTTAATTTTCCTAATCTCCTTCATCCTGCCCTGACCCCTTCCAACCCCCCCCACCCACCCACCCCCCCACTCTTGTCCCTACCTAACTGTACAGCACCTTGGGATGTACTCTCGACGTGAAAGGCGCTATATAAGTGTACGTTTTGTTTGATTGATTGATTGACTACACGTCATCCTATCTCTCCCAGACACGTGACATGGCAGCAATAGCTGAATCACCCGTGATCCCTCCGAACATCTCACCATTGATGCTCTAGCCTGCTCTTCCCCTGCGATGTGATCCACCAGCCTCTTGTATCCCCACCACCACCACGTGACCCCCGGCTTGGCGGGTCTCTGTACAAAATGCTTAATTTACGGCTGATAATCACATGCATTCTGGCCGCCTGGACAAACGGAGGGTTTTGCGTTGATCGGTACCTGGGCCTTGCCATCTGCAGTGAACGCCCCCCACCACACACCCCGCCCCACACATTTGTATCGGGTGCCGCTTTTTGGAACCAGCTTTTTTTTAAAAAAAGGTGCTAAACGTTCAGTGCGTGGCCACCGCGGGGACGAGACGGTTGGGGGCTGCGCGCGCAGCCAACGGTTTTCCCAACCTCTCGCACACGTTTGAAGCTTTGGTTTTGGCGCCAAATCGTGTCTGAGGCAAAGAGCCTGCGCATAAAATAATAATAATAATAATAATGGCCATCGGGATAATCCCGGACTTTGGCGTGTTTAGACCCCGTGATGTGTAGTGACTGTGTGTTTGCGGTAAAGTGTAGTGACTGTGTGTTTCGGGAGAGAATAGAATACGGTGTCTGTGTGTTTGGGTGGGAGAGTTCAGTGCAGTGACGGTGTGTTTTGAGAGGTAGAATAAAGTGAAGTGTCTGTGTGTTTGGGGGGAAAGTGTAGTGACTGTGTGTTTGGGGTACAGTCTAGTGACTGTGTGTTGGGGTACAGTGTAGTGACTGTGTTTCCGTACAGTGTAGTGACTGTGTTTGGTGTCTACCTCTCACACACACAAACACACACACACAGACAGTGGACAGGCTGATGGGAGAAGGATCAGGAATGACACCTTTAATAACCAGTCACTACTGTGTACAGAATATATTACATATTACACACTGTGTGGTCACTGCCTCAGTCACTATCTCACACTCACTGTCAGCCCAGCTCTGGATTCCCCCAGTGACCTCAGCTGTCTCTGTCCGTCTGAGCTGAACTGATTCCCCCTGAAACACATTAAAGCCTGAAACACATTAAACAACAAATAAACATCTGATCACAATATAAACTGGAAACTCTTCACTCGCAGGTTAATCAATCAATAAATCCCCTCAAACTGTCTCCATCCCGATATCCAGACCCGTTCTCTGTGTGTTTATCACGTTAAACACTGACACAAACACTCACCAGATCCACTCCAGGCTGGTGCAGGTCAGTGTGAATCGGCGGAGAGCAGGGACAGAGGCATCTGTGAAGGAGTTAGACCTCAGGCTCAGGTGCCTCAGTGAGCGGCTTGTACTGAGAGCGGAGAACAACTCATCCGGGTGTGGAGGAGGGAGGGAGGGAGCAGGGGGAGAGCGGGAGGATGGTGGGGCAGGGGATGATGGAATGGGATGGAGGGAGAGAATGGGAGGGTGGGTGGGTGAGCAGGAGGGAGGGAACAGCGGAGGGAGGTAGGTGCTGGGTGAGCGAGATAAAGGAGGGAGGAAGGGGAAGAAGGTGAGAGCTGGGGAAGGGACGGAGAGGAAGGTAGTGAGAAAGGGATGGAGGAAGAGAATTGGTGGGAGGGAGGGGAGGTGGGGAGGAAGGGAGTGAGGCAGGGAGGGAATGAGGGAGCTGTGGGAGGGAGAGAGCAGATTCATTGCTAATCCATGTTTAGTGTGTGATCACTGAGATGGCTGATGGCCTCACACTGTCACACTGATTCCTGACACAATGTGTTACTTACCCCAGTCTCTGTATTTTACTCAGAGCCTCACACAGTGACTTCACTCCAGAATCTCCCAGATTATTGCCCCCCAGCCTGGACACAGACACAGTGAATATAGTGTAACAATACAATACACATTGACATCTATATACTGTAGCTGGGACCAGCGCCAGACACCTGAACGTACACAAACACACATTGTTACTCAGTCCCGGTTGGTTCAGACAAACACTGACATTTATCTCATTTATATTATAGTCACAGCAGGTTGGAGAAGTGTGCGCGTGGTGGTGGGGGACAGAGGGGGAGGGGTGGGGGGGGGGGAGCAGGAACTGTAATCAATGTTTAAGAGGAACTTTTTCAGTGGGAATTGGGGAGAGAGGGTGGAGAGGTGGGGGTGAGGCCGGGGGGGTGGTGGGGGGGTGGGTGAAATGTTGCGGGAGAGAGAGAATGGGAGAGACGGGAGAGACGGAAGAGATGGGGGATAGATCAAGTGAGAAAGTGAGAGCGAAGGGGCAAGATGATGGTTTCATGGAGAAAGAGGTTAGTCATTAAGTTAGCAGGGGAGAAAGTGGTACGTGGGCGTGAAGTAGAGGGATTCAGAGAGAGAGAATGGGAGAGAAAGGGTAAGAGTGGAGGTCAAAGAGGCAGGGAGGGATGGGAAAGGTAGTCAGGAGAAAGTGAGATTGGGACAACAACAACAACAACTTAAACTTATAAAACGCCTTTCACGTCTGGAGGACGTCCCAAGGCGCTGCACAGGAGGCGTGTGACCCGAGCTGGGAGGGGAGTGTACGGGAGGGAGTGAAACACGTAGGGGAGGTCAAAAAATTTGTGAGGGAACAAAAGGTACGGTTGAAGAGGAAAGTCTTCAAACCGGCCTTGAAAGAGGAAAGGGAAGAAACAAGGCGGAGGGATTGGGGGATGGAATCCATCAGGGTGGGAACGAAGAAGCTGAAAGCCCGGCCTCCGATGGTGGGGCGGTTCGGGTGGGGGGCTTGGAGCAGGCCAAGTCCTGCTGAACAGAGGGTCC
Organism: Hydrolagus colliei; assembly: GCA_035084275.1. NCBI lineage: Eukaryota > Metazoa > Chordata > Chondrichthyes > Chimaeriformes > Chimaeridae > Hydrolagus > Hydrolagus colliei. Next base: position 830,427 of record CM068769.1, read on the forward strand.
GGGTGGGTTTATAGGGGGAAAGTAAATCGGATAAGTAGGGAGGGGCAAGGCCTTGTAAGGCCTTGAAGGTGAGGACGAGGATCTTGAACTCGATCCTCTGGAGGATAGGGAGCCAGTGGAGACAGGCGAGGGTGGGGGTTATGTGGTCGCGGAGGCGGGTGCGGGATAGTACACTAGCTGCAGAGTTTTGGATGACCTGCAGCCTGTGAATGGAGGAACTGGGGAGGCCGACAAGGAGAGAGTTTCCATAGTCCAGCCGTGAGGTGATGTACGTGTGCACAAGTGTTTCGGCAGCGTGTGGGGTGAGGTAGTTGCAGAGCCTGGCAATGTTGCGCAGGTGGGAATAAGCGGTGCCGGTCAAGGCACGGATGTGGGGGAGGAAGGATAGTATATGGTCGAACGTGATGCCAAGGTTCCTGACTGACTTTGTGAGGTGGAGAGTACAGCCTTGGATGTTGAGGCTGGCAGCGCCCGATGTGCGGAGGCGCTGGCTTGAGCCAATCAGGAGGGCCTCGGTCTTGCTCACGTTCAATTGGAGGAAGTTGTCCCTCGTCCAGGACTCAATGACGGACAGACATTGCTGTCAGAACATCGATGGTCTGGGGGTTGAGTGATGAGGCAGAAAGGTACAGCTGGGTGTCGTCCGCATACATGTGGAAATTTACCCCATGTTTGCGGATGACATCGCCCAGAGGGAAGTAGAGAGAGAGGGAAGGAGGGAGGGAGCTGGGGGAGGGAGCTGGGGGAGGGAGAGAGCAGATTCCTTGCTAATCCATGCTCAGTGTGTGATCACTGAGATGGCTGAAGGCCTCACACTGTCGCACTGATTCCTGACACAATATTCAGCTGATACCAACTGATCAGCCAGTGTCAATAACACACTGAGATATCGGGGGAATTCACACTCGGGATATTATATTCTCTCACAGTCTGTTACTTACTCCAGTGACTGTATTTTACACTCCGGGTTCCTTAGAGCCTCACACAGTGACTTCACTCCAGAATCTCCCAGTTTATTGCCCCCAGCCTGGACACAGAGACAGAAACACAGTGAATATAGTATATCATTACAATACACATTGACATCTATATACAGGAGCTGGGGCCAGGGCCAGACACCTGAATGTACACACACGCACATCGTTACTAAGTCCTGGTTGACTCAGACAAACACTGACATTTATATTATAGTCACATAAGGTCTCACAGGTTTCCAAGGACCGGGTTAGAGGGTGACAGAGGGTATATCTGATGGTTTTATCCGAGTCTCTCTCTCTCTGTCTGTTCCTCTCCCATTCTCTGTTTTTCTCTCTCTCTCTTGGTTTCTCTCTCTCTCTCTCTCTGTCTCGATCCCTTTCTCTCTGTGTTTCTCTCTGTGCCTCTCGTATTGTTTCTGTATTTCTCTCAGTCTCAACTCTCTCAGTTGTGCCTTCTCTCTACTTCTCTAACTCTCTCTCGCACATTTTGCCTGTCTATCTGTCTTCCTCAGACTCTCTCTCTATCTCCCCCTCACAGTCGATCTCTCATTGTCTCTTTCGCTTCCTCTCTCAGTCACTTTCTCTCTCAATTGATCAGTCCCTCTCTGTCACTATCTCCAAGTTTCTCTGTCAGTCTGTCTCTATTTCACAATCTTTTTCAATCAATCTTTCTCTCTCTTGCTCTCTCTCATTGTCCTTCTCACAGTCATTCACTCTCTCGCCCTCTTTCTCTCTCATTCACTTTCTCTGACTTTATTTCTCACACTCTCTCAATCTCTCTCCTCCGTCCCTCACTCTCCCACTCTCTTTCTCCTCTCTCAGTCTATCACAGTCTGTCTCTCTGTTTCAGTATCAGTCTCTCATTTATTCTCTGAAACGTTCCCATTTTCTCTCTCTCTATGGTTCTATGATCTCGGTCTCTGTCTGTCTCACTGTCCGTAAGTACATCCCTCCCTCCCTCTCTCTCTCTCTCTCTGACTGTCTCACACACTCAGTCTCTTACTCACACTCTAGCTATATCTATTTCTCCACATCTATCGCTCTCTCTCGCTCGCTCTCTGTCTCCCTCCCTCTTTTTCAGTGTCTCCCTCACAGTCTCTCTCTGTGTCTGACTTCCTCCCTTCTCAGTCTCTCTCTCGCACTCCCAGTTTCTCTCGCTGTCTCTCCTTATCTCTCCGTCTGGGTCTCTCTCTCCTTGTGCATATCTCTCCCTCACGCAATCTGCCACGGATTCCCTCACTAAATTGCCACTTCGTCTCTCTTTCACTCTCCTAATTAGTCTCTCACACTCACTCGCTCTCCCATTGTGTTTCACTTTCTCTCCCTCTTTCTCAGTCTCTCGCAAAGTCTTTCACTCTCTCTGGCTCTCTCTACCAGTATTTGTATGTCACTCTCTCCCTGATTCGCACACTCCCCCTCTCTCATGTAGGCGCCCTGTGTCTCTGTCTTACTTTCTCACCTTCCAAATCAGTCTCTCCCACTCTCTCTCTTGCATTCACAACTTCTCATTCTCTCAGTCTCTTGCAGACTCTCTGGCTCTCTCTCCTCTCACTCTCTCTTGATCTCAAGTCACCCACGTTTTCTCTCATAAGTTTCTCTCTCTCGCTCTCTGTCAGTCTCTATCAACATCTCGCTCTATATCAGTCTATTTCTCACAGTCACTACCACAATCTCTCTCATTACTTCACTCAGAGGGTAGTGAACTTATTCTTCACTCAGAGGGTAGTGAATTTATGGAATTCACCAGAAGGCTGTAGATGCTCATTCCTTGAACATTTTCAAGGCTAAGACTGATCAATTTTTGAAAAATAGAGGGATTAGGGGATAAGGGGATAGGTCAGGTTATCAGAGTAACGTGAGAAGATCAGCCATGATCTTATTCAATGGCGGAGCAGGCTCGAGGGGCCGAATGGCCTACTCCTGCTCCTAATTCTTATGTTCATATGTTGTTATTATCTCTCTGTCCGTCTCTCTCAGCCTCTCTCATTTTATCAATCTTTCTCCCTCTCTCTCATCCTTATTCTCTCTCATTTGATCATTCTCCATTTTTTTCAGTATAGATATATATATATATATCCGTCCTGATCTCTCTCTCTCACTCACAATTTGTAGCTCAATTTCTCTAGTATATTATCACAATCTCTCTCAATCACTCTCTCTCATTCTCTATGTCACTCTCAGTCTCTTTCTCTCAGTCAATCTCCCAATCTCTCTTCCTCTCTCAGGCTATTCCCCCACGGTCTGTCATTGTGTTAGCCTCTCTGACTTTCTACAAATCCTTCTCTCTCTCTCTCTGTGTCTCAATCTCATTCTCTGTCTCACAATCACTCTCTCACTCTCTCCTGCAGGCTTTCTCTCTCTCTCTCTCTCAAGCTCTTTACTTCTACTAGTTTTTGACTCAGCCTCAGTCAATCTCTCTCTCACCCACCCAGTCTTTCTGTCTCCCTCTCTCACTCTCTCCTGTAGTCTCTTTCTCTGTTTCTCACTGTCTCTGATTTTCTGTCTTACTCTCTATCTCTCTGTCTCACATCCCCCTCCCACATCCCCTCACCTTCCACCCTACTCAAACTCCTCCCCGCACCACATCCCCTACTCACCACCTCATGTGTCCTTCACACTACATCCGCTCCTCCGCACTCAGGATCCGCACAAATCTCCTCCCCCACTCACGCTCCCCTCCCCACCATTTCCCCTCCCCTACTCGCCCACTCACGCTCCCCTCCCCACCACTGCCCCTCCCATTCAACCCCCACTCACGCTCCCCTCCCCACCACTGCCTCTCCCCTCCAACCCCCACTCACGCTCCCCTACCCACTCAAGTTTCTCTCCCACCCGCATTCCCTCCCCTTCTCCCCCTCTCAAGTTCCCCTCCCCCTGCGTCATCCCCTCCCCTCACGCGCGCACTCCCCTATGCCCCTCTGCACACCACATTCCCTCCTCCCGCAACCACAACCCCCCCCCCCCACCACCACCACCACCATCCAATCAGACGTACTTCAGAGATTTAAACCTGTGCAGTACAGACACCAGGCGCTGGATGCCCTCAGTTTGGATATAACAGTATTCCAGATTAATCTCCTCCATCACCTCACAGGGCTCCAGGCCGGCAGCCACCACGGTGCAGTCCACAGGACTCAGTGTAATGTCATTGAGATCTATTGTCTTCAATGATCCTATTGTAGCTTTCATCAGAGGTCTGTTCTGAGACTCAAACAGGTAGTAGAATATGTCAGCCTCAGGATGTCTTGTGACTGGTCTGCCAATCACAGCTCTTCGCTTCTCCCCTCCCCTGAGGCCCGCTCACACACTCACCTCAGGTCCTCTTTTCTCCTCCGCGTTGTACTGGCTCCGTCCTCCAGATTTCTAAGGCTGAAGAAGGATTAATAGCAATAATATTTATCATTGCATTTGACATCTTATCAACGCCTCAAAGCGCTTCACAGAATATACTGTCAAGACAATTGCACACATCAGTCGTGGATTGAAAATGATAATTTTTTATTATTGTGGTGTTTTTTGGCGTTAATTATTATTAGGTTGTGTGTGTGTGTGTGTGTGGAGTAAGGAAACTTGCACAAGGTTTGGCCCTCATTTGCGGGATTCGAATAAATGTCTAACGCTTGTATGCCGAGGGCTCTAACTGCTGAGATGCAGTGATAATAATGATCATCCTTCCTGCATCATGCTTCTTCCATTCTGGATATTGTACATTCACTGCTGTCAACTGTAGAACCCACCCTCTCTTCAGCCCCAATCAATCAATCAATCAATCAATCAATCAATCAATCAATCAATCAATCAATCAATCAATCAATCAAGCAAGCAAGCAAGCATGCAATCAATCAATCAATCAGTCAATCAATCAATCAATCAATCAATCAATCCCATCAAACGGTCTCCATTCCGATACCCAGCCCCGTTCTCTGTGTGTTTATCACATTAAACACTGACACAAACACTCACAGGATCCTCTCCAGGCTGGTGCAGGTCAGTGTGAGGCGGCGCAGAGCGGGGACAGAGGCGTCTGTGAAGGAGTTTTCCCCCAGGCTCAGCTCCCTCAGTGAAATTTCCACATGTATGCGGACGACACCCAGCTGTATCTTTCTGCCTCATCCCTCAACCCCCAGACCATCGATGTTCTGACAGCATGTCTGTCCGACATTGAGTCCTGGATGAGGGACAACTTACTCCAATTGAACGTGAGCAAGATCGAGGATCTCCTGATCGGCTCAAGCCAGCGCCTCCGCACATCAGGCGCTGCCAGCCTCAACAGCCAAGGCTGTACTCTCCACCTCACAAAGCCAATCAGGAACCTCGGCATCACGTTCGACCATAAAATCTCCTTCCTCCCCCACATCCGTGCCTTGACCAGCACCGCTTATTTACACCTGCGCAATATTGCCAGGCTCCGCACCTACCACACCCCCCACGCTGCCGAAACACTCGTGCACGCATATACTCACGGCTGGACTACGGAAACTCTCCTCATCGGCCTCCATAGCTCCTCCATTCACATGCTGCAGGTCATCCAAAATTCTGCAGCCCGTGTACTATCCCGCACCCGCCTTCGCGATCACATAACCCCCACCCTCGCCTGTCTCCACTGGCTCCCCATCCTGCAGAGGATCGAGTACAAGATCCTCGTCCTCAACTTCAAGGCCTTACACGGCCTTGTCCCGCCCTACTTAACCGATGAACTTTCCACCTATAAGCCCACCCGGACCCTCCGTTCAGCAGGATTAGACCTGCTCCAAGCCCCCCGCCCGAACCGCCCCACCATCGGAGGCCAGGCTTTCAGCTTCTCCGCTCCCACCCTGTGGAATTCTATCCCCCAATCCCTCTGCCTTGTTTCTTCGCTTTCCTCTTTCACGGCCGGTTTGAAGACTTTCCTCTTCGACCGTGCCTTTTGTTCCCCCCCGAATTTTTCGACCTCCCCTATGTGTTTCACCCCTTCCCAAACACTCCCCTCCCAGCTCGGGTCACACGCCTCCTGTGCAGCGCCTTGGGACGTCCTCCTGACGTGAAAGGCGCTTTATAAGTTTAAGTTTAAGTTGTTGTTATCATTCATTGCAGGCAAACGCGCTGTTCCAAAAAACGCATTTTGAGATGGGCTTTTTAGCAGCGAAGCGATAAGAATATAAGAAAATATGAATTAGGAGCAGGAATAGGCCATTCGGCACATCGAACCTGTTCCGCCATTCAATAAGATCATGGCTGATCTGCTCACCTAACTCTGATTATATACTCCATATCCCCTAATCTCTTGACTTTTCAAAAGTCTATCCGTCTCAGCCTTGATAATGTTCAAGGACTGAGCATCTACAGCCTTCTGGGGTAGTGAATTCCATAAACTCACTGCCCTCTGAGTGAAGAAATGTTTCCTCAACTATTTTAAATGGCTGATCCTTAATTTTAAGACTGTGACGCCTGGTTATGGATTCTCCTACCAGGGGAAACAGTCCCTCAGTGTCTACTTCATCAAGCCCTTTAAGAATCTTATATGTTTCCTTAAGATCCCCCCCCTAATTCTTCTGTACTCAAGAGAATACAGCCCTAGTTTACTCAACCTGTTCTTGTAGGTCAGTCCCCTCATCCCTGGAACTAACCTAGTGAATATACGCTGCACCCCCTCTAAGGCAAGTATGTCCTTTTCTAAATAAGGAGACCAAAACTGCACACACTCTAGGTGCGGTCCCACCAGAACCCTATGCATTTGCAGCAAGACTTCCCTACTCTAAAACTCTAAACCTTTTGAAATGAAGGCTAACATGCCGTTCGCCTTCTTAGTTTCTTGCTGCACCTGCAAACTAACTTTTTGGGACTGGTGTACAAGGATACCCAAATCCCTTTGAATACTAATACTATCTAATTTACCCCCTCTAGAAAATAATCTATTATTTTATTCTTGCTACCTAGGTGAATAAATTTAACCTTGCTAAGATTGAATTCCATCTGCCACCTACTTGCCCACTCCCCTAGCCTATCTATATCTTGTTGCAATCTTTTTGCATCATCCTCAGAGCTCACTCTGCTACCTAATTTAGTGTCACCCGTGAATTCAGACACGTTACATTCAATGTTCTCATCTAGATCATTGAGATAAATGGTAAATAGCTGAGGCCCAAGCACTGATCCTTGTGTCACTCCACTGGTTACATCCTGCCAATTCGAGAATGATCCGTTTATTGCTACTCTCTGCTTTCTACCCGACAGCCACTCTTCTATCCATGTTAATATTTTCTCATTAATTCCGTGTGCCTTAATCTTGAGTAACAGCCTTTTGTGTGGCACCTTGTCAAATGCCTTCCTAAAATCCAAATATACCACGTCTACTGGTTCACCCTTATCCAACCTGCTGGATAAATCCTCAAAAAGAAAATACTAAAAGATTAGTCAAGCATGACGTCTCTTTTGTAAAGCCATGTTGACTCTGCCTAATCTTTTTATGGTCTTCAAGGTTTCCCATAACTACATCTTTTATTAAAGGACTCATGAATTTTCCCTACAACTGAGGTCAGACTAACTAGTCTATATTTTCACATATTTTCTCTCCCACCCTTCTTAAATAGTGGAGTTACGTTTGCAAACTTCCAATCAATGGGAACTTTTCCAGTATCCACAGAATTGTGGAAGATTATAGACATGCCATCCACTATCTCAGTAGCCACCTCCTTTAAAGCTCTAGGATGCAGACCATCCGGTCCAGGGAATTTATCAGTTTTAAGACCTGACAATTTACCTAGAACCATCTCTTTACCAATATTAATCTCCGTAAGTTGTTTGCTAGCATGTCTTCTTGATTTCTCTCTATTTTTGATATGTTTCTAGTGTCTTCTACTGTGAAGACTGTAGAAAAATACTTGTTTAATGACTCTGCCATGTCTTTGTCCCCTATTATAATTCCTCCGGTCTTTGCCTGTAATTCACCCTCATTCACCTTCGCTAGCCTTTTCCTCTTTGTATATTTATAAAAACTCTTGAAGTCTGTTTTTATGTTCTTTGCTAGTTTGCCCTCATAATCTATTTCCTCACTTTTGATAAATTTTTTGGTCCGCCTCTGTTTTTCCCTAAAGTTCTCCCTAACCTCGGGTTTACTACACATTTTCGCTGTTTTATAGGCTTTTTCTTTTGATTTGATACTTTGCCTAACTGCTCTTGTTAGCCACGGCTGATCCACCTTTCCCACGGCGTTCTTGTTCCTCAAAGGAATATGTGCTCGTTGGGAATTTTGCTCTATCTCCTTGAGTGTTTGCCACTGATGGTCTACTGTCAAATCTTTAAGTCTAGTCTCCCAGTTTATTCTGGCTAAATCCTCTCTCATACCAGAAAAGTTGGCTCTATTTAAATTGAAAATTTTTGCTTCAGACTTAACTACTCCCTTCTCTAACTTAATGCTATATTCCATCATATTACGATCACTTTGCCCAAGAGGAGCCTTAAGTTCCAGTATGCTGATCAGCCCCGTTTCATTACACAAAACAAGGTCTAATAAGGCTTGTTCCCTGGTCAGCTCCTCGGCATACTGATCCAGAAAATTATCTCTAATGCTGGCTCTAAAATCCTCTTCTATCTTACCTTTCCCAATTTGGTTGTCCCTGTCTATGTGCAGGTTAAAATCACCCACAATTAGTGTCTTTTCTTTGCTACATGCTCCAGTAATCTCCTGATTTATGCCTTGAGGGATACTTTGACTGCTGCTTGGAGGTCTATAAACTACTCCCACTACAGTTTTCTGTCCCTTGAAGTTACGTGTTTCTACCCATACTGAATCTACATCTTGCTTTTCAGATTTGTACTCATAATCATACAGAGAGAGGGTGAGGCGCACATATGCAAAGAGAGAGGGGGAACACACACATAAAGAGAGAGGGGAGACACCGATATATACAGACATATAGAGAGATGAGGGGGAGACATACATATATAGGGAAGGTGGAGACATACATACATATGGATCAAGGCACACACACTCATACAGAGAGAGGGAGAGAGGGTGTGGGAGACACACTCACACACAGATATAGAGAGAGAGGAGATACACACATACAGAATGAGAGAGACACAGGGCCGTACGCAGGATTTTTTTTGGGGGGGTGCGAATTGCTAGTGATGGGACCAACAATGGCCGGCGGCTTGGGGGCTGCCCCCGAGGTCTCCGACGTTTTACACAGTTTGAGGTCTTATTTAATCGATTCAGAAGATCCAATATGAACGGTAAATGTTTCATGCCCTTGGTGTTTAAGAGCATCATTATTTATTCAGTGTTTTTATTTTCCCCGGTAGTCCGTGTCTAATTGGGAAGGTCGAATGTGTTCGCCGATAAAAGCAAACACGATTGTTGACTCGATGATGTAAGGAATGCGAACGGTAAAGTAAATTACAATCCAATTAACACAGTACAATGACGAATGCTTGATAAATGTATGCGTATAGAGAAAATGATCATAAACTACAGATTGACGGTAATTAATAAGTTGTTCTGCATTGTTATCCTAAGACTAAATTTCTTTCGGACTGTAATGAACAATAATGTAAGAGTAAAGTATGAATTATGTGCTCAGATATTCCAGCAAAGCAAATTTTATAAAAGACAAGAAAATATACAGAAACTGAAAATCAGTGTCAAACAGTTAATTCACACGCCTGTTATCAGCATTATCCTGAAAATATCGTTGAACTGTGAGCAATAGTGTAGTTAGTTTTTATTTATTTATTTAGAATCAAAATGAAAGGCATCGAGCAATACTGATCTGACGAAAAAATACTTGAAAAAATAAGGGAGGGGAAATTAAGTCTTTAATAGCGTTCCGTATCCGAGACGCCTCGGTCGCTTTCAAGTGAATACGTCAACCGCTCTACCAATATCGATTTCCATATTATAATGAATGTGCATTAACGCGAGGGCTGAAAGTCGCTCCTATATGGAGCAGAATGCTGGACACTTAGGCAAACCCAGGAGATTAGGTGACTCGTGAGGTATATACCAGGCTTCTAAGAGACGCCCTGAACGTTTACTGGCGACAGCATCTGACAAATAGTGAGCTATATGGTACACTACCACACTGGTATCACAGACATTACCGCAGAGGCGTCTTAGGTTTAGCGGACATAGCTGGAGAAGCCGGGAGGAAACTGTCCATAGTGCTACTATCCTATGGGAACCATTGCACGGTCACAGAACACGAGGTAGACCGACCCTAACCTACCTCGCTACATGAAATGCACGGATTATATTATTATTCAAAGAGAGAAAGAGTGACTTTCAGAGGAGTCACGTTGAAGAGATTTGTGTAGGAAGAGCTGTTGCTTTGCAGACTCGACTGCACCTGTCCTTTATATCCCGCTGGTGTGAGGCAGCAGTTCTGGGGACCTCAACTCTAACAGGTGCAGGTTAACAATCCTTTAAGTTATAGCCAATTACGTGACACTGCCCACAAACCCTGAAAAGAAATCTCAGTTGTCAATCAGTCAGATATGCAACCTCGACCTTGGGAATGTCTTCAGATTCAGAGGCACTGAGTAGGAGGGAAAGAAAGTTTCCCACAGGTGATAGAAGACAGCAGCATCACCTGGCGAGTCGCCTGGCACAGTGAATAGCACTCTGGCCTCTGAGTCAGAAAGTTATGGGTTCAAACCCCACGTCGGCACTCGGTATCACACAGACGAAGCTGACACTTCAATGTGGTGCTGTGGGGGGGGGGGGGGGGGGGGGGTTAGAGGCTGTTCTTTTGTTTGAGATGCTGAACCGAGGTCTGATCCGTCTGTTTAGATGGATGTGAAAAGATCCTCTGACACTACTCGAAAAGCGGAGGGAAGTCTCTCTCCTGTTGTCCTGGCCAACAAACGCCCCCAAATAAAATCGGTGACTCACTCCATCGGTGTTTGTGGGACAATCCTGGGCAAAAACTGGCCACTTTACAGTACGTTCTGTGAAGCGCTCTGAGCTGTCTGACAATGTACTAAGGCACTATTATCAATTGCTAACATTATCAGATTAAAATACGATTTCAGCTTCCACAAAGTGGTGCTATCTTTTTATGTAGTGACTGTATACGGGATGATTTCCGATTGACACACCACGTGGAATAGGCGCTAAAGCATAGGCCTACGTCCATGAGTATTTTGTTTAAAGATAGGCATTCCCGTCCAGACACATATAACTTTTTTGTTGGGTTTTCAAAAGCTTTAATTTCTCAGAAGCTTGTAAATATGTTGTCATTGTTTGCTAGCATTACAGTCACACCTCTCAAAACTGGAGTCATTTTTACTTACGGTGATCAGATGAAAAGATGATTTTAACTCCAGAAGTGGTGCTGCCCCTTGTGGCTGTTTACGGGATGATTTCCAAACGAGGATTTGAGTCTTGGCACCTATGTTTATCCAGTCACGAGTCACAGACTCGCCGCGTCATGGACTGGTCTATCGACGCGGTATGTTTTGGGGGTAGACGCCGATTCTGGTGCGCGACTCGATAATTTTATATTAATACTAAAACATTCAAAGATGTGTGTTTATAATTTATACATAGTTTTGAAGAACTGATTGTTACTCAAATGTTCAATAAATTTACCTGGTATTTAAATTTGATAAAAAGTACAATTCTCTACCCCGGAAAATGTGGACCTTTTATAATTTGGGGGGGTGCGTACGCACCCGTCGCACCCCCCCTGCGTACGGCCTTGCAGACACACACACATTCAGAGAGAGGGAGGCTAGAAACATACGCACAGAGAAAGGGGGAGACACCCACACACTCAACCCCCGCCTCTCACACACGGAGACACAGCCCCCACACATATACAGCCCCCACACATATACAGCCCCTCTCACAGAAACACAGCCACACCCTCCACATACAGGCCCCTCACACAGCCACCCACCCCCCCTACATACAGCTCCCCATTCCCACACACATACACTCAGCCCCTCCACACACATAAAGCCCCCTCACGCAGACATACACCTGCCCCCCCCCCCCCCACGTATATAGTACCCCCACAAACAGCCACACATACCCCACCACATATAGTTATAATGTATATGTTGGTGCAGGCCTGTAGCTCAGTGTTTGGAGCAATCGCCTTACAAGCCAGAGAACTGGGTTCAGTTCCAGGCAGGGTGCAGCTCGGGCAGGTTTCCATCTCCACACGTCTAATAACAACCCCACATACAACAAGTAATTACATAACACTGAAATCATTGTTAGTTAAGAAATAATCATTAATTCATTCATTAATTGGGAAACAAAAAGAAATACGAAACAATTAAAAACCATTTAAAAATCGATTAAAAAAATTAACTTAAAAAAATCTAAATAGGAAAAAAGCCAAATACCAAACAATTAAAAAACAAAATTTTAAAACAATGTCGTGACAGCCAGTGGGCGGGTCTCTCTCTCTCTCTCTCTCTCTCTCTCTCCTGTCAATGACTGGTTACCGGGGAAACGGGGGGCGTCTCTCTCTGTCCTGTCAATCACTGATTACCAGGGAAACGGGCTCCCTTTTTTGTCAATGATTGGTTACCTGGGAAACGGAGGGCGTCTCTCTCTCTCTCTCTCTCCTGTCAATCACTGGTTACCAGGGAGACAATGTTGCGCGCAGGCAAATGTGCGTCATCAACGTCCGTCAGCAGGTCACGTGGTGAGTGTCCCTGCTGGCGGCGGCAGAGACACAGAGAGGAGAAGGTGCCTGAGATACAGGGACATAGACGGTCAGAGAGAGAGAGAGAGGCTGTTTACATCCTGCGATACACAGAGAGAGAAGGTGGGAGAGAGAGAGAGAGATCTGGTCAGAGATACACTCACAACGAGAGAGAGAGAGAGACAGAGGCCTGTGTGTGTGTGTCTCCCTGTGTGTGTGTGTGTTTCCCTGTGTGTGTGTCTCCCTGTGTGTGTGTCTCTCTGTGTGTGTCTGTCTCCCTGTGTGTGTGTGTGTCTCCCTGTCTGTGTGTCTCCCTGTCTGTGTGTCTCCCTGTCTGTGTGTCTCCCTGTCTGTGTGTCTCCCTATGTGTGTGTCTCCCTGTGTGTGTGTGTCTCCCTGTGTGTGTGTCTCTATCTGTATGTATCTGTATGTGTCTCCCTGTGTGTGTGTGTCTCCCTGTGTGTGCGTGTGTGTATGTCTTCCTGTGTGTCTGTGTGTGTGTGTGTTTTCTCCCTGTGTGTGTGTCTCCCTGTGTGTGTGTCTCCCTGCATGTGTGTGTGTATGTCTCCCTGTGTGACTGTATGTGTGTGTGTCTCCCTGTGTGTGTGTGTCTCCCTGTGTGTGTGTGTGTGTCTCCCTGTGTGTGTGTTGTGTGTCGCACTGTGTGTGTGTGTATCTCCCTGTGTGTGTCTCCCTGTGTGACTGTGTGTGTGTGTGTGTCTCCCTGTGTGTGTCTCCCTGTATGTGTGTGTCTCTGTGTGTGTCTCCCTGTGTGTGTGTGTCTCTCTGTGTGTGTGTCTCCCTGTGTGTGTGTCTCCCTGTGTGACTGTGTGTGTGTCTCCCTGTGTGTGTGTGTGTGTGTCTCCCTGTGTGTGTGTGTGTGTGTCTCCCTGTGTGTGTGTTTGTGTCTCCCTGTGTGTGTCGCACTGTGTGTGTTTGTATCTCCCTGTGTGTGTCTCCCTGTATGTGTGTGTATATGTCTCCCTGTGTGACTGTGTGTGTGTGTGTGTGTGTGTGTCTCCCTGTGTGTGTGTGTCTCCCTGTGTGTGTGTGTCTCCCTGTGTGTGTTTGTGTCTCCCTGTGTGTGCGTGTGTGTGTCTCCCTGTGTGTGTCGCACTGTGTGTGTGTGTATCTCCTTGTATGTGTGTGTGTATGTCTCCCTGTGTGACTGTGTGTGTGTGTGTCTCCCTGTGTGTGTGTGTCTCCCTGTGTGTGCGTGTATGTCTCCCTGTGTGTGTGTGTCGCATTGTGTGTGTGTATGTCTCCCTGTATGTGTGTGTGTGTGTGTCTCCCTGTGTGTGTGTCTCCCTGTATGTGTGTGTGTCTCCCTGTGTGTGTGTGTGTGTCTCCCTGTGTGTGTGTGTGTCTCCCTGTGTGTGTGTTTGTGTCTCCCTGTGTGTGTGCGTACCTCCCTGTGTGTGTCTCTCTGTATGTGTGTATGTGTCTCCCTGTGTGTGTGTCTCCCTGTATGTGTGTGTGTATGTCTCCCTATGTGTGTGTGTGTCTCCCTGTATTTGTGTGTCTCTCCCTTTGTGTGTGTGTGTCTCCCTATGTGTGTGTGTCCCCGTGTGTTTGTTGGGGGGTTGGGGGGACCTGAAGTGTTGTCATGAGTGTGTATATGTCTAGTTGTGTGTGACAGAGGCCTGTATGTGTATGTGTGTCTCGCGCTCCCTGTATGTCAGAGAGAGAGAGACAGAGAGAGAGAGACAGAGGACTGTGTGTGTGTGTGTGTGTCTCGGTGTGTTTGTGCCAGGCCTGTGTGTATGTGTCTCTGTGAGAGTGTATTTGTGAGACTAGATCTGTACAGAGGTCTCTCTCTCTCTCTCTCTCTGTCTCATACAGGCCTCTCTGTCTGTCTGGCTCTTTGTGTATTTTACATTACTGAGGGTCACATACATAGAGAGAGAGACAAAAGACCTCTTTATAGTGTGAGATACACTCACAGACAGAGAGTGACACACACAGTCCTCCGTGTCTCACAGTCCTCTGTGTCTAACAAAGCGACGTAGATTGAGTTACCAAATTAATATTTTTATTACATTACAACAACAACTTAGATTTATATAGCGTCCTCCACGCCGGACGGCGTCTCAGAGCGCTTCACAGTAGTGGATCCCGGGACCGGGGCAGGGGCAGGAAGGTGATCAAAAGCTCGGTCGAAGAGAAAGGTCTTCAACTGTGACCTGAAACTGGGAAGAGAGGGAGCGAGGCGAAGCGAGTGAGGAAGGGAGTTCCAGAGCCTCGGGGCATAGTGGCTAAAGGCACGGCCGCCGATGGTGGAGCGGAGGACTCGGGGGACATGGAGGAGGCCAGACCCAGAGGAACGAAGGCAGCGGGTGCTGAGTTGTGGGGAGAGGAGATCAGAGAGATAGGGGGGTGCAGAGGAGTGGAGAGATTTGAAAACATATGTGAGGATATTGAAGTCGATCCTCTCAGGGATAGGGAGCCAGTGAAGTCTGGCAAGGATTGGGATAATGAGGCAGCGAAGCTTAGAGCGGGTGAGTATGCGGGCGGCAGAGATTTGGATTAGCTGGATTTTGCGGATTGTGGTGGAGGGGAGACCGGCGAGGAGGGCGTTGCAATAGTGTTATCCCCCAAAAGCAATCCCTCAATCCAATAACAACCAGATGCCCACCTCCTGCCAGGTAAACAGGCTAGTGTGTAAACAGAAGAATGCTGACATTTGGTACAGCACCGTTACCATCACACTGTATATTGACACACTGTGTCAGGGGGGAGACTCGTGTTGTCTTGGGGGTAAATAATACAGTTACACAGCAGCTGGAATGAAGTGGCCTCTGTGTGTGTTGCAGGAATGATGCCGCTGGACTGTCTGAGGAAAATGGCCAAGTTTGCTACAACGGTGAGTCCTGTGCCAATGATCCAGTGTAACATTTACATTGCGCGTTCACGTTGGGAGGATCTGTGTTCCGTACCTGCTCAAGCGCCTGTTAAAGATCCTGCGGCTGTTTGCAAAGGCAATGTTCCTGTTTGCTGTTTGCCCCCAGGCCTGCCGTGCCCGTCTCCTTCACTGCAGCCCCCGCTCGTGGGAGGCACATGCCGCAGTGCAGAGGGACACAGACACAGAAACTCCCAGAGCTGTGTTCAGGACCAGCCAAACAGATCCAGTAAGTCACACGCGCACAACACACATACACACCACACACAATGCCAACAAGCACACGTACAAAACACGTAACACGCCCTGCACCGTGTGTGTCTCTGGGTTGGAAAGCTCCGCTGTGCAGTGACGGTGTTAAATGATAGTGTTAAATGATAGGGTTTATTCGCAGGCAAATCACCAGCCACTCCACGAGGGGCTGCACTACACCATCCCACCCAGTGACCTCAAATCTACCTTCCCTCACGGCCTGCCACGGCGCTTCCAGCTACAGGTACAGCCACAATGTCCAGTCCATTGCCTCTCTCGCTATTGTGTGTGTATGATGTGGGTCTCAATCTCTGGTGTGTGTGTGTGTCTCTGTTTTAGGCTGTTAGTGAGGCATGTATCTGATGCTGTGTGTATCCTATCTGTCTCTCTGTGACTATCCTCTCTTGTCTCTCGCTGTGTATACGCTTCTCTGTTTTACCATACACACATTTCTCCTCTGTCTCTCACTCCTGTGTGTGTGTGTGTGTGTGTGCGTCTCCCTATTTCACACTGCTGGTGTAGCGTGTATCTGATATAACGTGCCTTCTATGTCTCAGTGTGCGCTTGCTTCTCTCTGCTTCAGACAGGAGTGAAGGAGATATGTGATTCTCTCTGTTGTGTTGCAGGTGAAGACGTTTGGAGAGGCATGTTTGATGGTCAGGCAGCCAGCACTGGAGCTCGTCAGTTATTTGAAAGCAACCAATTTTTCGTACCCTGCCATCCGCTACCTCATCTGTATCCTTTTCACTTCCAAACTGCGTGCGATTCCCGGCAAAGCGTTTCCTTACTCCACACGTCTGATAATAATCCCTCAAGAAACAAACCCGCTGGAACGCTGTGTAAGGTGGAATCCATCAATGTGGCTCAATGTCCCAGGTCCTTTCCTTGACCTCTCGGCTTTCAGATGGTGAGAGAGGCTGTGGGAAAACACTCACACTCTGCAACGCTGTTCATTACTGTTCCAAGCAGGACTGGCTTATTCTTCATGTCCCAGATGGTGAGTTGCAGCCAATGTTATTGGATAGGATATGTGCAGTTGTTCAGAGGATGGCAGCAATGGGGAGAGGGTTTGGGCTGGTGGGCGCGAGGGCAGTCATTACTCTTGGTGTTTCAGGACATGATTGAGAATGGAGCATGTTGCTGTACATGGCCAACCACTGGTGCTATATAGCTGTGTGTGTCTCTGGTGGCACTAACAACAATGTCATACAAGGAAGTTGACCTTGGCTCCATCGTTTTTCCAAGTTGATGAGATTTGCTGGCTGTATGTCTAAACTCTATAACTCTACACCAGCTAAAACCATCGATATGGATTGATGGGGGACTCATGAGATTGCTACTTTGTGTGTAGCTGAGCAACAGCCACAACAACTTTGATTTATACAGCGCCCTCTACGCTGTACGGCGTCTCAGAGCGCTTCACAATAGTGGATCCCAGAACTGAGCCAGGGGCAGGGGCAGAAAGGTGACCAAAGGCGCGGTCGAAGAGAAAGGTCTTCAGCTGGGACCTGAAGCTAAGAAAAGAGGGGGCGAGGCGACGGTACTGAGGAAGGGAATTCCGGAGCCTTGCGGCATAGTGGCTGAAGGCACGGCCACCGAGGGTAGATCGGAGGATTCGATGGACATGGAGGCCAGACCCAGTGGAGCGAAGTCAACGGGAGCTGGTTTGAGGAGAGAGGAGGTCAGAGAGGAAGGGGGTTGCAGAGGAGTGGAAGGATTTGAAAACAAGGGTAAGGCTCAGTATCAGTAATTGTCTTGTATTTTTCCACATGTGACAGCTTACATATGGGTGAAAAGCCGTAAAGAGCTGCTCCAGTCGGCCTACAATCCAGCTCGGTTTGACCAGCCCATTGAGGCCTCCGTCTGGCTCAAGAATTTCAAGATTGCAAACGAGCGCTTCTTAAAGGAGGTGATAACAAAATAGTTGTTTTTGTCCAGTAGCCATGACCCTATGTGTCACACCTCCAGCCCACAGTCTCCTGACTCCTTTTAGGCCTGTTTCAGGTCTCCGGATTGCTGGGACGTCCTTCGTATCCATTCTTATCATTTTACAACAGCTTCTGAATAAACAGGGAATTAAAAACTTCTCCACGATTGAACATCTCGTTGAAGCAACTGAAGCAACATCTAATTCAAGTTTTATCTGAACAGATAAAAACCCGGCAAAGGTACATCTGGAGCAAGCGGGAAGCAACGGAGGAGGGGAGGCCGCTCGGTGAAGTGGTGGAACAGGTAACTGGGTGAGGGGTTTCACACTGAATCATCAGAACCGCATGGGGAGTCTCGGCTGATGCTGGTGGGAGAGAGAGCCTTATTGGGGGAGGCTTGGGGCTTTAGATGAGATGTTACACTTCGCTCCCTGTCAGAAGTTAAATGATCTCGCACGGTGCTGTCAGTAAATAGAAGGGTGTTTCTCTCTCTCTCTCTCTCTCTCCCTGTGTCCTGACTGAAAATCCCCTAAATAAATTGCTCATTCAACTCACAGCTGGTTGCTGCATTTGCTTATTTCAAAAGAAAAGTACCCCTGATGACAGCAATTCCCTTGAAAGCCTTTGCTTTGAGATGTTTTGATGTTCTAAGTGTCAGAACAAGTGCATTCGTAGATGCCTTCACTGGTGCCAGGAGGGTGAGATGATTGAGTTATTGTTTGTGTATCTGTGTGTGTTGTGGTTGAGCTGACTTCTCGCTGCAGGGACTGACGAGGGTAAAGAGTGCGAGTGATGCAGTCGGAGTCCTGTTCAAGGAGCTGAAGGGACAGAGCTCGCCAGACACCTACCGCCTGCTGGTGGCCATCGACGGGGCCAATGCCCTCTGGGGACCCACCACCATGAGGAAGGAGGATAGGAGCCAGGTATTGCCTCACATTCCTGATTCCCATTCTTGTTCCAGCCCTCGCCAGGCTCCCCTGGCTTCCCATCACCCACTAAACTCTCTCCCACTCCATCAACCAGCCCTCCCCAGGCTCCACTGGCTCTCTATCACACACTTATCTGTCTCCCCCATCACCCCAGCCCTCGCCAGGCTCCTCTGGCTCTCTACCACACACTAAAGTACCTCCCACCTCCATCACTCGAGCCCTCGCCAGGCTACATTGGCTCCCTATCACACACTAAACTACCGCCCCATCACTCCAGACCTCGCCAGGCTCCACTGGTTTCCTATCATCAAACGGATCTATTTCACGATCATCTCCCTCGTTTTGAAATCTTTTCATGCCCTGGCATCTCGCCATCTCTCCGACCTGCTTACTCACCCAACGCACTACCTCCACTCAACTGACTTGTCCCTCGTGCTCTAAATTCCACCATCAGTGGCAGCCACTCCATCCTGAACCACTGACCGCTCTCTGATGGCCTTACCTCCTGCTTCCCCAGTTTCAGGACGCTCTCTTTTCACAGATTTTTCCACACGAGCTGACTCTGATGCACAATTTGAAGAAGCTGGTGAACAATGACTGGGTGAGAGTCTGAGAGAGTAGCCTCTCCTTACAGCACCACACACTCCCTGCACCAATGCTGTGTGTGTACGTGAATGTGTGTGTGTGGTGTGTATGTACGCGTGTAAGTATGCATGTGTCCACATCATTTTGGCTCACTGTGTGTCTGCCCATAAAATATACAGGAAAATCACTTTACAGTGAAGCGCATTGAGACGTTTGAAAGTGATTAGGTGGTGCATCAAATGTAAGGCTTATTATTCTGTTCTAACCCGTGTGTTACCTGCTGCAGTGTGCTGGAGCTGTGGTGATGACACTGACCAAGACTGGGGCATTGGGTTCCTCCCACTTGTCTCATCTACCCCACCATCTGCTTAGAAAGGTGAGCATTCTGTGCCCGGATTGACTGAAGCTCCTCCCAAACCTCACTGAGAGCCCAGCTACTCACTCGCAGAGGGAGGCCTAAGGGTCGTTGTTGCAAATCCAGTCGCTTTCACACATCAGGTCACCGTTCTTCATCGCTTGTCACAGTTCCATCCCTGCGCCCTATACTTTGGAACTCCATCCTGGAGACCCTCTGCCTCACCACCTACATACCACAGTTCTTATGCCTCATTCCCTCCATCCCACAATCCCTCTGCCTCGCTCCCTCCATCCCATAGTTCCTCTGCCTCGCCTCCCTCAAGATACGTCTCAAGACCCTCCTCTTTGACTCTGACTTTGGTCACCCTCCCTGCCATCCGATTTGGGACCATACACTGACTTCAGTGTCTTGAGACGTCCTCCACACATGAAACACACTGTGCGCGTGTATTTTGTTTCTGTTGCATCTTCTGCTCATGACTGACACTGTTCCCCTCTATCTCTCTCCTTTCTCTCCCCGCAACACACTGTAACCTCTGCAGGAAGGCTTTGATACTTTGGACCCTTTTGTTCCAATCGAAGTTGGTAATTACAGTGAGAAGGAGTTTGAAGGCTGCTATCAGTACTATGTGGAACGCAAGTGGATCCAGCATGAGAAAGGTAAGGAGGGAGGGATTAGTGTGGGGTTTGGGGACAAAGTTATTTACTCCTTGTCTCCTCTCTGGTTCTTTTGACACCAGTCAGTAGTTTCCCCGCATTTACTTGATGCAAAGGCTCTCCGAACTTTGAAAACCAGAATCAGAGAAGCCTTGTGTAATACTGTTGTACAGTGCAGAGAGCTGGGATTGTTGGGATTCATTCCGCCTCCTCACAGACTAATTATCTGACTGCCTTTCCTCGCGCCCACAGCTCACACGGAGGAGGGGAAACAGGAGCTGCTTTTCTTGTGCAACTACAATCCAGGAATGATGGATCGAGTCTGCAGCTTCCTCTGAGCCCTGGAGCAGAAGGAACCTGTCCGTTTGCTACATTCTCTATTTCTCTCTTGTCGACCGGAGCAATGGGCCCTGGATGTGGCCACGTTTGCCCGTCCATCAGTCGGCATTCTGCTCCACCAGCCACAGAGGCCAATGCTGATCACTGCCTGGCTCACCCAATCAGCAGTCACTCCCTATCAGCCTGACATGAGATGTAATGTGACCTTGTGAAGTCTGGCCTGGGCTGGGAGAGCCGTCTCTACCTTACAGACTGCAATGAACGTTATGTTCACTCTTTAATGGATCTCAACTTCAGCAACTGGGTAACTACTACTGGTCTGCAGTAAACGCAGTGCCTGATATCTCAACGTCTCTTTCACACTGGTCATGTTTCAAGCCCTCTGAGACCCTGCGTGCAGGAATCTATACAAGTACAAGTGGTTCTCGTCTCAACAACAGCAAATGACATTTGTATCCTGCCTCTCATGTCAGGAGGATGTGAGCGGATGTCAAGGCTAGTTTGTTTCAATGGAAACCATTTCAACCCTCATTTTCCGAATGAGCAAGGTAAATGAAAAATATGTTATATGTCAGAGTGAATACGAAAATGTTGTGAATGTTGATACGGCAGCAGTGAGAGTGTGAAAGATGTGACAAAAGAGAGAAGGGACTGAAAGCGAGTCCTTCCTCCCCTTCGCGTGTCCTGGCACTGGCCACTTACCGTTGCGTATTAAAAAATGGCAAAAACTCTCAAGTGACGAAAGAGGCCTGTTTCAGAGATCTGTCTCATGACTTTTTCATGTCTGCGCCCCCCTACCCCCCCACCCTCCACACCACTTCTGAATCCAACCTCCAACTGAGAATCAAACCTTGACTGCCCAGCACTTTGGGAGGCCCTCCAGATGTGAAAGCTGCTGTGGATATGCTGTTCACACATTGTCACTGTTGTAGTCACCTGGGCAGTGAGCACTACCAACAACACAATGACATTCCTAGACTGTCT
This sequence comes from Hydrolagus colliei, assembly GCA_035084275.1. Classification (NCBI taxonomy): domain Eukaryota; kingdom Metazoa; phylum Chordata; class Chondrichthyes; order Chimaeriformes; family Chimaeridae; genus Hydrolagus; species Hydrolagus colliei. The sequence goes on from CM068769.1 coordinate 851,973, forward strand.
ATCATGTCGGGGGGACGTCTTATGTCTACACTTATGAGACAACATATTGAGACTACACTTTGAGACTACAAAGCGTCAGATATATTTCTGGCTCCCACTCATCCTACAATCGTTTACCAACACACCTGACAATGTATCCTGTGGAACACTTTGGAACACCCGCCTGATATGAAATTGCACTAGATAGAATTATTATTATTATCATCCATTGGTGCTCCCACTCCCTACCTCACTCCCACCCTCGCCCGTCTCCACTGGCTCCCATCACCCACAGGATCCAATTCTAGTTCCTTGTCCTCACTTTCAAGGCCATTCACGGCCTTGCTCCCGCCTATCTGTCTGACCTACTGTCTCCCTATCACTCCATTCAGCGGACTCAGGCCTGCTCTGCGTTCACCGCCCTAACCGCCCAACCATCGGCGGCCGGGCTTTCAGCCTCTGCTCCCACACTGTGGAACTCCATCCCACAGTCCCTCCCCCTCACTTCCTCCCTTTCCTCCTTCAAGGCCGGTCTCATGACCTTCATCTTCGATCACGGCTTTGGCTTCCCCACTAACTCTTCCCCCTCTCCCACTCTCCTTCCCCGTTCCCCTACTTCGACCCTCCCCCACCCCCCGGCTCGGGTCCCGACCAGAACGTTCAGGGCTTTGGGACGTCCTCCCTACATGAAAGACGCTCTATAAGTGCAATTTTGTTGTTGTTGTTGTTTCGCTGTAATGTTAACAGGATCCCCTGCCCTCCCAGGTCTCCTGGTGATGAGCCAGGGCTGGGGCTGTGCTGTCATCAGCAGCGAGAGACAGAGAGAGAGAGATGTGCCCTGGATATACAACAACACAATGACTTTGTCTAGTGCTTTTCATGTCATGTGGGGAGGAGGTCCTGACTGGCTCGGAAACCAGGAGAGAGAGAGAGAGAGAGAGAGACCACCTGAGGAGGTCACACCTGGGGCAGGGTGTGGCTGATTGAACACTGGTGGCGTGACCCAGAGGCCAACCAACGTTGAACGGGAGCCTGACTGAGGGTGGAGTGTGCACACCAAAGATGGTAGACTACCAAGATCGCTCACTCTGACACAAACACATACGATTCGGTGTAGTACACAATGGAGCGAAACGTCCACCATTTTAATGCGCGGTTTTGAGTTCGGAGAGAGCGGCTGACACTGCTCATTCTATCTCTTCCCCTCAGGTTAGTCTCTCTCACACTCACACACACTCTCACACAAAGTCAGACTCACACTCAAGACACACACACACACTCACACTCAGACACTCACACACACTTCACACTCAAGACACTCACATACACACTCACACTCAGACACTCACATACACTCTCACACTCAGACACACACACACTCATACTCTAAGACACACACACACTCTCACCCTCAGACACTCACACGTACACTCTCACACTCAAGACACTCCATACACTCACGCACATGCTCACACATACTCAAACACACACGCAGACACACACATTCTCACACTCAGGCACTCACACACTCTCACACTCAAGACATCACACTCACACATTCACACACACAATCTCACACTCAGACACACACTCACTCTCAGACACTCGCTCTCACACACTTTCTAAATCTCAGTCTGTCTCTGTCTCTCTCACACACTCTCAGTCTCTCACAAACACTCACACACACTCTCTGTCTCACACGAGTGTGTCTCTCTCTCTCAGTCCCTCTCTGTGTTTCTGAGTCCCAGGGGGTCAGACATTGTCTGTATCTTACGAACCCGCAAGTCACAGAATATCAATTTAACTCACTCTGTCCTGAGGTAAACACGGTAGCCCTCGGCTCACTCTCAATAGCCAGTCTCTCTCTGTGTGTGTGTCTCAGTCTCTCTCTCTCTGTGCCACAGTCTCTCTCTCTCTGTGTCTCAGTCTCTCTCTCTGTGTGTGTCTCAGTCTCTCTCTCTGTGTCTCAGTCTCTCTCTCTCTGTGTCTCAGTCTCTCTCTCTGTGTGTGTCTCAGTCTCTCTCTCTGTGTGTGTCTCAGTCTCTCTCTCTCTGTGTCTCAGTCACTCTCTCTCTGTGTCTCAGTCTCTCTCGCTCTGTGTGTGTCTCAGTCTCTCTCTGTGTCTCAGTCTCTCTCTCTGTGTGTGTCTCAGTCTCTCTCTCTCTCTGTGTCTCAGTCTCTCTCTCTCTGTGCCTCAGTCTCGCGCTCTCTCTCTCTCTGTGCCTCAGTCTCTCTCTCTCTCTCTCTGTGTGTCTCAGTCTCTCTCTCTCTCTCTGTGTGTGTCAGTCTCTCTCTCTCTCTGTGTCTCAGTCTCTCTCTCTGTGTGTCTCAGTCTCTCTCTCTCTGTGTCTCAGTCTCTCTCTGTGCCTCAGTCTCGCTCTCTCTCTCTCGCTCTCTGTGCCTCAGTCTCTCTCTCTCTGTGTCTCAGTCTCTCTGTGCCTCAGTCTCTCTCTCTCTCTGTGTGTCTCAGTCTCTCTCTCTCTCTGTGTCTCAGTCTCTCTCTCCCTGTGTGCCTCAGTCTCTCTCTCTGTGTGTCTCAGTCTCTCTCTCTCTAACTGTGTCTCAGTCTCTCTGTGCCTCAGTCTCTCTCTCTCTCTGTGTGTCTCAGTCTCTCTCTCTCTCTCTGTGTCTCAGTCTCTCTCTCTGTCTCTCTGTGTCTCAGTCTCTCTCTCTCTCTGTGTCTCAGTCTCTCCCTCTCTCTCTCTGTGTTTCAGTCTCTCTCTCCCTGTGTGTCTCAGTCTCTCTCTCTCTCTCTGTGTCTGAGTCTCTCTCTCTGGTGCAGCTGGGGGACCTGACCCCGCCCACTCTCCCTGAGCTGAGTGGGCGGGGACAGCGCCGGGCTGCGCGCGCCACACAGTGACGGAATAGAGTGGGCGCGGGGGGGGGGAGGGTGAGGTGAGTGACCAATCAGGATGCGGGAAGTGAAGGGATTTCCGCCGCGGGATATGCAACCGATCATAGTCAAAGGGGGGGGGGGGGGGGGGTGGCGGGAGTCAGTGAGGCTGGAGCGCGCGCAGCGGGGTGACGGTTGGAAGCGGCGGTTGGGAGAGAGAGGGGAGGAGGGGGGGAGGGGGAGGTGTGGCCGCCATGGTCAGTGTGTGGAGGGAGGTGTTGACTGTGCAGCTCGGCCATTACAGCAACTTCGTGGGCTCCCATTGGTGGAACATTCAGGGCTCCCATTGGTGGAACATTCAGGTCAGAGGCTGTGGGGGGGGTGATGAGGGGGGGAGGAAGGTGATGAGGGGGGGAGGGGCAAGGGGAGGAAGGTGATGATGGGGGGAGGGGGAGGAAGGTGATGAGGGGGGAGGAAGGTGATGAAGGGGGGAGGTGGAGGAAGGTGATGATGGGGGGAGGGGGAGGAAGGTGATGAGGGGGGAGGAAGATGATGAAGGGGGGAGGTGGAGGAAGGTGATGAGGGGGGCAGGGGGAGGAAGGTGATGAGGGGGGGAGGGAGAGGAAGGTGATGAGGGGGGGAGGGGGAGGAAGGTGATGAGGGGGGAGGGGGAGGAAGGTGATGAGGTGGGAGGGCGAGGAAGATGGTGATGGGCCGGGAGGGGGAGGAAGATGGTGAGGGGGGGAGGGGGAGGAAGGTGATGACGGGGGGAGAGGGAGGAAGGTGATGAGGGGGGAGGGGGAGGAAGGTGATGAGGGGGGAGGGCGAGGAAGATGGTGAAGGGCGGGGAGGGGGAGGAAGGTGATGAGGGGGGAGGGGGAGGAAGGTGATGAGGGGGGGAGAGGGAGGAAGGTGATGAGGGGGGAGGGCGAGGAAGATGGTGATGGGCCGGGAGGGGGAGGAAGATGGTGAGGGGGGGAGGGGGGAGGAAGGTGATGACGGGGGGAGAGGGAGGAAGGTGATGAGGGGGGAGGGGGAGGAAGGTGATGAGGGGGGAGGGCGAGGAAGATGGTGAAGGGGAGGTGAGGGGGAGGAAGGTGATGAGGGGGGAGGGGAGGAAGGTGATGACGGGGGGAGAGGGGAGGAAGGTGATGAGGGTGGAGGGAGAGGGAGATGGGAAGGGCGGAAGAGGGAGCGAGGAAGGGGAGAGGGAGGAAGGTGATGATGGGAGGGGGAGGAAGATGGTGAGGGGGGGAGGGGGAGGAAGGTGTTGCGGGGAGGGGTGTGTGTTATGCAGTGTTGTGGGTGGGGAGGGGAGCTGGCCGGGAGTTGGGCAGTGAGGGGGGGAGGTGTTGGTGACATGGACAGAGCAGTGAACACTGTGTGTGTGTCTCGCGTGCAGGACTCTGACCTGGGCTGTGAGGAGCAGCTGAAGACCCTCAGTGTGAGATCAGTCGCCATGTTCTATTCCGAGAGGGACAGACCCGGCTTGGCCACAACACGTACACACCTCGCCTCATTCTCCTGGACCTCAGAGGTACAGCTCAGCCTGGAGCCCTCTCACCTCTAACCCTGAGCTGGGAGTGTGGACACACAGTGTAGAGGGAGCTTTTCTGTGTCTCTAACCCTGAGCTGGGTGTGTGGACAGACAAACAGTGTAGAGGGGGCTTTACTGTGTTTCTAACCCTGAGCTGGGAGTGTGGACAGACAGACACACAGTGTAGAGGGAGCTTTACTGTGTGTGTAACCCTGACCTGCGGTAACTGATGTGTGTGTTTCAGGAAGTCTGAACAGTCTAGGGGAGGCAGACAGAGCCCACAGTGGCATGGTGAGGCCTGTGGGCACATCTCACACTTCTCTGTGTGTGGGTGGGTGGGTGGGGATCAGTGACAGGAATAGAAACCTAATGCAAAGAAACAACAACAACATACACTGGTAAACCGCCTGCCACCTCGAGGGTCTGGAGCCGGGCTTTGAAGGAGATGAGGGAGGGGGGGAGAGGGGACTGCTGGATGGAGTTCCAGAGGGTGGGGGCAGAGAGGAGGAAAGCTCGAGCGCTGAGGGTGGGACGGACTGGGCCTGGTGGAGCAGCCAGAGCCCACTGAGCGGAGGTGGGGAGCGGGCAGGTGGGTGAGATGATGCAGCTGTAGTTTTGTGAACGTAAGGGCGGTCTCTCTCTCTCGCTCTCACACTGTATCTCTCTGTCCTGCCAGGGAGGGGGGCGTTTCAGTGCACGAGGAAGAGCCAGTCCAAAAGAACCGATTCCTGCGTGATCTGGACAGACGTGATGTGAGCAGCCCATTTACTGCCGTGGTCTTTGTGTTTGTGTTTGACACGACAGCTGATGTGTACAGCAACGTCCTGCAGACAGCCACGGCTCTCAACACACGATTGTATCTGTGGCATTCTCGGCCAACAAGGCCGTACGCAGGGGGGGTGCGACGGGTGCGTACGCACCCCCCCAAATTATAAAAGGTCCACATTTTCCGGGGTAGAGAATTGCATTTTTTTATCAAATTTAAATACCAAGTAAATTTATTGAACATTTGTGCAACAATCAGTTCTTCAAAACTATGTATAAATTATAAACACACATCTTTGAATGATTTAGTATTAATATAAAATTATCGAGTCGCACACCAGAATCGGCGTCTACCCCAAAACATACCGCGTCGATAGACCAGTCCATGACGCGGCGAGTCTGTGACTCGTGATTGGATAAACATTGGCGCCAAGACTCAAATCCATCCTCGTTTGGAAATCATCCCGTAAACAGCCACAAGGGGCAGCACCACTTCTGGAAGTTAAAATCATCCTTTCATCTGATCACCGTAAGTAAAAATGACTCAAGTTTTGAGAGGTGTGACTGTAATGCTAGCAAACAATGACAACATATTTACAAGCTTCTGAGAAATTAAAGCTTTTGAGAACCCAACAAAAAAGTTATATGTGTCTGGACGGGAATGCCTATCTTTAAAAAAGATACTCATGGACGTAGGCCTATGCTTTAGCGCCTATTCCACGTGGTGTGTCAATCGGAAATCATCCCGTATACAGTCACTACATAAAAAGGTAGCACCACTTTGTGGAAGCTGAAATCGTATTTTAATCTGATAATGTTAGCAATTGATAATAGTGCCTTAGTACATTGTCAGACAGCTCAGAGCGCTTCACAGAACGTACTGTAAAGTGGCCAGTTTTTGCCCAGGGTTGTCCCACAAACACCGATGGAGTGAGTCACCGATTTTATTTGGGGGCGTTTGTTGGCCAGGACAACAGGAGAGAGACTTCCCTCCGCTTTTCGAGTAGTGTCAGAGGATCTTTTCACATCCATCTGAACAGACGGATCAGACCTCGGTTCAGCATCTCAACCAAAAGAACAGAGCCTCTAACAATGGACCCCCCCCACCCACAGACAGCACCACATTGAAGTGTCAGCTTCCTCTGTGTGATACCGAGTGCCGACGTGGGGTTTGAACCCACAACTTTCTGACTCAGAGGCCAGAGTGCTATTCACTGTGCCAGGCGACTCGCCAGGTGATGCTGCTGTCTTCTATCACCTGTGGGAAACTTTCTTTCCCTCCTACTCAGTGCCTCTGAATCTGAAGACATTCCCAAGGTGGAGGTTGCATATCTGACTGATTGACAACTGAGATTTCTTTTCAGGGTTTGTGGCAGTGTCACGTAATTGGCTATAACTTAAAGGATTGTTAACCTGCACCTGTTAGAGTTGAGGTCCCCAGAACTGCTGCCTCACACCAGCGGGATATAAAGGACAGTGCAGTCGAGTCTGCAAAGCAACAGCTCTTCCTACACAAATCTCTTCAACGTGACTCCTCTGAAAGTCACTCTTTCTCTCTTTGAATAATAATATAATCCGTGCATTTCATGTAGCGAGGTAGGTTAGGGTCGGTCTACCTCGTGTTCTGTGACCGTGCAATGGTTCCCATAGGATAGTAGCACTATGGACAGTTTCCTCCCGGCTTCTCCAGCTATGTCCGCTAAACCTAAGACGCCTCTGCGGTAATGTCTGTGATACCAGTGTGGTAGTGTACCATATAGCTCACTATTTGTCAGATGCTGTCGCCAGTAAACGTTCAGGGCGTCTCTTAGAAGCCTGGTATATACCTGACGAGTCACCTAATCTCCTGGTTTGCCTAAGTGTCCAGCATTCTGCTCCGTATAGGAGCGACTTTCAGCCCTCGCGTTAATGCACATTCATTATAATATGGAAATCGATATTGGTAGAGCGGTTGACGTATTGGCTTCAAAGCGACCGAGGCGTCTCGGATATGGAACGCTATTAAATAATTAATTTCCCCTCCCTTATTTTTTCAAGTATTTTTTCGTCAGATCAGTATTGCTCGATGCCTTTCATTTTGATTCTAAATAAATAAATAAAAACTAACTACACTATTGCTCACAGTTCAACGATATTTTCAGGATAATGCTGATAACAGGCTTGTAACACGTGTGAATTAACTGTTTGACACTGATTTTCAGTTTCTGTATATTTTCTTGTCTTTTATAAAATTTGCTTTGCTGGAATATCTGAGCACATCATTCATACTTTACTCTTACATTATTGTTCATTACAGTCCGAAAGAAATTTAGTCTTAGGATAACAATGCAGAACAACTTATTAATTACCGTCAATCTGTAGTTTATGATCATTTTCTCTATACGCATACATTTATCAAGCATTCGTCATTGTACTGTGTTAATTGGATTGTAATTTACTTTATCGTTCGCATTCCTTACATCATCGAGTCAACAATCGTGTTTGCTTTTATCGGCGAACACATTCGACCTTCCCAATTAGACACGGACTACCGGGGAAAATATAAACACTGAATAAATAATGATGCTCTTAAACACCAAGGGCATGAAACATTTACCGTTCATATTGGATCTTCTGAACCGATTAAATAAGACCTCAAACTGTGTAAAACGTCGGAGCCTCGAGGGGGCCTCGGGGGCAGCCCGCAAGCCGCGGCCATTGTTGGTCCCATCACTAGCAATTCGCACCCCCCCAAAAAAAATCCTGCGTACGGCCCTGGCCAAGACACTGTCTGTTTTCCTGAGGTTGTTGGTGTTTTATTTTGAGGGATTATTATCAGACGTGTGTGTCTCTGTGTGTGTGAGTGAGTGTGTGTGTGTATGAGCGTATGTGAGTGTGTGTGAGTGAGTATGTGTGTGTGTGTGAGTGAGTCTGTACGTGTGTGTGTGTGTGTGTAGTAAGGAAGCGTGCTGAAGGTTTTGCCCTGAGCTGCCGGGAGTGTACCCCAGTCTCTGGTTTGTAATAATGATACCACAACAATAATAATGAATAATGAATAACAACAATATGTTTTTGCCATCCACAAATATACCGTCAACTCACCTGACAGTATATTCTATGAAGCGCGTTGGGACACAGTCTACAACAACTTCGATATATATAGCGCCCTCCACGCCAGACGGCGTCTCAGAGAGCTTTCAGTCGAGACAATCTGCAAGGATTAGTTTATTATATAATAATCACAATAATACATAATGAAGCTCCTGTGGCTCAGTGGTTAGAGCACTTATCTTGCACGGTTGGGAGACCAAGCTGTGGAGAGCTGTGTTCGAATCCAGGCAGGTCAGGGTGAAACCTTGAGCAAGTTTCCTTGCTCCGCACACACGCCTAATATTAATCCCTCCAAAAAAAAAACACAATAATAAAATCGGTCGTTTCAATCCACGACTGTGTGGGGGACACTGCTGTGCGCAATTGGCTGCCGCGATTCGCCCACAAATATACAGTCAATTCACTTTACAGTATATTCTGTGAAGCGCTTTGGGACATCGATAAGATGTGAAAAGTCACCTTATTTTTGATTATTCTTGTTTTGTTAACATTATTGCTTTTGTTTATTGTTGATTTTGTTTATTGTTGTTGTTTGATTTCCCCCCCACCGCCCGCCTCTTCTTCCCTTACTCCCTTTCCCTACTTAACAATATAATAATACCCACAGTGATAATAATAATCTAGTGTATCTCAAAGGGCTTCGGGGACACACTATAATTTGTGGGCGCTCGGTGGCGCAAGAGTTTATGTTGACATTTGTGCACTCGTTACCTGCCTCATTGTGTCTGTGTGTCCGACAGAGCCAACCACACACAGACAGGAACCTGAACAGCAGACCATTTCGGGCAGAGCAAAGTGAGTGACAACAACAAGTTACATTTGCACTGCGCTTTTCACATCAGGACGTCCTGAGGCGCTGGACAAACAGAGATTTGAACCCAAGCTGGGGGCTGGGTTAGGAGGAGTGGAAGGTGGGGTTAGGAGGGTGACCAAAGGTGCGGTCGAATAGGAGGATCTTGAGACACGCCTTCAAGGAGGCAAGGGAAAGGGCGAGGTTGAGTGACCGGGATGGTGTTCCAAACGATCAGGGTAGAGGGGCTAATGGTGGAGCTGGGATGGGCGGGTATGTGGAGCAGCCCATCTTGAGGTTACACAGTGTATGAGGGTCTGGAGTAACTTCGCCTTGTCTCCCCAGGAGCCGTGCCTCAGAGAGTGGACTTGTCACAGAGAAGCTATCAGTTAGAGGACAGTGTCATCGTGTGGTCTGACTACCTGCGGGTTCACTTACACCCAAAGTCTGTTAGTGTTGTCCATCAGTACAACCATGAGGGGTGAGTTAGCACTGCACACAGCTCAGTGTGTCACAACCCTCCTTCCTTCAGACCAATTCCTCTCTCCCACAGCAAACAAACAAACAAAACTTACATTTATATAGCGCCTTTCACGTCGACAGGACATCCCAAGGTGCTGTACAGTCAGGTAGGACAAGAGCAGGGTGGGAAGGATCAGGGCAGGATAAAGTATAGTAGGAAAAGTAACTGTATTAGTGGGCGAAACGCGGCAGCCAAATTGCGCACAGCAGTGTCCCACAATCAGTCACGGAAGTGGGACTAGGGGCAAAAGGGGGTACAGAAGCAAAAGGGGAGGGGTCGAGGCAGGGGAAAGAAAGGCAGGAAACTTGTGGGCGAAACGCGGCAGCCAAATTGGGCACAGCAGTGTCCCCACAAAGAATCGCGAAAATGGGGCCAGGGAGAAAGGGGGAAAAGAGGGTAAGGGGGGAGAGGGAGGGAAAGGTGGGATGGGTTAGGGAGGAAGAGGGGGGAGAAAGGGGGGCAAGGAAGAGAGGGAGGGAAAGATGGGTGGGGGCAAGATCAGGAAGAGGGAGGGAAGGGGAAAGGAGCGAGGGAAGAAGAAGATGGGGGCAGGGATGGGGGGAATCAAACAACAATAATAAACAATAATAAACAAAAGCAATAATATTAACAACAAAAACAGCAACAAACAATAACCAACAATCGTCCAGCAACCACTCCCTGTCCTCGCCGCCCGCCAGACGATCCCTGAGATGGCGGGGGGGGGGAAAAAAACACACACACACACACACACACACTCTGTGCTGCTTGTCTAGTGCAGTGCTGGGGGGAGCCCTGTATAGTCAGAGTCGCTGCCCTCGGGTAAAATGTCAAACTGACACAGATCTCCCGGAAAGATTCTCACTCACGGCTCTTTTGGAAAAGAGCAGAGAGTTTCTCTCTCCCGCTCGCCTGCCCACATCACGGCTGTCTGTGGGGACATCGCTGCACAAACTGTATCCCTGGCACCACTTTGAGGCATCTCAGCCACATGCTAAGGTGTGTATCATGATAAGCTGTGATATTATATATTATTATTGTGGTGAAAAGCCTGTGTTTTTTTGGCAGAGACTCTGAACGCTTCAAAGCCTTTGGCCAGGGGTAGAGGCTGTTCCAAGACCCTGCTTTTCCTGGATGACTTTGAAGATCGGCTTCACTTCTACGTGGAGGAATGTGATTACCTGCAGGTAGAGAAACCTTCGCTGGGGCCCACTTTAATAATAATAATAAAATAATAATCCTGGAGTCTGATATCACGGATTTTCACGTCTTCTAGACTGTGTCTCAAAGCGCTACTGTAAAGTGAATTGACTGTGTATATTTGTGGGCGAAACGTGGCAGCCAATTGCGCACAGCAGCGTCCCCCCCCACCCCCCCCCACACAAAAACACAGTCTTGAAATTACCAATTTATTATTGTGTTTTTTTGAGGGATTGTTATTAGGTGTGAATGTGTGTGATGTCTGTGTGTGAGTAGAGTAAGATACATGCCCAAGTTTGCACCCTGACCTGCCTGGATTCGAAACACAGGTCTCACGCTTGTAAGGGCGAGCGAGTGCTCTAACCATTGAGCTAAAGCGACTTTCCTGTGTGTAGCTCCCAGCCCACTGATTATTATACCTGTGTGTGTGTGTCTCGACTCTCTCTGGCAGGAGATGCAGCCCACAGTGTATTATAGCCTGTGACTGTGTGTGTGTGTGTGTGTGTGTCTCTGGCAGAAGATCCAGCCCACAGAGTATTATAATATGACTGTGTGTGTGTGTGAGTGAGACTCTGTGTGTGTGTGTGTCTCTCTCTCTCTCTCTAGCAGGAGATCCAGCCCACAGAGTATTATAATGTGACTGTGTGTGTGTGTGACTGTGTGTCTCTCTCTTTCTCCTGGCAGGAGATCCAGCCCACACAGTATTATAATGTGACTGTGTGTGTGTGTGTCTCTCTCTCTCTGGCAGGAGATCCAGCCCACACAGTATTATAATGTGACTGTGTGTGTGTCTCTCCTCTCTCTCTCTGGCAGGAGATCCACGCCCACAGAGTATTATAATGTGACTGTGCTGTGTGTGTGGTGTCTGGCAGGGCTTCCACCTGCTGTGTGACCTGCAGGACGGCTTCAGTGGGGCAGCGTCAAGCTGTTGCAGCTGCTGAAGGATGAGTTCGGGGGACGGGGAATATTTAGCAGTGGAGTGGCCCCCACCTCACACTCAGAGACAGTGAGTACAGACCCAGTGTCGTGTTAACAGTCTCTAGTCCCCGCTTCCCGAGCCAGTCAGGTCCACAGTATATCCAGGACTTTCTCTCTCTCTCTCTCTCTCATACAGCCCCAGCCCTGGCTCATCAGCAGGACCTGGTGGGGAGAAAATGGGAGGGAGGGGGGGTGGGATAATCGAGCCAGAAGCCAGAGTTGGATTAAGGAGGGCTACGGTGGGGAATAGAGCTGGGAGGGAGATTGGATAGGGAGGGTGTGATTGTGAATGTGGTGGGGGGGGGCTGTTAATGATTTATTCCCCTCCCCCAGAGTCATGTGAAGGATATTTACCGGCTGCTGAACACTGTCATGGGGATTGTGCACTTGTCCAACCACAGCTCCATCTTCTGCCCGCTCTCCCTCAATGAGAATCTGTTGAGACGACGGTCGGCTTCCCCCGCCAGCTTCCCTCACCTGCTCTATAACGTTAGTCCTTCCCCAGCTCTGTACCTGACACTGTACCCTCTCTCCACACTGTGTGTCTGTCCAACCAACCAACCGACCAATCTCCCAATACAATTCACCGTTCCAGCAACCGGATCTCATACCGTAGCCATGCGGCACACTCCCGGTTTGCTCACTTTGCGCATTGCGTGCAATGCGTGCGCACTTATTAAACTTACCGAACACTGGAACTTTTATTTAACCATAATTTGACCGAGTGCGCTGGAATGCTTTATTGGTAAAATATCCATACAATATTCTGTAATTATTTAGCCTATTATTAATATGGTACGTTTTAAAATAAGTAAATTTTTTGCGAAGGTTTTTCGGCAACTTGCCGCTAGAAAATCCGGCGTGTTCAATTAACCGGCATCGGTCAGGTCCTGAGGGTGCCGGATAACAAAGTTTTACTGTATATTATGTTTGTGACCAGGCCTCTGTGAATTACCACAGCAGTGCTGTGCTGGCAAGTGCCCTGGACACCCTGACTCTGTCTCAACGGCTCTATGCGTCCAACCTCTCCCTGTTCCAGCTCGCCAACGCTTTCAACGTCTCGGGGTGCGGGGGGGGGGGGGGGGGGGGGGGGGGGAAGGTATAGCGCAGACTCCAGCGCAGGCACGTCTCAGGCTCTGTGTCCTGTGTGTCCCTCACTCTGTTCATAGAGAAACTCATTGGCTTATCCCATGCCCCCAAAACATACAGTCACTGCACTTTATGTTATATTCTGTGAAGCGCTTGGAGATGTCTTGAAGACGTGATAAGACGCTGAAATGCCAGGATTATTATTACCCTGTCCTACTCCACTGAGAGAACACACTACAGGACTCTAGGCCACATCCATCACCCAGGCTTTCAGCTAAACTAACTTGTCTTTTTCCTTCTGCATCTGTGTGTGTCTCTATCTGTCTCTATCTCTCTCTGTCGCTCTCTTTCTCTCCCTGTCGCTCTCTCGCGCTCTCTCTCTCTCTCTCTGTCGATCTCTCTTCTCGTCTCTTTCTCTGTCACTGTCTCACTCTCTCTCTCTGTCGCTCTCTTCCTCTCTGTCGCCTCTCTTTCTCTCTCTGTTGCTCTTTTCCTCTCTCTCTCTCTCTCTCTCTCTCTCTCTCTGTCACTCTCTCACTCTTTCTCTCTGTCACTCTCTCACTCTCTCAGATGGTCACAGCCTCTGCCTCACTCGCCATTCCGCTGGTGGAGGCAGCTACTTGCTGGACACACTGTCAAGTCACCAGGTGGAGGTGCCCTGCAGGCCTATGGTCCCCGTGGGGGGTGCTGAGGGACTCCAGGTGCTGTCTCTCAGTCTGTGGTGCTGAGAGGCATCAGCAGAGAGCAGCAGGTCAGATGAGCAGGGCAGAGCACAAGCCTTCAGTGACACAGAACCTTAACCACTTGCCCTTAGGCTGCAGAAGCACAAATCAAAGAGATTTCTGTTGGCAAATAATATCTGGGATAGATACAGTGCATAGTTTTGTGACCCCACATGTCCAGTGACTGCTACGATTCCTGTGTGCAAGGTCAACTGGGTGGACCTCGGTCTTCTTTCATCTACAAACTGTTATGTTCTTATATTTATGTCATATAAGATAGGGAGTTGGAGCCCTGGCCTTGCCCGCTCGCAAACCACAGTCCAGTAACTCAGTGGTTAGAGCCCTCGCCTTACAAGCGAGGGAACCTAGGTTCAATTCCCACCAAGTAAGAGAGAGGACCTGGGTTTAATTCTTGGTCTGGTCAGGTCAGGACAAAATCTTAGGCAAGTTTCCTTACTCCACACACAGACATGCGTGCCTCTGTTTAGCAGCAGTTAGTTGAAACCCGCTTGTTATTGGATTAGATCTGGGTGTAATAGTCCCCTGAAATGTGAGCTGGGTGGGAGCTGACTCTGTACTGACTCTCTGACTTACCCTCCTGACCTGCAGTAACCTGCCCCCGGGAGAGAAACCCCCTCTGTCTTACATACCTGCCCCTCAGGAGAGGATGTGCTCCACAAATACATCTACAGCTATTTCCCAGCCACACTCAGGTATGTCACGTCTGCTGTGTGTGTGTAATCACGACTGTGTGTGTGTGTGTGTACTCAATGGTGTATGTGCGTGTGTGGACTAGGGCCCGGCCGATATATCGGAGTATATCCCGATATAATTTCGTATCGATATGGCAATATCGGAATCATAAAATATATCGATACATCGAGAAAAATTAGATGTATGCGCAAATATCGATATATCGTGTCTGGCGATATATCAACTATATCGGTATAATGCGGACTTTTCCAATTTACCTTGTCGATATCCGAATGCACGCGCACACCAGAATGTGCGCGCGATGTGCAAGACAAAAAAAAAACCTACGATAATAGATATATCGATATATAAATTAACATATGTATAGTATATCGATATATCGGTGCATATGGGCAAACCGATATATCGATATCGGAACATTTCCATCTCGATGGAGCCTAGTGTGGACTCACTGGTGTGTTTGTGCTGTGTGTGCTCACTCATATATGTGTGTGAGTTAGGGTCCGGCGATATATCAATATATCGGTTATATCCGATATAATTTTGATAGTTCGATATTCTGATATAGACATTCCAGAAAACATTGATATACCGAAAAATCGATATATACGAAAATCGGAATGCGCGCGCACTGAACTACAAGACCCAGAATGCTCATCTCTATACACAATGCACAGACCGAGGTGCAAGCCATATTGTATTCATAGTCCTCAAATACAATATACAGGTATGCAAGGGGTGAGGGGAGAGAGACGAGGGGTTGAGGGGAGAGGGCGAGACTGTGGTGGGGGGGGGGGGGGAGGGGGGGAAGAGCAGAGAGAACGGAGGGGTGGGCGGGCGGGGGGGGATGTGATACTATATAGATAGAGATGCGAGGGATGTGAGAGAGGAGGTACACAGAGACACAGAAAAACACAGAGGTGGAGAGAGTGAGTGTGAGAGACCACAGAGAGAGAAAGTTATTTACCTCCTGAGTAGATAGGCCCCGAATGCACGGGCATGCGCAGTACGAAGATATCGATATATTGGTATATCGCGATATGAACCTGTCAATATATCTAAATCGGAAAAATTTCCATGTCGACAGACCCTAGTGTGAGTACTCAACTGTATGTGTTGTGTGTACTCACTGATTATGTGTGTATATGTACACTCACTGGTATGTATTTGTGTGTGCACTCAGTGATTGTGTGTGTATATACTCACTGGTTGTGTGTGTTTGTGTTACTCACTGATTGTGTGTGTACCGTAAATATCCGCGTATAAGGCACACTTTTTTGCACGTCGGAAGATCTCTAAAGTTGGTGGTGCGCCCTGTACGCAGGTACAAGAAATTTGAGCCTCGGAAATGGGAGAGGGGGCGGCCGGCGCACTGTCAGCCGGGGTTTTGGACACTGTGTACGGGCGGGGGTTGGGGGGAGTGGGTGATGGGGCATCGGCCTCGGCCGCCTGGGCAGTGGCGCAGCAGTAGTGGACTTCAATACCGTGCCTGCTGCCTGCCTTTCTTCCTAAGCTCAGTTCTCCCTCCCTCCCTCCCTCCCTCCCCTCCCGTCCCTCCCCCTCCCTTCCCTCCCTCCCTCCCTCCCTCCCTCCCTCCCTCCCTCCTCCCTCCCTCCCCTCCCCTCCCTCCTCTCCCTCCCTCCCTCCCTCCCTCCCTCCCTCCCTCCCTCCCTCCATCCCTCCCTCCCTCCCTCCTCCCCCCTCCCTCCCTCCCTCCCTCCTCCCTCCTCCCGTCCTCCCTGCCTCCTCCTCCCTCTCTCCTGCCTGCCTCCTGCCTCCCTCCCTCTCTCCCTCCCTCCCTGCCTACCCTCCCTCCCTCTCTCTCTCCTTGCCTGCCAGCCTCCCTCCCTGCCTGCCTCCCTCTCTCCGTGCCTGCCTGCCTTCCTCCCTCCTCCCTGCCTGCCTGCCTCTCTCCCTGCCTACCTCCTCCCTCTCCTCCTTGCCTGCCAGCCTCCCTCCTCTCTCCTGCCTGCCTCTCTCCCTGCCTCCCTGCCTCCCTCCCTCCCTCTCTCCTTGCCTGCCAGCCTCCCTCCCTCCCTGCCTGCCTGCCTCTCTCCCTCCCTGCCAGCCTGCCTCCCTCCCTCTCTCCTTGCCTGCCTGCCTCTCTCGCTTCCTCCCTCCCTGCCTCCCTCCCTCTCTCGCTGCCTGCCTCCCTCCCTCTCTCCTTGCCTGCCTGCGTCTCTCCCTCCTGCCTCCCTCTCTCCCTGCCTGCCTGCTCCCTCCTTGCCTGCTTGCCTGCTCCTCTTTCCCTCCGTGCCTGCCTCCGTCTCTCCCTCCGTGCCTACCTGCCTGCCTCCTCTCTCCCTCCCTCCCTTCCTGCCTGCTTCCCTCCCTCCCTCTCTCCCTTCTCCCTCACTCACTCCCTACCTCCCTCCCTACCTGTCTCTCATGCCTCCCTCCCTCCCTCCCTCCCTCCCTCCCTCCCTGTCTCTCCTGCCTAACTCCCTCCTTCCCTGTCCCTCCTGCCTTCCTCCTCCCTGTCTCTCTGCTCCCTCGCTCCCTACCTGTCTCTCCTCACTTCCTCCCTTATGCCGGCAATATCATTGAAAATGCTTCCGTTTTTTTCACCATAAAAGGTAAAAAGTGGGGTGTGCGCCTTATACACGAGTGAGCCTTATACGCGGGTATTTACGGTATATACTCACTGATTGTGTATGTACTCACTGGTGTGTGTGGGTACTCACTGATTGTGTATATACTCACTGGTATGTGTGTTTGTGTACTCAATGATTGTGTGTATATACTCACTGATATGTGTGTGTGTGTACTCACTGATTGTGTGTGTATATACCCATCGTATGTGTGCGTGTGTGTACTCACTGATTGCGTGTGTATACTTATTGGTATGTGTTGTGTGTACTCACTGATTGATTGATTGTGTGTGTATATAAACACTAATGTGCCCTCAGTGCTGTCCACGTGGCTCAGACACCCAGCAAAGCGCTGACTCCATACCCACAGCTGTTCACAGCCGCCATCAACAGACAGGGACACCTGGCAGCAACCGGAACGCCATCCAGTGGTGGTGAGTGTGGGCGTCTGGGAGACATGATCAGACACTATATCAAGTGCAAGGATTCGTAATGTTTCTATATTGCATGACTGGATATATCTGCAAATTTAGCCGCTGCTCGACTCCCAGTCCCAGATCAATTCTAAAGCGAACAAGTCCTCCCATTGTGTGTAGTGATTGCTCCATGTCCCCTGCCCCACCCTCTGGAACTCCGTCCCAAAGTCCCTGGACTGTAAGGATTCAGGTCCCACCCCAAATCCCCCCCCCCCCCCCCCCCCCCCCCTCCTTTCCCTCCACCCTCCCCGTCCCCAACTCGGGTCTCAAGCAGTGTGTCCAGCCCCTTGGGACATTGTCCTGAAAAAGGCTGCACACATGTGATGTTGTTGTTGTTGTTTGACTAGGAGTGGAGAGTTTCCCTGCGCTGACTGCCCTGCTGTCCTCCCCTGTGCTACACAATGTCCTGCGGAACCTGCACAAGGACGTGACCCGCCTCGACCTCCGCAAGTTCAACAGCTTCCTGTCCGCAGGCACCGAGGTGGACGACTTCAAGGACGCCCTCGAGGAGCTGAGGACCCTCTCGCAATGTTACAAGATGAACTTTGACCTGGACGAATCGGAGGATGAGTATGACATGGAATAACATACATTTGCTCATAGTGAGAGAGAGAGAGAGAGAGAGACATGATTAACCCAGCGCCTTCACAATACATATCATCAGCAGGACAGTTAGTGATTGGGACCTGAGCTGGGGGTTGAGATCAGGAGGGCGGGGAGAGGAGGGTGACGAAGCTACGGTTGATTGAAGAGGAGGATCTTGAGATGGGTCTTGAAGCAGGCGAGGAGGAGGGACTGCGATGAAGTTCCATAGGGTTGGGGTTAGAGAAGCTGAAGGTCTGACTGTCTGACTGACTGGGCTGGGAGGGGGACGTGAAGCAGCCTAATGCCCACTGAGCAGAGGGAGCGGACAGATTTGTCAGGGGTCGGCTGGTCGCAGAGGTCATCATTGCATTTTTTGACCCAGCACTTTTCACATCTTCTAGACTTCCTATGTTCTCATGTTCTAAATCGATCCTCTCCGGGACAGGGAGCCAGTGAAGCTCCTTCAAGGAGGTAATTATGAAAGAAATCGAGCAATGTGTACCCATGGAAAACAAAAGTAACAAGCTTCAAGACACTCCAGGCTGATTGGACAAGGCTTCACAGCAAATCATCAAAAGGGCAAAATGGCATTGAAGGCCATCAAGGAAAATGACATGGAAATAAGTCGGATTCAATCCTGGAAGGAAGGGAACCGTAAATATGGATTCAGGAAGGGAAGAGCTTGCCAATTTCATTGACTGTTTGTCTTTAATGGTGTGATAGTGGCACTTTGTAAGGGTATGGCTGTGGATCCTGTAGTTCTGAATTGTTCAAACATCTTCTCAACATCCATACAGACCACATCTATAGACACTGTCTTATACCCCATGCTGGAGATCTCTAACAGTCCAACAAGATTTATCACACAGGACCCAACGTTTCCAATCCAAGGAGCTGCACATTCATGGACTTGGACCCAAGCTGCGGATTGGAATAAAGAAGGGTGAAGGGCGGTGAAGGTGGGGGATGGGAGGGTGGCTGAAAGTATGGACAGAGAGGGTGTTCTTGAGATGTGCCTTGAAGGAGCCAATGAAGGGAGGTGGAGGGATTGTGGAATGGATATTCAGAGGGTGGGGGCAGAGTGACTGAATACGCAACCGCTGATGGTGGGTGTGGTGAGGGGGATTTGCATTACAGAGAAGAAAGGCAAAGGCTCTCAGTCCCACACCAGGAAACAAGTGCTGATGATTTGCTTACAAGTAAACAAGCTGCTGGATTTCAGTGTAAATATAGTTAGAGAACTGGTGTCAGAGTTACTGTGATGTCCCCAGTGCCGTGTACCTCACAGCCTCCACAGCAGCAGCCACACTGTCACTGGGTCTGAGGAGTGTGAGGACGTCTGGAAGGTGAGACTGTGACGCGAGGCGAGTGCTGAACACAATCAGAGGGTATCAGTGCAATCCGGAAGGTTCTCCTCCTCGATGGAGCCGCCGGCATCTCCTCGTCCCCTGTTTCAAACCGACTCTGTGGCAACCGAAGCTTAAACTAACGTGTTCAATAAATATGTGTTAATTATTGGAATTATAGTCCCTCTCTGACTGTCTGCCCAGCTCCTTAACCCCTTACACCACAACAACGCCCAAGGCTCCACACAACCACAGATACTGCAGCCCCTCTGACACAACACCCCAGCCCCAGACACACCCACCCACCAGACACACACACACACCAGACACACACACCCACCAGACACACACACACACACCAGACACACATACCCACCAGACTCACATCCACCAGACACACATCTACCAGACACACACAAGCACCAGACACAAACACCCACCATACACTCACACCCACTATACACACACCCATCCATCCACCACATATACACCCACCAGACGCTCCAACTAGACACTCCCAACAAACACACGCACCCATCAGACAGACACACACCAGACAGCCACCCCCACTCCCCCAGCTCAGGCTTCCGCTCCCCCGCCACGTAAACACCAGCCACGAGACACCCAGCCCGGTGGCTCTGTATAAAAAGCTGACTTTCCGGCGGATAATGAAACGCATTTCGGCTCCTGGCCCCATTAGTGTTTAGCATTGATCGGTACCCTCCCCACCCCCCACCCGCCCCCAAACACCAACGGTGTGTGTTTCGGGGCGAACATAACATTCAGTGAACGTGTAAGCTGTGCTAAATGTGTGTTTGGAGGGAGGGTAAAATGTAGTGATTGTGTGTTTGGGGGGAGTGTACAATGTAGTGACTGTGGTAAAGTGTAGTGACTGTGTTTTTTTTGGGATGATGCAGTGTGTTTGGAGGGGAGGGTAAAATATAGTGACTGGTGTGTTTGGAGAGGAGACGGTAAAGTTTACTGACTGTTTGTGGGAGGATAAAGTGTAGTGACTGTGTTTGTAGTGAAGTTAGTGACTGTGTGTTTGGCGGGAGTGTACAATGTAGTCACTGTGTTTGTGGTGAAGTGCAATGACTTGTGTGTTGGGATGGCAAACTGTAGTGACATTGTTTGGGGCTAGGGAACAGTATAGTGACTGTGTGTTTGGGGGAGGGCACAGTGTAATGACTGTGTGTTTGGAGGCGGAGGGTAAACGGTGGTGACTGTGTGTTTGGGGCATGGTAAAGTTTAGTGACTGTGTTTGGAGAGGATTGGGTAAATTGTAGTTACTTGGTGTTTGGTGTAACGTGTAGTGACTGTGTGTTTGGGGGAGGGTAAAGGGTAGTGATTGTGTGTTTGGGCGGATGGTACAGTGCAGTGACTGTGTTTGGGGACAGAAAGATTGGGAGAGAAGACTCTGAGAGAGACAGTGAGAGAGAAAGTAGGAGTATGATCAAGGGAGAGAAACACAGAGAGAGAGTGCGAGAGAGAGAATGGGAATGAGTGGGGAGACAGGAAGCAGGTGATGTGGAGATATGAGGGGGAAGATGGAGTGGATCGCCCCCCCTCTCCGCATTGCGCTTCCACTGCCCCCTCTCCTACACTCCGCATTGCCTCACACTCCCCCCCACCCCGTTGCCCCCACACTGCCCCCTTTGCCCCCAACACGTGACAAGTCAGCCTCCTTTCTCTGCCGCCACGTGACCCACCATCCCTCTCTCCCTCACGTGACCTTCAATCCCCCCCTCCCTCACGTGACCCTCAATCCCCCCCTCTCCCCCGCATGATACACCAGTCCGGCGTCTCTCTGCATAAAAAGCTGACTGTCCGGCTGGTAATGAAACGCCTCCTGGCTCCCGGCCGCCCGTACACACGGAGCGTTGTGTACTGTTCGGTAGCCGGGGGTCGCCTTTTATCCTGAGCACCCCCCCCCCCCCCCCCCCACCGTTGTTTGTCCCGGAAGTTGTTTTTTCAGTGCAATGAAAGGTGTCAAACTGTCAGTGCGCGGGGGGGGAAGGGGAGGGGGGGGGGGGCGGCGGTTGGGAGCTGCGCGCGCAGCCAACGACTTTTGCCGCTATTTTCCACGCGAGGCTTGTGTTTTGGCGCCAAATCGTGTCTGAGGTAAAGAGGCTGCGGCTTTAATAATAATAATACTAATGGCCATCGGAATAATCTTTGGCGTGTTTAGCCTCCAGACTCCGCAAAGCCCTTCATCGGACAGGCTGTGAGCCACATGCTTTCAAGTGTAGTGACTGAGTGTTTGGGGGGAGGATACAGTGTGGTGGCTGTGTTTGCGGAGAGGGTGCAGTGTAGTGACTGTGCGTTTGTGTGAGAATTTACAGTTAGTGACTGTGTGTTTCTGGGGAGGTCACAGTGTAGTGACTGTGTTTGTGGGGGAGGTCACAGTGTAGTGACCATGTTCATGGGGGAGGATAGAGTGCATTGACTGTGTGTTTTGGGGAGGTTTCAGTGTAGTGACTGTGTTTGTGAGGGAGGTCACAGTGAGGATAGAGGATACAGTGCATTGAATGTGTGTTTGGTGACTCTCTTACACACACAAACACAGTGGACAAGCTGATGGGAGAGGGATCAGGAATGACACCTTTAATAACCAGTCACTACAGTGTACAGAATGTATTACATATCACGCACTGTGTGGACAGTCACTGCCTCAGTCACTATCACACACCCACTGTCAGCCCAGCTCTGGATTCCCCCAGTGACCTCAGCTGTCTCTGTCCGTCTGAACTGAACTGATTCCCCCACAACCTGAAACACATTAAACAGCAAATACCTATCTGATCACAATATAAACTGGAAACTCTTCACTCGCAGGTTAGTCAATCAATAAATCCCCTCAAACTGTCTCCATCCCGATACCCAGCCCCGTTCTCTGTGTATTTATCACATTCTACACTGACACAAACACTCACAGGATCCTCTCCAGGCTGGTGCAGGTCAGTGTGAGGCGGCGGAGAGCGGGGACAGAGGCATCTGTGAGGGAGTTAAACCCCAGGTACAGCTGCCTCAGTGAGCGGCTTGTACTGAGAGCGGAGACCAGATCATCAGTGCAGCCATCTGTCAGACTGTTCCTGTCCAGCCTGGATATCAGAGACACAGAGACATGACAGGGAGACAACAACAACAACAATATGACATGTCGGGAGAACAAACAAACAAACAAACCTTACATTTATATAGCGCCTTTCACGTCGAGAGGACATCCCAAGGCGCTGTACAGTCAGGTAGGACAAGAGCAGGGTGGGAAGGCTCAGGGCAGGATAAAGAATAGTAGGAAAAGTAACTGTATTAGTGGGCGAAACGCGGCAGCCAAATTGCGCACAGCAGTGTCCCACAATCAGTCACGGAAGTAGGACTAGGGGCAAAAGGGGGTCTCCCGCGACGAGATGATCCGTCGCTAGCAGCACCTGGGCGCTCTCCCCCTCGCGAAGACGTGCGCCACCCGCTGCCTGAGGAAAGTGCCGAGGTCGCGGCCTTCCCAGGTCCTGTCGAGGGGCCACTCTTCGCACAGCCGGAGGAAGCGCCGACAGCGAGTGGCCGCCATTCCCTCCGCGATACTCCCCGTCGTCCAAAAAGATGGCATTCGTTGGCCGACCGCCCATAGAGGAAGAACCGGCAGCGATGGAAGCCGCTCCAGCTGGTGGGCTGAGCGGTGCACAGCGTGAAAGCTCTGTCCCCGCGATCGTTCCAGCCCGAAGATCTCTAGCCTCGGGAGCGGGTGGTCCGCGTGAAAAACATCACCACACATCCAATATATCACCACCAGACAAAACACTAGATTAAATAGATGATATAAAATGATATAAATGATATAAAATATCATCTATCGCCCAGACAAAACACTAGATTAAATAGATGATATAAAATGATATAAAATGATATAAATGATATAAAATATCATCTATCGCCAGGCGAGGTGGAGAGAGTGCAGGATAGCACCTGCACTCTCTCCACCTCGCGGACATCCCGAGGCGCTGGACAGACAGTGTATCAGACTGTGGTGGGGGGGGGGGTGGGGGGTTGGAGGAGATCGATGGCAGGTTTTGTGGTGGGGAAGAAGGGAAGGAGATGGGAGTGAGAACGAGGGACGGAGAGACGAAGCTTGCTGGTGGCGAAGGAGGCAATTGGGGAAGGGAGGGAGGGTGCTGGGAAGACAGTGAGTGAGGCAGGGAGTGAGCTGGGTTACGGAGGGAGGGCGAGAGAGAGGGAGGAAGCTGGGGTAGGGTGGGAGGGGGAGAGAGACGGAGTGAGCTGGGGGAGGGAGGGAGGCAAGGAATGAGTGCGCTGGTGCAGGGAGGGAGGGAGGGAGGCAGGGAGGGAGGGAGGGAGGCAGGCAGGCAGGCAGGCAGGGAGGGAGGGAGCAGATTTGTTGCTAATCCATGTTCAGTGTGTGATCACTGAGATGGCTGATGGCCTCACACTGTCACACTGATTCCTGACACAATATTCAGCTGATACCCACTGATCAGCCAGTGTCAATAACACACTGAGGTATCGGGGGAATTCACACTCGGGATATTATATTCTCACACAGCCTGTTACTTACCCCAGTGTCTGTATTTTGCACTCCGGGTTCCTCAGAACCTCACACACTGACTTCACTCCAGAATCTCCCAGTTTATTGGTCCCCACCCTGGACACAGAGACGGAGACACAGTGAATATAGTATAACAATACAATACACATTGACATCTATATACAGGAGCTGGGGCCAGGGCCAGACACTTGAACGGATACACACACACATCGTTTCTACGTCTTTGTTGGTTCAGACAAACACTGACATTTATATCATTTATATTATAGTCACAGAAGATCGGAGAAGTGTGTGTGGGGTGTGGTGGGGGGATTGCGGGTGGGGGAGCGAGCACAGCCATGAATGGCCATGAAGGTGAGGAAGAAATCTTGCAATCAATCCTCTGGGGGACGAGGAGCCAATGGAGACTGGCGAGGGTGGGAGTGATTGTGTCGGAGAAGTTGGTGTGGGTGTGGAAACGAGCAGCGGAGTTAAAAGTGACAGAGCCTGACTCCAACCTGCTGGGGTGAGGGTTGGGGAGGAGGTGGGGGGAGCAGGAACCGTAATCACAGTTCAAGCGGAACGTTTTCAGTGGGAATAGTTTAGAGAGGGTGGAGGGGGTGTGGGGAGGGCAGGTGCTTGAGGGAGAGAGAGAGAGGGGTAAGACGAGGGATAGAGCGAGAAAGTGAGAGGCAGGGGGCAAGATGAGGGATTCATGGAGAAAGAGGGGAGGCATTAAGTTAGAAGGGGAGAAAATGGGAGCAGTGTGGGGTGGGCGTAAATTGGAGGGATTCAGAGAGAGAGAATGTGAGAGAAAGGGTAACAGACGAGGTCAGAGGGGCAGGGAGGGAGGCAGGGAGGGATGAGAAAGATAGATAGGATAAAGGGAGATTGGGGGATGGAGGGAGGGAGATAGCAGTATTGTTGCTCATCCATGCTCAGTGTGTGATCACTGAGATGGCGGATGGCCTCACACTGTCACACTGATTCCTGACACAATATTCAGCTGATACCAACTGATCAGCCAGTGTCAATAACACACTGAGATATTGGGGGAATTCACACTCGGGATATTATATTCTCACGCAGTCTGTTACTTACCCCAGTGTGTGTATTTTACACTCCGGGTTCCTCAGAGCCTCACACAGTGACTTCACTCCAGAATCTCCCAGATTATTGTCCCCCAGCCTGGACACAGAGACAGAGACACAGTGAATATAGTGTAACAATACAATACACATTAACATCTATATACAGGAGCTGGGACCAGTGCCAGACACCTGAACGTTCACACACACACACACACATCGTTACTAAGTCCTGGTTGGTTCAGACAAACAATGACATTTATATCATTTATATTATAGTTACAGAAGATCGGAGAAGTGTCTGTGGGGTAGGGTGGGGGGATTGAGGGGGGAGCGAGTGAATGGCCATGAAGGTGAGGAAGAAATCATGCAATCAATCCTCTGGGGGACGAGGAGCCAATGGAGGCGGGCGAGGGTGGGAGTGATTGTGTCGTAGAAGTTGGTGTGGGTGTGGAAACGATCAGCAGAGTTAACAGTGACAGAGCCTGACTCCATCCTGCCGGGGTAAGGGTTGGGGAGGAGGTGGGGGGAGCAGGAACCGTAATCACAGTTTAACAGGAACATATTCAGTGGGAATAGGGTAGAGAGGGTGGAGGGGGTGTGGGGAGGGGAGGTGGTTGAGGGAGAGAGAGGGGGAGGGTAAGACGAGGGGGCATAAAGCAAGCGAGAAAGTGAGAGGGAAGGGGCAAGATGAGGGATTCATGGAGGAAGAGGGGAGGCATGAAGTTAGAAAGGGAGAAAATGGGAACAGTATAGGGTGGGCGTAAAGTGGAGAGATTCAGAGAGAGAATGGGAGAGAAAGGGTAAGAGAGGAGGTCAGGGAGGCAGTGAGGGATGCAGGGACGCATGGGAAAGGTAGATAGGAGAAAGGGAGATTGGGGGAAGGAGAGGGAGGGAGAGAGGGAGGGAGGGAGGGACGGAGGTGGGGGAGAGAGAGAGCAGATTCCTAGCTAATGCATGGTCAGTGTGTGATCACTGAGATGGCTGATGGCCTCACACACACTGATTCCTGACACAATATTCAGCTGATACCCACTGATCAGCCAGTATCAATAACACACTGAGATATAGGGGGAATTCACACTCGGGATATTATATTCTCACACAGTCTGTTACTTACCACAGTGTATTTCGTGTTCCTCAGAGCCTCACACAGACCCTTTACTCCAGAATCTCCCAGATTATTGCCCTCCAGCCTGGACACAGAGACAGAGACACAGTGAATATAGTGTAACAATACAATACACATTGACATCTGTATACAGGAGCTGGGGCCAGGGCCAGACACCTCACCGTACACACACACACATATCGTTACTAAGTCCTGGATGGTTCAGACAAACACTGACATTTACATCATTTATATTATAGTTGCAGCAGGTTGGAGATGTGTGTGTGTGGTGGAGGGGTGGGGGGGTGGGGATTGAGAGTGGGGAGCGAGTATAGCCATGAATGGCTGTGAAGATGAGGAAGAAATCTTGCATTCATTCCTCTGCGGGACGGGGAGCCAATGGAGGTGGTCGATGGTGGGAGTGATTGTGTCATAGATGTTGGTGTGGCTGTGGAAACGAGCAGCAGAGTTGACAGTGACAGAGCCTGAGTCCAACCTGCCGGGTTGAGGCTTGGGGAGGTGGGGGATGGAACAGTAATCACTGTTTAAGAGGAACGTTTTCCGTGGGAATAGGGGAGAGAGGGTGGGGGTGGTTGAGGGAGAGAGAGAGTGTGAGAGGGGGGGAAGACAAGGGATATAGTGAGCGAGAAAGTGAGAGGGAAGGGGCAAGATGGGGGACTTCATGGAGAAAAAGGGGAGGCATTATGTTAGAAGGGGAGATAGTGGGAGCAATCGGGGGGTCGGCGTGACTTGGAGGGATTCAGAGAGAGAGAATGGGGGAGAACGGTTACGAGAGGAGGTCAGGGAGGCAGGGAGGGATGTGACAGGCAGATAGGAGAAAGCGAGATTGGGTGAAGGAGAGAGGGAGGGAGGGAGGCGGTGGGATTGTGGGAGGGAGGGAGGGGGTAGGGAGGGGGGAGGGGAGGGGAGGAGCTGGGGGAGGGAGAGAGCAGATTCCTTGCTCACCCATGCTCAGTGTGTGATCACTGAGACGGCTGATGGACTCACACTGTCACACTGATTCCTGACTCAATGTTCAGCTGATACCAACTGATCAGCCAGTGTCAATAACACACTGAGATATCGGGGGAATTCACACTCGGGATATTATGTTCTCACACAGTCTGTTACTTACACCAGTGTCTGTATTTTGCACTCCGGGTTCCTCAGTACCTCACACAGTGACTTCACTCCAGAATCTCCCAGTTTATTGGCCCCCAGCCTGGACACAGAGACGGAGACAAGTGAATATAGTGTAACAATACAATACACATTGACATCTATATACAGGAGCTGGGGCCAGGGTCAGACACCTGAACGTACACACACACACATCGTTACTAAGTCCTGGTTGTTTCAAACAAACACTGCTATTTATATTATAGTCACAGCAGGTCATGTATCACAGCTTTACAGGGACTGGATTAGAGTGTTAGAGAGAGAGATATCCGATCGGGTTATCTCAGTCTCTTTCTCTCTCTCTCTCTCTCATTCTCACTGACTATTCTCTCTTTCTCTGTCTCTATCTCTCTCTGTGTTTATCGCTTTCTCTCTGTCATTCCCTTTCTCTTTCTGTCAGTCCCAACTCTCCCAGTTGTTCTGTCTACTTGCTTCTGTCTCTATCTCTGAGACTCTCTCTCTCAGTCACTATCTCTTTTGTTCTCTTTCGTTCAATCCCTCCCGTTACTATCTCACTCTCTCGCCATTTCTCTGTCTCTCTCAAACAGTCTTTCTGTCACTCACTGTCTCTCTCTTTCACAATCATTCACTCTCAGTCTGTCAACCCTCTCTCTTTCCCCAGCTGAGTTACCCACTACAAGTCTGTACCTCTGTCTTTATTTCTCACAGTTTGGATTACTGAAGGTCACTGGTTCGATCAGTCGCGTTTCAAGCGTGAGACCTGTGTTCGCATCCATTCAGGTCAGGGCGAAATACGAATCCTTACTCCACACATATGGCTAATAATAATCCCTCGCCCAAAAAAACTAGTCATTTTAACCCACTGTTGACTGTTTGTGGGGACGCTGCTGTGCCGAATTGCTTGTCGGGTTTCACCAACAAATAATAATACGGTATAAACAAACATATAGTCAATTCACTTTACAGTATATTCTGTGAAGCGCTTTGGGACGTCTAGATGTAGGGGTTGCAGAGAGTGGAGAGATTTAATTACAAGTATGAGGATCTTGACGGTGAGCCTCTCCGAGACAGGGAGCCAGTGCAGTCTGGCAACGCCTGGGGTAATGGGGGAGTGGAGTTTTGTCCCAGTTGTCCTTCCTCCCCCACATCCTGTCCCTTACCAGCATCGCCTTCTTCCATCTCCAACGCATCGCCCATCTCACCACAAAAGCTGCCGAAACGCTGGAACATGCCTTTGTCACCTCACATCGCCTATACCAATGCACTCTGATTATTCCAATGCTCTTCTCACCCGTCTCCCCTTCGTTGCCATTGATAAAATCTAGCTAATTAAGAACTCCGCAGCCCGATATGTTGTCAATAAACTGGTTCTGCTGAACCTATTCCGACTGTGCTGATTTTACTAGGTCCGACCCTGTTTTCACGAGAGGATGTGTTCGAATTCAAGATCCTCGACCTCACCTTCAAGGCCATTCACGTCCTTGCCCCAGCCTATCTCCGACCCTCTATCTCTCTATCAGCCTGCCCATCCCCTCTGTTCATCGGGCTCTGGCCTGCTTCACATACCCCGCCCAAACCGCCCAACCATCGCCGGCCGGGCTTTCATACTCTGGCTTCACACTCTGGAACTCCGTCCCGCATTCCCTTCTCCTTGTTTCCTCCCTTTCCTCATTTAAGGCCGGTGTTAAGACCTTTCTCTTCGACCGTGCCTTCCGCCCCACTCCTAACTGTCCCCCACTCTCCTCCCCTCCTCCCCCTACATCTGCACACCACCCCCGCTCCGGTCCTGACCCAACTGTTCAGTGCCGTCCTCTCGACGGGAACTGTGCACTATAAATTTAATTTTGCTGTTGTGGTTGTGGATTTTACTAGTCATATTCTCTTATATTCTCTCTCTCCCCCTATCTTGCTCTCTCAATCTTTTTCTCGCAGTCACTCTCGCAACCTGTCACTCATTCTCTCTCTCATTCCCTCCCTCTCTTTGTCTGAAACGCACTCTCAATATATCATAGGGGTTTCCGACTCCGCCCCCATCACAATCATAACTCCAGATAACCCTTGCCTCTCTGCTTTGTTTATTCTTTCACCAGTAAACACCTCTTCTCCCCCGTTTCGTTTAAACGCACCCCTTCTGTTTCTCCACCTGAAGTCGTTAACACATATTCAACCGATCAGGTAACACTCTCTCTTTTTTTACTTTTCCTGTGTCTTCTTTGTCTCCTTTGCCTTTCATGTCCGGCCTCTCCCACTTTAATATCCTTAAGGCATATCTCCCTCCCAACAAGCCAGAGTTCTGACGAGGGGTTGTAGACCCAAAAAGTTGACTACTTTTCCTTTCCCCATGGATGATGCCTGACTGCTGAGTTACCCCCAGCATCTTTTTTTTTTCTCTCAATATATCCGTCTGTTTCACTCTCTCTCATCCTGAATCCCTCTCTCATTCTCTCACTGGTTCATTCTGCCCACCTTTCTCTCTCTGTTTCACTATCAGTCTCTATGTCTGAGTCAATCTCCCAATATCCACTCGTGGGTGAATCTGTGACTCGTGGTCACAGATTTAAAATAGTTTCAAGGCGAAGTAGAAGAGAGCTGAGGAGAATTTTTTTCACTCAGCGAGTTGTTCGAATCTGGAATGCATTGCCTGAAAAGGTGGTGGAGGCTGATTCGATAACAACTTTTAAAAGGGAATTAGATCTTTATTTAGGGAGAACGGGTCTATTAGGCTATGGGGAGCGGGCAGGGCAGTGGGATTGAATCGATCTTTTCAAAGAGCCGGCACAGACTAGATGGGCCGAATGGCCTCCTTTTGTGCCGTAAAAATCTATGAATCTATGAATCTATCTATTTGAATTACTCCCCAATATCTGTCTCTGTCAATCTTTCGCTCATTCTTTCAGACTTACTCAGTCTTTCCCTCTGAGAGTCACTCTCTGTTTCTCCCTCTCTGTCTATCTCTCTCAGCCTCTGAAATTCTACCAGACTCTCACACTTTCTGAACGCAGTCCCTCTCGCACTCTATCTCTCCCGTTTACTAATCTCTGCCTCTGTTTCGCTTCTCACACTAGCTCAGACGCTCATTTTCTCTCTCCGTCTCTCAATGTCTCTCTACCTCACAGTTTCTTTAAGACTCTCAGCATCACAGCCCCACTCTCATTATATCCATGGAGGTCTTTCGATAACAACTTTTCAAAAGTAGACATGTGTTTGGGTGAGGATGGCTTTGCGAGGTTATGGGGAGAGAGCTAGGGCGTCGGCTTGAATTGCTCTTTTTAAAGAGCCTGTACAGAATCGATGGAATGAATGGCTCCATTTTGTTCTCTCGGATTCTATGATTCTATGATCTGTCTTTCTCATGCAGAGACTCTCTCTGAAATACACACCCTATCACTCTCTCACTTGACCTTTCTGAGTCTCTCTCAATGTCTCTCATTCTATCAACCTCTATTTACCTGAATATTTATCACACACTCTCGCTGTCACTCCCATGCTCTCTGTCTCCAATTCTATCACTCTCTGCCGCTCTCCCTCGTGCTTTCAGACTTTTTCACTCGTTCTCTGATCCTTACTCTCTCTCTCAGACATTTCACGTGCTCATTCTGTCTATCGAAGCCTCTCTTACTCTTTCTTTAATTCTGAAATCATATGCTTTCCAATCTCTCTCAATATTCCTTACTCTCTGTCGCAGTTTCACTCAGACTCTCAGTCTCTCTCTCTAATTCTGAGTATGTCTCTCGCAAACACGCACACTCTCTCCCTCTCTCTATCTTCCCCAGTCTCTCTCAACGTCTCTCACTCTCTCCACTGCTCTCTACATCTGTATTTAGTTGGCAAACTCTAAGTCACTCCCACAATCTCTCTCAATGTCTTCCTCTCTACCTTTCAATAACTCATTCATTCTCTCCCTTTAGTGGACTCTGTCTGTTTCTCTCAGTCTCTTTCCCATTTGCTCTCGCTCAGTATCTCCCAGTCTCTCTGAGCCTCTTTCCGATTCATTCTGGCTCACTCAGTCGCTCCTTCTCTTTCACACACTCAGTCTCTCTGCCTCTTGCTCACACTCAGTCTCTCTATCAGTCTATTGCTTTCTCCAAAAATCTGGAACTCCCTACCTCATTCCCTACGACTCCACCCCAGTTTTGGGACTCAGCTGAAGAACTTTCTCTTCGACCGCACCTTTGGGGATCTACCATTCCGCCCCCCCCCCCCCCCTCACCAAGTTGGACCAATCACCAGCCAGCCATTTGACACAGCAGATCACACAACCCTCACTGACTGTCTGATATCCCCCAGGTTTCTGACTTTGACCATCAATAGTAACAAACCAGAGATCTCGACACTTATGCAATGCGGGCACTAGGCACTGAATCCCTTCAGCTCCGATGTTACAGTTGGTGAGATCGAGCTCTTCTTTGGTGACACAGGGAAGTAACATCTTAACCAGCAGTGCACAGGTCGGAGGGTTCAATGTGATTCCAGAGAAGTCCAGTGTCCGCACAGCTTCGACTATATTCGAGGGAAGTTTGTTGCTTAGAGATTGAATCAATTCTGAAAGAGAAAGGTCAGGAACAGTTTAATGGACAGGTAACAGATGAGGAATTATTTGATTAAGGTAAACGAACGCTGGGGTATGGTACCACATGGGATGCACAGGGAAATGTGGGTGGGTTTGCTGGTTGGGGTGGGTGGATGGTAAGAGGATTCGACGGTGCACATAAGAGATGGGTGTTGAGTGTGAGGATGGAGAGTTGGGGAGGCTACGTATGAGGGAGGGGGGCAGTTACGTGTTACCTTAAGTGTGTGGTTTGTGCAGAGGGTGTGAATGTTTGGGCAGTATGGGTGGGCTGCTCTGGGACTCCTAGCGCCTGGAGTCATGGAGGACATTACGGAGGATTCCCAGGCTGGATCAGAGGACAGTGTCGATGGCATCCAGGAGAGAGAGAATGTGGGGGACAGTGAGAGAGTAGGGCAGAGTGAGAGAGGCGGATAGAGCGAGGGTAGGAGGAAAGACATTTAGATTGGAGGTCGAGGTTCAGGTGGGGCGGAAATGCGTACGCAGTGATCAGGAAGGTGCCACCAAAAGGATGGGATCAATACGCAAGCTTTATGATCATGGCTAAGTCAACTTCTGCCATTTTCTGCTTACCCACTTTCTCTATGTATTAAAGTTTTTTTTTTAGAAACACGCTTACGTATGGAGATGATGTCAGTGTCAGTGGGACGTAATTCTCCTTACCCAGTTGTGTTAGCTGCAGATCTGGTGAATAAAATAAATAGTTACTATAGACAACTGTACATACAAAGATGAACTGATGCTGATACCATTTTATAGTGTGATAAGATGAGTTACACAACTGCAACTTTAACAACTTAATGAACTACAAAGATATAAGTCAACAATTCACTGACATTCAAAGGTTGAAATTCACGTAATTTGGTTTTATAAATCTCTGCGATTTGCATCAGCATTTATATCTAGTTACAATTGACTTCGAGTATATAGAGTGAGATATGTAGTGAAGGATAAAGACACAAGTACAATATATATGTATGTCTTTAGAATACATAGCAACCTGTAGTTCAGTGTTTAGATCACTCGCAGTGTAAGCAATTGACTTGGGATTGATTCCTGGGAGGGCAACACTTAGGGCACGTTTCCTTTACTCCACATTAACCGCGCATTCACTAGGGACCCAGTTGTTATTCCGTTGGTTTGCAATTAATAAACATCAGATTACGTGCAAAAGCGCATCACAGAAGATAATATAAAGTGAATCGTTTGTTTATTTGTCGGCGAAACTCGGCAGCAAATTGTACACAGCAGTATCCTACAAACAGTCATGGATAGAAATGCGCGATTATTTTTAGAAATTACGATCTGATATGGTGATTAACTCAATTTGCCCAAGATTTCGCCCTGTCTGGAACTCAGAGCTTTCGCTTGTATAGCGAGTGTTCAAACCACTAAGTCACAAGACTCCACAAAACGTTCCAATAACACTCAGCTACCCTACAACCATTATAGCCACACAAGCAATCACCCCCCACAGATCTCACCGCTCATCTGCTGCTTGATATCTTCTGACATGATATCTCTTGTCTCAGTGAACATTGCTGCTCCTGCAGTTTACGAGCCGTGGCTTCCTT
The DNA here is from genome assembly GCA_035084275.1 of Hydrolagus colliei. NCBI lineage: Eukaryota > Metazoa > Chordata > Chondrichthyes > Chimaeriformes > Chimaeridae > Hydrolagus > Hydrolagus colliei. Next base: position 885,187 of record CM068769.1, read on the forward strand.
CCTTTTTCCTTTCTCAACTGCACTTTCCCTATTGATGATGTTATCCGCAGACATCGGATTAACAAGAACAACAAGACCAACTTCGATTTATATAGCGACCTCCATGCCGGACGGCGTCTCAGAGCGCTTCAATGGATCAACGCCCCCCCGTCAACGCGGGTGAACTTCCACTTGTATGCAGATGACACACAACTCTCCGTTTCCTCATCTAATTACAATTCCGATTCCCCTGATTTTCCGTCACCTTGTCTGTCGGACAGCAAGGGCTAGATGAGGGCAAATTCCTTGCAGCTAAATGTCAACAAGACAGAAGCCAAATGGTTTGGATCTTGTCGATGGCTTCTTAATTATAGATCCGAACTCCTCAACCTAGTTGACCAGTCTTTATAACTTTCCGAATCCGTACACAACTTAGTCATATGAGTATGTGCTCGGATATGCTGAGGATTGAGGGAGTGCTCGCTATGCTACGGACTGTGTATGGGCTGGGCTATGGTGGGGGCTGTGTATACGCTGGGGGCTAAGTGTGTTCTTGGCTATGCAAGGGGCTGTATATGTACTGGAGGCTGTGTGTACTGGGGCTATATGTTCATGTTGAGATATTGGGAGGCATTTACCTGGGTCGATGCTGTCTTTGATGTCCCTTTCAGGCATATCGAACTCATACACTGACAGCTTAAATTCCAAGTTACTGATCCTGTAGTAACAGACATTCACAATGTAAAGTGAAGTTACGCATTGTGTTTGGTTTCTACGAACAATTCTGGGATATTTAGTAAATAAACATTCCATACCTTCTGTTCGGATCAATTTGTTCCTAATTAAATCAAACAGAGACACAGTGAGTCACACTGAGACATTACACTGTAAACTCACACACACAACAATACATTTCGGTACCTCACATGTTACTATCATTAATATTACCAATAATAATAATAAACCTTGCCTTTGACATAGTGCTTTTCACGTCTTCTCGACGGCGTCTCAAAGCGTTTCACAGAATAAACTGTGACGTAAATTGACTGTATATTTGTGGTCGAAACGCAGCAACTAGTTGCACAGAGCAGCGTCCTCACAAACATTCGTGGGTTGAAATGACCAAGTAAATTTTTTTTTGCGACTTTACTCGCTCCTTACTGTCTGCAGATGTAACCGAGTTCGGATATCAACAGTAAAATGGTCATGGACAAGGACACATAGTGCGTTCTGCTTACAAACACATCTTACAAACACAAACGCAAGCTAGAATATAACTAATATAACTCACTAACATGTCTAAAAGTCAGACTATAATTTTGTGTAACTGTTACTGATCTAAACTATAATTTAATCTATTTACCTGAAGAAAGGACACAGTGTCTTTTTCTATTTGTTTCTGTAACACTGAGATTTTTTGTGTAACAGAATCTAAATTTCCCTGAATCTCTCGCAGATTTGTCTCCATTTGGTGTAAAATCTCCTTCTCTTGCCGTGTGAGATCTTCCATCACCAGCTGCTCTCTGTCAGTCAGGCTCTGATGCATTTTAGCGAATTCAGATGTGACATGAGATTGCAGACTGCTCACCTGTTCCTGTAACATATCAGCCATCACACTGTACACACAGTAAAGGTTGATTTCACGCTATGTACACACAGCAAATGGAAACATCACACGGTGTACACACAGTAAAGCATGCCATCAAAATGTGTACATACAGTTAAGTGAGACACTAATAGTACTGACATAACTTACCTTAACTTGTGAAATCTTTTCTCTCTGTTTGACTTCAGCTTCTACAGCAGTTTCCTTCTTCTGCGTGAGAGAAGCTAAGGAGGATCTCACTTCATCCTGGAATAAACAACACATAGAAACAAAGTGTTTTAAAGTGAAACTGTCAAGTGAAATGTAGTGATTCCCATGTGACGGATATTGTTACCTTGTAGATTTCAGCTGCTTCATCAATGGGCAGGAAGCTGTGATTTCTGTGTTCTCTCGCGTCTCTGCAAACCACACACAGCAATTTCTTATCGGTTTCACAGAATAGCTTGAGATCCTCGCTGTGATTCTCACAGTGAGGTTTGATTCCTGTCTGTGGCGGAGCAGTCAGGCTGAATTCTCGAGCTTTCGCCACCATTCTGACCAGGGCCTGATTCACCCTCAGGTTCCCTTCGGCAATAACCTCCCGACATTCCGGACAGCTGTGTGTCTCCTGCTTTTCCCAACTCCGGATGATACAGAAGCGACAGTAGTTGTGGCCACAGTCCAGAGTAACAGGATCAGTGACGAAATCCAGACAAATGGGACAGTTTAGCTCATCGGTCAGACCCTGAACCTGGAGTCTGGAAGCCATTTCCACCCTCAGCAATTACTGATCCAAAGATAGTTTTACTTTCGTTGTCGGCGTGTATGGGCGGCGCCCAGTCACTCAGTAGCAGTCTGGTCAAAACCTCCCCTGTAGTCTCCTCTTGTGAATTCAGCTCACTGTAAACAGGAATCCAGGAGACCAGTGGAAAATCTTGTATCGTGATCTCTCACACACACAAACACACACACGGGAGGCACAATTCACTGTTCATTTCATTCCACTTTTGTCACCAGTGTAACTTGCAGTGATTTTCCTGGCCTGGGAAATGGGAGTAATAATAAGCATCCAGGTTTAATAAGCACCACTTCTCCCCTGTTTCAATTCAACCCACCCCAATTTGTTTATCTCCCTCACATCGTTATCACATTTCCAATCCGTCAGTTAACACACACTTGTTCCATTGTCTCCTTTGTCTTCCATGTCCTGCCTCCCCACCTCTAACGTCCTTCAAAACATCTCCTTCCAAACAAGCCCCAGTTCTGACGAAGGGTCGTGGACCCGAAAGGTTAAGTTGCCTTCCTCTCTCCATGGATGCTGCCTGACTTGCTGAGTTTCCCCAGCAACTTTTATTGGTGATAAACATCGACATGTTCGATAAAGCGCCTTTCCCGGGTCAAAGACCACAGTCTTGAGACGAGACTTGCAGCAGGCGAAGCGTAGGGGCTCTGGAATGGATTTCCAGAGAGGGGTGGGCAGTAGATCGCCTCAAAAGCCTGAACGCCAATCGATCGACGTGAGGGTGGGAGACTTGGAGCAGCCATTGTGCTGAGAAAGGGAGAGGCAGAGACTGATTACGAATATGTGTGTATTTGTGTATCTGTGTTTGCGTGAGTGCAGTGGACAGGAACAGCATTCGTACAGATACACACACTCACTCCATCATTACCTCTCCATTACATTGACTGAGAGAGAGAGAGAGATTCACACAAACGCACAATCAATTACACACACAGGTGAACATTAACGGTTTCACTGCCTCTCCAGTCATAGGCACCCAGAGAGAAAGGGAGAGCAAGAGAGGTACACAGATACACAGTCTCACACACAGATAGAGAGCGAGAAACAGACAAAACCACATACAGACACGGCACTTAGCAAGTTGAATGCCCCCTCTGCCCCCTACACTCAAACAAACGGAGATACCCAACCACATACAGGTTAGTGATCGGGGCGTTCCTTGGGCTGGTGACTTGTGAGACACAGCGATGCTGTAACAGTGTGTGATGTGAGAGTGTCCTCAGTGTGTGGAAGGGATTGGAGGCAGTGAAGTTTTGTCACACGACCCACGATTGTTTGAGGGTCACTGGTGTGCACAGTTGGCTGCCGCATTATCAGCACAACACACCCAGTCGATTCGTGTTCTAAAATGTTCTGTGAAGCACTTTGATATGTCTCCAAGATATGATGATGCACTGCATCAAATGGAAAGATTATTATTGTTGTAATCGGCAGATCAAGTTGGCTATACAATGGCCAGGCTTCTTATACAGAGAACAGAGCTGTTATACATAGACCAGACCTTTGATACAGAGTCCAGGCTTGCTTGAATACCAACACATTGTCTCCCTCATTACTCGTATAATCAGTCCTTTAATGGGCTGCCTCTTGGTGAGTATACAATACCCACAGCTCGGAGGATTCATGAGGGTGAAGGGAACCCGAGTCCTGTATTGAATGACTAAATTATTATTGGTACAATGTTATGAGGGAATTGCTTGCGTCCAGTGTAATGTGCTGTGCAAATCATTTTCTGGGACACTTGTTGTGGACAATTTTCAGTACAATTTTAAATGGTGTGAAGGAACAGATAGACCTGGGGATTTGTGTTAATGACTCGTTGAAGGTGGCAGGTCAGGTAGACAAGGCTGTTAAGAAGGCATAGGGGTATAGAGTACAAAAGTCAGGAAGTGCTGACTAACCTCTATAAAGGTTTGGTGAGGCCTCAGCTGGAATACTGTGTTCAATTCTGGTCACCATACTATAGAAAGGATGTGAAGACATTGGAAAGGGTACAAAGATGATTTACTAGGATGGTGCCAGGATTGAGGGACTTCAGCTATGAGGAGAGGCTAGATAGGCTAGGCTCATTGTCTCTGGAGCAGAGAAGATTGAGGGGAGACCTCATGGAGGTTTATAAGATCATGAGGGGTTTCGACAGGGCAAATAGAGAAAAACTATTTCCATTCATGTGCGAATCTGTGACTCGTGATCACAGATTTAAAATAGTTTCAAAGCGAAGTAGAGGGAATCTGAGGAGAAATGTGTTCACTCAGCGAGTTGTTCGAATCTGGAATGCATTGCCTGAAAAGGTGGTGGAGGCTGATTCGATAACAACTGTTAAAAGGGAATTAAATCTTTATTTAGGGAGACCAGGTCTATTAAGTTATGAGGAGCCGGCAGGGCAGTGGAATTGAATCGCTCTTTTCAAAGAGCCGGCACAGACTAGATGGGCCGAATGGCCTCCTTTTGTGCCATAAAATTCTATGAATCTATGAATCTATAAACTTGCTGCTGTGTTTCACCAAAAGCATATATTGACAAAGCACGTCAGAGCATATTCTGTCTCGACAATGTGTTAAGGCGTTGTCCAACGTGAAGAGCACAATATAAATACTGTTTGCTCTGACGAGAAAGTGTGAGACCAAGTATAAATTATTGCATTTAGAAAGTAAACATTTCATTTTTATAGGAAGATTCCTCACTACATTATGTTCCAAACCGAACTGTTTTTTCTGTTTTCCTTTTCTGCTCTACAACTGAGCCTGTTGCGTTAGGTAAGTCACTGACTTCGTGGCGCAACGGTAGCGCGTCTGACTCCAGATCAGAAGGCTGCGTGTTCAAATCACGTCGAGGTCAATGTTGAGATGCACATTCACGAAAGCTATCAAGTGCAGTTTTCTTTGTTTGTGGTAACGTTTTAGCCACAAAGAGCAGCGTCATACGACAGCTGTGTTGACAGCAATTTTAACAGCACAACTCTGGAACTATTTTGTCAAAAGACACACATACCTCTGTTTTGCTGCAATCAGAAAAGCGAGCTCATCTCCATTCAGCCTTACCGTTTACTTTCCATAATCGCGTCCTTTATTTTATTTTAAAATGTTGTTGGTTCGCATGAGAATTAAATAGTAAAAATGGTTCAGCACATATATTGGCAGAAAGTTGGGCAAAACGTTTACCATCAACCTGACAAATACGATGAATTGAACATGTTATGAACTAATACTTATAATCAGGTACATTTCACATTGGTCAATAGTATGCCTCTTCTCCTCCACCAATAAAGGCGAAGTTTGATGGAGACTTTAAGAGAGAGAAAAAGAGAGGGAGAGAAAGAGTGAGGATATTATGGTGAGTGTACGAGAGCGAGACAGTGGGTGTGAAACAGGGAGGGTTTCAGAGAATGAAAGAGAAAGAGAGTGCCAGAGGATAGGTTTTGGGTGGGAGAGAGAGGGGTGGTGGGAGAGGCAGAGACAGAGAGGATGGGACAGAAAGTGAGAGATGAAACTAGGGGGCGGTGTTGACTGAGAGGGCAAGTGGAATGCAGGGCGAGATCACCAAACAACTATTATTTAAAATATTATCTGGACAATCATTAGTCCGGTATATTTTGCATTGAAAATGCGTCTCATCTCTTCCACCAATTCCCGTCGTATATTTGTATGGTTTGCACAGTGCACGATTTCTATAGATGTGCAGTTAGTGCTACAATTATTATTACAGTCATCAATATTCGTAGTCGGCAGAAATCGAAACTGCGCGGGAAGTTTCCCAATGGATTTCTAGTCCATCGCATTAACCACTCGGCCACGGCTACCGACAAACCACCATGGAACTGATTAATGAAAACCTTGTCTGCAACTAATTTCTTTGTAGAGATTTCCCTAATTATTCTTGGACTTCGATTTCATTTGATTCCTTGCATTTCACATAATGTACTATCACATCATCGAGACGACATGAAGAACTTCTTAAGATTTTTTTTTACTTTCAAATTTGACAGTGTACTTCTGGGTGAACTCTGCACCAGTTCTCGTACAAGAAAAAACCGAGCTATGAATTGAATTTCCACTTTAACCTGCGAATTCTGGAGAATTCCAGAACCTGCGAATTCTGACATGAACTAAAAGTCCACCGGGTGATGTTTTCTCGTTTAATTGGTTCAACCGCAGCAGTTCTGCAAACCACACTCAGTGGCCTCTCAGTCTTGGATATTGTTGAGCTGATCCAAACTCTGTCGAGCAGCTCGTAAACAGGTTATCATTTAATCATATAATCTTACAGCACTAAGGGAGGCCATTCGGCCCATCTAGTCACTGCCGGCTCTTTAAAAAGAGCAACTCAATCCCACTGTCCCGCATTCTCCCCGTGTTAAGTCAACTGCTAAACCACAATCACTCTGTTCTAAGCTCAGAGATTCCCATGTGCCGGTAGAATGCTTGCAAGGCTCCAACTTGCCATAACCACGATGACCAATTCCCTATAACCGGATGATAACCAGACCGGTTAATTGAAGGTCATTACAATATTCTTTCTTTCAAAAAAAAGTTGATGCATCAATACTAATTTATTGTCTAGCTGATGGATGGTAAGTAAAGAATGATGATTGTTGAGTATGAAGCTGAACTGAACAGATCAATTCTATTTATTATCGCCGGAGATAGTCCTGACCAAGAATAAGTGGCTTAACATTAAGGTTGGCGATGGAAACGGACTATTTTGTGCTAATTATTGTTGCCTATAGAATATGCAATCAACTCACTTTGCAGTGTATTCTGTGAAGTCGTTTGAGACATTTCGAATTAGCGGTCAGTTGATTAAATCGATTCTTAACTGAAAATTTAATTTTCCTGTTTGTAGAGCTCCAGCCTCTCGGTATCTCAAAGGCTGCGATTGTTAAACATTCGGGTTGTGGTTGGCCCGCCCTGCTGATCATGAGACTGAACGAACCTGGATCCATAGTATATCTGCTTGACAATAATTGAGACACTAGTTGGAGACCAGTGACGCGAAAAGGCCAGGTCAAACTTTGCGAGTCGACCAAAGTCTTCCAACAAATCCTGCGACGTGTGGTTTCGACATTGTGTCAAACATTCCTGCAGTATGTTATTGAAAAACACCAGGTAATTATAACTGCATCAAAATAAAAAAGCTTTCCTGAGGTTGCTCATGATTCTTGGTCCAGTGAGAGAAAATAATTGAAAAGCAATATATTGCTTCCAGAAGAGGATCGTCCCTGGTTGGGCATGAACCACCAACTTTTCAGTTAACCGCCGAATGCTCTGACCAATTGCGCCACAGTGTCTACTGTCTGCAAGATATCTACAACTTTTGATTGACCTAATTACGGTCACAGATAAGCACCACTTTGACATGAGATGACAACATATGTATGGGAGTTACTCACATGCAGTTGTCGCTGAAATGTAATTGTTATTATTTTAGCATTTAATCTACTAACAAGGTTCCTGTGAACGGTTTGAAATCTCGCTGGAAATACAAGAGTTATGTGATCACATGTAACCCGCAGTGAAATATGCTTGAAAATGTTTACATTTTAAAGTGAAACAGACATGACGAGGCTGCGACTGCAATTTCAAAATGCTCGTAGTTCCTATCTGTTTATTTGTCTTTCCGTCAGAACAAAATATATCACAAGATACATTGATACATACGAACTACTTATAGTTGTTAGCAAATATATTTCAGTACCTAACCTGAGATGCGTGGCCTAATGTAAAGGGCATTCGACTTCAGAGAATTTCAAGCCAATCAAAAGGTTATTTCTATTTTTATTTTGCTTGTGTGATATGTATCGGATAAGATGACAACTGAGATTAGCCGATTACACTCATCCGGGAATCGAACTCACATCTCTCGATTTCAAGGCAAATGATCATACCACGGTGCTAAATGACTCCTCTGTGTTTTGATGCATTTATGCTAAAGAAAAAACTAATCGTCAAATGAAATAGCGTACTGACAGAGGTTAAACGACGATCAGAAAACAAATTTATGGATGCCTATCAAAACTCAGCCCACAATACACAATAAATTCACTTTAGGGTATAATCTGTGAAGCGCCTTGCGGTATCTCGAAGATATGTTGAGGCGTTGTATCAAATGCAAGGATTATTATAATTATTACTATCACTCACAATTACTTCTTTAGCAATTCCAAAAGTAGATTTAAACTTCAAGTTGCTCATATGTCATCTAACCGTTTGTGTTTAAATGATAATCTCACGACAGTGCATGTGAACTGAAGGCGTGCAAAGCTTTGCGTCAGAGAGACGGGGTGGCCGAGTGGTTAAGGCGATGGACTGCTAATCCATTGTGCTCTGCACGCGTGGGTTCGAATCCCACTCCCGTCGCTTTGGATACTCTGAATTATGAGTTGATTTGCAGCACCTGAGTTAATTCTTTCTTTAAAACTAGTATCAATTCCATCATCGGGCACGAAATCAAACAATTATCCTTATTTTAGAAAGCTGTAACAATTTGCCAGGTCTTGTCCTACACTGCAATCCGCTACTCTCTTTCTAATGCGATGAGAAACATACATTAGTTAGAAATACACCTTATCAATACGATGACGTACACAGCAATTAAGTGCACCTACACGTGAAATCAGACAGATTGATTAGTTATTAAAAATAATGAACAAGATAAGGATACTTCGAACAGATTTTTCAAGAAAATTACGGAGCTTTAAACCAGGAGATTTGAGTACAGTTGAGCGCGTTGTGGAAGAGAGGGTAGTGTGATAGGAGAAGGAGATGAGGAAATGGTATGAGATCGCCTCGTTCACAATGTTGACTTCGCAAATGTCCAGGTTGTGGATGAGGACAAGTTCGAGTGCTTTCTAGCAGAAGGATGTAGACGGAAGTCTCTGTGGCGCAATTGGTTAGCGCGTTCGGCTGTTAACCGAAAGGTTGGTGGTTCAAGCCCACCCAGGGACGATACACATTCAGAATAAATCTATACTTCTTCATTGATTTCCTTACATTTGAAAGAATGTCACGTGCAACTTACTAATTGATTTTCTCTTGTTGTTTGCTTGAGTGCCAATTTTCTAGGATTCGTAACTGATATATTTAACTTGATATCCGATACACAAATCGGAGGATATTTTGAAATTATTCTGATCTGCAGGAAGGTTTCGACCAGGATATTGTCAACTCATTCAATTGCAGTTAATGTATCAGGATTCATCCAGGATTATCTAATAGATAATCAGTTGCATGGACACTCGCGATCGGCAACATCAGTTATACTCGGGATCTTGTCAACTCAAACAATTAAGAATCTCAGCCTTCGAGATGCTGAAAGCCTGGAGCTCACCATCCATTTAAGTTATAAGTTGAGGTAGAATCGATTAAGGCAGAATTCACGAAGCCACTCCACTCTCAATGATCCATTATTTAAATGATGTGTGTAAAGCTGTTGCTGTTTATACCAGCTATGGGCTAATAATTGATCCCAAGTATTCAGATATTATGTTTTGCAATGAAAGCCAGTCATCCCAATTGTTCGCCTTGTTAGTGTATGAACGATGCTGCGATGTAGGTTAAGAGAAAATACATCCACAACAACAGCAGATGACATGTTACTTTCTGTAATTTAATAACACATAGTTTCTTATGCTTTTCAGTAACTGTTCTGCATGTGGAGCCATGTGCACAGCCTTGATCGCGTAGTGGTTAGTACCCTGCGTTGTGGCCGCAGCAACCTCGGTTCGAATCCCAGGCACGGCAAACACTATCTCTTTTCGTTTAATATATTCCAGAATTGTTTCAGTGGAATCTCAACGCACAAATAACGTGAAAGGTTCAGCAGTTTGCACTTAAGCAAAGTCAATTTTATAGATCTAATCGCTGGTTATGATATAACATCAATTCTACTGAGATCATTACTGTCTCTCTGGGTGAAAAATCCTGCTGTCCCATGAAGTTTAACAGATGACCTACAATAAGAACCTTCTGTTTGTCAGCTGGATATCAGATCCCCATCATCAAACTTATATCATGTGAATTCTGTGCTGCCAACATTTGGAAATTCCAGCAGTTGGAAGGGAATGAACACGGTTTACTCGGGGATCAGCTTCTGTTTAATCGATTCCAGACTGAACCAGAGACTGGGAAACTTCTGGCGTTCAACCAGCGAGAAACAAACCGCTGAGAGTCGAAAAGACTCTGTAACTTTAATTCAATAAGTTTCTGCTGATCTTGGTGCCAAATTACTCAAGTTAAAGTCGACAATAAATTCATGGCTGCTTGTTTGGAGGAATTGGTTTAGAGTTTTAACAGAAATACACTGTCACATATACCAGTTAACCTGAATATCACAGGAAGGTCTGGGGATAGTCTCGATGATGTGTTAACACATTATATGATAGAAACATAGATTCATAGAATTGTACGTCACAAAAGGGCCATTTAGTCTAGTCTGTGTGTAGTGAGTGTTGTAGGTCCTGTTGTAGGAATAGGAAATGTCCCCAGAGTGGCAGCGGGAAAAGCTGCAAGAGTGGGAGTAGTAGAAGTTCCTGAATTGGGAGTGGGAGGAGCTCTGATTAAGGAGCTGCTTGATTCTCTATCGGCGAAATACGATCCACAGTGCAGCAGAATTAAAAGGGGAAGATAAAACTGCAGGAAGATAATGGAGTTGAACAAAAATAAAAAATGACAAATTATCGGTAGTTCATTATTAATCTAGAGAGACGAGCAGAGAGACGATGGTAAGATTCGAGGAGAGAATTGATTTTAGTGTTCGTTTCTGTCCTAAACTACAGGAAATTTAGAAGCAGAAGTGTGCTCTAACTCCAAACATATGGGAAGGAACATTAGAACAGGGCGGCCTCGAGTTTCCAACAAAATCCACTTTGAAATGCCAACCCCCACCCCCGTTACATTAACTGGCACACCATGACCCTCTAGACCTTTTGCCACTTGCGATTTTTGAGTCAATCTCCTCTCTGGCAAGCTGTAGAAATCTGCAGTGTGTGGCGTATCCTTGCCTAACACATTTGGACCCCTGTCAGGCAGAATACTACGATCCTAACCTTCAAATTACTCCACGGCCTCGATCCTCCCGCTCTCCGTGACCTCCTAACCACCTACAAACGTCTTCGCTATTTCTGCTCAGTGGGTTCCAACCACATTCACATTGCCCACGTTTCCCATTCCACAAGTGGCGAACTGGTCTCCAACTTCTCTGCCCCGCCCTCTGGAGCGGCAATCAACCATTCCTAGATATTGTCCATTCCATTGTGCCTTCATTCCTCGTGTGAAGACGTTCCTCTTCAGCCGTGCGTTCGATTACCTGACTGTCCCTCCTCTCCCCATCCACTCCTGATTCGAACCAACACCCCAGGAGCGGACCCCCTATTGTTTATCGCTTTGGGTTTTCACCCCGATGTGAACGGCGTTATTAAAATACAAGTTGACATTGTGTTGATGATTCAATCAAACTACCCCTTACCTCTCTGTTGTGATCACCGCCTAACAGATACGACACACATTGCCTTCAGCTTCCCGCATTCACTACAGTGACACCTGCAACTCCTCATGGTCTGAAACCAGACATATTGTCTGCACACGTGTTATGTAGTACAACACTAACCATAACCAGAAATATATTTGTAGAGCTCTTTTCACGTCCAGAGGACGTCTCAAGGCTGCCGCAGTTCCCAAAGCGAACACAATTTGTATCCAATGTCTCAGATATTTCCGTTTCTACGGTTCCATTGGAAGCGTTTTTTAAAAAAAAAGAATATCTATATAATAACTGCCTACACACTTCCACCGATTTCGCACTCCCAGAAATTCGTTCATCAACTTTCATATCTCTCCGCTTACAGCTCACTCCATTTGTCTCTCTCCTTGAGGTTTTCTTCTGTGCATCCTGTTATCCATCTACTAGCTCCGTAATAATATGTGTAGTTCAATATTGAACGCCTTGTCAAAATGACTGGGCAGATCAGTTGGGAGTTCTCTTAAATTGCCTAAGATTGCAGGAGATCTAGCAAACTCCATCATTAACATCTAATGTCTGTTTGATTTCATCCACGTGTATTTAAATCACGTTTAGCAACAACATATTCCTATTATCTGAGCCCTTCTTCTGGTTTCGCATAAAATTGCACTGACCAAGACTGTATCACAAACACAGAACTGTTACTCCATGGCCTCCACTGTTCTTCAACGATGCAGCTCACTTGACTAAAACTATTGAAAACTCGTGCTCTAGGTGAGGATCGAACTCAGAACTTCGGCATCACTCGAACAAATACTGTCATATAAGCACCGTGCGCTAACGTATTGCGCCACTAGAGCTGCTTCAGTAGCTTCTCTGGTTCATTATCACAACAATCATAGCAACACATGAGCAGCAGTCTGTTAATGTTAAATTCCGAGTGTAGTTTATTTGAAACAACACTTTATTCTTCATGTTGAGGAATGACTCGGATCTCCTATTTAATGGAAGAACTTGCAAACCATCAGGTCACGTAGATAATGTGTTCAGTTTGTAGAACATGAAACCATCTGATTTAAACTGCACCAAAAGTCACACAGGAAACTATTGTACAGAATGATTTACAGTAAATACCCGCGTATAAGGCGCCCTTTTTTTTCACGTCGGAAGATCTCGAAAGTTGGGGGTGCGCCCTATACGCAGGTACAAGAAATTTTCAGCCTCGGAAATACAGTAACCAGGAGAGGCGGCCGGCGTACTGTCAGCTGGGGTTTGGTCAGTGTGTCCGGTGGGGGTTGGGGGGGAGCGGGTGATTGGGCTTCGGCCTCGGCCGCCCGGGCAGCGGCAGCAGCAGCGGACTTCAGTGCTGTGCCTGCTGCCTGCCTTCTGCCAAATCCAGTCAGCCTCTCTGCCTGCCTCCCTCCCTCCCTCTCTCCTTGCTCGCCTCTCTCTCCCTCCCTCTCTACCTGCCTGCCTCTACCTCTCTCCCTCCCTCCCTCCCTCTCTCCCTGCCTGCCTGGCTCCTTCTCTCGCTGCCTGCCTGGCTCCCTCCCTCCCTCCCTCCCTCCCTCCCTCCCACCCTGCCTGCCTGCCTCTCTCCCTCCCTCCCTCCCTCCCTCCCTCCCTCCCTCACTGCCTGCCTCTCTCCCTGCCTGCCTGGCTCCCTGGCTCCCTCCCTCCCTCCCTCCCTGCCTGCCTCCCTCCCTCCCTCCCTCCCTCCCTCCCTCCCTCCCTCCCTGCCTCCCTCCCTCCCTGCCTGCCTGCCTCTCTCCCTCTCTCTCCCTCCCTCCCTGGCTGCCTGCCTTCCTGCCTCCATCTCTCTCTCTCTCTCCCTGGCTGCCTGCCTGCCTCCCTGCCTCCCTCCCTGCCTGCCTGTCTCCCTCTCTCCCTCCCTGGCTGCCTGCCTCCCTCTTTCCCTCCTTGCCTGCCTGCCTGCCTGCCTCCCTCCCTCCCTCGCCTGCCTGCCTCCCTCCCTCCCTTACTACCTAACTGTCTCTCCTGCCTCCCTTCTGCCGGCAATATCATGGAAAATGCTTCCGTTTTTTACACCAAGAAAAGGTCAAAGTGGGGGGTGCGTCTTATACGCGAGTGCGCCTTATACGCGGGTAATTACGTTATTTGAAATTTGATTTTTTTTAAAACTGGTCGCTTGTTCTCCTTAACGAATACATGCGACTTAAAACTAAACACCGCTTGTTTTTGTATCCTTGGTCTGAAAAGTACGATAAGCATTTTGTTTAATTTTGTATAAATGTATACTGTGAGAAAAGGTAATCAGAAAAATAATTTCTCCACCTCATTGCCAAATAGTTGTTCATTTTGTATCTAACAAGTGTGCAAATTGAGCTCTCACAGCGTGGAATGCAGGGAGCATTAAACACCTATGTATTGTCGTGGAATAACTCACAAAGTGATCAGGTTATTCGTGTAAAGCACAAGCAGTCATTTAATATACCAACGGCCGAAAGGAGAAATAACCTCACAGGTCAGATACCCGAGGTGATACTTCTAAGGAAATAATAAAAGTACAGTTTATATCTTATTCTTTTGCACACCGCGTGACAGTAGTATAATTTCCTTTAACCAATTACAGCAATCCACCTAATCAATAAAAGTGAATGTGGGAAGAGAGTTGAACTCTATTTACATTAGCCATGGGGTGCAAAAAGGGCAGCATCTGTTAAAACAGAACTAGACAACCACCAGTTGCTAACTGATAGATTACAATTTTCAAAGAAAGAAGCAAATCGTCTTTAATGATCAGGCATATACTGAAGCAATTGATTAGCAAATACAATAACAAGCAGGGAATGTCTAATCTAAACAAGTACAAGCCTTTCTCCCTTCTTCGGTCTGGACTATATCATAACACTGACGTTTGCTGATACCCCTACTGACCTCTGGAATTTCTAAGGGAGACTGAGCAACAGCTAACAATGTCCAGGGGAAACTACGAAACAGCTAACATGGTTTCCGATTTTTAGCATGGTTTCCACAGTACTTCTCGATGGGCAACAGGAATCACAGACCTTGGCATTGTCAATAACTTTATTTCTATTTGTCATCAATAACAACAATAACCAAATTACACTTTTTCAGCGGTTTTCACGTCGGGATGAAGTTCTCTGGCGCTGGACAGTCAGTGGTTAGACTCCATACATAACGGGAAGTAATCCAGTATCACCGGTGAACAAAATACACTTTTGTCCATAAAAGACAGCAACCACACGTGCTCAAACACCACAGCTATCTCAGATTGATAACGTGAAGAACAACTGTTGTCTGTTGGTTTATTTGGTTGGTGTGTTGTCGGTAGCTAAACTATACGTAAGGTTCCACCGTGATTGGAAATCGGATTGCAGGATTCAGAGTCCAGAGTGCTCACCATTACACCATGGCACCTGTGGCTCCAAAGCGAAATTGTTCTGATCAATTGAATACTCAGCGGTGACGAATTGATAAATTGTGGGCGTGATACTTCAAGGCAGAATTACGCAGTAGATTCTTAAAGCAAGTTCTCCCAAACGGACAGAAGTAATCTTATCAGTCCAAACTGAGAGGGAGAATGGGAAGTGAATGGATCGGTGGGAATGTCAATGTATACGAGTTGCCTGTCGCCTGCGAGCCTTGAGGTAAATACGGGGCTGAGGCAGTCAGTACGGCTGTTGTTAGAGGTCTGATCGGCTGTATCACAATGAGCCCGACACCTGATTGACAGAAGGGAACAAAGGGGTGGCTGCGGAAAGAGCAAGGAATGCGACAATGCAGGAAGGCCATTGAGAGAAGAGAATCCAGAGGGAATATTGACGGAGCGGGGATAGGAATGGGTGCCTGGAGTACGAGCTGTCATCTCAATATCAGGGGCTGTTGCCAAGATGCACAAACTGAGACTGGGAGCTGGGATGAGGAGATGGGCGGTGAATGGTCAAGTCACTCAATATAGTGAAAATGAGTAACCAGATAGTTGGGCAGAGTAGCTGTAAATCTGGCTGTTAAATGGAATAAACAGATTTTAAACACAGGCCCTGTGGCTCAATTGGCAAAGCGTCTGTCTCGTAAACAGGAGATCCTGGATTCAAATCGCAGCAGGGCCTGAGTAACCTGTTCATTATTTCTGGAACTGCATACTAAAAAAAGGTAATACTGGATAATAAAAAGGAAGAAACTGCAGGTTTGCGTGGCTGAGAAATTGCAGTGAAATTGTGAAAAAATAATTATGTTTTTCACATTCCGATTGAAATCTAACCTGATATCTGGGTTTCCTTCCATGTGGAGGACTGCATCTATCTCTGCAGGATAGGTTGGTTTTGGTCCCAATTGTTACTTCCGGTTGGAATTTCGTTTGGGTGAGGGCCTCTTGAACTCTGTGAACCCTTTTCACCCGACCACTTGAGCTATGTTACCGTAAAAGTTTGATAATATCACTTAGTAGCAAGGAACATCCATTGTTTGCTAGGCAACTGCAGTGGGCGTTTGCTGTTCTATATCTGAGAAACAAACAACGAGCAGTGAGTGAAGACATAGAACAATCGGTGATAGATTATCATCAGCCGAAAGAAGAGTGACTTGTGCTCACATTTTATTAAAACTGCCTATTATGGGTACACATGGCTGTATATAGTATCTAAGTTATATCCCAAAATTGTACTAAACATGTGGAAATTATCGTTAGTTTTTTAATCCAGATTCAGTTTTCTGCCTTATGCGTCTGCAATGTTTGTGAGAATGCTTGTGGACCACTGTTGTGCGCAATTAGCAGCAGAGCTTCCCTCACAAATATTCAGTTATTTCACTTTAGGGTTTATTTGAGACGTCAGGAAAACTTGATTTATTGTTATATTCTAATATAGCGAAGATTCATGCACAATTTCTACAAAACTGTTCAATCCGATAACACCAAGGCTGACTAACTCACGTTCTACACAAATTGGTGTGTTAACGTCCACCTTCAAACACTTTCTAATCATACTGAAATATATCCCAATGTGTATCCCTTGGGTTTGTATCATATTGTGGTGCTCACACGATAGGAGTCTATTCTAATAATTCCAATTCCTTTCACAATGTTTGACATTCACATATAACCAAATAATTAAATCCTTCCTTCTGCTTGTTTGCAATTGAACAAAATAAAATATTCTTGAATTCAGGAAATGAAATAGTATTTGTGTTTGCTTTCATATTTTTTTCACTATTGTTGAATTGGATGGAGCCAGTAAACAAAATTAGCTGAGCTATGACCAAAGAGGTAAAAACACTTTAAATCTGTCAGAAGTGGGATTCGAACCCACGCCTCCAATGGAGACTGCGACCTGAACGCAGCGCCTTAGACCGCTCGGCCATCCTGACACAAGCATGTAATGGTTCCCATTGAAGGATTCCAGCTGATTAGAGCAATGATGCTCCGTTGGGTCAACAACACTTGGAAAATAGTGGAAAGGAGGGGGAAAAGGGAGCAGTTCTTGTTTCTGTTCACAATAAATTAACCAAGTCGTTGAGAATCGATGTTAATTTCGATGATAGCTATCGCCCAGTTGCCCAAATTTGCTTTCTCGTCATATGGAAACTCACATTAATGCTCACCTGGACACAACGGTTAAAACGGGTTTACTTGATTCTTTGGATGGAAGATAACCTATAATATATTAATAAGCAACACGTGATGCAGCTTATTGTCTGCGGAGTGGAAGTATCCAGGATTGGTCTTGAATGGTTGAAAATAGATCTATTTTCCACACCTTTACCGCAAAAGCTCAGCTGCGTCAATATTTGCTTTGTGCATTATGTAGCTGAACACAAATTGAGTGTAAGAAAATAAAGTATTGTCTTTTATCACAACCCTGGACAGGAAAATTACAAAGAATACCTGCTACAAAACAATAATATTTGTTTGTCTTCTGTGCCTCAAAGCGCTTCACAAAATATTCCTGAACTGAACTGAAAGTATTATATCCAAGCTTGTAGGTGACACAAAGACACCTGGGTGAGTAACGTAGATGAGAGTAGGAAATCACAAAGGGACTGAGAAACATTAATTGAGAGCGCAAAGTTGTGGTGGATGGGGTTCAATGTATGGAAGTGCGATGTTATCCTATAGACCGATAAACGATATGGCACAATATTTTCGTCATGGAGAAAAATTCAGAAGTGAGGAGGGGCAAGGAAACTTGAGTGTCTGTATCCATAAATCACTAAAAGTTAGATCCCGGGTACAAAACGTGATCATAAAGGCGAATGCATTTTTGGCCTTCATCTCGAGAGGCCTGGACTACAAAGGAGGAAGCAATGATTATTCAGCAGAAAACAGCGTTATTCAGGCCCCCCGGGTATGTAGCACTGTGGACAGTCTGGGAAGATATATTGGCCTGGATGGGGTGCAGCGCAGATGTACCTCAATGTTACGAGGCACAAGTGGTTAAGTTTTGATGAAAGACTGCTTGAACTTGGGCTTTATTCCCCTGAGATTAAAAGATTGAGCGGTGATTAGAAAGAGATTTTAGGAAGATAAATGGATTCGAATCGGGTAGATACAGTGAAGCTACTTCTCCTGCTGGGGAGATGCAAAACAAGGGGTCACAGTCTTAAAATTATAACAAGGCTATTTCTAGAGTGGAATCAGGAAGCATTTTTCCACTCAATGAATTGTAGAAATTTGGAACTATCTCCATCAAGATGTCGTGGATGCTGGATCTACCCGCAACTTCAAGAATTTGGTTGATAGATTTTTGATATGTCTGAGGTATTACTGATGCGTGGTGAAAGGAGCAACTGGATTTGAAAGAATTAGTGGAGATATATCGTGGAATCCGGGAGCTGAGTGATTAGAGCTGTTACCTTAGAAGGATCAGACATGTGTTTGAATTCAGGCCCTTCAGGGCGATGGCTTGGACAAGTTTCTTAACTACACACGCTTACTAATAATCCCTGAAATAAAAGCACAATAACAAAATTGGTCATTTCAATCCACGACTGTTTGTGCGACAATGCTGCGCGAAATTGTCTGCTGCGTTTCGCCCACAAATATACAGTCAACTCGTTTCACAGTATATATTCGATAAACAAAAAATAAAATAAAATTACATTTACAGAGCGACTTTCACGTCGGGAAGGCCCTGAAGAAAGACGGTGATAAGATGTGGAAAGCGTTATGTCAAATGCAAGGGTTATTATTCATTCTTATTTATTATTCATATATATCTCTTCACATCTGAGCGTTTCCGAAGTGATTTGAAACTAGATCGCTGGATACAGAGCACAGAGTGCTCAACACCAGACTACATTTTTGTAGCAGCGCAACCTGGAAGCCAAAGCAGAGTGCTGTACAGATTTTTATTCACACCAAGGTCTCTTCAGTTTGTTAGTAACCGATTCTGCGAGTCTGCAGACAGCTACATAGCAGTGCAAAGCAACACTAGGTTACACGGGTGGTCAGAATTATTGTGATGATAATTTATTAATTATAATATTGACGTTAGGAAATACAAAAACTGTTAGGTATTGCCAAAATTAAAAGAAGTGAAACGCAGGAGAGCAGCCTTGTGACAGAACGTTCTCCAACTTCAAGCTGTTGCTTTCCCAACGAAGGTATTTCATTGCCAATAAAATCAATTGATATAGATCACCTTACAGTCAAAGCACTCGTTTATTATGAAGCTCTTAATGATTTTTCAAAAAAAACAATCGCTTTTAGGATTCTATCAATGCGTGTAATTCCAAAAAAAATGCGTATTTGATTTGCGTTTATCTAATAGTGGGTGTTGAACACCCAAACGCAGACCTAGATTCTTCCATCAGCCTCTGATGTACATCGTCCGTCAGTGAGGTCTGACAGTTGAGTTCACCAACTCCATTCCTAATGCAGGCATCTGGTTCACTCAGCTTCAGCTCCTGAATCCGGGGCTTCTTGTGAGGGTTTTTATAAACAGCCAAAAAGCCCTTCACACAACATACCGTTAGATGAATTGACCATGTAGTTTGTGGATGAAACGCGACAACCAGTTGCTCACCGCAGTGTTTCCAGATCCCGTCGAGGATTCAGAACCGATTTGTTTTGATACATAACCATATGAGCCAACAAATAGTACAGATGCCCGACACGTTTCCAATCAGTGATCAAGAAATCCATTGTACACGCTTCCAGAAATTCTTCACCTGGGGCGACCATAACATCAACAATAGTAAAAGCAAAAACAACACAATTACTTTTTTATTGTGCCTTTCACGTCACGTAGACATCCCACGACGTTGAAAAATCAACTACCACCGGGAGGCCAAGTCTGTGAGACGATCAGACAAAAACATAATAATAAATAATAATCCTTGCATTTCACGCAGCGCTTTACTGTCTTCTAGACGTCTCAAAGAGCTTCACAGAATATACTGTAAAGTGAGCTGACTATATATGTGTGGGCTAACAAGATTATGAATAAAATCAGAATAAAAAAAGCACAAGCTTATAGTTGGCAACAAAGGAATACGTTCCAGATGCTAGTGACCACGGCAGGACTCGAACCTGCAATCTTCTGATTGCTTTGATATTCACCGAAGTCAGACGCCTTATCCATTAGGCCACGCGGTCCGCATAATGCACAGACTGGTCAAGCTGACCTACGATTAACGAAACTGTGTGATTAAAGAAACTGTAACTGACTACTGTCAGTTACACTTTCTTCCATCAGTTGTTTCTCCTTCTCGAGAGCGGCTTGGCTACTGTCACATTACAGTTTATTCCATCAGGTCCTTCTCCGTCTGCTCCTCTGTCTCCGCTCTGCTCTATTCCTTTGTCTCAACACTTTTATCCTTTCTTGGACACATGGTGCTCACGTGAACATCTCATGCCACACTCGTGCTTATTCACATTGTCTTTTACACCCAACTCTGCATTTCTTCGCAACAAAGCTCTTCATATCGTAGTCTGTTCTACCCGGTTTCTAATGATGACCTTGACAACTCAAACTATGTGCAGCAACTTCATTTATCTTATACAGCAGTTATACAAAAACATCACATGGCATCATTCTAGCCCACTCTCTGTTTTTAACAATCTATACTAATTTTAACCAGTTCTTCACCAACTCGAACAGTGTCCTATGAGCCTTGAGGTGGGTCCGGGGCTGACGCAGTCAGATCGTCTGTTGCTAGAAGTCTGTTTGGCTGTATCCCAATGAGCCCGACAGCTGATTGCCAGGAGGGAAGAAAGGGGTGGCTGCGGAAAGGGCAAGGAATGCGACAATACAGGGAGGCCATTGAGAGAAGAGAATTCTGCGTGAATATTGCAGGAACGGGATGAGTGACTGGAGTACGAGCTGTCATCTCAACATGAGGGAATGCAGCCAAGATGTACAGACTGAGAATGGGAGCTGGGATCAGAAGATGGGCTTTGAATAGTCAAGTCACTCAATATAGTGAAACGGAGTAACCAGATAGTTGGACAGAGTAGCTGTTAATCTGGATGTTAAACGAAGTAAACAGATTTGAAACATAGGTCGTGTGGCTTAGGTGGCAAAGCGCCTGTCTCGTAAACAGGAGATCCTGGGTTCAAATCCCAGCGGTGCCTGTGTAACTGTGTTGGTTCTTGTTCTCACTGGATGCTGAAAAAGTTTAATAATGGTTAATACAATCAATCAAAACTGCAGGTTTGGGTGGCTGAGAAATTGCAGTGAAATCGTGAAAAATAATATTATTTGAAAATTTTCACATTCCGACAGTAATCTGATTTGATATCTGGGTTTCCTTCCATGTGGAAGACTGCATTTAACTCTGCAGTACAGGTTGGTTTTGGTCCCAATTGTTATTTCCGGTTGGAATTTAGTTGTGGTGAGGGCCTCTTGAACTCGGTGAACCTGTTTCTCCCGCTCACGTGAGCTATATTAATGTAAAAGTGTTGCTATCACTTAGAAGCAAGAAATACCTGTTGCTGCTGTGCAGCTGTAGTGGGAGTTTGTCTGTTCTACATCTGAAAAACAAAAAACAAGCAGTGAGTAAAGACGTAGAACAATCTGTGATCGACTATCGTCAGCTGAAGGACGAGTGACCTTGTCGTAACAGTTTATTAAAATCGCCTATTCTGAGCGCATGCGGCTGTATAAAGCATCTAAAATCATAAATTGTAACCGAAAGTTTTACTAAACCTATGGAAATTGACATTGGTTTTTTAACTCAGATTAGCTTTTTGCCTTATCCCGCTGCAATGTTTAATGATGAAGAAAACATAACCATTCTGTAGTTGTACATCCATTTAACACCAAACAGCTTGCAATTAAATCTCTGTAAAATAATTGTAAAATAACAGTCATACTCTTGTATTTCATTCTCGCATCTTACCACGTCATTCGAACTGTTGAATGCGCTTCACAGAATACAGTGTTAAGGGAGTTAGCTGTACCTTTGACGCTGGAAATGCAATAGAAAATTGCACACAGCATTTTCTCACAAATAGTCATGGGTTGAGTCACCAAATTAGGAATAGTAGTATGAGGGAATGTAATATGAGGGAAAGTCACGATCTGTTTGCCACCAGTGGCAATTGCTCTCCAAATTAAGTTTTGGGAAAATGTGTGCGTTATTTGCTGCTGCATTTCACCCATACAATATACAGACAGATCACATTTCATTATATTCTGTCAAGCACAATGAGAATTCTCGACGATGTGACAAGGCGTAACATTAAATGCAAGGATTTAACTAAGCATCTCAGTCTAGGGATACATTTTGGTCTAAAATACGTTTGATAGCAGAGATAAATTACTGCAGCTCCATTGTAAACATTTCACTACAGTGAGAAGGTTCCCCACTAAACTATATTTGAAACCAATCTCCTTCTTTGGTTTTCCTTTACTGCTGTACAGCTGAGCCTGTTAGGTAAGATATGCGTCTGACCTCGTGGCTCAACCGTAGCGCGTCTGACTCCAGATCAGAAGGCTGCGTGTTCAAATCACGTCGAAGTCAATATTTTCATCCACAGTCACAAAATCTATTAAGTCCAAACTTTTTTATTTGTTTCAAGGTTTTCACAACGAAGAGAAACTTCATACCACAGCCGGGTTTACGGGATTTTAACAGCAACTGGGTGGAATTATTTGAAAACAAAAACATTGATTAAGTTTTTTTTCTTGCTTGAAATAGAAAAGCTAGCTCATCTCCAATCACCGTTTCCAGTTACTATCAAAATTGTTATATTTTTAGTAAAATTTGGAGATGGTGTTTACTCTTATTAGAAATAAACAACAAAAATGGCTCAGAAGAGACATTGCAAGATAGTTGAGCAAAGGGTTTACGATAAACTTGACGGGGGAGGGATTGGGGAGAAGGGTTGCGATGGGAGAGAGAGGCTATGAGAGAGCGGTGGAGGTGACACGAGTGAGGGAGCTTTGTGGGTAAAATTACCCTTATAACTGTTAATTAAAATACTATCAGGCAAACTTAGAGTCTATTATATTTCACAAAGTGGAATGTCGCATCTAGATGTATTTACGAATCCATGATGCGTGTTTATTATAAATCTGCAAACATTCCGCAAAACAGTGCCACAATTATTATTGCAGTGAGCAATATTCGCAGTCGGCAGGATTCCAACCTGCGCGGGAAGTTTCCCAATGGATTTCTAGTCCATCGCCTTAACCACTCGGCCACGACTACTCACAAACCACCATGGAATTGATTTAGCGAAAATCTTGTCTGCACCTAATGCTTTCGTAAAGATTTCCCTAATTATACTTGCCCTTCGATTTCATTTGATTTCTGACATTTCACATAATGCGCTATCTCATCTTTGAAACGACATGAAGACCTACATAAAATTTTGTTTACTGAAAAATTTAGTGTATATTTCTGGGTGAAATCTGCATCATTTCTCCTAGAAATAAAACAGCTGTAAGTTTAATCTCCACTTTAACCTGCGAAATTTGGTACCAACTTGAAAGGGATCTGATATGAATTAAAAGTTCACTAGGTAGTTTTTTCTCGTTTATTGGTTTGAACTATAGCAGTTCTGCAAACCATTCTCACTGGCCTCTCTGTCTTCGCCGTCGCTGAGCCGCTCTATACACGGTCTAGAAGCACGAAAATAGGTTATGTCCCAGGGTAAAGCATAATCACTGCATTCTAAGGACAGAGTTTCCCATAAACTGGTAGAAGGCTTGGAAGGCTACAAGTTACCATAACCATGATGACCAATTCCCGGTAACCGGATGATAACCAGACCAGTTAAATGGAGGCCATTACAATACTATTTAATTCACAAATATTTGATCAGTAAATACTAGTGTATTATCTAGTTGATGAAGGGTGAGTGAAAAATTATGATGGTTGAGTATGAAGTTGAACTGAAAAGATGAATTGTATTTATTAGCGTCGGAGATAATTCTGATCAAGAATAAGTGGTTTAATAGAAAGGTTGGCGATCGAAACGGACTGTTTTGTACTGATTATTGTTGCCCATAGAACATGCAATCAACTGGCGTTGCAGTATAAGCGTATTGAGACATCTCGAGATGGGTTAGATGGGTTAATCGATTCTTAACTGAATATGTAACCTGTTCCCTGTGTGTAGAGCTCCAGCCGCTCAGCTCCCAATGGCTGCGATTGTTAAATCTTTAGGTTGTGTGAGTCACGCGTTGCTGATCACGAGACTGAACGAGCCTGGGTATCCATATGATATCGTCTTGACCGTCTCCGTGGAACATGAGTCACTAGTAGGAGACCAGTGATGTGAAAAGGCAGATTACATTTTCGAATCCGGCTCTCATCTCTTGGTACCAATCCAATATTTAAAGATCCATATACATATAAAATTGCAATGTCAATCATGTGGCTCACCCACCACTGATCAACCGATGATTTAAGCTGTAATAGCATAATGTTATTATTTTTGATTATTGTAATAATGAAATTAATCGTTGTATTTGGCATAACGGCTTTGACGTTAGCAGAAGCGGAGATATTTTATGGTTTTCAGTCACATCTAAACTCACAGAGCTAGGTACCGCAAACAGCCGTGAAATTGCAGAAAATTCTGCGGAGAGCACTAGATAGTTCACAATACGCAAACTCACGCCAGATAAAATGTAACATCTGTGGCGTGTCAAATGCTACACGTGAATGCTATAATCTTATCATCAGAACATATAACCAAGGAAGCTATCATCACCGACCACATTTTTTGTTCTCAAGTTGAGGATGATCAGCCTGCCGTGATAGCACTATAATGTCCAATAATTCTGAAAGAAAGTATGATATCATTTAACTGTATCTGTATACAAGAAAGCGATCACTAGTTGTCGGTCATGCTGTAGATGGAAGAGTGAATGTTGATGGTATCTCAAGGAAATCTCTCGGGTAGAAAAGTATAATAATGCTTATATTTGTTATAGAGTTTACGATGCTCTCAACGTGCATCAAAAAATATACTAACAAGTGTATAAGTGGGAGAAATGAACTTGCTTCAAACGACTTTTTTTTTAACCTAATGTTACTTCGCACAAAATAATAACAATGTCCATTAATATGGTAAATAATTAATGCAGTAAAATAATCTCCCCGTCGGGGAATTGAACCCCGGTCTCCCGCGTGACAGGCGGGGATACTAACCACTATACTAACGAGGAATCACATTGATTTGTACGTTATGTGTGAACTATATACCCGTGCAATGGATTTGACTGCGCTACGGTTTCCACTGCAATGTGAAGCAAAACCGCTACAGCAATATATCAGCATTATTGCAACAACAATTGTCTTCAAAATACAATAAAAGCGTTATTTATTTATTGTTAAACTGCAGGACAATACCTATTGCTACACGGGAAATTATTGGCAGAAATTGGATGGAACAAACCAGACTCTGGAACTGGAATTCTGCTGTTCATCTCTTGAGATCCCTGGCAATCATGCTTCTGGCTGGTCTGCTGTAACCATCGCTGTTTGCAGGTCGATGGTTACAGCAGACCAAATCGCAATACAGACTATTGCGATTTCAATAAATAATGATAATAATAGGTTTATTTGATATCGCGGTTTCCTAGGTCATCAAGTCGTTTCATAGCACTTCACAGAATATACAGTAATGTGAGTTGACTGTGCAGCTTGCTCGCCTGTACCAACGGAAGCCATTTGCGGCCCGACCGCATATATATCAGATAGGAGAACATAGTGAGGTCCTACAAATGAACTGCTTGTGCAATGGAGATTTTTCTCGACGGTGCACAGCCCCACGAGTAACAGGTGAGAACAGTTTAATACATTGGATCGTAGCGAGTTTGGTTCGGACGCAATCTTGGCTTCTCTCCATCTCATTGGCTGGCATACTTGCATTGTGAATAATCGTGTTGATCTTCAGTCACAAGGCACCAACCTCTGGAAATCTACCTCGGTATCTCCCCCTCAATCATTCTCTATATTCACTGTAAAATGTTATCGCTCACTTCGCCTGAATGAAAATATCATTACTCAAATTCCCCAACCTTGGAGATTTGTGTCTGAAATTTCCACTGTGTATTGTCTGATGTGATTTGCAATTAGTTGTTGTAGAATGATAAAAAGATTATCCACATCTGGCTGCGGTTGATGTAATCTAAAGTACATAATGACGGGGAGAATCGATTGTGCAGAATAATCATCTGAACCATTGTACTGTTTCCAGTTCAGTGGATTCTGATAGACAATCATTTCATAACTTAAAAAAAACAGGAACTTATTGCATATTTTGATATCGCATCATGGTCTTCAAAACTGCAGTAACAAAGGAATTCAGTTCAGCTGCGAGAATAAAAAAATGTTGTGCTTCCCGAAATGTTCACAACTGTACTTTTCCCTACAAAGCATAATTTGTTCGCTTGATTATGGTGTATTTTCATCCAGAAACACATCAATTTTGAACGTGGGTGTCTGCTTGCCAATATTTAAGGACGATTTTGTAAATTAAAAGCGAAATAAATGTTTCCGCCAGATTTCGAACCTGGGACCTTTCGCGTGTGAGGCGAACGTGATAACCACTACACTATGGAAACTTGATTGACGTAATAAGTATCGAGAGATGAATGCAAAATCAATGCTGTTTTTCAGTTCTTTGACAAAACTTGAATGCAGCGTTGGGTTGGTAAAGATACAAAACAAATTAGATCTTCCGAATGCTTATTGAATAAGTATGCTTTAAACTCGAAAACCAGCAAGATCACATGAAGTTAAGGCCTTCCAGCCATGAATCCAATAACAGGTGCGTTAAATATTTTGAAACAAAAGCCATCTGAACATGTCAATCAGTTTAATTTCTGACAATCTGTGCAGTGGTGAAACAGGGCACTAAATCAAATAATCTACCAAAAGAGCATTATTTGAATATCGTTCAACAAATGTGACAGATTATCGATAATATTACTAAAATCGGCACTCGTTTACTCCATAAAAGTCAATTCACTCGGGACTTCCTCATTTCAGGAGATACTTTAAAGATAATCAGTGAGAGATGTTGGTACAATTTGTTGTGCAGAGAACTGCCTCCATCGGATAGCGTGGCCGAGCGGTCTAAGGCGCTGGATTTAGGTTCCAGTCTCTGAGGGGACGTGGGTTCGAATCCCACCGCTATCAAATGTTTACCATTTTTTTCAATTTATACAATGTCCACTTCAGATGTGTTTTCGAAACAGAAATAGATGTGTGCACAGGCCCGTACGCAGGGGGGGTGCGACGGGTGCGTAGGCACCCCCCCAAATTATAAAAGGTCCACATTTTCCGGGGTAGAGAATTGTATTTTTTATCAAATTTAAATACCAAGTAAATTTATTGAAAATTTGTGTAACAATTAATTCTTCAAAACTATGCATTACTTATAAATACACATCGTTGAATGATTTAGTATTAAAATAAAATTACTCGCACACCAGAATCGGCGTCTATCCAAAACATATCTCGTCGATAGACGCGCTAGTCTGTGACTCACCGCGTAAACATAGGCGCGCGCCAATACTCAAATCCATCCTCGTTTGGAAATCATCCCGTATACAGCCACAAAGGTAGCACCACTTCTGGAAGTTAAAATCATCTTTTCATCTGATCACCGTAAGTAAAAAATACTCAAGTTTTGACAGGTGTGATTGTAATGCTAGAAAACAATGACAACATACTTACAAGCTTCTGAGAAATTAAAGCTTTTGAGAACCCCCCAAAAAAGTTATATGTGTCTGGATGGAAATGCCTATCTTTAAAAAAGATACTCATGGACGTAGAACTATGCTTTAGCGCCTATGTCTATGTGGTGTGTCAATTGGAAATCATCCCGTGTACAGTCACTACATAAAAAGGTAGCACCACTTTGTTGAAGCTGAAATCATATTTTAATCTGATAAATGTAAGTAAAAATGACTTAAGTTTTGATAGGCGTGTTTCTGAAATATCATGTTTCTTGTTTTGTCTTGATTATCACGTTTGGTTTATATTATTAAATATGTATTCCTGTAATTAAAAATAGCTTTTAGAGACGTCCACTGGCATGCAAAAAAAACCTGACAGCAAAAATGTGTACAATATGACCTCAAACTGTGTAAAACCTCGTGGGGGGCTTCGCCCCCTTCACCCCCGCCAGGGGCCCTCGTGGGCAGCCCCCAAGCCGCCGGCCATTGCTGGTCCCATCACTAGCAATTCGCACCCCCCCATTAAAAATCCTGCGTACGGGCCTGGTGCAGATAGTTGGCAAGCTAATTCCAGCCTCCAATGTTTACCCAACAGCCAGTGTTTTCAGCCAAAGAGGCAAGTACTCTGTGATAGTTTTAATTGCCAGTCGATCACGTTCAGTCCAGCCGAAATTTCCTCTTTATCAACCTCTCGACATTATTTGGGCCAGATCAGCAATGTCCAAGGCTGCGTGATGAGAAAGCACGATTTGAGGAACAGCTGTGATTGATGCAGCTAAACGAAAACTCACCGCCTGGTGGACCTTTAATTCAACTGAGATTCTCCTTGTGTTGGTGCCTACATTCCCAGGCTGCAGTGGAGATTAAAATTC
The DNA here is from genome assembly GCA_035084275.1 of Hydrolagus colliei. Lineage (NCBI taxonomy): Eukaryota > Metazoa > Chordata > Chondrichthyes > Chimaeriformes > Chimaeridae > Hydrolagus > Hydrolagus colliei. Next base: position 914,005 of record CM068769.1, read on the forward strand.
TAACTGTATTTTTTATTATTACGAGAGAACTGGCGCAAATTTCTTCCAGAAATACGCTGTCAACTCTGTGAGTAAAAAAAATTCTGATGGAGGTCTTCATAGCGTCTCTATGATGTGATAGCACGTGGTGTGAAATGTAAAGAATGAAATGAATTCGAAGGACAAGAATAATTAGGGAAATCTCTACAAAGCAATTAGGTGCAGACAAGGTTTTTGCTAAATCAGTTCCATGGTAGTTTGTCGGAAGCCGTGGCCGAGTGGTTAATGTGATGGACTAGAAATCCATTGGGAAACTTTGCGCTGGTTCGAATCCTGCTGACTACGAATATTGCTAATGGCAGTGATAACTGTGGCACTGTTTTTCGGAATATTTAGAGATTTATAATAATCACGCATTATGGAAACTATTTGTGAATACAAGGAGATGAGGCATTCGTCTTTGTGAAATGTCCTTGCCTGTAAGAATGCTGGATAATATTTTAATTAATACGTTTATGCTGAAATCTCTCTTACTCCCTCCCTCTCATGTCATCTCTACCACACTTTCCCGCCCCTTGACTCCCACCTCACCCTCCCACCCCAAACCCTCCCTCCGTCAGGTTGATGGTAAAAGTTTGCTCAATATTCTGGCAATATCTCTTCTGAGCTATTTTTATTGTTTAGGTCTCGTAAGATTAAACACCATCTCCAAATTTTACAACAAATGTAAAGTGTTTGATAGTAAACGAAACTGTGCCAGGCGATGAGCTCGCTTTTCTGTTTCAAGCAAGAAAAAAACTAAATAAATGTATTTGTTTGAAAATCATTCCACCCAGTTGCTGTTAGAATTGCAAACACGGCAGTGGTATACAGTTTCTCATCGTTGCGAAAACCTTGAAACAAATAGATTAGGGTGGACTTGATAGCTTTTGTGTCTGTGTTTGAAAACATTGACTTTGACGTGATTTGAACAAGCAGCCTTCTGATCTGGAGTCAGACGCGCTACCGTTGCTCCACGAGGTCAGTCGCTTATCTTACATTACAGGCTCACCTGTAGAGCAGCGAAGGAAAACCAAAGAACGAGATAGGTTTCGATCATAGTTTAGTGAGGAATCTTCCCATTATAATGGAATGTTTACAATGGAGATGCAGTAATTTATCCCTGGACTCAAACGCTCGGGTAACAGCAGCTTCCATCTACATTGTGCTCCTCACATTAGCTGCTGACTGAGCTGTTTAGTAATAACGATCCTTGCATTTGATACAGCGCCTTGTCACATCGTCAACAATTCTCAATGTGCTTGACAGAATATAATGTAATGTGATCTGTCTGTATATTGAGTGGATGAAATGCAGCAGCAAGTAACGCAGAACATTTTCCTAAAAGTTTATTTGGACCGTAATTGGCACTGGAGGCCCTCACAACGAATAAATTCCAACCGGAAAGAACAATTGGGTCCAAAACCAACCTGTACTGCAGACGTAGATGCTGCCCTCCACATGGAAGGAAAACCAGATATCAAATCAGTATTTCTTTAGGAATGTGAAAATTTTAAAATAACTTTTTTTGTTCACAACTTCACTGCAATTTCCCAGCCTCCCAAACCTGCAGCTTTGTTTCTTTTTATTAACCAGAATTACAGTTGCTCAGCATGCAGTGACAACAGTATCCAGCACAGTTACTCAGGCTCCGCTGGGATTTGAACCCAGGATCTCCTGTTTACGAGACAGGCGCTTTGCCAACTAAGCCACATGGACTTTGTTTAAAATCTGTTTATTTCATTTAACATCCAGATTAACAGTTACTCTGTCCAGCTTGGTTACTCCTTTTCACTATATTGAGTGACTTGACTATTCACCGCTCATCTTCTGATCCCAGCTCCCATTCTCAGTCTGTACATCGTGGCTGCAGCCCCTGATATTGAGATGACAGCTCGCACTGCATTAGTGTCCCTGTTCCTGCAATATTCCCTCTGGGTTCTCTTCTCTCAATGGCCTCCCTGCATTGTGGCATTCTTTGCCCTTTCCGCAGCCACCGATTTATTCCCACCTTGCAATCAGCTGTTGGGCTCATTATGATACAGCCGATCAGACCTCTGACAAATGCCTCATCCTCGTACTCACCTCACGGCTCACAGTACACGGGCACCACGTACACATTTCTCTACACTCATTGACATTTCCACCGATCCTTTCTCTTCGCATTTCCCCTCTTATTTTGGAATGATACGATTTACCCCTAACCGTTTGGGAGAACTTTATTTGAGAATCTGCTACGTATTTCTGGCTTGAATTAACACGCCTACGATTTATTAATTCGACACCACTGAGTATTCAAATGCATAGAACAATATCGATTTGAAGCCGTAAGTTCCATGGTGTAATGCTGAGCATTCTGGACTCTGAATCCAGCAATCCGATTTCAAATCTCGGTGGAACGTTACAAATAATTTAGCTGCCGACAACACACCAACCTAATAAGCCAATATACAACAGTTGTTCTTCACGTTATCATTCTAAGATCACTGTGGTTTTTGAACACGTGTGGTTGCTGTCTTTAATGGTCAAAAGAGTATTTGTTTCACCGGTGATTCCGGATTCCTTCTCGTTATGTATGGAGTATAAACACTGACTGTCCAGCGCCGGAGAACTTCATCCCGACGTGAAAGGCCCTGAATACTTGTAATTTGGTTATTGTTGTTGTTTGTGACCAATGGAAACAAAGTTAGTGACAATGCCAAGGTCTTTGATTCATGTTGCCCACCAGGAAGTAGATAAGTGTTTAATGCTCGCTGCCATCCACGCTGTGAGAGTTCAATATGTACACTTGTTAGATATAGAATGACCAACTATTGGCAAGCAGGTGGAGAAATGTATTTTCTGATTACCTTTTCTTAGAGTACACATTTATTGAAAATTTAAAAAAATGCTGATCTTACTTTTCAGACCAAGGTTACAAAAACAAACGGGGTTTAGTTTTAAGTCGCATGTATTCGTTAAGGAAAACAAGCGACAAGTTTTAAAAAAAATCAAATTTCAAATAAATCAATCGGTACAACATTTTCCTGTGTGACTTTTGGTGCAGTTTATATCAGATGGTTATATGTTCTAAAAACTGAACACATTATCTACGTGACCTGATTGTTTGTTAGTTCTTCCATTAAATATAAGGCTCCAAGTCGTTCCTCAAAATGAAGAGTAAAGTGTTGTTTCAAAGAAACTACACTCGGAATTTAACGTTGATAACCTGCTGCCCATGTGATGTTATCATTGTTGTAATAATGAACCAGAGAATATACTAAAGTAGCTCTAGTGGCGCAATAGGTTAGCGCACGGTACTTATAGGGTTACGGTTACTGTTATATGACAGTACTTGCTCGAGTGATGCCGAGGCTGTGAGTTTGATCCTCACTTAGAGCACGAGTTTCCATTCATTTTAGTCAAGTGAGCTGCATCAGTGGAGAACAGTGGAGGCCATGGAGTAACAGTTCTGTGGTTGTGTTCCAGTTTTGGTCAGTTCAGTGTAACGTGGAACCAGAAGACGGGCTCAGATAATAGGAATGTATTGTTGATAAATGTGATTCAAATACAAGTGAATAAAAACAAACAGGCAATCTCAGGCAATTGAAGAGAACTGTCAACTGATCTGCCCTGTCATTTTGACACTATGTTCAATATTGAACTCCATATATATTATTACGAAGCTCGTATATGGATTACACAATGCACAGATGAAAACCTCAAGGCGAGAGATTAACGGAGTGAGCTGTAAATGGAAGGAGTATGCAGCAATGTGAAACTTGATGAACGAATTTCTGGGAGTGCGAATTTGGTGGAAGTGTGTAGGCGGTGATTATATAGATATTCTTTTTTTTCAAAAAAAGAAGCCGCTTCTAATCAATCAAAGAAACAGAAATATCTGAGACATGGGATACAAATCGTATTCCCTATGGGAACTGCGGTAGAATTGAGATGTCCTCTGGATGTGAAAAGCGCTCTATAAGTATATTTTTTGTTATGGTTGTTGTTGTACTACATAACACGTGTGCAGACAATATGTCTCGTTTCAGACCATGTGCAGGTGCTGGTGTCACTGCAGTGAATGCTGGAAGCTGAAGCCAATTCGTGTCGTACCTGTTAGGCGGTGACCACCACAGAGAGGTCAGGTGTAGTTTGATTGAATCATCAACACAAAGTCATCTTGTATTTGTATAACGTCTTTCATATCGGGGTGAAACGCCAAAGCGATAAACAGTGTGGAGTCCGCTCCTGGGGTGTTGGTTCGGATCAGGAGGGGTGGTGGATGGGGGGAGGAGGGAACGCACGGATGAAGAGGAGCGTCTTTGGACGAGGAATTAAGGCACAACGGAAAGGACAATATCAAGGAATGGTTGATTGTCGCTCCAGAGGGCGGGGCAAAGAGGTTGGAGGCCAGTTCGCCAATTGTGGAATTGGAAACGTGGGCAATATGAACGTGGTTGGAACCCACTGAGCAGAAACGTGAAGACGTTTGTAGGTGGTTAGGAGGTCACGGAGAGCGGGAGGATCGAGACCGTGAAGGAATTTGATGGTGAGGACCATGACTTTCTGCGTGACAGGTGTCCAAAAGATGTTAGGCAAGGGTATGACACTCACTGCAGATTTCTGCAGATTTCCAGAGAGGAGATTGACACAAAATGGCAAATGGCAAAAGGCCGAGTGGCTCATGGTGTGCCATTTAATGTAACGGGTGTGGCGGGTTCGGATTTCAAAGTAGATTTTATTGAAAACTCGAGGCCGCCCTGTTCGAATGTTCCTTCCCATATGTTTGGAGTTAGCGCACACTTCTCCTTCGAAATTTCCTGTAGTTTAGGACAGGAAAGTTAGAACATTAAAATCAATCCTCTCCTCGAATCTTACCATCGTCTCTCTGCTCATCTCTCTAGATTAATAATGAACTAGCGATCATTTGTCATTTATTATCTTTGTTCAACTCCACTATCTTCCTGGAATTTTGTCTTCCCCTTTTAATTCTCCTGCACTGTGGACCGTATTTCGCCGATAGATTATCAAGCAGCTACTTCTCCAGTGATCCTCCCACTCGCAATTCAGGAACTTCTACTACTCCCACTCTGGCAACTTTTCCCACTCCCACTCTGGGGACCTTTCCTATTCCTACAACTAGAGTAGATGGGCCTTTTTCGACGTAAAACTCTATGAATCTATGTTACTATTATATAATGTGTTAACACATCATCGAGACAATCCCCAGACCTTCCTATGATATTCTGTTTTACTGGCAGATGTGACAGTGTATTTCTGTTAAATCTCTAAACCATTTCCTCCAAACAAACAGCCGTGAATTTAGTGTCGACTTTAAATTGAGTAGTTTGGCACAGATATCAGCAGAAACTCATTCAATTAAAGATACAGAGTCTTTTCGACTATCAGCGTTTTGTTTCTCGCTGGTTAAACGCCAGGAATTTCTCAATCTCTGGTTCTGTCTGGAATCAGTTAAACAGAAGATGATCACCGAGTAAACCGCGTTCACTCCATAAATGGAGGAATTCCCACATGTAGGCAGCATGGAGTTCACAATCATGACATATGCTTGTCGATGGGGATCTGATATCCAGCTGACAACCAGAAGGTTTTGTTGTAGTTCATCTGTTCATCTGTTAAACTGTCCAGCAATATATCAAAACGAAAAGGAATGGTGTTTGTCGTGACTCGGATTCGAACCGAGGTTGCTGCGGCCACAACGCAGAGTACTAACCACTATACGATCACGGCTGTACACTTGGCTCCACATACAGAACAGTTACTGAAAAGCTTAAGAGACTATGTGTTATTAAATTAGATGAATTAAAACGCCATCTGCTGCTGTAATGGATGTATTTTCTCTTAACCTACATAGCAGCATCGTTCATACATTAACAAGTTGAACAATTGGTATGATTGGCTTTTATTGCAAAAAACATTATCTGAATACTTGGGATCAATTATTAACCCATTATCAACCCATAGCTTCCATAAACATCAACAGCTTTACACACATCACTTACATAATGGGCCATTGAGAGTGGAGTAGCTTCGTGAATTTTGCTTTAATCGATTCTACCTCAACATCTGACTTAGATGGATGGTGAGCTCCAGACATTCAGCAGCTCGAAGGCTGAGGTTGTTGAATGTTGGAGTTGAGAAGATGCCGAGTGTAACTAATGTTGCCGATCGCGAGTGTTCATGAAACTAACTATCTATCAGATAATCCTCGATGAATCTTGAGACATTAACCGCAATTAAATGAGTTGATAATGTCCTGGGCGAAGCCGTCCTGCAGATCAGAATAATTTCAAAATATCCTCGGATTTGTATATCGGATACCAAGTTATAAAGATCAGTTACATATCCTAGAACATTGGCACTGTAACAACAAGTAAAAAAACAATATTAAGTAGCTCATGAAATTCTTTCAAATGGTTAGGACATAAATGAAGAAGTACAGGTTTCTTCTGGATGAGTACCGTCCCTGGGTGGGGTTGAACCACCAACCTTTCGGTTATCAGCCGAACGAGCTAACCAATTGCGCCACAGAGACATCTTGCAACACCCTTCTGCTACAAAGTGACAACATTGTATTGAATTAATTGCGGTCACAGAAAAGCCCTCTATTGATGATAAATGACAACACTTGGAAATGAGTTTTTCAACGGTGGAATCTGAATATGAATATTTGGAGACTCTGAACACTGTGTGATTGATTTCTCATCAGACAATTTCTTTTCACCAATCGTCTCATAAATTTGGGCAAAAAGGCTTTTCGACTTAACGTGAATCAACTCAGTAACAACTCATTTTGTAGAATTGTTTGAAATGTAGTTAGACATCTAGGAATTACTTAACCATAGATAACCATCAGCTTTACCAAGCAGCAGAATTTGAAGTCGGAAAATTTTCCAAATCCAAAGCCACAGCACAGAATATACTGTAACCTGGAATTATTATGTGCTTATGTCAGTAGCTCAACAGCAAATTGTACATAGACAACGATATTGTACATGACTAGTTGTATTGGGGTTATATTAGCCAGGATAGGGACACGTTCCCTCTGTTAATAAAGTTTCCCAAATGTTTAGTTCCTTTTCCACAACTTATTCAAAGTTCCTAATAATACAACTAATTAATGTGGATACATTTTATTTCATTTGCTATGAACAACAACAACACCACACACAACAAACTTATATTTTTAGGGCGCAGTTTACGTGGGGAGGATTTCCACTGACGCTGATATGGATAGCATTGCACGTCTGTAATCACTTTGCTTGTAGTGCTGTACTCGATATCAAACCAAGCACATCAAGGTGAATTTCTTCACAATTTCAATGTGACGGAATGTCGAAGGGGTGAGTACCCCTTCGACAGCAAAGCTGCACCACAATAAATATTCAGAGCTTTCAGAAGTCACTTCGTCAAGAAAGGCTGTACAATATCAATGTACATTGTAAACATTTCTGATTTCGACACACTTCGACACAATTCTATTTTTAACAGCAAACGTGAAATTGTTTTGCAAATCAACCCCGCTGTATACTTCGCGTGTTAGTAAGACTGATAAACATATTAAATATATTTGTTTACCAATATGATGGCAGTATTCATTTTGGGGTGTTTAATTTCCCTGAGATGAAGCTGAATTCGTCGCCCGTACTAAGTTTTTTAATTCATACTGGAGTTTGGAGTCAAGCGCTGCATTATTTAAACAGAAAACCGCCCTATCAACATTAGCAGAATATAACTTCATAGATTCATAGAATTTTAAGGCACAAAAGGAGGCCATTCGGCCCATCTAGTCTGTGCCGGCTCTTTGAAAAGAGCGATTCAATCCCACTGCCATGCCCGCTCCCCATAGCCTAATAGACCTCCCTAAATAAAGATCTAATTCCCTTTTAAAAGTTGTTATCGAATCAGCCTCCACCACCTTTTCAGGCAATGCATTCCAGATTCGAACAACTCGGTGAGTGAAAAAAACTTCTCCTCAGCTCCACTCTACTTCGCCTTGAAACTATTTTAAATCTGTGACCACGAGTCACAGATCCACCCACGTGTTGAAGTAGTTTTTCTCTATTTGCCCTGTCGAAACCCATCATGATCTTATAAACCTCTATTAGGTCTCCCCTCAATCTTCTCTGCTCCAGAGAGAATAACCCTAGCCTATCTAGCCTCTCCTCATAGCTGAAGTCCCTCAATCCTGGCACCAACCTAGTAAATCTTCGTTGTACCCTTTCCAATGCCTTCACATCCTTTCTGTAGTGTGGTGACCAGAATTGAACACAGTATTCCAGCTGAGGCCTCTATAAGACCAAAGTCTTATAGAGGTTAGTCAGCACTTCCTGACTTTTGTACTCTATACCCCTATTTATAAAGCCTAGTATCCCATATGCCTTCTTAACAGCCTTGTCTACCTGTCCTGCCACCTTCAACGAGTCACTGACACAAATCCCCAGGTCTCTCTGTTCCTTTACACCATTTAAAATTGTACTATCTAGCCTATATTGCCTCCCTTCATTTCTTCTCCCCAAATGCATCACCTCACGCTTCTCTGCATTAAACGTCATCTGCCAAGTGTCTGCCCACTTTACCAATTTGTCTATATCCTCTTGCAGATGGCTACTATCCTCCTCTCTATTTACTATTCTCCCTAACTTAGTGTCATCTGCAAACTTGGAAACTGTACTCCGTACACCGAAGTCCAGATCATTGATGTAGATTATAAACAGCAATGGTCCCAAAACTGATCCCTGTGGCACACCACTGCTCACTGCCCTCCAATCTGAAAAACAGCCGCTCACTACAACTCTCTGCTTTCTGTCTCGCAGCCAGTTGTGGATCCACGCTGCCACTGTCCCCTGTACGCCAAATCAATATAGTCGTTGATTCAATCAAAGTTTCTCTATGTAGTTTTCTGCTCCATCACTTTTAACCACTCCACGACAAGCGATATCCTGCCGATATAAGCATTTGTAGTTAATTCGTTTTTTTAAATATACAATAATTCTCCATTATTTGACTTGTTGGAACCAAGGTCGGGATTTATCTTAATCTGTAGACACCACTCACCATTTCAAGCGTTTTATGGCGTGGAGATATATTGCGTGACATGCTGCACTAAATTGCCCTCAGTTAAATCCCGCAAACATCCAGCGGGAAAACAAAGGTTTAAGAGGGAAATGTTCAGCAGATCATAGGAAGAAACTCGCTTCTCTTTACTAACATTGCTTATAGGACCTACAAATGGACGACCACAATACTTATGTTATCATTCAAATGATTTTACATCCAGTGAAATCAAAATGGCAACTGAAATTTGACCTGGTTTATATCATGACATTGGGAATGTCCTCAAACAGGTTCAACGTGTTAACTTGAATTCGGAGGCACAGCAGGATATCTGTGCTGATCAAACAATATCAGACATTAACCAGGCCTGCTTTATTTCAGAGCTTTCGCAACCTGTCAGTTTACGAAATATTATACATTTATAATAGACTTTCACCATGGAACGGCACTAACTGCTGCGATGGCCGAGTGGTTAAGGCGTTGGACTCGAAATCCAATGGGAAATTTCCCGCGCAGGTTCGAACCCTGCTCACAGCGATTTTGATCATGAATCTCCTGCAGCCATCAATTGGAGACTTGATGGATGCGGGGACAGACCCGGTGAGTTCCCTTCATTTGTGCCCCTGATGTCAGCTGTTTTAGCTCGCCACATATTGTAGTAAACTCAAAATAATTCGTACAAATATACTCATCAAAATTTCTAACACTAATTATTGCAGTATCATACAGGTACATACAAATTAGAAAGCTACCCAGCAACATATGAACGTTGACATTTGATATGTTATCTTGTCACGACTTTGAGTTGCCTCGAAACGTTTTCAAATGATAAAATAAGAAAGTCCAACCGTCTTTTCCTAAGGAAGAAGATCTGCTCAAATATAACGAAATTATCGAAATGCCTTTCTCCGTGGCAAAGTGTTTTTTCAAGAAATACGACTAACTCACAAAATGGCACACTGTTTGGCATTTCTCTAGATATGGACATGGTTGATGCACTTTAATAAGTTTGCTTTATAATGCATGATGCGTAATGATGGTCAATAACATATTCGATAATAATCGTGTTTTATTATTCTTAAAATCTTATCAATAATACAAGTCGCTCTGTAGAGGTGACTTCCAAATGCACTTCAATGATGTTCACACCACAGCAGTAAAACTGCTATAGTACGGATAATTTGATCGCTTGACTTGAACAGTGTTGACCAAAGTGGGTGAAACGTGGTCTGGTAACCTGGCTGTCAATGGAGTGGTCAAATCACATCAAGCGATCTCAGTGATCCAGTTCATTAGGTTGTAGTATTCCAGAAAAATATAACAATAAGAAGCAGGAGTGGATCAGCTTATTTCCCATTTCCCATTTAATGGTTCGGGTAGCCATTGCCAAGCAATCAATGGGAGCCTTGGCAGACAGTGATATGAATGGGAAAATGCAGATTTCACACAATGTGGCCTCAAGCCGTGGCTCTTGCCTTCGCTTCAAAACTGTGCAAAATTGGAAAATTAGGAAGCGTCCCTTTGTGGAGGAAATTACGTTCCTTTCCAACAACTAAATCATAGCTTTCGCATATTTCGGTGGAATGCATGAAATGGTTTGGTTTGGATACGTAACTTCATGAGTTTCAAAGATGTTAAAACGTATTATGTTCAACAGGTATTTCTTAGGAAAATTCCTAATCACGTTAGGAAGCTAGCTCCGATGATTGTCGGAACTATTGTTAACTTATATTCCTGAGTACATGCCCTTAAATTTTCTAGATGTACATGAAACTTGAATATACTTGTTTACTATGTCCATAATCTAGCCCAATAACTTGCTCATTGGAGCAATTGCATAGAAGACCCTGGATTCTTCAAAGCAAAGTCTAACGTAGCATTTCTTTTCTTCATGTCTCGCTTTACCGATACATATGTAGGGATGATAACTGCATCAAAATACGGTAGATAATTTAATCCACAACTGTTTGCCGCACATAACTTCCTGTCGCCCTTTGCTTACAAAATATTCGTTACATTTATTACAGTAGGTATTTTCTGAAGCACCTTGAAATGTCTCAAAGGAAAGGAAAGGCGCTTGGTTAAATACACGGTGGGTTGCTATTATTCTCCTTTATTTTGCGAGCACGTGAGATAAACAGCCCAATAAGAGCATACGCATTAATATTAAATTTCGATGCATTTGCTACAGTGCATCGTCATGTCTTGCTTTCTATCTTGTGTCCCAGACGTCTCAAAGCATTTGTAACGTAAACTGACTGCATAAATCAGGAGCAAGATTTGAACTCGTGCCTGATTTTTCATCACAGTGCCCTGTAGCTTAGTGTTTAGAGCATTAGCCTCAAACTTGATAGATCTAGTGCTGCTCGATTTCCAGCATGGCTGAACCTTGGTCAAGATTCCTTCATCTCCTTGCTTAATTATGCTCCCTCAATGTAAGAAAGGGTAATAAATTGATCACTTGAATCCATGATTAATTGTGATACACTCCTGCATGATATTAACGGCCACCTTTTCCATTCAAAAATAGAGTCAATTTATTTTACAGTGTATCGTCTGAAGCGCGTTGTGACGTCCAGAAGACGCCAAAAAGCGCAACGTCAAATGCAAGGATTATTACTTTTATCATTGTATTTGGATTGCTACCATACACTGTTCCACTTGTATGTATTTGGGAGTCCCATAGTATGATGTTTTAATTTTTCGATGTCAATGTGGCAGGTTGATTTTCATACCAATTATTCTTTAAATAAATTTGAAATTGTTTACAGAATTTCCAGTGAATACATCTCGCAACTTACGTATAGCTAATCAGGTACTTTGAGCTTCGACTGGTTAGTGTGACAGTAAGTGATCTATTGTTCCTGGTGCATATTTAAATATTCAACATTTTGGATATCGTTAATGTATTTTACTGATAATATCGTGTGGCAACATATTTTCTGGCGCTGATGAAATTAATGCATGTGTTGTGGGATATTAGAACCACTTTAGTTAACCAGTTGTAGTCTTGCGATATTCTCAATGTTGCAAGCGTATTATGCTCTCTATGTGTCCAGGGCTCTCTGTGATTCCCAGTGCTCCTAAAAACAAAAATTCACGCAATCCTCGTTCGCTGCCTCTGCTCCGTCTTCCAGTTTATTGGTGCTGCACTCCACGGTTCGTTTCTGACCTAACAATCTGCCTTCAAGTTGTCTTTCAAATGCTTTATGCCTGCTATCTACAGCGGGATACATTGTAGGGTAACTCAAATCTCCATTCTCATCCCCATCATCATCCTCCTCTTGTCAATCCCATCCGACTCCGGGTCAAATTCTACATTTGTGTGGATCTCCAATTGAATTAAGGTGCAAAGCTCCTTGGAGAATAATTGTTTTTCTTACGTCTGAAATTCAACATTGATCAGGCATTAAATCAGCTCAGTGAAGCGTTCACTGTTGGTATAAAACAGGCAGAGTTTTGCACTCATGATCATTGTCTTCTTACTGAGATCTTCCTAGTCTATACCGAGAGGAGGCACCGTCGGTTTTCTTTGGAGATGGAAATTCCGATGATACACAGGATAATTCGGATCTTCGATCCGATTCTCGCTGCATTTGGAGTTCCTGGCAAGTTGTTTGACTAATTCATTAGTTTCGTTAGTTTGCAGTAAAGTAAAGATGCCAGCCTAATTCAACAGGAATCACTCGCACCAAAGTATCAGAAAGTTATGTTCTCATCCCGATATCGGGACACTGACCATTACCGTAGGAGAAGTGATTTCAATAAGAACTTAGGAAGAGACATATGAATTATCTTACAAAATGTCAAAAATGTTATGGAAAATTTTAAAAAGAGAAAGGAATTCAATTGGATTTCTTCGGCAAAACTCTCCAAGATAAAGTTATTAATTCACTACATAGGATCAAACTCTCCCCACCTCAAAACTGCTGCCATCAACCTCCTCCTCAAAACACGTTCGCTAGATACCGCAAACCCAAGCCACTACCATCAAACCTGTGCTTCCTCGACGAAATACTCGAATGCGTTGTTGCCAACCAACTCGGTGCTCACCTCTCCTCCCTCTCACTTTTCGAACCCCTGCAGTCCGGTTTCCGCCCCGCCCTGTCCACAGTATAGAGACTTTGTTTTTGAAAGCCACAAACGACGTCTTCACTATCCTTGCCCGGGACTGCCTTTGCCTCCTTATGCTCCTGGACATGTCCGCTCGTTCGATACAGTCGAGCATGCCATCCTTCTCCACCGCCTGTCCTCCGTCATCCATCTCAGGAAGTGCACTCGCCTGGTTCAATCCTATTTCACCAACTGCCAGCACTACAATCTCCACAAATGGCTTATCCTCCTGCTCTCACACAGTTACATGCGGGGCATCGCAAGGATCCATCCTTGGTCCCCTCCTCTTCCTAATCATTATAATCTCTCCTGAAGATTTCATCCGGAGAAATGGGGTGTATTTCCTCATATATGTACTTTTTATATGTACATATATTACATTTCATATGTACACTACACAGGTGCAGTAGTAATATATGTTAATTTTGCTTACCGACACATAACCTGTAAGAATTATATACAAGTCCGTTGTTTCATGTTGTGCACCTATACAAAGCAACAATAATATTAGATTTACAATGTAAACTCCAGATCGTCAGTGTAAAACTCCATCCAGATTTTCAAACAATCATATAGCCAATGATGAGAAATCTATATTTGTGTATTTGTGTGTTTCTATATCTTTCTCTTCCCGCACTCTTTCTCCCGCCTCTCATTCTGTGTCTGCGTCTCTGCATCTTTCTGTCTATGTAAGCTTCTGCATCTGTTTTTCTCTCCGATTATCCCTATCCATGTATTTCTCTCTTACTGTCAGTATATACTGTACCTCGCTCTATCTGTTTGTGTGTATCGCTGTTCTCTATTTGTGACTACCTCATACTTTCCCAGTGTGTTTGATCCAGTGTATGTCTGTGTGTGTGTGTTTGTGTGTGTGTGTGTGCTTATCCATCTGGCACTCTCTAAGTCTATCGCAGTTTCAACGAGTCTTTCTACTGTTCCTGGTTTGATGGAGACTGGCAATGTCGGTTGGAAACCTCGTGCCTTTGTACCTCGGTTTTACACCGCGAATGAACTGCCTACCCTAAAGTGACTGTTTCGTTGTGTCTCCTGCGCATAAGCACACGACACGCACCAGTGGTTCTATATAAATGCCAGTTGTTTTTGTTCATGCTTCTGTGACTTTCTCACTATCACTCTCTATATCTCTCCCACTCTCTCACTCTCTTTCCGTGTATCTGTGTCTACATCTGCTTGCGTTTTGCATTGTCCTGCGTGAATGTATCCGCATCTGTCTCTTACTCTCTCTTTCCCTCTCTCATTCATTCTCTCACTTTCTAATCTCTCAATGTATACCACTCTATCTCTCCACCTACGTTTGTTTTTCTTTCTCTCTCTCTCTCTCTCTCTCTCCCTCTCTCTCTCTCTCTCTCTCTCTCTAATATAGAGGCAGATAGAGGTACACAAAGTCAGAAATATCCACACACCAACAAAAGAAGAGACATCAATATTTCATTAGATTTATGTCTCTCCTTTTGTTGGTGTGTGGATATTTCTGACTTTGTGTACCTCTATCTGCCTCTACAAGTTTCCCAGCCTTTGCATCTCGGGAAGCCAGATGTTCCACACCTCGCTTCGAATCCACAAGATTTGGATTCGACAAGGGTGAAAGAACTGAGGAGAAGTAACCCATCCGCCATAGATTTCTTCGACTCTAAACCAACTGTAGCAATGTGTAAATTAAAAAAGTTGCCGTATTGTAACGCGCATTTCTCATTCTCTCTCTGTAGCTAATCTAACGTCGATTGTGGTCCTCTCTCGAGGGAGGTGCGGTCTCTCCAAATGTATCACTCGCTATCTGGTGGCCATGGCAAAATCAGATCTGATGGTGATTATCATATCCGTGATTTTCTATCAAACTATTCATTTTTATTTCCGAAATCCTTTTGTGTTGATCACCCCTGTGTGTCGAGTCCTGATGATCTTGTCTGCTTCAGCAACGTCAATGTCTGTCTGGTTCACAGTGGCTTTCACGATTCACCGATACGTTGCCATCTGTTTGCAAAATCTGAAAACAATATATTGTTCACAAGAAACATCAGGTGCAGTGACAGTGCTATTGCGTATGTTTTTCTTCGTGGAAAATATTCTCTGGGGTTTTGTAGTTGAGCCAACGTACACATTTAAAAATATACAATGGGGATGCAATCCGAAAAGAAGTTATTATACATCGTTCACATGGGCAGCGTTTGATACGCTTAATTATGCTTTAACCCCAATTCTCCAATTTGTGCTGATTTTGCTGTTCAACGCCCTAACTGTCAGGCACATATTGATGGCCAGCCGGAGTAGATTGCGGAGACAGAGCAATGGGGATACGAATAGAAGTGAGAGAGATAGTGACCCAGAGATGAAGCACAGAAGGAAATCCATTGTTTTACTTTTCGCTGTTTCCACCAGTTTCATATTATTACGGATGACATATGTTGCATATTTCTTACATTGGAGGATTTCAAAAAAGTATTCAATCAGAGGTCCTAATCACCCTTTGTATATTAGAAGGCAAACTGGTGACATGTTGAAGCTTTTGAGTTCGTGCACAAATACGTGTATTTACGCGGTTACTCAGACGAAATTTAGTGAAGAGTTTAAGAAAGTGGTGAAATTTCCATTTGTTATGATTGTTAGATTATTTAGTTAAAAAATAAATTTGTTAATGAGTCTGATGACGTGTTGTGGTCTTTCAGCCACACTCGTCCATGCTCCTAGGCCAGGCATAAAGACTGTAAGATAAGCCAGATTTCCTTGTCAACATTGATTTGTACTCTAATTGTAGAAAAGTACAAAGCAAAACAGTAAAACTGGACAAAACCGGTACAGTACTATAATATGGTAGTGAATTATGAAGAATCAGGAAGAACACATTGGTTGATATCGTGCAGGACACGGTGAGGTGAGCTGAGGAAATATATTGTTTTTGAAAAAAGGAAAGGATCTGTTGTAACGCAAAGTCAAATCCAATTGTAGACACAAGAGTAACGTAGGATGACGTCAGAGGTGTACATGGGGCAACGCGTCCTCGGGATTTACTGAATTTAAACTAGAACTGCAAGTGTAGTATATTGATGGGTATTATTTGCAAAGCTGACTAAGTGCAGGAGACATGAAACGGCGACCTCCAGTAGGATAGAATCATATCGTTTTCACGGTAGTATATCGCTGTAACTTATTGGAATTTCCGAACATATTTTTTTCTGCTCGATAATTCGAAAACTAACAATAATAAAATCGGTCATTTCATTTAATGAATGTTTGTCGGGGACGTTGTTGTGCGCAACTAGCTGCTGCATTTCACCTGCAAATATATACAGTCAATTCACTATACGGTATATTCTGTGATGCGCTTGGGGACATCGATAAGGTGTGAAAAGTGCTATATAAAATCCAAGGATTATTATAATTATTATTACTATTATTATTGTTCTTATTACGTTCTTATTATTGTTCTTATTATTGTTCTTATTATTGTTCTTATTATTGTTCTTATTATTGTTCTTATTATTTTTCTTATTATTGTTAATATTAACATTAATATCAATATTAATATTAATTTATCAACACATTAAGGCTTTACTTAACAGTCCATCCACACTTCAATACTAGGGTTGGAGACAACAACAATTTCGATTTATAAAGCGCCCTCCACGCCGGACAGCGTCTCAGAGCGCTTTATAATAGCGGATCCCGGGACTGAGCGAGGGGCAGGGGCAGGAAGGTGACCAAAAGCGCGGTCGAAGAGAAAGGTCTTCAGCTGTGACCTGAAACTGGGAAGAGAGAGGGCGAGGCGAAAGGAGTGAGGAAGGGAGTTCCAGAGCCTCGGGGCGTAGTGGCTGAAGGCACGGCCGCTGAGGGTGGAGCGGAGGACTCGGGGCACATGGAGGAGGCCAGACCCAGAGGAACGAAGGAAGCGGCTGCTGGGTTGTGGGGAGAGGAGATCACAGAGATAGGGGGGTGAAGATGAATGGAGGGATTTGAAAACAAGGGTGAGGATCTTGAAGTCGATCCTGTCTAGGATAGGGAGCCAGTGAAGTCTGGCAAGGATTGGGGTAATGTGGTAGCGAAGCTTGGAGCGGGTGAGTATGTGGGCAAATACAACAAATGATTGTGGCTACACAAACCATCAATTGTTGATTGAGAATTTCAATGAAATGCTTTAAAATGTTAATGTGACGTCTCAAAGTGCTTACCAACCAATAATGCGACGTGAAATTACGGTGTATTTTGTGGAATAAACCCTTGGTATGAATACAGATGTACATTGATTTCTAATTAATTCGCAGAAGTACGCTCCTAGTTGTTTGAATATATTGCATCAATGTTTTCTTCTTTATTTGTACAGATTTTTTAAAAAGTATCATAAAAGGTTTAACTTAATCGAAAGAGAATTTGTGTGTTGACGTGAGTGATGGTATATTTCCTCCTAAAATTAAATAAAGAATGCCCGCAAATGCATAGTTTTCAAAATGCGTCGCCCTCGAACCCAAGACCCTGAGACTAAGAGTCTCATGCTCTACCAAATCAACTAGCAGGTCCCTTATATTGTGTTTTGTTCAGATTGTGTTACAATAAATGACGTTATTGATCTCAGTGTTTCAGGCTGAATTTGAACAGGAGACCACTTCAACTCTGAAAAATTAATCGAAATATCTGCTGATGAAAAGTCCTTGCTGTTCATTTGATTCTAAAACATAACAGGTTATCGACCACTTTATTAGTCTAAATAAAATCTATTTCTTAAAATATAAAGGCAATGTTCTGGAAATGCGATTACGTGTCCGCCACGTAATCTGCCACGTGGCGGACACGTGTAATAATAATAATAATCCTTGCATTTGATATAGTAAACTTGTTCAGACGTCTGCTGACAGTTTACAAATTTATATCAAAAGTAGTTGTTGTTTTGCAAAAATAGACAGAACGATTTTATTCCTTGATGATAAAATGTCATTATCGTGATCCGTGGCGCTGTGGTGAAAGCAACTGTCTTGTAAACAGGAGATCCTGAGTTCAAATTCAAGCTGCGCCTCCTCTGACATTTTATTCAAAAAGGCAACTTCAAGAATTTGAAATTGGCCTTTGGCAATTGGCTAATTATACAGTGTTGTAATAATTGCACTGGTTGATATTGCAACTGGAACATTGGTGATGTAAAAATCAGCCTCTAGTTGGCTGTTAAACTCGACTGCAAACCTTGACAACTTTAGCTGTTAACCAAAGATTGGTGATTGAAGCCAACTCAGGGACGTTTCACGAAGCAACACGTTTGTCAACGAAAGCACGAATTGCTAGTTTACCAAATATTAACTTCATAAAATAAATATTCCGCTGGATTCGCACCAATAGACCACAGCTGGACTTCGAAACTGTAACCTTATGATTGGCTTCAAATTCTGTGAAGTCGGATACCTTTTCCATTAGGCCACGCAACTCAAGCTAGGTACTAAAATATATTTGCTAACAGAACAGCTACAACCAGTTAATGTGTATCAATATATTTTGTGATATATTTTATTCGGACGGCAAGACAAATAAACAGGAAAGGAACTATGAGCATTTTGAAATTGCAGTCGCCGCCTCGTCATGTCTGTTTCATTTTGAAAGGTAAACATGTTCAAGTATATTTTACTGTCGGTTACATATGATTACCTAATTATTGTATTTCGAGCGACATTTCAAATCGTTCACAGGGAACTTTGTCAGTAGATTAAATGCTAAAATAATAAAAATTACGTTTTAGCGCCAACTGCATTTTATCCAAACGTCTGTTGTGGGAGAAAAAGACGTCTGATGAACAAGGCGTCACACATAGCACTATGAGAGTGTTTCCAGGTTTTCATTTCAGGTTTCACATGCGAGTAACTCCCATACATATGTTGTCAATTCTTATCAACTTGGAGCTTATCTGTGACCGTAATTATGTCAATCAAAATCTGTAGATATCCTGCATACGCTTGCAGACACTGTGGCGCAATTGGTCAGAGCATTCTGCTACTAGCTGAAAAGTTGGTGGTTCAAGCCCAAGCAGGGACGATCCTCTTCTGGAAGGAATCTATTGCATTTCAATTCATTACTCTCACTGGACCAACTATCATGAGCAACCTCATGCATGCTTTTTTTATTTTGATGCAGTTACAATTACTTGGGCTTTTTCAATAACATACTGCAGGAATGTTTGACACAATGTCGAAACCACACGTCGCAGGATTTGTTGGACGCCTTTGATCGACTCGCAAACTTTGACCTGGCCTTTTCGCATCACTGGTCCCCAGCTAGTGTCTCAATGACTGTCACGCAGATATACTATGGATCCAGGTTAGTTCAGTCTCATGATGAGCAAGGCGGGCCACCCAAAACCCGGATGTTTAACAATCGCAGCCTTTGAGATACTGAGAGGCTGGACAGGAAACAGGAAACTTACATTTACTATTCGAAATACTATTCGTATTCGAAATGTCTCAAACGACTTCAGAGAAAGCACAACAACTTGAGTTAGTTGCATAATCTATGGGCAACAATAATCAGTACAAAATAGTCCGTTTCAATTGCCAACCTTAATGTTAAGCCACTTATTCGTGGTCAGAACTATCTCCGTCGCTAATAAACACAGTTGATCTTTTCAGTTAGCTTCATACTCAACCATCATCATTCTTCGCTTACCATCCATCAACTAGACGATAAACTAGTATTGATGGATCAACTTTTTTTTGAAAGGAAGAATATTGTAATGGCATCCAATTAACTGGTCTGGTTACCATCCGGTTATAGGGAATTGGTCATCGTGGTTTTGGCAAGTTGGAGCCTTCCAAGCATTCTACCGGCATATGGAAATCTCTGTGCTTAGAACAGAGTGTTTATGGTTTACCAGGTGACATAACACGGGGAGAGTGCGGGGCAGTGGGATTGAGTTGCTCTTTTTAAAGAGCGGCACAGGCTGGATGGGCGGAATGGCCTGCTTTACTACCTCTAAGATTCTATGATTCAATGATAACCTGTTTAAGAGCTGCTCGACAGAGTTTGGAACAGCTCAGCAATAAGCAAGACTGAGAGACCAGTGAGTGTGGTTTGTAGAACTGCTGCGGATGGATCAGTTAAACGAGAAAACATCATCCGGTGGACTTTTAGTTCATGCCAGATCCTCCAACATTCGCAGGTTAAAGTGGAAATTAAATTAATAGCTTTTTTGTTGAAGGAGATCTGGTGCAGATTTCACCAAGAAATACACTGTCAAATTTAAAATTAAAAAAATCTTAAGAAGGTCTTCATGTCGACTCGAAGATGTTATGTGAAATGCAAGGAATCGAACGAAATCGAAGTCCAAGAATATTAGGGAAATCTCTGTAAAGTAATTAGGTGCAGACAAGGTTTTCATTAATCAGTTCCATGGTGATTTGTCGGTAGTCGTGGCCGAGTGGTTAAGGCGATGGACTAGAAATCCATTGGGACATTTCCCGCGCAGGTTCGAATCCTGCCGACTACGAATATTGCTGACTGTAATAATAATTGTAGCATTGTTTGTACATCTGTAAAAATCGTGCACTGTGCAAACAATAAAGTATACGACGGGAATTGGTGGAGGAGACGAGACACATTTCCAGTGCAAAATATACCGGACTAAAAGATTGCCCCGATAATATTTTAATTAATAGTTGTTTGGGGATCTCCCCCTGCCTCCCACTTGCCCTCTCAGTTGACCCCGCCCCTTCGTTTCATCTCTAACTTTCTCTCCCATCCTCTCTGTCTCTTTCTCTCTCACCCAAAAACTCTTCCTCTGGCACTCACTCTCTCTCGCTCTGTGAAACCCTTCCTGTTTCACACCCACCGTCTCGCTCTCGTACACTCACCATAATATCCTCACTCTTTCGCGCTCTTTCTTTCGCTCTCTTTTTCTCTCTCTTAATATCTCTATCACACTTCCCCTTTATTGGTGGAGGAGAAGAGGCATTCTATTGACCAATGTGCAATGTACCCGATTATAAATAAGAGTTCATAATAGTTTAATACATCGTATTCGTCAGATTGATGGTAAGGTTTTGCCCAACTTTCTGTCAGCACATATCCTGAGCCGTTTTTACTATTGAATTCTCATACGAGCCAACAATATTTCAAACTAAAATAAAGGACGAGATTATGGAAAGTAAATTGTAAAGCTCAATGCAGATGAGCTCGCTTTTCTGTTTACAGCAAAACAGAAGTATGTATGTCGTTTGTCAAACTAATTCCAGAGGTTTGCTGTTAAAATTGCTATAAGTACAGCTATGGTATGACGCTGCTCTTTGTGGCTATAACGTTACCACAAACAGAGAAAACTGCACTTGATAGCTCTCGTGAATATCCATCTCAACATTGACCTCGACCTGATTTGAACACGCAGCCTTCTGATGTGGAGTCAGACGCGCTACCGTTGCGCCACGAAGTCAGTGGCTTACCTTACATAACAGGCTCAGTTGTAGAGCAGAAAAGGAATTCAGAAAACCGGGTCGGTATAGAACATAATGTAGTCAGGAATCGTCCCATAAAAATCAAATGTTTACTTTCCAGATGGAATAATTTACACTTGTTCTAACACTTTCTCGTAAAAACATCCAGAAACTATATTGTTCTCATCACATTAACTGCTGAAAGTGTTGAATAACAATACTAATAATGTTTCCCTAACGTACAGCGCTTGAACACATTGTCGAGACAGAACATACTATAACGTGCTTTGTCAATATATGCTTTTGCTGAAACACAGCAGCAAGTTGTCCAGAACAGTGTCCCAGAAACTGATTTGCACAGCGCATCACACTGGACTCAAACAATTCCCACATATCACTGGTACCAACAATAATTTGATCACTCAATACAGGAATCGGGTTCCCTTCACCCTCAGGAATCCTACGAGCTGTGGATATTGTATAATCTCCAAGAGGCAGCCCATTAAAGGACTGATTATACGACTAATGAGGGAGACAATATGTGGGTATTCAAGCAAGCCTGGACCCTGCACCAAAGGTCTGGTCTCTGTATAAGTAGCCTGGTCATTGTATAGCAAACTTGATCTGTCGATAACAAAAATGATAATACTTCTGTGAAACTCCGATTCGTCTCAGTCCCGTGGTTGGTGGTCTTGTTCACAAATATGTGACGCGGTGTGTGATTCAACCAGTTTAATCAGCGTTTGCAAAGCGGTACACTGGGTTGCTACAGACTCTCGTCCGTTGACTCCAAAGTGTACCCCAAATACTTTCACACATGCATCTTTATACAGTTTCAAACCTTTGTTTGCCATAAATGGGCATGATTACATATTGATTACCTTATCCGGTCAGTAACTCATTGTCTACCAAATAAGGACATGTTTATGCTATTTATATATGATTAATGTTAATTTAAATATATATATATGGCCTTGCCATTGTTCTTGGAGTATAGGAGATATAGGCCAGCTGCGTCGTACAATGACAGGATAAGCATCCACAAAAACAAGATAACAGATAAGCACACACGATACAGGATGAGCACACAAGAGCGTCTTACAATGACAGGATAAGCATCCACAAAAACAAGATAACAGATAAGCACACAAGATACAGGATGAGCACACAAGAGCGTCTTACAATGATAGAATAAGCATTCACAAAAAACAAGATAACAGATGAGCTGACATCTCATTCCTTCCTTTTTGTCATTCCATGACAACCAGTTACTCGTATATAGGAAAAACATCACCTGGAGCCATTTGCAAATACATAGGGGGAACATCATCAGGAGCCATATACATCAATGCTGCCGGAGCATTCCAGTCAGTCATTATTGATAGCATGATTTTCTTTACCAAGGGTATCGGTCAACCAACTCCATAAACCGGGGCTCGCGTTATTCTGATGCAGTTCTTTGGCCTTCTGTCTGATGTGGTTAACTATATTAGTAATATTCTCAGAAGCGTCCGGAATATAGGTGCAACACTCAGATCCAATTAAGGCACAAGTGCCGCCTTTTTCGGCAAGCAACATATCTAAAGCCAGTCGGTTCTGGAGAGGCAAGGTGCGAATGGCCACCAACTCAGCGGATATGTCTTTTAATGCATCCGCGGTTTCATTCGCAACAGCTTCTAAGACCGTTTGCAAAGCCCCTAATGCTTGGTCAGTACGAAGCAGACCGTATGGAGGCACAAATACCCCAAACATCTGTTCGTAACATGCTACTGCTCTACGTGTGATATGGTTTTTTATATGCGGGTGTTCCGAAAGTTTTGTAATTTGCAGGTGTGGGACAACATGTCCAAGGTAACAGGAACCACTCCAGTTGGTTGGCAGCCATGGGTATGCCCAAGTCCCGCACACCCAGTATGTCCCATTAAGTGAGGGGACTGGGTGGTCTGGGGGGGGTAATTTGGATGATTGCCTCGTATTGGCTGCCCGTCACCTTACAAGAAGTATCATTGAGTGAGATGGTCGCCGAATCCTGCCGACTGGTGGCATTTCCTAATTGCAGAGAATATGAACAATAACTCTCTCCCACTTTTGTCCCTGGGCCTGTTTGTATTATACAAACACTTCCATCTGTTTTCCCTACCTTGATATGTGGTGGTTTTTGTGTGCAGTTATAATCTTGACGGTACATAGTATTATTGAGGGGAGAACAGGAAACTGTCTCATTATTTAGCAAACCAGTCATATTAAAACCCGATTTTTGCAGAGCCCGTGTTGTCTGTATTTTGCTGAAAGGGACTATCAACATGGGAAAACCCCCTCCCGCACTGTGTGGGAGAGCCGCACACACCCAACAGCTTGATACTCTCAGCGTCACCGTTGTTTTGTACGCAGTGAGGAGGAAAGTATTTGCTATTATGGAGCCGTCGATTTTCGTGTCCATCATTGTCCCGAAAACCAGAAGGATCCCGATCCATTTCGCAAGGCTGAATTGTGGATATCTGAGGCCTTGCCAATCCAATCTCCGTCTTTCCGATTGTTCATCCCGTCTTCCGATGGCATCGAACTTCGTCCACTAAACTGACAGATAATTCTTCATCTTCAGTTTCTACAACTTCTCCAAATGTGAAACTCCTTCGAGCCTGTGGGAACAAAATTGTGCCCTAGGACGGGACAGCGGTGAATGCAATAACATCCTGTTGTTTCCACTCGTGTCGTTTACAATCATGTATGTGCACCCAATGATCTCTCCCCTCTAATTTAACCGCAGTTGGAGTTGAGAGGAGAACTTGGAAGGGACCTATCCACCGGGGTTCCAGGCATTTCCTGACCCAATTGCGAATCATAACATAATCGCCGGGGTGTAAAGGAGGATCAGGTAAACTAATATTGGCGGAGGGACTGGAAACCGTTGTATGATTGATACGGAGTTTAGTAGAAAGTTTTTGTATATACTCAACCATGTCATTAGACATATGAGTAAGCGAAGAGGAAACTGGAGCCGACCAAGGGCCTATCAAAGAGCGCCCATAAATAATTTCTGCCGGAGATAACCGGGCAGTCCCAGTGGGGGCCGAGCGAATCTGAAACAATACCAGAGGCAAAAACCGGACCCATGATGAGCCATGCCCCTTTGTAATTTTAGCCAGTTTTGTATTATTCGTTTGATTGACACGTTCCACTATGCCCGCCGCTTTGGGATGATAAACACAATGAAACGACTACTTAATGTCTAAATGGGAACAGAGAGAGCGGTTAACAGAGGCAATAAAATGAGGGCCGTTGTCTGAAACCAAACGACCAGGCAACCCAAATCGAGGAATTATTTCCCGTAACAATAGTCGCACAACCGTCTCAGCAGTGTTATTCACTGTAGGAAACGCTTCAACCCAACAGGAAAACACATCAATAATTACTAGGACATAATTAAAATTCTGACATTTGCGTAGCTGAATAAAATCGACCTGAAGCACTTCAAATGGAAGTTGAGGCACAGTAGTAGCTCCGGTGGCCACTGGAAACCCTTTCCCAGGATTGTGTTCAGAACACAACAGGCACCGGCTGACGGCCTTTTTAGACAGCTGCAACATGTGCGAGTGCCACCAGGTCTGGAGGAGCCATTCGGAGAGTTGTTTACCCCCCGAATGAGTCTGTTGGTGACCGCAGGCAACCAACCACCCTGCCAGCTCATCAGTCGTGCAGGTCTGACCGACAGGGGTCATCCAGACCCCTTCCTCGGATAGGGCACAGCCTTCCTCAACCCATGACTGACGAGTTGCCACAGAAGCGTCTTGCTGAAATAAAACAACATGAAAAACACTAGGCATGCATGCACGATTTTGTACAGGAGCAGGAACCACAGTTTTCACTGGATAGGTACCATGGGGGGGCCTCTGCCACCAGTTTATCACACCTGTCTGCGTGTTCATTTCCACGGGAGACCGGATCCTGAGCCAACGTGTGGGCAGAACATTTGACAACCGCTAATTGAGCGGGATGTAAAGCGGATTGTAAAAGGTCATTGACCTCCGCACTGTTCGAAATGGGATGTCCGGATGAAGTCAAAAATCCCCTGTTTTCCCATAAACGTCCAAAATCATGCACAACTCCAAAGGCATAGCGGGAGTCAGTATAGATAGTCACTGGTCTTCCTACAGCATATCTACACGCCTCCGTGAGGGCAATAAGTTCACAGGCCTGTGCAGATTTAGGAGGAACCAATTTCTGCATACACACTGGCGTTCCATCTTGGAGAACCACCGCATAACCCGACTGGCGTTGTCCATACTCATCCACATACGAGCTGCCGTCGGAATACAAAACGAGCTCATCAGTACTCAATGGAGTATCTGATAAGTCTGGGCGAGCCCGTGTCTGATCTTCAACAAGTTGGATACAGTCATGAATTACGTTATCCGTTGGAGTCGGAGGATGTGTAAGAAACATAGAGGGGTTGATCGTAGTAGAATTCTTGAATGTCAACAACGGATTATTTAACAAATAGATCTCATATTTACTTTGTCTGGCCGCCGTTAAATGTTGCGTTTGCATCTGACCCAATAAAGCTGTTACTGCATGGTTGGTGTATATAACAAGTGGTTGATGTAGAGTTAAATTTGCTGCTGATTGTAAAGAATCATAGACTGCTGCAAGAATTTGTGAGCAATGCGGCAGTCCCAGGGCCACCGGATCCAATTTTGACGAAAAATACGCTACTGGCCTACTTAATCCCCCATGATCTTGTGTTAACACCGATGAGGCACATCCATCAGAGACTGTGCAGTATAGTTGGAACTGTCGGTCATATAGTGGCCTACCCAGGGCTGGTGCTTGGCTTAAACTTCGCTGTAAGTATTGAAATGCCGCCAATTCAGTAGAATTTATCGTAAAAGAAGAGGGATGGGTGGAGTATGGAGAGAGTAATTTTAAATGAGGCGCGACCTCAGGAATCCAATTTCGACAAAAATTCAACATTCCCATCCAACTCCTCCTTTCACGCCCCGTCGTTGGGACTTTCATGGATACTATGGGAGATATTCTTTCTGGTTCCAATTGCCGTTCCTTACCAGATAAGAGTATTCCCAAAAAATTTACTGTCGTTTGTGCTTCCACTATTTTGTTTGGGAACACTACATACCCTAGTGAACGAAGGAAGTTTAACAACAACACCAATGCCTCCCTATTCTGGGCTTCTGAATCACTGGCCAACAACAGATCATCCACATACTGGATGATTACTGATCCTGTAGGAAGACATAAAGCAGTGAATTGATCATGCAAACAACGGGAAAATAACGTAGGGGAGTTCACAAATCCCTGAGGTAACCTTGTCCACGTATGTTGCTGGCCCTCAAAGGTAAATGCAAACAAAAACTGACTATCATGATGTAAAGGGATAGAGAAAAAAGCATGTGGTAAATCCACCACTAAAAAGTATAGGCTACTCGTAGGAATTGTGGACAAAATGTGTGCAGGATTGGGAACCAGGGCATGTAAGGGCTTTACTGCTCTTGTTGAGTTGACTGCCCTTAAGTCTTGCACCAACCTGTACACGCCTGGTCTCCCTTGTTTTGGAACGGCCAGTATAGGGGTGGTACATGGTGAACAACAGCGTATTAAAAGTTTCTGTTCGACCAGACCTTTGATTAGTTTTTTCAAATAAGGAACAGCTTCTTTACGCAGAGGATATTGTCTTACGGAAGGAAATAGTTGATCGCCCAAGACCTTTTTTAATTCAATATATACAGGTGGGGAATCAACCAGTCCAACATGCGAGGCGTCTTGTGCCCATATTTCGGGTGATACATAATCAAGAATATGAGTACTTGAGTGATGAATCAGAATAGATTCCTCCACACCTGGGACTGGATAATATTGAACGGAGACCCCATGGCTGGGGAATTCCTGAATGTTGATACAGTCTGTGTGAGCCAGTTGAATAGCCTGATAGACCATCGGGCCTAGCTCCCGAGCTTTATAGGGAGGGGTGGTAGTGATAGTAATATGGGGGCTTGTTCGACCAGTCTGTTTCCAAATGTCTTGTGGAATTGAAACTATTAATGCAACTCCTTTAGTACTCCAAACTTTACCAGTTACATATACTCGGTATGATTTACCCAAAAGGGGTTTAAACAAATCCTCAAGAGACGCTGCAAATCCCCCAGAACCATACGCCAACGTAACATGCGCCTTACGAGTTTGTAATTCCAAAGTCCACCATTGAGGGACATTTGTAAGGTACATCATAGGGGAGGGGGGTGGCAAGATAGAAATCTTCTCGTCATCACACATTCATGAAAGGTTAAATGCACACATCAAATCCCTACCCATCAGATTACAACTCATTTGTTTTGATGATGTTATCACAAACGGATGGTACAGAGAATGGCCTCGCCATGTAACTTTAATTGGTTTAGAAATGGGACAATTAGTTCGTGACCCTCCAAATCCAGCTAATGTCTCCTTGCGATTAGATATTGGGATAGCAGGTTGCCTATGGAGGGAGGAGAATGTAGCACCTGAATCCACTAAAAATGGGACTGATTGTCCCTGTATCTCTAGGACCAGGGTTGGTTCCGATACTATTATTTGCTCCCCATCCCCGTGGTCTGGGAGCGGAGAACTTCATGACCCTGGGGAAAAATACTCATTCGATTCGCACCACTGACCCACAGGGTATTGTCCTGTTCCTTGAGGGTACTGTCCTTGAGGACCCTGTGTAGCGGACTGAGGACCCATAGGGTATTGTCCTTGAGGACCCTGTGTTGGGGACTGAGTGTGGGGACCATTATAGTACAAAGGACCGGTGTAACCTCCCTTTGGGAACCCCTGTCCCTTGTGGGCCTCCCCCTCCTCGTTGTAACCCCCCTCCACCCCTTTGAGGACCTCCTGAATTGTATGGTTGGGGGTAATACGAAGAATATGAAGGGGGTGGTGGTGGGCCATATGGAACCTGTCCATATTGATCCTGTGGCTGTATATAATTTGGAAATTCATTTCTCCAATGTCCGGGCTGATAACAATTAAAGCAGACTTGCTGTCCTTGATTCCGACCACCTTTACCTTTTCCACTGTACCGACTCCTACCTCTAGGGCCGTTACCGTTACCCTCCCGTTGTTCGCCGTGGAACCCTTGAGGGAACGTAGGCGCAGAATCACTTATTACTGGAGCCTGAAAGAATTGTTCCTCTTTTATCTTGGGAACAAGAGCTCGTTCTTCCAAATTGTCCTTCCAGAAATGTTTTACAGTCCTGTTAATACCTGCCACCGACAATGGGACCCAATCCAAATTAGTTCTTACCGATGAAGAAACCGAGGGCGGCAAACATTTCATTAACATGGAACAATACTGAGGAGACTCGCCATCACCATTAAATCCTGTCTCTCCTGAGTGTGTCGAATATACATCCTTAAACCTACTGAGGAAATCCTCAGCCGTTTCTGCTTTCTTTGGCTTCTGGTCCAGTATTTTACTTATATCTATTGGCTTTTGCAGGCATACAGCCAGGGCGTCCCTTATAGCCTGTTTTCTTGCTACATCATTATCTGCTACATGGGCCAGTAAAGCCTCGTGATCGGTCTGGTGAATAGATTCTTTAACTTTCGCATATTGACTTCTTCCCAAGCTACTCTGGACAAGACTCCACATATCCCTACTATTTCCCCCATACACTTGAATGACAGACTCTACATGCTCTATAAATCGTACTTGTTCGGTGTCCTTACTAGGTGCTCCCATTAACAAGGACATCATTTCATGAGGTTTCCATGGTGCATATACTTCTATTGTGGGCTCCTGGTTATCCTCACCCCCCCTGGGGTTAGGGACTGTTCACATAGGAAACATTTTAGGAGTCGTATGACTAAGTTCCTTAACTGACTCATCTCCATCCGTATTACTATTTTGGCGCTTCTTATCATGTGATCGAGTGTGCTCCGCTGGGCCCCCTGAATATCCTTGCTCTCTAGGTTTTATTTGTCTGGGCTTGACCAATGGGACTATTGGGGCTGACGGGGATATTAAATTTTCAGTCAACGGGGAAGCTACATATGGTGGAGGTATTCCGGGATATATCGGTCGGGGCGGCAGACCCCATCTGTTTAGTGAGTCATCACTGTCGGCACTATCTATGCACATTTGTGTCAATTGGGCGCTTAGCGTCCTAAATTCTAACGACTTCTGTTCTTCCGCTTCCCTCTCTTTCTTCTTACATACCTCTTCCCTTAATTTATCCAGTGGTTTACACACCACATCATGGGTAATGCAAATACCTCGTTTCTCCGCGGTGTTCTGCCAACTAGATAATACTTCCTTTGCCTGTTTCTTTTTACTTTCCTCTAACCATATCCGCATAATTATTCGACACCTTTTATACCTGTCTTTCTTCCATACTAATTCGTATACTTTTGTTAACACTGTGACGTCACTTGAACCTCCCAGAGGCCAAACAGTTTCTCCTAGCTGATTGTTCAGCTGGCCCGAAACCAAACGTAATTCTTTTCGATTTTCCGGTAGTATTTTACACATAGACGTGAGGGGACATGGCCCCTCAGTTTAACCACAATATTACCCATATTAGTTCTTATACTTTAAATATTTTTCTTATGCTTTACTATTTTATTTGTCAAGACAGTAATTCCTTATACTTTACGGTAACAACCTTATACTCTAAATAAACAACCTTATACTCTGAATCAGTGCACCTTCCTAACCTGCTGCAACCAGCTTGTACGCCTTTTTTATTCCGTCGACGGTCCTTACGTCGGTAAGTTTGTAACCTGCTGCACTCAGCTTGTACGCCTTTTATATCCCGTTAACGGTCCTTACCCCAGTAAGATTTCAACTGAATCCACACATACCAACCTTTTCTTATTTCGATCTCATTAACAACTGCCAGTTACGAATACGGTTGGTGCATCCCCGGAAGCCTATTACATAGGTGAAAAACACTGAGAGTATTCAAAAATAAATGATATACTCACTGTGCTGGCCAATTTCACTTAGGTAAAAACCCAGGGATTGTCCCGCCGTCTACGCACTGTCTTAGTTGTCAGGAGATCCCATCCTCGTCGCCAAATGTGAAACTCCGATTCGTCTCAGTCCCGTGGTTGGTGGTCTTGTTCACAAATATGTGACGCGGTGTGTGATTCAACCAGTTTAATCAGCGTTTGCAAAGCTTTACACTGGGTTGCTACAGAATCTCGTCCGTTGACTCCAAAGTGTACCCCAAATACTTTAACACATGCACCTTTATACAGTTTCAATCCTTTGTCTGCCATAAATGGGCATGATTACATATTGATTACCTTATCCGGTCAGTAACTCATTGCCTACCAAATAAGGACATGTTTATGCTATTTATATATGATTAATGTTAATTTAAATATATATATATGGCCTTGCCATTGTTCTTGGAGTATATGAGATATAGGCCAGCTGCGTCTTACAATGACAGGATAAGCATCCACAAAAACAAGATAACAGATAAGCACACAAGATACAGGATGAGCACACAAGAGCGTCTTACAATGACAGGATAAGCATTCACAAAAAACGATGAGCTGACATCTCACTTCCATGTTGTAGAGTGCATCATCGCATCTTCGAGACATATCAAAGTGCATCACAGAACATTTTGGAACACGAATCGACTGGATGTTTTGTGCTCAAAATGCGGCAGCCTTTTCTACACATCAGTGAACCTCAAACAGTCGTGGGTCGAGTGGCAAGCATCTACTGCCTCCCATTCCTTCCACGCACTGCGTAAATTCTCACTGTTACAGCATTGCTGCATCTCACAATTCACCAGCCCAGGGAACTCTCTGATCGCTACCGTGTGTGTGTTTGAGTGTAGGGGCAGAGGAGGCATTCGACTTGTTAAGTGCCATGTCTGTTTGTCGCTCTGTGTGTGTGTGTATGTGTATGTGACTGTGGTAACTATGTACCTCGCTCGCTTGCTCTACCTTTCTCTCTCGGTGCCTATGACAGGAGAGGCAGTGAAGTGGTTAGTGTTTGCCGTGTGTTTAATTGCTTGCGTGATAATCTCGCTCTCTCTGTCTGAGTGAATGTGATGGGGAGGTTAAGATGGAATGAGTGTGTGCATACCCTGATCTCTCAGTGTGTGTGTGTGTGTGTGTGCCGCTCAGTCTCTGCCTCACCCTTTGTCGGCACAATGGCTGTTCTATGTCTCTCATCTTCACGTATAACGATTGGCGTTTAGGTTTTTGAGGCGATCTACTGCCCATCTCTCTCTGGAAATCCAACCCAGAGCCGCTACGCAACGCCTGCTGCATGACTCGGCTCAAGACTGTGCACTTTGACCCGGGTAACGCGCTTGATCAAACATGTCGATGTTTATCACAAACAAAAACAGAAGTTGCTGGGGAAAGTCAACAGGTGAGGCAGCATCCATGGAGAAAGCAAAGCGAGTCAACGCTTCGGGTCCACGATCCTTCGTCAGAATTGGGGCTTGGTGTGGAGGGAGAGAATTTTCAAGGACGTTAGATGTGGGGAGGCATCAAATGGAAGACAAAGGAGACAAGTATGACAAATGAACAAGAGTGTGTTAACTGATGGGTTGAAAATGTGATAACGCTGTGAGGGGGAGAAACAAAAGGAGGTGGGAGTAAACGACCTGACTATTCAGCGCCTTGGGACGTCTTCCCGATGTGAACGACCGTAGTTGAATACCTCAACTAAAAGATCGCCCGCCAAAGCAACAAGTCCCCAGCAAAACATTCAAATCGCAATTTGTCTTAGTAAGAGACTCACGTGCACACAATGAGCCAGACTGAAATCTTTCTAAAATGTACCTCAGTTCATAACCAGATACTTGAAATAGCTGAAATTCATATTGGAATTGTATGGAGCGCTAACCAATTCACCATTAGATGGTTAAACTTCAGCAGTAATTGCAGCCCCACTGCTGGAGTTCGAAGGCGATACTTCCCATTTCTACCAATACTCTCAATCTGGTATTTGAAACCATTATGTCATAATAATAATCCTGATCAAACTGATCGTTCCTTATCATTTCTTCAAAACGCACACAACAACGCTCATACAAATTATCTTATAGCGATATTTTTATCGTGAATTTTTGGTTGAAACATAAGGATATAACCAAACTCTAGATCAATAAATAGGCATTTAGTTCGCATTCCATCTTTCTACTTGTTGGAATCATATATGCCCGTGAACAACATATATACTAAGTTACGATAATTCCTAAAATACACCTAACCTCTATCCTCAATCAACACACAGATCCTAAACAAATTCCTTAGGGAATATTTTCCACAGCTTTATTGTTTGATCTTGGAATAGTGTTTCTGTGCATTCGAAATACACGAGACACTTTGCACACAGTAAACGCAAGATTAATCCATAACGTGAGTGAACAATTTTATCTGTGGGACTGTTGGCCAGGAAAATTACAAAATCTCCCTCCACTATTTGAAATGGGAGCTGGGATATTGTGGCATCCACATATACAGACAGCCGGAACCTACGTTTAACAGCTACTTCGTAAATACAATGCATCACACAGACGCACATACATACATACACACAATCAGAGTTAAAGAGAGAGAGAGATAGACAGAGATAGAGACATTTAGAGAGAAAGGTTTAAAAAGGGAGACACGCACACACAAACACAAAATGCACACACACACAGATGCGCACACACACTGGGAAAGACACATACACATGTGTCGACATTAACACAAAAAATATGAGAGAGAGGGGCAGAGAGAGAGACAGAACGGGTTAGATGCAGCCAAAGAGTCAAATATGTTAAAGCGAAAGAGGAGAGACAGACACAAACACATACACAGGAAGTGTATACCGAGCAATACATTTAACCCATCAATATTTTACTCATTGGCGGCTGATAAGCATTTCACAACAAGGTCTATACAACGCAAGGCAGTATATTGGAATTGTATGGCAGCATTATCCTTTGTGGAAAACGTTATCAACTTTAACGGGTTAATCTACAGCAGTGACCTCAGCGACCTGGACACACTGTTGTTACAAAGCCTTTATCCCTCCCAAGCTGTAACCAATGCTGTAGGTAATCGGTTCAATGCTGGTGAGTATTCCCGTGTGTAGACAATGTACACACACACTCCAGGCTGGGGAATACAGTGTGTAGGTGGGGGACGCACATTCACATTTACATCTCTCTGATGGTTTAGATACTTTAACAACAACACATTGCACTGACACACGGTGGCGTGTGTGGTGTTGTTGGCCTGGGTGTCATGATGGAATGGGCACCCAGCTTCCCCTAAATCGCATCATTGGGGTGAATTGCGTAACTGACTTTCAGACATGATTTTCTTTGCACACGGCACAAACTCATCCAGGATCGCGAGGTAAAATTGCTCAATGAAGCGCTCCCCACTTTCCGTTAAATAACACCACGGTTGATGCTCTTGTTTTTTGTGTGCGTTGTTTTATTAAGAAGAGAACTCACTTTATCACCAGGAAGATGCACAATTCGATAATTTGGAGACTAAAATTAATTTACTACCCGATTCTCGCTGCTGTTGGAATTCCTGGCAAGTGATTCATCCATTTCAGTATTTAGGTTAGTATGCAGTAAAGTTTGTAGCCTGACACAGTTTAACAATCTCACCTTTCAATCGCAAATGTTGGGTTGTGTAATGCTTGAAATTCCCTGTTGCCATATTTCGGGATACTGACCAATCACGTTCAAATTAATTGAGAGGAAGTGAGTTCTTAACTGAGTGCGGTAGCGAGAATAAAACCATAATAAGACATCTCCAGTTTGCCTGCTTAGATATGAGATAGAAGGGCGCAATTGAAAAGAGAAAATAGATCATGTGAACGTGATGGAATTTTGATTGTGTGATTTTGTTTATGATGCAATATAATACTAATTTATGTGTCTCCTTGTATCTCTGTGCCTCTCTCAGTGCGTCTGTGTATAACGCTCTGTGCAGTTGTGTCTCTGCATCTTCCATTCCTTCTATGTCTGTGACAGTCTCTATCTGAACTGGTATAGTTCTTTCTGCCGACTAAAATAACTGTGTATTTGTGACTTTCTGACTGAATCTAGTTTTCTCTACATCGTCCTGTGGATCCATTCTTTGCTTGTTTCTCTTTTTCCCTCTCTGCGTGTCAGTACATCTCCATCTGTCTGTGGATCTCTCTCTGTCTCTGTATTTGCGTGTGATTGTGTTACGTGGTGATGGGCAGCGAGCCAGATATTTCTCCATCTCCCGTTGATTCCGCAAAATAGTGACTTCAGGTGGGAGAAGCGAATGTAACCCAACAGAAAGTCCAGCACAAAATATATATTTAATGAGCATAAAATCAACTGAAGAAATTGGGTATTATAACTGGTCATTTTCCCCTCTCTCTCTCTGTAGCTAACATGGTGGCCATTGTGATACTGTCCCGAGGAAGGTGCGGTCTCTCCAAATGTGTCTCTCACTATTTGCTTGCCATGTCAGTGGCTGATCTGATGGTGGTAATTTTCTCGGTGATTTTCTATCGCAGTGTACTTTATTACTTCCCATATTTGTTCGTGGACATCACTCATGTTTGCCGGCTACTATCTGTACTGCGCTATGCAGCACCGGCCATCTCTGTCTGTCTAACTGTGGCTTTCACCTTTGATCGATATGTCGCCATCTGCTGCCAACAACTGAAAACTAAATATTGCACCGAAAAAACAGCTGCTGCAGTGATAGCGGGGCTGAGCGTGTTCTTCATTGGGGAGAGCATTCCCTGGTATTTTTCCGTTGAACCACGTTACATACATAACAATACATCGTGGGGATGTGTTGCTAAACTAAGCTATTTCTCGTTTCTCCCATGGATAGTGTATGACCTCCTCGACCTTATGTTAACCCCGATTCTCCCATTCGTTGTGATTCTGCTGCTCAACGCCCTGACTGTCAGGCACATCCTGGTGGGCATTCGAGCCCGCAGGAGATTGCGCGGACACAGTGATGGGGACAGGGATAGCGGTGAGAGAGATAGTGATCCAGAAATGAAGAGCCGAAGGAAAGCCATTGTTTTACTGTTTGCGATATCAGGCAATTTTATACTGTTATGGTTGATATATACTTTATTTTTCCTGTACTGGAGAATTTCAGGGTCAAGTTACTTCTCAGGCAACAATGATCCTTTGTACATTGTTCGTCAAACTGGCTTCATGTTGCAGCTTTTGAGCTCCTGTACGAACACATGCATTTACGCTGTTACCCAGACTCAATTCAGAGAGGAGATTAAGAGAGCGTTGACATTTCCGTTTATACTAATTCTTAAATTATGCCATTAGCGATACCACCAAAATCTATTTTGAAGATAGAGAACAGCTCCAGCTTCACTGTACGTTCATATTCCCAGGTCAGGAATAGATTCAAAATAAAGCTCCGTCAACAATAACAATAAATGTTGTTTGTTTAGCGCCTATTAGTTAAGAAGGACGTCCAAATGGCGTTGTTGACAGACAAGGTAAAGCTCTCGCTACACTGTCAATCAGCATATAGTTGTGATTTAACTATCATATAGAGGATAATTATATAAATTTGTTTTCTCTTCAAACTAGTCTTCATCTCTTTACTCAAACGCTCTGGCGTTCCTGAAGCAAATCGCATCTGTTTTGTTCTAGTTTCAGAAATATTGGGAACCTAGACCTGGTGCATGTGTTTGCGTGGTTTCAAACCACTGCCTCTGAGTGAATGCTGAAATCACAGATAGAATACCGTCAATATAATGTTAATGTTAGCCAGTGCAAATGTAACCCCAGACCAAGGAGCCAGATAACTAACATACATCTGCAAATAAAACAGCTGAAATTGGCAACAGAAAAAATGGTGAACATAACTCAAAATCACTGTCACAGTGAAATGCTTCTGATTGGTAATGCTGATGGTTATCTACAGATAATTACCCCAAAATGTCCAACAGTATTTCACACTATTCTCCCAAATGTGCTGTTCGTGAACTTTTTGCCGAGTTGTTACAAATAAAGATTTATGTTTTGATCACATTCCGCAAAACTTCTCATTTTAAGGCAGAAGGGTTTATTGTTGATGCAAGTGAGCTCTGCTATGTGTTCGGAGGTTTCCACGAGTGATCAACGTATCAATAAAATTCAGTTATACGTAATATGAAGGTAATGGATTTGTGTTTTAATTTTCAATTTCATGAGCCTGAATGCCTTATTTCCAGTAAGGTTCTTCAATAAATGTGTTTTGAGGCAAACGCGGGATTATTGTATCGTCACTTCACTACAAAATTTGGCAGAATATAATATCACGGCATGATAGTTTTCGATTCAAACAACGATTCTAAATGTTTTATCTGGTACATCACGTTAACAACGCCACACCACAGCTGATATCCTGGACTCGCACACATAAGTGGAAAATTGGCTACCAATATATAGTGTATATTTACTATATGTTCCAAGCAATAATGTTACGTGTGTTTGATTAATTTTAATTAATATTAGGCCATTGCTTATTCTTGAACGGCCTGTAATACTTGCTCAAGTTTCCCTGCCGTTGTGGAGATTGTATTGCGGTAAACACTGCACTCCGATGTCCAAAGTGACAGCCCGCAAACAGCCACTCCGATAACTCAAGAAATAATTACCGGCAAGGACACAGGCAGAAACTCGCTTCCCTTCTCAAATTGTCTTGTGGGATTTCCAATGGGATACCAACAATTCCACTGATACCACTGTGGTTATTCTTCCTCAAGTGAATCAATTCATCATTGAATGTTGACCTTGTTGAGGAAGTGGATTGTCTAAAAGATGCTGAAGAAAGTTGGCATGGTGTGTGTTTGAAATGGGACCAAACAACGTAACTGGGCTAATCACACAAGATCGTAGAAGACCCAGACATCACAGGATTATCGAATTATAGAAACTTACGGTACACAAGGAGGCAATTCGGACCATCGAGTATCAGCCAGCTCTTTAAAAAGAGCACTTTAATCCCATTGCCCAGCTTTCTCTCTCCCCGTAACTTCGCAAAGCCGTCCTCCCCAACTAAAGGTCTACCTCTCTTTTAAAGGTTGTTATCGAACCAGCCTCCATCATCGTTTTAGGCAGTGCATTCCAGATGCTTTCAGTCAGAGCTTTCCCAGATTATCAGAGTAAGAAAATATTGTAATTTTAGATAGAGTCTTTGACCATGGAAATGGCAACAACTGCTGCGGTGGCGGAGGGTTTAAGATATTGGACTTGAAAACCAATGGGATTTTCCCACGCGGTTCGAATCCTCCTCGCAGCGTTTTTGAAATGGAATCTGCTGCAGCCGAATAATTGGAGGCGTGGTCGACGTGAGAACAAACTTTGTGTTATTTCTTCATTGCTGCGTCTGATTTGACCCGTTTCCATTTGCAGTTGTAGGAATCTCAAGTCGAAAACCGAAATAGTTTGTGCTGATCGACACTAG
The DNA here is from genome assembly GCA_035084275.1 of Hydrolagus colliei. Lineage (NCBI taxonomy): Eukaryota > Metazoa > Chordata > Chondrichthyes > Chimaeriformes > Chimaeridae > Hydrolagus > Hydrolagus colliei. The sequence goes on from CM068769.1 coordinate 952,056, forward strand.
AAGGAAGGCAAATACATTGCAGCATCAAATGACACTGTCAACATACGCCAATTGCCATGTTTCCCAACATAATATCAATCGTTGCATTTTATATAGAATCTTGGAGTCCTGTATCTCAGCGGTTAGAGAACTCGCCTTACAATTCTGTGACCTGTTTTTCGAATCCAGGCAGATCACGGCGAAACTTTGGGCAAGTTTCCTTACTCCAACTCGCGCCTAATAATAATCCTTCCAAAACAAACGACAATAATAAAATTGGTCATGTCAATACATGAATGTTTGCGTGTACACTGCTGTGCGCGATTGGCGGCTACGCTTCGCCCACGAATATACAGTCAATTCAATTTACAGTTTATTTTGTGAAGCGCTATGTGACGCCGAGAAAATGTGAAAAGCGCAATATAAAGAACGTAAGAACGTAAGAATTAGGAGGACGCTCACGTTTGGCGCCTCGAGACTACCCCGTCATTTGATAAGATCATGGCTAGTCTACTGAACTAACTCTAATTACCTGCCCTATTCCATATTCCCTAATCTCTCTATTAAAAAAAAATCCATCAGTCTCAGCCTTGAAAGTGTGCAAGGACTGAGCTTTTCCAGCCTTCTGGGTAGCGAATTCGATAAATTCCATAAACTCACTACCCTCTGAGTGTAGAAATGTTTCCTCTACGCTGTTCTAAAAAGTTGAACGTTAACTTCAGGAATATGATCCCTCGTTATAGATTCTGCTACCAGTGGAAATTTGCTCTTTGCCTACATTATCTAGCCCTTTAAGAATCCTTATGTTTCAAGAAGATCTCCCCTCATTCTTCTAAATAATAAATTAGCTCCGACACACACAAACAAACCACCGCACCCACAAGCCTACCCCGTGCACATACACACACAAACATACCACCCCCCCACACACAACTACACACACAGAAAACTATCCTCCCATAGACAAAAACCTAACTCCCCACTCAAAAACCTAACACCAGTTCTCCTCCTGTTTAAGACAAACGGAGCAAAACACGCACAAACCTACGCAACCCCACACACAAACCTATCTATCACAAACATACGGGATGCCAGCACCACACACGCAAACCTACGAACCCCAAACAAACGACGATCAGCCCCACACACAAACCTTACCCCTGCTACACACAAACCAAAACCCCCACCCCACATACATACAAACCTACACCCTCACATGTAAAAAAAACTACCCACTCACCAACACAAACTTACACCATCCCAAACCCAAAAATATCCCCTTCCACCCGCGCTCAAAATTAGCAACCTCCCCCGCCCCCACAAACATACCCTCGCACAAAAATACAAACTTTCCCCATCAACGCATCCAAACCTACACGCCAACAAAAATGTACCCAAATGTACCCAGAAGGGTGGCAGAGATTTGAGAGGGGAGGCAGAGAGTTGGCAGCGGAGTAAGAGAATTTAGAGGAAGAGAGATTTGGAAATGGAGGAGAGATTTGGGACGATGAGAGAGTTGGAAGGGGAGGGAGAAAGTTGGATGGGGAAGGAGAGTATTGGGCGGGATGGGACAGAGTTGTGAGAGGAAGGATACAGCTGGGAGAGGAGAGTGCGAGAGTTGGGTAGGTGGAGCGAGAGAGATGTAAGTGGGAGGGAAAGAATTGGGAGGGGAGAGAGCAGGGATAGGAGGGAAATGGGAGGGGAAACAGAGATATTTAGAGCAGGGAGAGATTTGGGCATGGAGGGAGAGAGTTGTGAGGGTAGAGGAAGATATTTGGGAGGGGAGGGGGAGAGAGTTGGGAGGCAGATGATGGGTGAGGAGGAAACTAGAAGCTAGGTTAAAGGCATTGTGTGTGCGTACAGTGGCTGGAATCGTATGTGGTCGACAGAGTAATGGAGGGCTGCAATGTGACACAGTGGAAGAAGTTTTGACAGCCAATGGATCAGTTCATCTGTTTCAAAACTTCTCAGCTGCTGTTCCAAGATAGAGGCTTTGTAGCATTAATATTTATATAATATCTCGGCCAGTCCATCTCTTTGCCTATGTCTCTGTCTTTGAAATAGAGGGCAGTTGTGGATAATCTTATTTACTGATTTACCAAACTGCAATTCGGAACCAGCTTCTTTGTCATTTGTCCAATGGCTTTGGACGGTAAATGTTGTCTTCAAAATAATATTAATAATTGGGTGATCGCTCTTTCCACGATTGAGTGTTGGATTTCGCTGTTCGTAATAGTTTGCAAATGTTGTCCACCAAACACACAAACAACAACTTATATTAATGTAGTGCGCTCCACGCCGGACGGCGTCTCAGAACGCTTCAGATTAACGGTACAAGGCAAGGACAGCGGGAGAAAGGTGACCGAATGTGACACATTCAGTACTCTTGTAGACTGTCAAGCGGTCGGAGCCCTCTCGATCAAGTAATCATGTGGTATATTCAACGTCAGCATTACTACTATCCAGTTGTCTATTATAACAGAGTGTAATCCTCTTTCCAACTGGCATTTGTATTAAATATGGAAATGGTTGAGGGGATGTGAGGAGGAGATGATCCGTAGTGGACATAGAAGTTTGAGATTATTTTTGATGCCATGGTGGAGAGTGAGGAGATTGCAGTTTGGGGCTTTGCGTATGAAAGCGGTGATATTATCGATCATTGTGGAGTCAACGTATTGCTGATAATCACAATAATCATTGCATTTTATACAGTGATTAATCGCGTACTCGAGACGCCTCCAAGCGCTTCACAGAATGTTTGGTAGAACGGAATGACCGTGTGTTTTGGGGGTGACAAAATACGCAATTGCGCACTGCAACATCTCACGGTCAGCAGCGTATTTAATTATCACATTGTTATAAAATATTTATTGTATTAGTTATTGTATTTTTTGAGCAAATTATTACTTTATTTAGTTTCATTGAAGTATCTACTTATTTTTGTTAACTTCTTACTGACTTATTCAGAATTGTTGTTATTTTTGTTTATTTACACATCTAATTTTTTATTTCATGTATTTTTACACGTACAAATCGAATTATATTTTTATTTATTAGATAATGACTCGGATTATCTATTAGTTTGAGGTTTTATTGGCTGATTTGCCACTTTTCCAATGATAATTTCCAGTGGAACATGACTCGCCAATTGACTAACAACCGAGTTCATATTTACTGGTTCCTAAAGAGAGGCATGTGTCATATATAAACTTTCTTTGGGTATCGTCCAGCTTGGGAATCGAACGCAGGACCTCTCGCTTGTGAAATAGGACACCTCGCCATAAAATTAGAGCACTCTACATTATTTGTTATATAACGGCATCTGGTGGTGGTTGAGGAGAATGACAGCGTATGGTTTGAGATGATTTACGAAACGTGCAAGTTGGTTTTCAGTTAACCGTGTAAACATTGAGTGCGGCATAAGTCGTACAATATTAATATTAATATTCCGCTCACATAAACACTCTCCTCCACATCCACACTTTCTGTAATGACTGATTGGCCGGAGATACTCTCCGCCTCCCACGCCCTCCCATCCCGTGTCTCTCTCCAATGAATCTCCCCTCCTCCCCCTCCCCCACCCCCACCCCCACGTAGCTCTCCTCTCCCCATAGCTCTCGCCTCCCCACACAGCTAACACACTTCCCATAGCGCATCGCAGTCCTCCACCCTCCACACACACCTAAATCTCGGAATGAGGTTCAAGCAATAACTCTCTTGCACCATTGAATATCCAAATTTGCTCTCCTACCTAAAGGGAGGAAAATAAATACAAGTTGTTGTATTTGTTCTTATCATCAAAGGGGCAATATATCACAACATATTTCGCTGTGCATTAACATAACTGTGTATACATTGGGGAGCGTGACAGACAGATAACACTGTTCAAGTGCGGATGGGTTCTAGATAGTGTTGTGAATGGAACCAACCACTAGAACACTATACTTCTTGCAGCTTCCTTCACTAGATAAAGTAGTCCAGGGGCGCTGGGCGATTATGGATTTTGGAGCCGAAATACAAGTTGGCTGTTCAGGTGGATTGGAGGGCTGGGGTGGTGCGGATGGAATGGTGACTAAATCCACGGTCAAAGGGGAGAATTACAACAAGAAAATTACATTTCTCTGGCGAATTTCACAATGGGCCGATGTCCCAGGTTACTGGACTGTTAGTGTTTCGCACCAGAGTTTGGGCTTGGAATCGGGAAGGTTGAATGGTAGTGGGAGTTGGAGCTTGGTTAGAAGCACATTCGATATAGAGTGTCTGAAGATGGGTCTTGAGGGAAGTGAAAGAGAGAGGGGGCGAGACAAACGGACAGCAATATAGAGCTCCAGGGTGTGGGGGCGGAGAATCAGCCGACCATCATTGATTTATTTAGTTTAATGGATCATTTAATCGAATCCCCGCAGGGCCTCAAGGCCAAGATTCCGCACACTTTGCAACAGATGTAGAAAATGAAGGTAGTTTCTGTTGGAGCCGTGCAGTGTAGTCAACCACTCTGGTGAGACTGAAGGCACAGTGATATACTGCACTGTCAGATACCAGCATCTCAGACAAGGATAAACTGGTGATAGAATTAGTTTACTGTAGCTGAGCAGCGAAACGGTTTCCAAATCCTGTTCGTTTCACTAGATCGCCATCACCAGAATATATCTCCGGACTGTAAAATCTGGGTGTTTGTCTGGGTAATGTCGGTACCAGAAGAGATAGTAATAGCTGGCAGTAGTGGTGCAAGGACATACAAGATTGGCAACTTCTTCTTCATTCTTAACCACCGTGGCAACTTTCTGTATGACAGAATCGGCGTCACAGAGTTCTGGAATAAACACGGAAAAGCACGGCGATATATTATTGACTAAATTAACAATTCATTTCTCAGCAGTGGAACAATAGTTAGCAATACGTTTTACACAGCGTGGTATAGCATCGTTGAGACGTCATAATGCGCTGTCCCGAATAAACAATCAAGTGATAAACTGTACATTTCGTTGGCTGAACACGTCAGATAATTGTGCAAAGCAGATCCTCACAAAGAGTTAGGATGAGTTTCTAAACTGCTATTGAAACATACGTAATGTATTATTACCATGGGAAAAGATATCTGCCTATCTGGAAAACGAACATTAAAATCGATAAATAACTTTTATTTTGATTATCACGGCACGGGTTCAACCCGGTGATAAATCTACTGCATTCCTACAGTCAAGATCCTGGTCATCAGATAAAAAGCCCTCCACAACCTCGCCCCACCCTACATATGTGAATCCTGACCGCTGACACACTCCGCTCAGCAGGCTCTGACTTTCTCCAAGTACACCTACACATACGCATTACCATTGACGGGCGAGCCTTCATCCACTATGCCCCCAACATCTGGTACTTCGGAGTTCCTGTGGCTCAGTGGTTAGAGCACTTGTCTTGCCGGCTGGGGAGACCAATCTGGGGAGACCTGTGTTCGAATCCAGGCAGGTCAGGGCGAAACCTTGGGCAAGTTTCGTTACTCCACACGCCTATTAATAATCCCTCCAAAAAAACCACAATAATAAAATTGGTCATTTCAATCCACGACTGTATGTGGCACAGTGCTGTGCGCAATTGACTGCTGCGATTCGCCCACAAATATACAGTCAATTCACTTTAAAGTATATTCTGTGAAGCGCTTTGGGACGTCGATAATATGTCGAAAGCGCTATATCAAATGCAAAGATTATTATTAGTATTATTATTAACTTCATCCTGCAGTCCACCACCTCGTCCAATCCCTGGCCTCCTTGAAGTCCAGCCTCAAGACTCTCCTCTTAGACAGCAACGGATAAGACTCCCCTTCCAGCCCACCCCCATTCCGCAGCATGGGTTTGAAGCTGTAACTTTCCAGCGCCTTGGAACGCCGTTTCATATGGCTGTTTCATTTTTGAAGACGGTTGAGCTGGAGGTGAATATTTGTAGTGGTTTGCACATTACTCCAACACACTACAGTATTTCATGCCAGTTGTACTATCTAAAGATATAATAAATGGAAAGAAACATAGAACTTGCAAACTGACTCAAATGAACAGCCTCTGGACGTGTAACGCCCAATTCTTTCAGTAATTGCTGTCGGCATTTATTGTAACTTATAATGCTGTGAGTGTTTAGATGACAACCTGATGGGTGGGGAATGTGGTTTCCTCTGAGTCTGGCTGCTGAACTGTCTGCTCCCCGCAGGGCCTCAAGGCCTGACCAAGATTCCGCACACAATTCAAAAAGACGGATCGTCCCCATGTATATAATGAAGGCAGTTTTTGTACGAGCCCTGCAGTGTAGTCAACCACAGTGGAGAGACTAAAGGCACAGTAATACACTGCGCTGTCAGATACCAGCAGCTCAGCGATGGATAAACTGGTAGAAAAACTGAATGTCTGTAGTTGAGCAGAGAAACGGTTTCCAAATCCTGTGCCTTTGACTTGATTGCTGTGAAACTAAAAAATCGTCTCAGTACCTTGGTTGGGGTTTCTGTTCACAAATATGTGACTCGGGTGTGTGATTCAAACAAGTTTATTTAGCATTCATGAAGCGGTGCACTATGTTGCTACAGACTCTCGTCCGTCTACTACTAGTGCACACCAACTACTAGTATACACACATCTTTATACAGTTTCAATTCTTTGTCTACCATATATGGGCATGGTTATACATTAATTACCTTATTTGGTCAGCAATATATGGCCTTGCAGTTGTCTTACAGAAACATCATGGCCTAGGAGTTAATGAGATATAGGCCAACTTCATCTTACAACAAGATAAGCATACAGACATCATGGCCTGGGAGTGAATGAGTTATAGGCCATAGGCCGGCTACATCTTACAACAAGATAAGCATATAGACATCATGGCCTGGGAGTGAATGAGTTATAGGTTATAGGCCGGCTACAGCTTACAAGTATAAGATAGCCTAAAAGCAAGATGATAACGAAGCCTAGAGCTTTACAATTATATCATAGCCTTGGTATGCCTGCCAGACACCCTTATGGCCCCTGTTATTCGCATCTTTTTGTAACAGGCTCACAGGTGTCGGCTAGAGGTAAAATCAAAGCGTAGTACAGGTTTGCAAGTAACTATTATGCGTAACGTACGTACAGGTTTGCAAGTAACTATTATGCGTTGCGTAGCTGACGAGCAAATAACCACTATTCGTACATGGCAGACGAGCTGACTTCTCATTCCTACCTTTTTGTCATTCCATGACAACCTGCTACTCGAATGCTGAGAAATCATCGTCAGGAGCCATGTACAACATTGCTGCCGGGGCATCCCAGCCTGTCATCATAGATAGTATAAGTTTTTTAAATAAGGGTAAACAACAACATAATACATCTGCCAGGATTATAACAATTATGTTAATAAATGTCAAAATTTTAGTCATCCAACCGCTAATCGACCAATCGGTCAACCAACCCCATATACCAGGGCTTACGTCAGTCTGATGCAATTCTCTGACTTGTTGTCGGATGTATTGTACAATATTAGTAATATTCTCAGAAGCATCCGGAATATAGGTGCAACATTCAGAGCCAATCAAGGCACAAGTGCCTCCCTTTTCAGCAAGCAATATATCCAGAGCCATCCGGTTTTGGAGGGTTACAGTGCGAATAGCCACCATTTCAGCGGATATGTCTTGTAAGGCATCCGCGGTTGCATTCGCAACAGCCTCCAAAACCGTTTGTAAAGCCCCCAATGCTTGATTAGTACGGAGCAGACCGTATGGGGGCACAAATACCCCAAAAATCTGTTCGTACCTTGCTACTGCTCTACGTGTGATATGGTTTTTTGTATGCGGGTGTTCCGAAAGTTTTGTAATATGCAGGTGTGGGACAACATGTCCAAGGTAACAGGAACCACTCCAGCTGGTTGGCAGCCATGGGTATGCCCAAGTCCCGCACACCCAGTATATCCCATTAAATGAGGGTACTGGGTGGTCTGGGGGAGTAATGTGGATGATTGCCTCGTATTGGCTGCCCGTCACCTTACAAGAAGTATCATTGAGTGAGATGGTCGCCGAATCCTGCCGACTGGTGGCATTTCCTAATTACAGAGAATATGAACAATAACTCTCTCCCACTTTTGTCCCTGGGCCTGTTCGTATTATACAAACACTTCCATCTGTTTTCTCTACCTTGATATGTGGTGGTTTTTGTGTGCAGTTATAATCTTGACGGTACATAGTATTATTGAGGGGAGAACAGGAAACTGTCTCATTAGTTAGCAAACCAGTCATATTAATACCCGATTGTTGCAGAGCCCGTATTGTCTGCATTTTGCTGAAAGGGACTATCAACATGGGAAAACCCCCTCCCGCACTGTGTGGGAGAGCCGCACACACCCAACAGCTTGATACTCCCAGCGTCACCGTTGTTTTGTACGCAGTGAGGAGAAAAGTATTTGCTACTATGGAGCATTCTACTTCTGTGTCCAGCATCATCCCCAATATCATCAGAATCCCTGTCCATTTTGCAAGGCTGAAATGTGGATATCGTAGGCCCTGCCCAAGCAGTCTCTGTTTTTCTGATCGTGTCGGCCCACTTCGTCTCCCGAAGGCATCGAACGTCTTCCACCAGAGTGACAGGTAGTTCTTCATCGCCAACGTCCACAACTTCTTCGAGCTTCTTTCCACGACGTCTTCGAGCCTGTAGGAACAAAATTGTACCCTAGGACGGGACAATGGTGAAGGCAGTAGCATCATGTTGTTTACACTTCATGATTGTTTACACTCAAGTCGTTTACAATCATGTATGTGAACCCAATGATCTCTCCCCTCTAATTTAACCACAGTTGGAGTTGAGAGGAGAACTTGGAAAGGACCTATCCACCGGGGGTCCAGGCATTTCCTGACCCAATTGCGAATCATAACATAATCACCGGGGTGTAAAGGAGGATCAGGTAAACTAATATTGTTAGAGGGACTGGAAACTGTTGTTTGATTAATACGGAGACTGGTAGAAAGAGTTTTGATATACTCCACCATGTCAGCAGACATATGAGTAAGCGAAGAGGAAGCCGAAGCCGACCAAGGGCCTATTAAAGAGCGCCCATAAATAATTTCTGCTGGAGATAACCGGGCAGTTCCAGTGGGGGCCGAGCGAATCTGAAACAATACAAGAGGCAAAAGCGGACCCATGAAGAGCCATGCCCCCTTGTAAGTTTAGCCAGTTTTGTCTTAATCGTCTGATTGACTCGTTCCACTATGCCCGCCACTTTGGGATGATAAACACAATGAAACGACTGTTTAATGTCTAAATGGGAACAGAGAGAACGGTTAACAGAGGCAATAAAGTGAGGGCCGTTGTCGGAAACTAAACGACCAGGCACCCCAAAACGAGGAATTATTACCCGTAACAACAATCGCACAACCGTCTCAGCAGTATTGTTTGCCGTTGGAAATGCTTCAACCCAACGGGAAAATACATCAATGATAACCAATACATAGTTGAAATTCTGACATTTAGGTAACTAAATAAAATCCACTTAAAGCACCTCAAATGGAAGTTGAGGTACAGGGGTAGCACCGGTGACCACTGGGAACCCTTTCCCAGGATTGTGCTCAGAGCACAACAGGCACCGGAGGACAGCTTTCTCAGACAGCTGCATCATGCATGGGTGTCACCAGGTCTGTAGTAGCCACTCAGAGAGCTGTTTACCCCCCGAATGAGTCTGTTGGTGACCGCAGGCGACTACCCATCCTGCCAGCTCATCAGTCATGCAGGTCTGACCGACAGGGGTCATCCAGACCCCTTCCTCGGATAGGGCACAGCCTTCTTCAACCCATGACTGACGAGTTGCCACCGGACCGTCCTCCTGGAGTAACACAATATCATAAACAGAGGGTATGTTAGTACGTTGTTTGGGAATAATGGGAACCACAGTTTTAACTGGATAGGTACCAAGTGGGGCCTCAGCCACTAGTTTGGCACATCTATCCGCATGTCCATTTCCAAGTGAGACCGGATCCTGGGCCAACGTGTGGGCAGAACATTTCACAACTGCTAACTGAGCAGGTTGCAGAGCAGATTGTAGGAGGTTGACAACTTCAGTACCGTTAGAAATGGGATGACCTGATGAAGTTAAAAATCCACGGTTTTCCCACAACCTCCCAAAATCATGAACCACGCCAAAGGCGTAGCGAAAGTCAGTATATATGGTAACCGGTTTTCCCACAGCGTGTTTACAAGCCTCCTCAAGGGCAATTAGTTCACAGGCTTGGGCAGATTTAGGAGGAACCAGTTTCTTCATACAGACTGGGTTCCATCCTGTAAGGAGCTGGAGTGAAAAGTATAAGTTATCCCAGAAGAAGTGGCTGCATGAAATGCCATTCTTGTCAGTATCTGTAAGAACTAAATTACAAGGTGAAATCTCACGTTTCTTTAAACATTTTCAGTTGTTAACATGACATCATCATTACCTACAGAAACACTTTCAGTTGATGTGGAAACCAAAGGGTTACGTAAAGTCATTTTGTCCACATAAACCAGAGTGCCTGCAGTCAGTGAATTTAAACTGCCCACAGTCAATGGCTGCAGTAAATTCTAACTGCCGCAAGTTAACTGCCACAAGCTAATTTATCCATATTTAATTTCTACAAACATTTTAAGTAAATGCTGGAATATACAAAATATATGATACATAAAATATATCAGGCTTCATTTTTAAAAAAAGATCTTATATCTTCAAAGTTTACTCTATCGCTTCGTTCTTGCGTCAAATATTCCAAATTATTGGTTGTATTTTTACTTTGCTATTACTCAGTACATATGGAACGTGGGTAGTGTCTGGCTTATACTCTGCGTCCAGAGAAAAGTCAGACCTATCACGGTCCGGTACTTTTTAAATAATCCAAACCTATGGAACATGGATGAAATCTGGCCATACTCTGCGTCCAGAGCAAAGTCAGACCCACCATTGTCCACTTTAAATGCATCCATTACATAAACCATACTTCAATTTGCTTTCTTTTTTTTAATTACTGCTCATTCAAGCTAAACCATATACAGGTACAAACATTTTGTTACACACATCTTTTACACAAAAAAAAGGTAACAGATTGAGCTCAAGTCTTCTTAAGGACCGTACAGTCACAACTTCCTTCGGGGAAAAACTTTCAATTAGGAGTATTGTGACTGTTCGGATTGCTCTTTTTAAAGAATAGTTAGGGAGGCACAAGTCTATCAATAATATGCAGAGTGGCCTCAAACACATGTTGTGACTTTTGGCCTTCCCCAAATACTCATTCAAAGGGTCGCAACATACCCCATAGAGACCGTAAATTTAGGTAGCAATTGCTTAAAATTTGTTTTTTTTTCACCTGACATTTTGTCATCACACTTTCTTTTTAATCAGAACAAGTGGTGTTATTGGAACATCAAATCCAAATTATTTTCATTTCAATTTTATGTGTTTTTACGTATTAAAAAAACGTATTCTCAGTCAGGTTAATTAAAAAAATTATGCCTGACTTGTTTGAATTTTCAAACGTAAGTTTCTACATTTAATTTTGTAATCAATTTTGTTTTAATCAATATTCATTTGGTTTTCGACTGTCTGGTCTTTGACTTTCATTTATCTGTTGTAGCATAACATAGTTAAACATATAAAACACAGTAAATATATATTGTTTTACCAATACATACTCTCCTCACACACTAACATCAACACTTATTAATTCTAGCCGTTACCGTCTTTCTCTTAACTACCGAATACTCTCCTGTGTTTAGTGCCACTGAATATCCTGTCGACTACGCCATTGTTAGAGATTCGACCATGAGTGAAATGCACTAGAGTCGTATCTCATCAAAACAGGTTGTTTATTCAGGCTAACCCGTCAGGGCTTGATACCAAACACGGGGATCCCTTAATGGTGTATACTGTCCAGCAAGAGATTGATTCTTTATCCTCTGCAACCTAATACTCTCCTCTGTTTAGTGGTGTATACTGTCCACCCCAATACTCTCCTCTGTTTGGTGGTGTATACTGTCCACCCCATTGTTTTTTAACTGACCCGAAGCTAATCGCAACTCTTTCTGATTTTCTGGCAACACTTTACACATAGACGTTAGGGGACACGGCCCCTCAGTTTTATCCACAATATTACCCATACTTTTGAAATTCTTATACTTTAATAATAAAAAAATTACAACCTTATACTTTAAACTAAAAATTCTTATACTTTAAATCTTATTCCTTACAACCTTAAACTTTAACTTACAACCTTATACTTTAAACTAAAAATTCTTATACTTTAAATCTTATTCCTTACAACCTTAAACTTTAAACTAAATTAACCTTAAATTCTAAACTAAACCTCGTGCACTTTTGAACCTGCTGCACCCAGCTTGTACGCCTTTTTTATCCCGTTAACGGTCCTTACCCAGTAAGATTTGAACCTGCTGCACCTAGCTTGTACGCCTTTTTTATTCCGTCGACGGTCCTTACCCAGTAAGATTTGAACCTGCTGCACTCAGCTTGTACGCCTTTTTTATCCCGTTAACGGTCCTTACCTCAGTAAGTTTTTAACTGAATACACACCCACCAACCTTTTCTTATCCCGATCTCATTAACGACTATCAGTTACGCATACGGTTGGTGCATCCCCGGAAGCCTATTACGTAGGTGAAAAACACTGAGAGTATTCAAAAATAGATGATATACTCACTGGGCTGCGCAATTTCACTTAGGCAAAACAAACCCAGGGATTGTCCCGCCGTCTACGCACTGTCTTATTCGTCACGAGATCCCATCCTCGTCGCCAAATGTGAAACTAAAAAATCGTCTCAGTACCTTGGTTGGGGTTTCTGTTCACAAATATGTGACTCGGGTGTGTGATTCAAACAAGTTTATTTAGCATTCATGAAGCGGTGCACTATGTTGCTACAGACTCTCGTCCGTCTACTACTAGTGCACACCAACTACTAGTATACACACATCTTTATACAGTTTCAATTCTTTGTCTACCATATATGGGCATGGTTATACATTAATTACCTTATTTGGTCAGCAATATATGGCCTTGCAGTTGTCTTACAGAAACATCATGGCCTAGGAGTTAATGAGATATAGGCCAACTTCATCTTACAACAAGATAAGCATACAGACATCATGGCCTGGGAGTGAATGAGTTATAGGCCATAGGCCGGCTACATCTTACAACAAGATAAGCATATAGACATCATGGCCTGGGAGTGAATGAGTTATAGGTTATAGGCCGGCTACAGCTTACAAGTATAAGATAGCCTAAAAGCAAGATGATAACGAAGCCTAGAGCTTTACAATTATATCATAGCCTTGGTATGCCTGCCAGACACCCTTATGGCCCCTGTTATTCGCATCTTTTTGTAACAGGCTCACAGGTGTCGGCTAGAGGTAAAATCAAAGCGTAGTACAGGTTTGCAAGTAACTATTATGCGTAACGTACGTACAGGTTTGCAAGTAACTATTATGCGTTGCGTAGCTGACGAGCAAATAACCACTATTCGTACATGGCAGACGAGCTGACTTCTCATTGCCACCCCCAGAATATCTACGGACTATAAACTCTGGGTGTTTGTCTGGGTAATTTCTGTACCAGTAGAGATAGTAATTGCTAGCAGTAGTGGAGTATGTGCAAACCAGATCGTCAGTATCTCCTTCTTTCTTAACATCGTTGGCAGCTTTCTGACTCACAGAATCGGCGACACAGAGTTCTGCAATAAACGAGGGAAAGCACGGCTAAACATTCATAGAATCATAGAATCTTAAGGCACAAAAGGAGGCCATTCGGCCCGTCGAGATTGTGCAGGTCCTTAGAAAAGAGCAGCTCAATCCCACTCCCCAGCTCTCTCTCTCTCTTCATAATCGTGCCTCCCCAAATAAACCCATCCTCCCCAAACAAACGTCTACCTCTCTTTCGAAAGTCCTTTTCGAATCGGCCTCCACCAGCGTTTCCAACAATGCATTCCAGATACCAACAAATCGATGAGTTAACACAATTCTAACCACCTCCCCTTTGCTTCCTTTAGATACTGTCTCAATTAGATCGTCTCAATTGCGGACTGATTGCTCTGTTAACTCAGCTACAGGTCTCTCTCCATCAATTGTTGTTGAAATGGAGCTGACAATCAACAGCGACACAGAATTAGCTCAACACGACCTCACCTGCCGTAAAGGTTGCCAGCACTAGACAGACAGCAAGCAGCCTCATTGCTGCTCCTCAGCCTTCGCTGTTGTGTCTGTGACATGAGTGTGTTGATAGCCAGAAGAGATTGTCGACATTGGGGGAGCCCAAAGCCTCACATCAACTGATTGACATCTCAAACACCAATTGTTTGATACAGTGAAATGCACCAGTTAGTCTTGTGGTGTGGTAGGGTGTGTATATTTGAGGGGGAGGGGGGGGTGGAGGATGGAATCCTCACACTCTGCTCATGTGAACCATACAGTCAAATCATAGTATACGGGATGTTGATCGTGATAATCATTCAATTTGATATAGTGCCTCACCGCATCTACTAGACGTGTCTCCAATCACTTCACGAAGTATATCATTAAGTAAGATGGCTGTTCATTTTTTCGGTGAAATGCAGCAGCAAATTGCCCACATCACAGCGCTTTTCACCTCTTTTCGACGTCTCAAACCGATTCACGCAATCAGTATAATAGGGTATGTGAGAGAAGCAATGTCAACCGTAACAGGAAACACCTGCGATATATAGTTACAGAAAAGCACATGGAAGTTATATCAGTTGCAGCTGATGTTATATGTGTGTTTAGTGCGCCACCTGTTCGCGGTGTGCAGCTACAGCAGGTTGACAATGGATATATTTGAAAGCAAATTGTTATTTTCTGTCTTCAATTCTCTCGTTCTTTCTCCTACCGTGGAAGAATATACCTTCGTCTCGTTTCCCTGCTTGTTCCTCATTTTCTCCAAGCTTTATCAGAACATTGGTCGCGAATTCAATCCACAATCTCTTGTCGTATTCATGCTTATACAACCCCACCCCACATTCCGCAGACCACACCCAACTACTTAAGTTAATTATTTGACTATTGCCTGTACCTGTTTATATCATTTGATAGAACATTGAGTTGATATTGGTCATGTTACAGTATCGCAACAACAAATATACATCTATAAAGCGTTATTCACAATGGGGGGAGTTGCAAAGTCACTATATTCACTCGGCAGATTATTTATTTGAATACTAAAATGTGCAAATTATTTTCATTATACAGTACTGATTTACATGAAGAATACAAATGGTGTCCTCTCTTTGCCGCATCGCCGATAGGTAGCATCGTGTGTTTAGTGTGCACTTTGATTCCAGGCGTTAATTGAACCAGTTATACGTGGACAACGTGACTGAGTTAATCAATAATCCAAGTCTCGTAAGGAGAGCATTCCGAACCTCATGTTTTTGACAGAAGACACAGCAGTGAACCACAATGTGCTTGCGAGTCACATTGATGTTACAGCGTTAGATACAGCCAAACCTGAAGCGATGAACGTGTTTTGTTAGTGAATAAAACTGTGCCCTAAAGCTTTGCAAGTTTCCGACTAAATCCATCTCCATTTCCCCCTCCCCTCATCCCACACCAATTACATCTCCTAATATTCGCCTTTAAAATCTTCCAATACGACAGCTCCTCTTGTCACACGACAGTTCTGGAACAAGCTCCGTCACTGATAATCACTGTTGAACACTGTCCAGCACGAAATGCGCTTAATGGAACAGGATAAGTCCATTCAACCCCCTGCAGATAGTTCGGAGATTCTATTACATAATTATCACCATCTCCCCCATACTCGACCAAATACATTCGCTCCCAATCATCCAGATGATCCAATTCAAGATAATGGTCATCGCGTTTAAAGCCCTTCACAACCTCTCCACACCCTACATCTGTGAATTGTAACACATTATAATTCTGCTTGCCCTCTCCGCTCAGCAGATTCTAGCCTGCTCATCGTCCCCCGACCAACCTGTCCAAAGAAAGGCGAATGGGCGATCCTTCAGCCCATCTGCAGCAAACTCTGGAACTCCATCCAGCAGTCCCTCCGCTTCGTCCCCTCCCTGACCTCCTTGAAGTCCCGCCTCAAGACTCTCCCCTTTCGATGGTCCCATCATCAACGACTAATCTCCCACTTCCCAGCACCTCACCACCCCAACCCCACATCCCCGTGGAATGGATACATCAAGTACAGCCTTCTGGGGAAAACGGCTCCAGATTTCACTACTCTTTGTTTGAAATAAATGCGTCCAGACTTGTCTGGCAAACGATTGCCTCCGCCTCGCCCTGGTACGCCTTCGATTGCCCCTGATGCCCTAATCCCTGCCCACCACTGTCCTCATCTTGGCAATGAAGCAACAACTGTCCAGCGACTTGGAGTGTCCCCTTTACACAAAAGGCATTAACTAAATGTATGTTTCTTGTTGTTGTTTAATACTCCCTCCATTCACAAGTGGAAATTTTCCCTGACACCGCAGGACGCAATTTATATCTAAGCGATATAAACATATATTAATGATTTTTATGTGTACCTACTTTGTGATTCACCGCAGAAAAGCACGTGCATGTGGCAGTGCTCTCCAGTTTGTTGTTGATTGTACAACAGTCTTATGCTCAAACAGTTATTATTATTTGATTAAGGGATGATTTTCCCAAACAAATAACAAGTCAATCGACATCCAAGCGGGTTCCTAGTTACCGCGAGGCAAAAAGAGGCGTGTGGGTAAAATAAAGAAGGTACATGTACAGTACAGAATGTTTTGCTCTGCAATGAATGGAACCCATGTGCTTGCAAAGCGAATGCTGTAACCACTGAGCTGCAGGCCTCAGCATGTGGGTTTTTGTACGGCAGGAACACTGATCTGTTCCTCTGTGGGGCTCAGCGCACAGTAGTACACAGCAGAGTCTGTCACTGTCACTATGGATATATTCAATGGCACGGTTCCCCGCGCTTTATCCAAATTCTTTGAGAAACGTTTTTGTTTCTGCAGGAATTCTGCAGGATATTGCTTGTTGTTGCTGGTGTATACGTAAACGATATATTCTGGAGGTGTGTTGTGATAGTGACGGTACCAGAACATAAATGGATCGTCTCTGCTTGTGGCTGTACAATTACACAGCAGATAGGCAAATTCTCCTTCATTCACTGTCACAGTAGATTGGAGCTGTGTCACAGAGTCTCCTCCACAAAGCCCTGGAAACCGGAAACCCATAATCATTCAATAAAACAGCAACAATTCCAATCGTCCTCTTTTGTTTCATACGGCGATTTATTAAATCGTTGGTACGTCTCCATTCAATTCACAGAATAAAATTTGCAAAATCAATACAGTTTGTGATACGATTCTCCCTGTCCTGCCAGGGAATCGATTCGGCCGTGAAGCCAGTCCTATAAACACTGAAATAATGAACACTCCAAATCCTGAAGCTCTTTTCCTATTATTATATAGCTTATGCGATAAAACATAGGCATTGGATAATACATTCGGAAAGAAATACAGATAGAATGCTTACCTGACAAGGTGATGAAGACTACTGCCGCATAGATATACATTGCCATGTGTACTTAATGGTACGCTTTGCGGGAAGAGTGTTGATAGTGTAGTTGGAGAATGTTGTCTGGGAGGCAGTAAGGCCTTGTGAGGAGGGCTGAACAGTGAATGACAGAACAGTGAATTGCCATATACTGCGAGAGAGCTTGTCTGAGGTTTACTTATAACAACGTTTGTTTATGTCACTCAGCGTCATTTGTTCTGCTCTGCGCTCTCGCTCATCCATTGGTTGTCGTCCAACACTGACATGTCTTTGATCAACCTGGTGCCTCAAACATGCAGCAAGTTCCACCCAAAATCCAATTTCAAGTCGTCCAAATACATACATGATATTCGAAGAGGAAAGTCTTCAAATCGGCCTTGAAAGAGGAAAGGGAAGAGGCGAAACGGAGGGATTGAGGGATGGCATTCCATAATGTGGGAGCGGAGAAACTGAAGGCCCGGCTTCCGATGGTGGGGCGGTTCGGGCGGGGGGCTTGGAGCAGGCTAAGTCCTGTTGAACGGAGGGTCCGGGTGGGCGTGTAGGGGGAGATTAGATCGGTTAGGTAGGATGGGGCAAGGCCGTGTAAGGTCTTGTAGGTGAGGATGAGGATATTAAATTCGATGCTCTGGAGGATGGGGAGCCAGTGGAGACGGGCGAGGGAGGGAGTTATGTGGTCACGGAGGCGGGTGCGGGATAGTACACTGGCTGCAGAGTTTTGGATGGCCTGCAGCCTATGAATGGAGGAACTGGGGAGGCCGACTAGGAGAGAATTTCCGTAATCCAGCCGTGAGGTGATGTAAGCATGCACAAGTGTAGTGGCAGCGCGGGGGGTAAGATACTTGCGGAGCCTGGCAATGTTGCGCAGATGGAAATAGGCGGTGCCGGTCAAGGCGCGGATGTGGGGAGGAAGGAAAGTTTTTGATCGAACATGATGCCGAGTTTCTTGATTGGCTTTGTGAGGTGGAGAGTGCAGCCTTGGATGTTGAGGCTGGCAGCGCCCGATGTGCGGAGGCGCTGGCTTGAGCCAATCAGGAGGGCCTCGGTCTTATTCACGTTCAATTGCAAAAAGTTGTCCCTCGTCCACGATTCGATGTCGGACAGACATGCTGTCAGAACATCGATCGTCTGGGGGTTGAGGGATGAGGCAGACAGGTACAAATGGGTACCATCCGCATACATGTGAAAATTTACCCCATGGCTGCGGATGACGTCGCACAGGGGAGCGTGTAAAGGGTGAAAAGAAGGAGACAGAGGACAGAGCCCTGAGGGACGCCGTGGGAAACTGTGCGTGGGTTTGAAGAAAAGCCATTGGAAGAAACAAAATGTAAACGGTGGGTCAAATAAGAATGGAACCATTCAAGGACTGTGCCTTGAAGGTTGAGGTGGGAGGAAAGACGTTGAAGGAGGATGGTGTGATCGACTGTGTCGAACGCAGCAGACAGGTCAAGAAGGACGAGGAGGCAGAGGGAGCCCTGGTCCCAGGGGGTTAGAATGTCATTTGTGACCTTAACCAGGGCAGTTTCTGTACTTTGGATAGGGCGGAAATCTGATTGGAGGGGTTCAAGAAGTGAATGATTTGAAAGGAAAGAGCGGAGCTGGGAGGCAACCACTCTTTCAAGGACCATGGATAGAAACGGGAGGTTGGAGATGGGTCGATAACTTGATGGTTGCGACCCATCAAGGGAGGGTTTCTTCAGGATAAACAGTTTCTCTGTTCCCCTTTTGTCAGATACTATTTTAACATTCGTTGCGCTCATGATAATGTGATCTCTTTGTACATGTCATTTGCCTCTTCGCTGTAACCATTCTACTAAGTCGCCTTTCAATAATGTCCAAGATTTTAATATCCTTCTTACCCTGTCAAAAAAAGACACTAGAGAGCCGCATTTCACCTAAGCCATACCGTTTCTCTAATAAAAATACTTGCATTTGTTATAGCGCTTTTTATGTATTCTAGCCGCCTCAAAAATCTTGAAAGAATATACTGTAAAGTGAATTGACTATATGTGGAGACGAAACGCGGCTCCCGAATAATAATAATAGTATTACCATTATTTTGATATTGCGCTTTTCACAACTTATCGACGTCTCAAAGCGCTTCGCAGAATACACTGTGAGGTGGAATGGTTGTATATTTTTGGGACAAACGCTGCAGCCAATTACCCACAGCAGCGTCCCCCACAAACAGTCGTGGATTGGAATGAACAATTTATATTGCGGGTTTTTTGGACGGATTAGTATTAGGCGTATGGTGTAAAGTAACTTGCCCAGGGTTTCGCACTAATCCTTTTAGATACGTACACATGTCTCATCCTTGTAAGTGATTGTGATATCCATTGAGCTATAATCCACAATAAAATAGCATTCTTAAAGTATTCCATACATCTCAAAGCACATCACGAACCACACCGCAAGTCTAGTTGAATTTATTGTTGATTAAAAGTGTTCCAGAAATTTGCTTTGAGATTTCTCAAAAAGGCCAAATGCAAATATTATTATCAGTATTGTTGTCATCTCTGAAAACACAACAATTTATTTAACGGTTGTTTGACCGATTCTATACTTGTTTGCTGTAGCAGATTGCCCCCATTGAAGCCTTGGTTGTCTGTGATTATGGGAATGTTTAGCAGAGATTCAAATGTCAGTGTACACAGTTAAATCTGTTGAGTTAAAGTTGAGTGAAATGGAATTCCCCTCTCTAAATGTCGTTACACTAACATCGCTGCTGGACGAGTTGAATGGTGTCACTGGCTTGTTTCCAATATCAGTCGTCTCTCAGTCATTTGTGTTAGAAGAAAACTGCTTTCCTTAAAGAATTGTAAATCATTGCTTGAATATATTTCTTTGTCTCTTTGCCTCTTTGCCTCTTTGTCTCTTTGCCTCTTTCTTTCTTTCTTTCTTTCTTTCTTTCTTTCTTTCTTTCTTTCTTTCTTTCTTTCTTTCTTTCTTTCTTTCTTTCTTTCTTTCTTTCTTTCTTTCTTTCTTTCTTTCTTTCTTTCTTTCTTTCTTTCTTTCTTTCTTTCTTTCTTTCTTTCTTTCTTTCTTTCTTTCTTTCTTTCTTTCTTTCTTTCTTTCTTTCTTTCTTTCTTTCTTTCTCTGTCTCTTTCTTTGTCTCTTTCTTTGTCTCTTTCTTTGTCTCTTTCTTTGTCTCTTTCTCTCTCTCTCTCTCTCTCTCTCTCTCTCTCTCTCTCTCTTGCTCTCTTTCTTTCTTTCTTTCTTTCTTTCTTTCTTTCTTTCTTTCTTTCTTTCTTTCTTTCTTTCTTTCTTTCTTTCTTTCTTTCTTTCTTTCTTTCTTTCTTTCTTTCTTTCTTTCTTTCTTTCTTTCTTTCTTTCTTTCCGTGCTTCATTGCTTCTTGGCTTCATTCCTTCTTTCCTTCTTTCTTTCCTACCTTATTTCCAACCTTCTTTCGTTTCTTTCCTTCATTCTTTCTTTATTCCCCTCTCTCACTCCACTACCCTCCCTCACTCTACCCCTCTTTGTTTCTCTCTATTACACTTTAGGTTAGTGTTACAACGTTCAATTCTTTACATGTTGGCAAAATACGCTGGCGATGTTCAATATCTATTTGCTTTTTGATGTAGAACAAAATAAGTTTCAGCTGGAACACGCAACGTAAATGGAGAGACGAAAGTGAGTGAACGTTTCAAGCTGTTGACTTGTATTCAGACAAGGTGGTGTTTGAATTAAACTGTTTCTAGCACACTTCATAATGAATCCAATTAATTTCCCAGAAAAGTTGACTTGTCGAGACAAATTAGGGGAAGAACATTTGAAATACGCTATTGCAACTAACATATATTGGGTTAGTTAGTTACCTAGTGTACCCTCAACTTGTCCTCTGGTCTTGCTGCTTTGGAAATCATTTCCAGAAATATTCACCGACTTTATAAAACAATGAAATACGCGTAGTTCAGCAAAGAAACAAGTCTCATTGTGGGAGCTGTACAATTGTTTGAAAATCGCGCACATACGTTTCAGGCTTCAGAAGTGGATTGTTGAATTGACAAAGTTGCAAAAAACTGGGAGTAGTCTGTTAGAATAATGCATTTTAGAAATTTAACAAAATCAATAAATAAATGAATAAAGTTTTATTTTAAGTTGACATAAATTATCCACACTTACTTTTTGTTACCATGACTTTGGTTCCTGATCCATCTAAATTATTTGGCTTATAAGACCAGAGTCGCACAGCTCTCGTTATGCAAGGTGCAAAAACTAATCTATCTGATTATGATTGAATAATGCCACAAACTGGAACTAAATGTTAACAAGTTGGTTAATAGTTTCTGCATCTCTGCCACTGTCTCGTCAACCTACATTCATTTCTTCCAAATCTGGTCTAATTTCAAGATAATGTCCACCCAACACGAACAAATTCCCTCGCCCAGAAAACATCTTTCAGTAACTAATTATAGAATTTTCTACTTGAAAAGGCTAACTCGGAAAGCAAACATCTGACAAATTTAGCGTAATAAAAGCAGATACAATAATTATTGTTCATGTACAATGTATTTCCATGTAAATAGCTACCCGGTTTTTATCTTGATTGATTCCAATGTGCCTTCCCATCAACTTACCAGAGTAGTTCCTGTCAACACAAATATATTGCGATCAATGCTGGACTGTCCAGCGCTTTGGTTCGTCCTCCCGAAGTGAAATTTTCTTCAGCGGATGCGCGGACCGGTTTTCAGTTTCTCCGCTCCCACTCTCTTGAACTCCATCACATAATCCCATCGCCTCGCTTCCACCCTTGAGTGTTTGAAGGCCGGTCTCAAGACCCTCCGCTTCGATCGTGCATTCTGCGGCCCTCTCAACTCTGTCAACCTGCGCCTCCCAACTCTCTCCCATCTGCTTCCAGTTCTCTCGCCCTGTTCGTCCAAATCTCTCCCGCTCCACTTATTCCCCATCGCTCTCGCCTACCAACTCTCTCCCCCTCCATACAACTCTCTCACTACACTCCCAATTGTCCCTATGCCACTTCTCTCCCCTCCCTAACAAATCTATCCCTACCCTCACCACTCTCTCCCACTCATCCCCAAATCTCTCCCTCCCCTCCCAACTCTCTCCATTCTCTCCCAACTGTCCACCGCCGCATTCGGATGTCCCATTGAAGTGAAATGCGCTCTATAAAGGTAATTTTGGTATTGTTGTTGCTTTATCCTAATATTAGCAGCAGTGCATGATAATGATAAGAACATTAATGCTTTGATTTATCGTATCGCCATATCAAATCTTTGATTTGATTCACAATACCTCAAAGAATATATAATATTCTTATTTCACTACATCTTGTCTGGAAATGTGGCAACCGACAGAGTACTGGTGTTCCACAAGCAGACGTACATTTTGACATTTACGCTTTTGTATGGCCTTGCGTTCGATATAGTGCTTTTCGCAACCTCTAGACACCTCAAAGCGCTTCACAGTGTATATTGTCAAGTGAGATGACGGTATATTTGTCGGCGAAACGCAGTAGTGAATTGCACAGAGCAGCGTCCCCACAAACAGTCGTGGTTTCAATTGATCGAATTTATTTTTCTGATTTTTAACTAGTTACTGAATCTTCCTGAATAGCAACCGGCTGAACGACTACCAAACGGTGGTCACTTAATGCAAGGCAACAAGAGTAATTTGCAAGATGCAAATTTGCCCAACGTTTATTACTGATAGTTGTCAAACTAGAGGTCTTCTTTCCGAAAAGTTTCTGCCACAAATAGGTCAATTCTCTTTACAGTATATTGTGTGAAGCGCTCTGAGACATCGGCAAGATGCGCAAAGCGATACATCAAAAATGCAAGGATTATTATTATTATTCTATTACCATAACCTTGCCTCCAGTTCCATTCTATACATATGCTGCCTGCTCTGGTGAGTGTTCCCAGTGATCTAAGTATTTGTTCCCGTTTAATTTATGTTTCACTGACAAAGCATTACATTCAACACATTGTGCCATTGAAGTTAATACAATTAACATCCAATGGGACAAGTGGCTCGAAAATATTTTACTAGAAGCAAAGCAATTGAGAAAATGAGACAAATCATATAGCTACACATGATACTGTGTGATATCTAGATGTGCTGGACAAGATATAGTATAATGTGTATTGACTGTTTCTGTCTGCCAACACGCACTTAACTCACTTTACAGTGTATTCAATGAAATACGTTGAGACGTCGAGCAACAACAACCACAAGATTAAATTCATATAAGGCCTTTCATGTCAGGAAAACGTCCCAAGGCGCTGGTCATTTATTGCTTCACACGTGAGCTGAGGAAGGAGTGGGGATTGAGGCGGAGGAGCTGTTACCGATGGTTGCATTGAAGAGTAGAATCTTGGGGTGAGACACGAATGAGGCCAGGGACATAAGATTAAGTGCCCATACCAAAATTAAAGATTAGTATTTCTATTAGTTCCTCCAATCCTTCCCTATATGTATCATTCTATCACTTTTTAGCTTGTGGTTTGGAAATATTGTCTCATGTATCCTGTGAGAGACAGAGAAGCAAATTTACAAGCAGTCAAATAGATCAACTGACAGGAATGACAACTGTGCTGCGATTATACCATTAACTCCTCTTTGTAGGTTTATGTACGGTGGAGTAGCCTGAAGGTAACACTGTGCGAGTGATCCCACAATAGTATGTGGCTGAATCAGATGGAGCCGCAGCCAGCACAGCTACAGTGCATGTCTTGCTTCTCGTGTCCAAACTAGTGGTGAAATGATATTTTGCAAATTCAGCTCTGAAAGTGTCCCCATCATGATCCTGTCTCAGTGTGTACAGAGGAGGCTGCCCTGGATACTGTCTGTACCAGTACATTCAAGCACCGATCAAACCAGCAGAGTAGGTCCATCTGAGGGTCACCGTCTGGCCATCAGTGACAGACACTTCCATCTTTGATGGTTCAACATTGTCTCCATTCGCTGTCGCTGTAGCCAGAGAGAACAAGTTATTCACTCTAACGCACATACCAGAGATAACAATCCAAATTGTCTTCGGATCGAGAGTAAATTACTTACATAAAAGGATTAATAACATTGAAATATGCAAAGCAATGTGTTTACTCTCCATGTTTCCAAGTGAGCAATTAATTCGATGGGAGCTTTTTGAGATGAGAGATTGTGTACTGGATTGTGACTCAAAGCAGAGTGAGGAGCAGTGTGGACCACAGCACTGATGGATACGCCTCTGTGCCAGTTGACTATAGTTTCAACCCCCACCACCGGATTTGTGAAACCTAAATAGACAGATGACGCTTCGATCGTGGTTTCTGCGGCCCTCTCAACTCTTTACACCTGCGCTTCCCAACTCTCTCCCCTCTTCTTCCAGCTCACTCACCTTCCTTTTCCAAATCTCTCCCCCTCCCCTTACAATTCCCTCCCTCTCGACTCCCAACTCTCTCTCTCCCTCCACTCAACTCTTTCTCTCCACTCCGAACTATCGCCCTCCCACTTCTCCCCCTCACTCAAAAATCTCTCCCTACCATCACATCTCTCTCCCCCTCACCCCCAAATCTCTCGCTCCCCTCGCAACTCTCTCACTTCTCTCTCAACTGTCCAACACCGCATTTGCATGTGCCCTAGACGTGAAATATGTTCTATGAATGTAATTTTATTACTGTTGTTGCTTTATCCTAATATTGACAGCAGTGCATGATCATCATAACAACATTAATGCTTTCATGTATCTTTTCGCCATATCACATCTTTGATTTGATTCACAGTACCTCACAGAATATATCATAATTTTATTTCACTACATTTTGTCTGGAAATCTGGCAACCGGCAGAGTACTGGTGTTCCACAAGCAGTCGTAGATCTTGTCATTTAATCATTTGTATGGGAGTACATGGCTTGTGTTCGATACAGCGCTTTTAACATCTTCTCATAAACTTCTCAAAGCGCTTCACAGAGTATACTTTAAAGTGAATTGACGGTATATTTGTAGGCGAAACGCAGCAGTCAATTGCACAAAGCAGAGTCCACACAAAGATACGTGGATTGAATTGACCGATTTCATTATTGTGGTTTTTAACTAGTTTCTAAATCTTGCTGAAAAGTAACCGGCTGATCGACTATCAACCAGCGGTCATTTAATGCATGGCAACAAGAGTAATTTGGAAGATGCAAATTTGCGCAAATTTTATTACTGATAGTTATCAAACCAGAGGTATTCTCTCTGAATATTTCGCTTACCAATAGGTCAATTCTCTTTACAGTATATCCTGTGAAGCGCTCTGAAATGTCGTCAAAATGTAAAAAGCGATACATCAAAAATGCAAGTATTATTATTATATTATCATAACCTTGCCTCACTTTCCACTCTACACAGATACTACGTGAGCTGTTGGATATTCCCAGCGATCTCCGTATTTTTTCCCGTTTAAATTATGTTTCGCTGACAAAGCATTAAAGTCAACACAATGTGTCGTTGAAGTTTGTACAATTAACAATCATTTGGACCAGCGACTCGAAATTATTTTGCCAAAAGCAAAGCAGTTGAGAAAATGACACATCTCAAAAAAGTGTCACATGATACTATGTGATATCGAAAAGTGCTGGACAAGATATAGTGTAATATATGTTGACTGTTTCTATCTGGCGACTCGCAGATAACTCAATTTACAGTATATTAACTGAAACATGTTGAGACGTCGAGCAACAACAACCAAATTACACATGTACAGCGTATTTCACCTCAGGAGAAATTCCCAAGTCTCTGAACAGTTGCTGCTTTAGATACGAGCTGACGAAGGGGTGGGAAGGGGGGAGCATAGGAGGTGTTACCGATGGGACTATCGAAGAGGAGAGTCTTGGAGTAAGACTCCAATGAGATGCGGTCATGCACTCTTACCAAAATTAAAGATTAGTTTTGCTCTTGTTTCCTCTAAGCTTTCCCGATATATAACATTCTATCACTTTTTCGCTTGTGGTTCGGAAATTTAGTCACGTGTTTCCTGTGAGGGACAGACCAGCAAATTTACAAGTAGTGAAACAGGTCAATTGTCAGTAATGACATCTGTGCTGTGATTAAACCCATTAAATCCTCTTTGTAGTTTTTATGTGCGGTGGCGTAGCCTGAAGGTAACACTGTGCGAGTGATCACACAATAGTATGTGGCTGAATGAGCTAGAGCCACGGCCAGCACAGTTACACTGGATGACTTGCTGTTCATGTCCAAACTCGTGGTGAAAAGACCTTCAGCAAATTCAGCTCTGAAAGTGGCCCTATCATAATCATGTCTCAAAGTGTAAAGAAGAGGCTCTCCTGGATAGTGACGGTACCAGTACATCAGAACATTGGTGAAAACAGCAGATTATGTCCATCTCAGGGTAACAGTCTGGACTTCACTGACAGACACTTCCCTCTGTGATGGTTCAACAACATCGCGATTCGCTGTCGCTGTAGCCAGGAAAAATACGTTACGACCAAAAAAAAAAATTCTACATTGATCTAACGCCATTCACGTCAGTAGGACGTCCCAAGGCGCTGAATCGATAGGCCGGGACCCGAGCGGGATGGAGTGGTGTGATGGTTCAGTGTAGTGGGAATGAAAGTAATCGAGCGGGGAGAGTAAGGAGGGGAGCACAAGGCACATTCGACGAGGAAATTCTTGAGACCGGTCTTGAAGTAGGAACGGGAGGAAGTGAGGCCAAAGGATTGCGTGTTGAAATTCCACAGTTTGGTGGCAGAGAGCCTGAAAGCCTTTCCACCGCAGGTAGGGCGATTCGGGCCGGAACTTGGAGCAGCCCAGAGCCCGCTGAATGGAGGAGACGAGTAGGTTCGCAGGGAGACAGCAGGTCGGAGTGAAAGGCAGGTGCACGTTTGTGAATGGCCTTGAAAGTGAGGATGATGATCTTGAATTTGACCCTCTGGGTGATGGGGTGCCAGTGGAGACGGGCAAAGGTGAGAGTGATGTGATTGCAAACACCAGAAATACATCCAGAATTTGTTTCAATAGCGAGAGTAGGTTGCGTACATACAAGGACCAATAACATTGAAATGAGCAAAGCAATGTTTTTATTCTCCATGTGTCCAAACGATGAATCAATTCATTCGATGGGAGCAGTTGAGATGATTGGTTGTGTCGGATTTGTGCTTGGAAGCAGAGTGATACGCCTCTGTATCAGATGACAGTAGTTTCAAACCCCACCACCTGATTTGTGAACTCTGTTTGATGAGTTGACGAACCAACCCCTTGGGACGTACAACTACCAACCTAAATTGCTTCTTGTTGTTCTAACGCAATGCTGGCAGTTTAGTGCATTGTGAAATACTATAGTATATAATACTAATCAGATCACAAGCGAGACCCAAAGTAGTGCACTTTAATTACTTTTTGTGGTGGAACATTTTGCTAATAATAGCAATAATAACAATCCCTTTTCTTATTAATAGTATAGAACCCTAATCCTAACGCTAATATGATTATTATATCAATAATAATCCAACTTTTATGATCGTGATTTATTAATGGATTATAATTTGGCGTGTGTGTGGAGTAAGGAAACTTACCCAAACTTTCGCTATGATTTGCCTGGATTCGATCACATGTCTAACTCTTGTAAGGAAAGTGTTCTAACCACCGAGATACAGAAGCTCCACTGTTTCAGAATGAAACGTGATAGGTTATCTTAGACGCAGCTCATGTGATGTGTGTCTTTATTGCGCCATGTGCTGCTGGATTAGATCTACAATATCTTTACAATTGTAGACATTTGAAAGCAAACTTGGTTGAACTGTCCTAACATTTGACTGCGATGTGCACTACTGTTTAAAGCACAATTGGTAGACAGGGGAGTCTGACAGCATTCCCCAGAAACCATAATCGTTGATGCTTTTTATGTGATAGAGTAAGTATTATATGTACTAATAATCGTTGCCTTTGAGAATTTGTCATATCACAATTTAAGTCGCTTTGAAGAGATTTAGAACAGGAGAATGTAATTGAATTAACTTCATATTGTGTGGACGAAAAACGGTAGAAAACGTGGTAAGTCGCTTTGAAGAGATTTAGAACAGGAGAATGTAATTGAATTAACTTCATATTGTGTGGACGAAAAACGGTAGAAAGGCATCAGTATCCTCATTCTCTGAGTGACCAATTTAATATTAGTTTGAGGCAATCACTTATTATTACTTTATGTTGTCTTATAGCTCATTCCATAGAGCACACGCATTTGAAGCAAGAAAAGTGACTTCACTTCTAGACAAGGGGAAAGGTTTGTGAAGTTTCCCCTTGTCTAGAAGTCATTTGATAATCATACAATGATACTATTTGTTGAATTATTGAAAGAAAGTGATTAATTGGTTGTTGTTGTCCGAATTTGCTGCACAGAACCTGCTATCAAGCTAATTACAGAGTATTATTGTGGGCGATACAACACAACCAAACATGCCCAGCAGTGTTTCACACAAAACCGTGATTAAGTAGCAATATAAATAAGAACAATAATCCTTGTGTTTGATACTGCGCTTTTCACGTCATCTAGACCTCTCAAAGCGCTTCACAGACTTTACTGCAAAGTGAATTGAACGTACATTATTGGGCGAAACGCGGCATAAGTTTGCGCACAAACAGTGTCCCCACAAACATTCGTGATTGAAATGACCAAATTTTAGTCTTGCGTGATTATTGGGGGGAAGGATTATTGATAGGCGTATGGAGTACAGTTACTTGCCTAATGTTTCGCCTTGAAACTCTTGGATTCGAACACAAGTCTCACCCTTGTATCTCAAGATCCCCAATCACTCGGCTACTTTTAGTACATTTTTCCTTGTATTATTATGGAAACTTTTTGTTTCAGTGTGTACTGTCCTCCGCAAACTTTACGAACAAATCCACTGAAAAGTGTTTGAGTGGATAATATATAATTATTGCTGTTTTAATCCGGCAGATGAAGTAAGGGTAGTCCTACTTACCGCAGGTAAACTTGCCAAATGGTACCCCCTGCCCAGAAATTAAACTCAGTTTCTCTCGCGTGTGAGCCAAGGACATTTATCGATTGGCTAAAGGCTTCCGGCAACTGTTAATGTGCAGGTGGCAATCAATAGCAATAGTATCTCAACCCAACACGACCTCACCTGAAATAAGGTTTGCCAGCATTAGACAGACAGACAATAGCCCCACTATTGGTCTCCAGCCTCTGTGGTTATGTCTACGGCATCAGATGGCTGATATCCCACAATGCTTGTCGTCACTGGCAGAGCACATATTCTCACGTCACCTGATTGACGTCACAGAAACGTTACAATAAACAACAATCAAATGGACTGATTCAGCGCCAATCGCTGGAGGAGCGAAACCTTCCACTCTGATCCAGATAACAACACAAACAAAGCCCTGATGTGCAGGCTGGTCATTTTATTAACACCATAACATTCTTTCCATTTCTGAAAGCACCTTTTTCGTCGACAATATACCACGAAGTGCAAAAGAGTCAGTTAAATAGAGTTCACAGAATCATAGATTCATACAATGCTACGGCGCAAAAGGAGGCTATTCGTCCCATCTATTCTGTGTCGTCTCTTTGACCAGCACAATTCAATCCGACTGCCCTGCTTTCTCCCCTTAACCTAACAGACCTGCTCTTGCTAATTAACGATCTCGTACCCTTTGAAAAGCTGTTATTGAACCGGCCTCCACCACCTTTATAAGCAATGCATTCCAGATTCGAACAACCCGCTGAGAGAAAAAAACTCTCCTCATCTCCCCTCTTCCTCATGCCCGGGGACGTCCGCCCGACGTGAAAGGCGCTTTGTGAATGTACTTTTGTTGTTGCTTACTCAATATTGTGTGAGCGAATCACGAGACCAATTATGCACAGCAGTCTCCGGCGAACAATCGTGGATTGACCGATGGCCAACAAATGACCGATTTATTATCATTGTTTTTTGAAGGAATTACTTCATACGGAAATGCCTTTCCACCTATCGACAGGTAAACATATTTTCGTAGAGTACGGAAACTTGCCTAGTATTTCACTCCCGTGGAAATCGAACCTAAGACTCTCATTCGCGAACCAATTCCTTTTTTCCCCGCTACTGTTGCGTGAGTGGTTGAGCTTCGCTGCCCCCATCGGATCATCGATGGTTTGTTTGACTGTAGGACGATACCTCAATGTATTTGACACTTTCTGTCGTTGTCTCATTTCCAATAGGCAGGCGCTGTGCAATCTGCAAAGAACTTATTAGAAACCTACTGGACACAGTTCGTTTGTGTTGCAGTTTCTGATTGTTTCCCAGAACGAATTTCTCTCTCCTCCAGTTGTCTTCAATCCTCCGGTTCTGGTCTCCTCCTTGTCCCCCGATTCCTCCGCTCCACCATTCTCGGCCGAGACTTCAGTCAATACGCTCCGAAGCTGTGGAAATCGCTGTGATTCACCCCGCTCTCTTCCCCTTTTCAGGTATCAGCTGAAGACCGTTCTTTTCGACCGCGCATTCGATCAACTTTCTCCCCCTGCCTTGGCTCGGGCCCGGGATCAGTTGTTGCAAAGCACTCTGAGTGCGCTTTTGATGGCGCCCCCAGCGTGGAGGGCGCTTTACAAATCGAAGTTACTTTTGTTATTACTTGAAACAGGAAGCGGCTTTCAAAGCTGCCAAAGAAGTCAGTTACTGAAAGCAACTTTGGCAAATTAAGTGATGTGTTGTGAACGTATCATTGCTGCGTCATCTGCTGGTTGACTATAGCTACAACAATTCTAAAATTGGTGACATTTCTGTTCAATGTTACCAATCCTGTTGATGAATCAACTTTGAGTTTTTTTAGAAAAACAAATATTTTCGTCTTATTTAAACACATGTTCGTATAACGGGACCCCCGGGAAGCACAAGGTTATTTACATGTGAGGAACAATATTGTGTGTAATAACATTAATAATCCCGCATTTCAAATCGTTCAATTTCTCAAGTTTTATTTAAAGTGGCCTCACATTGCTGTCAGAAGATTGTATTGACAATGAATTGACTTCGGCACTTCTGAGTTCCATTGGTTTGAGTGACCCATTCAACAATTGTGCAGTAATAATTTTAAACAAACATTAGTTTTGAAGCGTGTATTGTCCCAGTAAACTGAAATGCCAAGCGACTACCAAGTGAGTTGCTTGGTTTTAGAACAGAGGCATGTGTGTTAACGAAAGAATGTTTTTCTCTACCATGACTGAACCCAGGTATTCTCATTTGCAAGGCAATCACTTACCGCTGAGACAAAGGCCCCATTATTTGGGACTCTGTACGGCACAAATGCTGATCTGCTGCCAACTATGGAAAATAATTGAGAAAGTGTTGCGTCACTGTGCAGTGTACATGATATCAGGTGAAGTGTAAGTGAACGTATTTTTCAGGCAATTTCACAGCGAATGCACTTGATGGCACATTCAATGTAGTACATTGAGGCGTCTCGCAGCCGTGATAAGGTTCTGTGTCAAATAAAATAATTATTATTATTATTAATTCCACTCTTACTCGACATGAACTACTCTATCACTTCTTCTGCTTGTGGTTGTAAATCAGTCACGTATTTCTGCTGAGTCACAGCGGTAGAGTCAACAGATTGTCAATCAAAATTCAGGGCAAAATTCAGTCCAGGCTTCTTTGCTGAGATTAAACCATTTCTCTCCTCATAGCAGGTTAATGTAAAGTGGGCCAGGCTGACAGCATTCTGGTTGTAACATGGCTTGTGTGATCGCTTGGTAACACGTGGTGGTGTTAAAAGCAGCCAAATTGACAGTCAATCTCTTCAGATTGTAACGTATAATTTCGTGAGAGGTTAGCTGAAAAGCTGATGGGAGGGGAATGTGGTTTCCTCTGAGTCTTGCTGCTGAAGTGACTGCTCCACGCAGGGCCTCAAGGGCTGACCAAGATTCCGCTCAGATTTCAATCAGACGGATCGTCCCCCATGTACAAAATGAAGACAGTTTTTGTAATAGCCCTGCAGTGCAGTCAACCACAGTGGAGAGACTAAAGGCACAGTGATACACTGCGCTGGCATATACCAGCAGCTCAGAGATGGATAACCTGGTGGAAAAACTAAATGTCTGTAGTTGAAGTGAGAAGCGGTTTCCAAATCCTGTGCTTTTACTGGATTGCCACCCGTAGGATATCTCCGGAATTCAAAATCTGGGTGTTTGACTGGGTAATGTCTGTACCAGAAGAGATAGTAACTTTTTGCAGTGGTGTAGTACGTGCAAAACATATCGACATTATTTCCTTCTTTCTTAACCACCATGGCAGCTTTCTAACGGACAGAAGAGTTCTGTATTAACCGAGTTATGTATTAAACGAGAGAAAGCATAGCTAAACATTCATAGAATCATAAAATCTTAAGGCATTACAGAGGCCATTCAGACCATCGTGTCTGTGCCGACTTTTTGAAAAGAGCAATTCAATCCCATTCCACATTTCTCTCTCCCTCCCCATAACTGTGCTAAACTGTCCTCCACAATCAAACATCTTCCTCTCTTTTAAAATATACTTTTGCATCGTCCTCCCAACCGTTTCAGGCAATGCATTCCAGATCACAACAACAACAAATTACATTTATAGAGCGCCTTTCACGTCGGGAGAACGTCCCAAGACGCTGCACAGGAAGCGTGTGACCCGAGCTG
Source organism: Hydrolagus colliei (assembly GCA_035084275.1). Taxonomy (NCBI): domain Eukaryota; kingdom Metazoa; phylum Chordata; class Chondrichthyes; order Chimaeriformes; family Chimaeridae; genus Hydrolagus; species Hydrolagus colliei. The sequence goes on from CM068769.1 coordinate 985,185, forward strand.
GGAGGGGAGTGTTTGCGAAGGGGTGATGCACGAAGGGGGGGTAAAAGAGTTCGGGTTGGAACAAAAGGCACGATCGAAGAGGAAAGTCTTCAAACCGGCGTTGAAAGAGGAAAGGGAAGAGACGAAACGGAGGGATTGAGGGATGCCATTCCATAGGTTGGGAGCGGAGAAACTGAAGGCCCGGCCTCCGATGGTGGGGCGGTTCGGGCGGGGGGCTTGGAGCAGGCCAAGTCCTGTTGAACGGAGGGTCCGGGTGGGCGTGTAGGGGGAGAGTAGATCGGTTCAATAGGGAGGGGCAAGGCCGTGTAAGGCCTTGTAGGTGTGCCCGAGGATCTTGAACTCGATCCTCTGGAGGATGGGGAGCCAGTGGAGACGGGCAAGGGTGGGGGTCATGTGGTCGCGGAGGCGGGTGCGGAATAGTACACGGGCTTCCGAGTTTTGGATGGCCTGTAGCCTGTGAATGGAGGAACTGGGAAGGCCGACGAGGAGAGAATTTCCGTAGTCCAGCCGTGAGGTGATGTATGCATGCACGAGTGTTTCGGCAGCGCGGGGGTTAAGATATTTGCGGATGAATGACAACGCGATGAATGAAAAAACGTTTCCTTAACTCCCCTCTACTTCTTTTGGAAACGATTACATCATCTCAATTGCGGACTGATTGCTCTGTCCACTCAGATACATGTCTCTCTCCAACAATTGTTGTTGAAATGGAGTTGACAATCAGCAGCGACACTGAATTAGCTCAACTCGACTTCACCTGCTGTAAAGGTACCAGTACTGGACAGACAGCATATAGCCTCATTGCTGCTCCTCAGCCTTCGCTGTAGTGTCTGTGACATCAGTTTGCTGGGAACCAACATTAATATGCGTCTCGGCAGATCCCACAGTCCCACGTCCCCTCATTGACATACCAATTGCTTTTACATTGTGCAATACACAATTACGGTCTGTGTTAGTGTGGCGGGGTTCGCTGGGGTGGTGGGCGGGTCGGAGGTGGGTAGCAGGGAATCCTCCCACTCAGTTCCTGGAAACCTTACAATCAAACCTTACAAATATACAGTCAATTCACTTCACACTATATATTCCGTGAAGCGCTTTGAGACGTCGATAAACTGTGAAAAGCGCTATCTTGCCGTTATAATCAAATGCAAGTATTATTCATACTGTTCTAATCCAACATGATCGTCATGAATTTCGGATTAGTTTACATATACACAAATGGATAGAACGTTATTATTTTCACTCCAAGTATTATTTTCTACTAATTCAAACACATCCTCCATCGTATAGTTCAATACGTGCGGTTAGCACTTTTAATTGGATTTCTAAAAGTTGTAAAATTACATTTTTGATCCATTCCAAGATCTTCATGTATCTTCAGTGTTGATTCGTGAATTAGTTATTTCCTGAAAGATCATTGTTATATTAATAATCATTTCCTTTGTTATATTGTGTATAAATAATTCCCTACATAGATTCATAGATTCATGAAGCCATGTGATTTGCTATAGCCCTTGTACTATTGCATGTGGTTGGGAATTAATCACGTGAGACTTGTGAGAGACACAGCAGCAAAGTCAAATGGGTCAACTGAGAGGAATGACATCTGTGCTGTGATTAAACTCATTAACTCCTCTTTGTAGGATTATGTACGGTGGTGTAGGCTGAACCTAACAATGTGTAAGTGATGCCAAAATAGTATATTGCTGCATCAGATAGAGCCGCAGCCAGCACAGTTACACTGGATGTCTTGCTGCTCGTGTCCAAACTAGTGGTAAAAAGATCTTCAGCAAATTCAGCTCTGAAAGTAGCCCCATCATAATCATGTCTCAGTGTGTACAGAGGAGGCCGGCCTGGATACTGATGGTACCAGTACATTAAAACATTGGTGAAACCAGCAGAGTACGTCCATGTCAGGGTCACAGTCTCGCCTTCAGTGACAGACACTTACTTCCCTCTGTGATGGTTCAATATTATTCCCATTCGCTGTCGCTGTAGCCAGAGAGAACACGTTATTCACTGTAACGCACACAACATAGATAAATCTCCAAATAGATTTCAGAACGAGAGAAAATTTCTTACATAAAAGGACCAATAACAGTAAAATGATCAAATGTGTTTACTCTCCATGTTTCCAAGCGAGCAAGTAATTCGATGGCAGCTGTTCGAGATGAGAGATTGTGCCCTGCTTTGTGACTCAAAGCAGAGTGAGGAGCACTGTGGACCACAGCACTGACGGATAGGCCTCTGTGTCAGATGACTACAGTTTAAAACCCCACCACCGTATTTGTGAAACCTAACTTGTCAGATGACGCTCCAAATGTTTCTGACGTAGAATCAACAATGAAAAATTATTCTTGTTGTTCTGATGGAATGCTGCCAGGTTACTGTTATGATTGAAGTATGATTTTGCTGCTCGACTTCATCCTTTCCCGACCCCTCCCACCGTGTTCTTGTCTCTACTCAACTGCACATCCCCTTGGGACTGTCCTCTCGACGTGTAAGGCGCTATATAAATGATTTACTAAATTCCAAAGTCCTACAGATCAGTGGTTAAAATAATCATATCACAAGCGAGACCCAACGTAGTGTAAGTAATTTGTTTGATAGAAACATTGTGGTAATAACAAATATATTCCTTGCGTTTGACATAGCGCCTTTCACAACTTTCGAAAGCATAAAAAGCGCTTCACGCAACGTACTGTTAAGTGAATTGACTGTACAGTTGTGAGCGAAACGCGGCAGCCAATTGCACACAACAGCGTCCCACACAAACAGTCAAGGATTGAAATGTATAATTTTATTATTGCATTATCTTTGGTGGCATTACTAATAGCTGTCTGGAGTAAAGAAAATTGACCAAGGTTTCGCCCTCACCTACCTGGATTCAATCAATCAATGAATCAATCAAAACTTATATTTCTACAGCGTCTTTCACGTCAAGAGGACGCCGCAATGCGCTGTACACTTAGGTAGGGACAAGAGTAGGGGAAGTGGACTCGGCGCAGAATGAAGAAGAGTAGGAAATTTGACTTTATGTGGACGAAACGTGTCAACAAAATTGTGCAAAGCAGTGTCCCATAACAGTAATTGAATTGGGACTAAGGAAAAGGGCGGCAATATGGCAAGAGGAGGTGTTTGAAGGGGAAACGAGAGTAGGAAAGCCGAATGTATACTTGTGGGCGAAACGTGGCAGCATATTGCACTCAGAAGTGTCCCACAAACAGGTGGAGAAATGGGGTCAGGCGTTAAAGGGTTAAAGAGGGAAAGGAGGGAGAAGGAGGGAAAGCTGGGGTGTGGAACGCTCAGGGAGCAAGAGGGGGGAGAAAAAGGGCGTAAGGGATCGAGGGAGCGAAAGTTGGGTGTGTGGTAAGATCAAGGAGAAATTGGGTTCAGAGAGTAGAGGGAGGGAAGGGGAAAAGACGGGACAACACAGGTCTCACACTTGTAAGGCGAGTTCTACAAACATTGAGTTCCACAATATTTCTTGTGACTGAAAGGCAATGAAATACATCTAGTGCAGATTGCATTTTGATCAACAAATGCCTTGTGTTAATCAGTTTATTGATAAAGCTTTGTGCAACTCGGATCAAGCAGCAATAATGTATGTGAGGGAAGCAATGCCAACTGTAACAGGAAACACCCGTGTTAGCTGCCAATGATGTTATATACAGAAAAGCACTGGCAGTTGCATCTGATGTTATACGTGTGTTTACTTCGCCACCTGGTGGTGGTTTGCAGATACAGCAGGTTTACAATGGTGACATTTGAAAGCAAATTGTTTCAGGACTGTCTTGAATTCTCTCGTCGTTTCTCCTCCCGTGGATGGATATACCTTCGTCTCGTTCTCTGTTTGTTTCTCATGTTTTCCCAGCTTTACTAGATAATGGGACGCTAATTTAATCCACAATCTCTTGGCGCATATGCGCTCACAATTGCGCCATACACCATCCCCTCCCAACCCACTCACCCGCCCCCCACACCTCTCCCGCACCACCTATCCACCTACCACACCCACCACACCCACAAATTTAAGTTAATTATTTGACTATTTCCTGTAACTGATTATAATATTTGACTGAACACTGAGTTCACATTGGTCATGTTACAGAATCGCAACAAACATTTTACATTTATAAAGAATCTTTCCCATTGGGAGGTGTTCCAAATATACTTTACTCTCCTGGCAAATTATGTATTATACGGTAATATCGAAATAAGCAAACTATTCGCATTATTCTGTTTTACATCACTACTACAATTTGTATTCTCTCTTTCCTGCATCGCCAAATGGTAGCATTGTGTGTTTAGTGTGGACTTTGAATCCAGGCTTTACTTGAACCGGTTATGCGTGGGCAACGTGAACTGAGTTAGTCAGTAATCCATGCCTCATTCGCAGAATATTCCGAATCTCATATTTTGGACTGCTCCTGGATTATGTTCATGTTGCGGCTTTAGCTACAACCAGTCTTCAAGCGACGCATGTTGTTTGTCACTGTGAATAAAACTGGGAAATAAGCTTTGCAAATTGCCACTAAATTCATCCCTCTTGCCCCCCCACCCCACCCCTCTCAATTACCTCTCCTCATATTCGCCATAAAAATCGTACTAAACGGCAATTCCTCCTGTCAGCCGATAGTTCTGGAACAAGCTCCGTCACTGATTATCACTGTAGAACACTGTCCAATACGATAAGGGCTTAATGGAAACAGGAGAAGGCCATTCAACACCCCGCAGACAGTTCAGAGATTCTGCGGAACGTTGAAAACTCCGTGAACTCATCTCCCCACATCCTCGAACGACTCCCTTGGCTTCCCATCATCCAGAGGATCCAATTCAAGACCTTGGTCCTCACAGATGAAGCCCTCCACAGCCTCGCCGCACCCTACATCAGTGAACTTTTAACCTCTTACCTACATGCCTGCACCTCCGATCAGCAGCCACTCGCCTGCTCCACGTCTCCCTAACCACCTGCCCAATCCCTGGCGAAAGGGCAAGGCTTCAGTCACACTGCCTTCATCTTCCATTGTGCCGTCTCTCTGCCTCGCCCCCTTCCTGTCCTACTTCAAGTCTCGACTCAACACTCTCCTCTTCAATGGACCCACCGCAACACAATGTTAGCCACACCACCTCCCCCCACCACGCCACAGGTCCCCAGCTCAGTATGGATATCGAGCGTCTCGGGACGTCGTCGTGACGTGAATGGCGCAACACAAATGTAATTTTGTTATTGTTGTTACACTGGGGCTGAACTGTACCTGAACTTAAATTATCTTTATTTAACTCATATTCCACCATGCCTTAACAAATATCGATTGCCCTCAGTTTGGAAAATGAAATGAATCCAGCATCCAAAGCCTTTTGGGAAGAGGGCTCCAGAATTCAACTACCATTTGCTTGAAATAAATGCATCCCGATTTTTCTGCCAACGATTGCTATCAAGCCTTTAAATTTAACATAAAGCCCACATCAGCCATTTTGCCCCCAACCTCCGGAATGTACCTTTGCCTCGCCGCATCACTGGCTTTCTTCAAGACTTGCCTCAAGACTCTCCACTTCAATGGACCCATCAGCAAATCCTTATCCCTCCCTACCGCTCCCCCCTCCTCGTCCTCAGCTCGGGTCTGAAGCAGTAAATGCCCAGCGCCTTGAGACGTCATCCTGACGTGAGAGGCGTTATGGACATGTAAACTTGTTGTTAATCTCCTATTACCTCCACTCACTGGTGGAAAGTTTCTCTGACACTATAGCACTTAAGTTATATTTAAACAACATAAACGTAGCTTGTTGATTTTTCATATTTGCTACTTATTAAATTACCACAGAAAAGCACGTGCATGTGACAGTGCTCCCCATAAAACAACTGAGTAAATTTATTAACAATTATTCTAATTCATGTAATATGAAATACACAGCAACTCATTACATATTGAGTGGGAGAACCAACACAGCAAACCAGTTTTCAATGGTTTGAATGACCAATTTGTTGATGGTTGTACAGTCGTCATATTTCGAAATAGTTATTTTAATTTTATTAACGGACGAGTAACGCTAAGAAATAAGAAGCCAATCGACATCCAAGCGGGTTACTAGGTAACGCGAGGCAAACGGAGGCGTGTGGGTGAAACAAAGAATGTTTGTGTACAGTACAGCATGTTTTGCTCTGCAATGAATCTAACCCAGGTGCGCTTGCTTGCAAAGCAAATGCTGTAAACACTGAGCTGCAGGTCTCAGCATGTGGGTTTTTGTACGGCAGGAACACTGATCTGTGCCGCTGTGGGGCTCAGAGCACAGTAATATACAGCAGAGTCTTTCACTGTCACTAGTGATATATTCAATGGCACGGTTCGCCGCGCTTTATCCAAGTTAGTTGAGAAATGTTCTTTTGCAAATTCTGCAGGATATTCTTTGTTGTTGCTGGTGTATACGTAAAGGATATATTCTGGAGCTTTGTTGGGATAGTGACGGTACCAGAATATATATGGAGAGTTGCTGCTTGTAGCTGTATAATTACACTGCAGATATGCATATTCTCCTTCACTCACTGTCACAGTAGATTGGAGCTGTGTCACAGAGTCTCCTCCACAAAACCCTGGAAACAAAAAAATACATAATCATTTAACACAAGAGCAAAAATTCCAATTGTCCCCTTGTGTTCCACACGGCACCTTGTGGAGTCTTTGATATGTCTCCAATGAATTCACAGAATTAAACTTGCAAAAAACAATGTTGTGTGTGTAACATTTCGCTCTGTCCTGCCAGGGAATCGAACGATGATCCGCCCGGCTGTGAAGCCAGTCGTATGAACACTGAAATAATGTACACTCCTACTTCTCAAGCTCTTTCTGTATCATTATGTACCTTATGCGATAAAATGTAGGCATTGGTTAATACTTTCGGAAAAAAATACAGATAGAATGCTTACCTAATAAGACGACGATGGCTACTGCTACATAGATGTACATTGTCACATTTATTTAAAGACACTGTTTGCAGAGAGAGTGTTGACAGTGTTGTTGGGGAATGTTTTCTGGGAGGCAGTAAGAGACCGCGATGATGGCTGAACAGTGAATGATATACAGGAGTTGGAATGTGAGGGAGCAGTACTGAGGTTTATGTATAACGACGTTTGTCTACGTCATTCGGCGTCATTTGCTCTGCTCTGCCATCTCGCTCCTCGATTGGTTCTCCTCCACCGCTGACATGTCTCTGAGCAACCAGATAACTGACACATGCAGCAAATTGCACCAATAATTATGTTAAAAGTCGTCGAAACACATACATGGTATTCACGCAACTGTACTATCTGCGGATTCCGATAGCTTAGTGGTATCAACACAACCCACAAGCAACTTGTCTGTGTTAGATTCTTGTAGGTCGAAATCTGCGACAAGTTTCATAACTCTACCCAACCAATTATCTTTGCACAGCTATCAGTAGCAGTTCGATTATTTCTCGATTGATCTGGTTGTGTTTCAATGTTCATAATAATTCATAAAATAAGCTATTGAACCCACCACTGTTGTGTGACATTGCCGTGCACAAATGGCAGCCTGGTTGGGCCTGCAAATCGCCGAGTCACGATATTTTACAATGTAGTATGTAGCGATTAGTGATGTCTCAAGTTGGACATGGTATTCAGTGGAATCCACTGAGTATGTACACAGGGCTAGATAGTGAACTAATCTGTGATAGTTTCACATCCACTAGGGCAGCTGGCAATTTGGTAAAGAGGTGAAACAATCCTTTGGATGGGAGTTGGATGGTGGTGGGGAGAATTGGGTGTTCAAAGCCAACGGGCAGGCGCCACGTGGCTTCAGCAGTTTCTCAGATGTCTCTGCTCCAGTTAGTTGAAATTTCCCTTCCTGCTACGTTACCGCTCAAAGCTTCTGGGTTTGGGAAATAAACACATATTTTTCTAGCATAACTCGTGCATGCAAGATACGTACTGTGCGTTTTAATTCGCTGACTTCAGCTTGATATACTAATATTAACAGTTGCAAATCGTGGGTCTGAAGAATTGGAAAAGCCATCCAGATAATTGTGAGTATCCAGATCAAACTGTGTACTGTATTTGCGATTGTATTTGCTGAAGCAACTTATTATGGAAGAGCTGCTAACAGTTTGAATTGATGTAATTTAAAGCCTACCGATGGTTTATTTTGCACCAGCGAATTCCACATCACATCCTCATGCAAACATTAATGGATCGAAGGCCATTCGCCAATCGATTATCAACCAGAATACAGCTTACTTCTCGCCAGAGAAACCCCAATAGTGCTAATCATAGCATTTGATATAGCGCTTTTGACATGATATTAAAGTCCCAATGCGCTTCTCATTGTAAAGTGAAACGAAATTAGAAGTTGCTGGGAAAACGCAGTAGGTCAGGAGCATCAATGGAAATAGGGAAACGAGTCGACCTTTCGGGTCCACGACCCTTCGGCTGAATTTTACAGTATTTTTGTTTGTATACAGTAAAGTGAATTGACTATAGATTTGTGAGCGAAACCCGGCAGCTGATTGCACACAGAAGTGTCCCAAGAAGCGTCCTGGGTTGAAAATGACCAATATTTATTATTGTTGTTTATTTTTCGGCCGGATTATTATTGCGCAATTCAGATAAGGAATGTTTTTCTCTGATCTGGCTGGTCTTACGCTTGTAAGGTGAGTGTTCTAACCACAGAGCTAAAGGAGTAGTTGGAACTAATCGCGTCTTCTAGATGCTACTAAATCTCTACTGGTTGTAAAGTGATGTGGAATGACTGTGTATGTTTCCCGCTAATTGTGGCAGCCATACGTGCATAGCAGTGTACCACAAACTGTCATCGACTGAAAAGGAAAAAAAAATTAAATGAATAATTATCCCAACGAAAGCGATCCGCCAATCGACGAAAAACTGTATTCCTTCTTAATTTGATGTAAATATGTGTGAGTGTGTATGTGTGTGTGTGTGTGTCTGTGTCTGTGTGTGTGTGGAATAAGGCAGCACGTCTATTATGTCGCCATCAAACTCAGGTCGACTTGTTTACGAGGCGAGTGATCTGAATGTTGAGCTACAGTAAGCTCAGCATGTTTTTCTACAGGCTCCTCTTCGACACGCAGCACTGTGCTCTCTGCTGCACAGAAGTAAGTGGCGGTGTCTGTCACCCTCACGTCTGTGATTGCCAGTGTGCTGTTCTTCTCTTTTCCATTAGCCAAAGCACTTATTCTCTCCTCCGTCTTTACCTCTCTTTGCCCAACACCAATAACCCTATGGAGCCGTTTCCATACTGTTTGTACCAATGGAAGGCTGGGATGATGAACGTCGTGTTGCAATCCATGGATAACATTTCCATTTTCATTCCATGTAATGACCTGAGTTCTCTGTGACTTCGTTCAGCCCAATTGTCTTCGTTCAGCCCACAAGGTAGTAAGTTCATGCATACTTCAATATAGTCTTTCAAGCCCTTTGTATCATCTGAACGACGTAATTCTGTGCTTATTCAAATGCAACCAAATGTAGCTATTATTGTTATTCGTGTTATTATAGGTCTCAATGAGTTTGTTAGATTTACAAATAGCTTGCATACATCCTTATCAAGTAAATTCATTAACGATTCTCACAGATACACACAGGTTTTTCTCTCGAGGGTAGAGATTGTGTGTTTGATAATCTCAGCCAATTCGTTTACAACAATTTTCACTCTATCACCTGTGAAGTAAGCAAACAATTGAGCTTTTGGAATGTCTGTCCAATCACCAGGGAAACACTTGATCTTACTGGAGCAGAGACATGGCATCAACATCGACCATTGTTAGAAACCGACTGGACCTCTGTTTGATGGTTCAACAGGAGGATAGCTTCTCTGACATTCTAGAAACATCCCAGGCCTGCACTGGAGTTTAAACCCAGTGCATCAATCCAGAATCGAGTATATCATTCACAGTGCGCAGTTAAGCCGCTTTAGAATGCAGTCGGTGGTAGACGAACTAAAATGAACTTTGATGATTATATCTGCTAACAACAACAATAATACATGTTTCTTGCATTTAATAAAGTGAAGAGCTTTTAGACGTGTAGAAGATTTGAAAACGTACTACATCATATAAGTGGATTACTATTGTTTTTGCGAATGCATTCAAATGTGTTATTGTTGAATGCTTGAACTGCGCAGCCCAGTCTAAAGCAATAAATTTTTACTTTGTGCATTCAAGGCTTCACTAACTATTTCAAAAGTGATAGCTGCTACAGCAAAGGCAGTTATCATTACCAGTGTTATTACCAGAGCTGTACCGTTCCTTCGTTGGAATTCCATCCAAGGATATAAGCTGTTATCTATGATTTCTAAAATTAGATAAAGTAAGTCAGTGTTAAACGTTTTCCAGAAGTAAACCAATATAAAAACAGATTTTTATTATCAATATCTAACACCTTGATCATACCAATATGATCTACTGAAGGGCAGATGCTTGTTTGTGAGAAGCACAACAATATAGAAACAATCATAGACAAATTGCTCCTTGATCAATCGAATGCGTTAATCGGGCTTTAGACAAACTTTTGTACATTTCAGCTGAGCCAGCGATAGTGTATAGCAGGGAAACATTGTCAACTGTAACAGGAAGCACCTGCTGTGGCTGCCAAGTCAGTTGTTACAGAAAGCAACGTGGGACGTTATGTCAGATGCTCCTGATGTTATCGGTGTACATAGAGGCCATTTTCGGTAGGTTGGAACTATAACACGTGTACAAATGATTGCAAATTGTTTTCGACCCACCCAATCTTACCTGTTCCTATCCTACCCTTTGGATATTTACACCTCATTCTCATTTCCCTGCTCGTTTCTCGTACTGCCTATGCTTAACTGGGACATTCGACTCGAACTTCACCTCTTATTGCGACGTGTCTCTGCTTATACTTGTTTACACTCGTTACTTGTATTCCTTGCGCTTAACTTGCTTTTGTTGCATTTCCTAACAAGTTCATTCAGCATTTATATTACAGCACCACAAGTATTGCATCAATTTATATTTATATTACCGTGACATAGCGCTTCTTTTTATGATGCCTCGGTGTGCTATATTAACCTGGATGTAAATTGACTCAGTTATAATTTTTGCTCACGCAGTGACTCCCCCTGGCGTTTTACCTGCAAAACAACCAGTTGACGTTTTTGGATGGAGTCGCCATAACCTAGCAGCAGTGTGGGTTCCAAGGCACAGTGATACACGGCATTGTCGCTGACCAGGTCGCTGGCAATGCTCAGTTCAAAACCTTGACTCGTTTTATCGACGGTGGAGGAAAATCTAGCTGGGAATCTCCTGTGATCCTTCCCTGCAATAGGGAGAAGAATATAGACGGGAGCGTTGCTGGAAGCCTGTCTACCAGTAGAGATAGGAGGTGTCACTGATTGTGTTTAAGGTGCAGGATAACTTCACATCTTCTCCTTCTTCAACCGATCTCTCAGTAATCGATTGTGTCCCGCTGGGTAGCAGACTGTTACCTGTGATCAAAATGCCAGTTAATAATCCGTCCAACAAATCCCACAACACAATAATAAGATTGTTCGTTTCAATCCATCACTGTTTGTGGGCCACAGCGGAGCACAGTTTTCTGCTTCGTTTCGCTCACAAATATATAGTCAATCCACTTTACTATGTATTTTGTGTAGTGCATTGAGACGTAGAGTGGACGTAAAAAGCGCTATATCAAAAGGAAGGATTATTATTATTTACATATTATTTGCAAAATGAACATATTTGTTGAAAATCAAGTTCATGTTAAGCGAAATTATGTCGAGTATTGATCAGATGACTTGCACCGTAAGTCAGAGGACCTACGTGACACTATATTTGTATGTTGAATTTTCTGAAACTTGATATAAGGCGCTAGAACAAATGCTAGGCTGAATAATATCATAACGTTGTTTAAAGAAATCAAAAATTGGTTTAAAGAGGAATTTCTTTAAAAAAAGCATTACTTACCGCCAAGTAAGCTGAGAGTTACTGAGAGCACAGCACACGTCAACCACATGGGCGATGTGATTGTAGAATGAATGACATTCACTCTCCAATTTGTGGCTGTTTATTAAGAATGTTGAAGAAATGTCACACAGTGACTATACCGCCCAGACACAGAGCCACGCCCACACCGCTATAGCGCCGCCCACAGAGAGACCCTCCCACACAGCCACAACCCCGCCCACACAGAACCCCACGCACACAGCCACAGCCCAGCCCACACATTGGACCGCCTGCAACACAAAATCCCGCCAAAAACGCCACAGCTCCCGCCCACACCGCCACAGCACAAGCAACTCAGTGTCAGGTTCACAGAGTGACCCGCCCTTACTCACTGCCAGCACACATTGCCCAGTCACTGCCCTGACCACACAGAGGTATTTCACCCTATCACTTCCATGCTTACTAATTAATTGCCTTGCACACACATAACCCTACTACGCAGATACTATCCCGCACAAATGATGTCCTTGAGAGAGCCAAGTAACTGAGTCCCTGCCTGCCCACAAAGAGCCCGACCATACGGAGCCCCAATCACCCAACCATACACAGCTACGTCTACAGATCGTAGAAGGGACAAGCTGATCTGACGTGTGGAATAGATTAATGTCAACATATTTAGGGAAAGTTGAACCAGGGGACCTTGACCTTCATGTGCCTTGGTTTTGAAGACTGTCAATTTGGGATAAGTGGGAGGACAGACTCGTGTTTCTCCCACAAACAATTCGCGTTTCAATGTTCCCTGTGAAGCGAAACCAGAATTTATCTGTGAAGAATATAAACATGATTTGTCGTTTGTTTTTAAGATATTCTACTTCGCGAATAACCACAGAACAAAGAACTCTACGTAGCAGTATTCCCCAGACTAAAATCTATGAACTAATCTTTGTTACAATAATAGGATAAGATTTTTTTTTTTATATAAGCCTTACCTTTGGTGAAGCGCCTTATCACGTTTCCAACACATCTCAACGCTCTGTATGGAAACTACTGTAAGTTCATACATTACATATTATATGGGCGAAACACGGCTGCCAGTTGCATACGTTACAGTTTTATAAGCTTAAGTGACAATGTCAAACAATTATGATTATTATTGAAAGGATAATTATCGTTGAAAGTATCTCTTTCATGGTAATAAATGAGATCCTATTTACTGCTGGTATAACAGAGGCGTGTGTGTAAACGACAGCACGTTTTGCTCTGCCATGATTTAACCCAGGTGCTCTCACTGCAGACCTAAATATTTCAGTGTGTGGGGGGGGGGGTTATGGCAGGATCAGTGGCCTGTGGGGCCCAACGCACAGTAATATGCAGCGGAGATTGGAACTCTCACTTTGGATATGGTTTATGGCTCATTTCCCCATTGTATCGATTTTGGTTGAGAACCATTATTTAGCAAATTCTGCAAGGTCCCGTTTGCTGCTCCTGGAGAGAATGATAAGGATATACCCTCGAGCTTTGTTGGGATAGTGACGGTACTAGAACAGATACAGAGTGCAGCAGCTTCCAACTGTATAATTACACTGCAGATACACATCCTCCCATTCATTCACTGTCACAGTTGACTGGAGTGTCATAGTGCCTCAAATTGTTTTTTCCTGGAAAACAGACACACAGCCGGGTTCAGTAGAGTAATAGCAACAACGATAAGACAATATAGCAGCATCTCGCATCTTGGAGACGAATTAAATTGTATCATACACTGCATAATGTAAATCGAATAGCGCACAAATGTTGCGCACAATCGATCGTGCAATGATTGTCCAAATTGTTATTAGTATCTGAAATTTGTAGGTATAACTACTCCCAGGAAGCAGTCCGCCAAAACGCCATCTGCTGCATTCCGAATTCGTTATATGTAAAAACCATGACTAGTGCGGAGCACATAATCGTTGAAATTGTTTCGACCTGTTCAGTTGTGTGTTGCAATGTTTCAAGTCCTCAATGTTCAGTTATGTACAGCCATGTCCCACAAACAGTCGTGGATTGATCAACCAATTTGTCATTTAAAAATTATTCTTAGAAAGCGATTCGTTCATTGAAGAACGACAACAACAAGAACATTAGTATAGCGCCTTTTCACGTCAGGAGAGCATCCCAAGGGGCTCGGAGAAACAAGTGGTTTCCTGCGTATTGTTTACTCACAGCGACTTGAGGTGATAGAAAGCGTGTTCGAATTTTCTCCCGCGCTCCCGGGAATTGAACACTGGCTCTCCCGCTTGAGAGGGGATCATTCTAAATTCTATGCTTCTGATTGTATATAATGTGCGCATCATGCATTGGTCATGTCCAAACATACTTACTGGTGATAGTGAGAATTGCTATCAGTAACTGGCAGTGGGCTGCCATGCTAGCTCCTGAGGTTTGGACAGGTAATTGAGTCTCTTCCATTATAAGTGTCTGCAATGCTACTTCATTTGAATGTTGTGAGGCAGCGGCGGGTCGGACCTGTGCAGTTGGCTATTGTCTACATGTGTAGGCGTTGCCCACTAACCAGTGGATTTAGAAATCGATCTATCCTAATTTGGGACGTCCTCTCCACATGGAGCTTTTGTTTCTCAGTGATTGGAGCACTCGCTTTAGAAGCGTGAGACCTGATTTCGAATCCAGGCACATCAGGGCGAAACCTTCGGCAAGTTTCCTTAAACCGGACACACACCTAAAATTAATCAATTTAAAAAAACGCACAATAATAAGATTGGTCATTTCAATCCATGACTGTTTGTGGGTACGCTGCTGTGTGCATTTGGCTGCCGCATTTTGCTCGCAATTACACAGTCAATTCGCTTGACAGTATGTTCTGTAAAACGCTTCGAGACGTCAAGTAAATGTGAAAATCGCTAAACGAAATGCAAGTATTAATACTTTCAAATATGTAATTTTGTTTTTGTTGTTGCTGTAAAGGTGATTGGCAGCTGGTGTATCTGGGAACATAATGAAATGTAGACTTGCAATAAGCCCACAAAGAAACTGATATAGGTGAACGCAACTCACAAGTGAGCCGACTTTGGTTTGATTCCCAGGCAGGGCGATACTTGCGCAAATGTTCGTAATCTATACACGCAGCTACATGTCGTTAATAATGAGTCGGATGCTGTAACTTTGTCTATTGGTGGATCACGTTGCTGCCATAATCAATCCTTCAAATATTAATAATAATAATAACGATTTTTTCCTTCCTTCTCTGGTTGTTTTTGGTAAAATGTTCTGGGCATTTCACTGCCAAGTTTCACAAACGAAATATACAATCATTAGTGTATACAGTAGATCGTCTGTGGTACTTTAATGGGAAAGTTGATGAAACAATATATCGAAATTAAAAACAACAATTCTTATAACTCGCAAAACAGTATATTCCGTGAAGTACTTTGAGGCATCTTGAAGATTCGAAATGGGACTGTATGAATTACATGGATTGTTTTTGTTGTTGTGAATGCATTCATTTGTGTGATTAATGCTTTAACTGTGCAGCCCAGTCTAGTGCAGTAAACATTTACTTTGTGCCTTCAGGGCTTTACTATCTTTTTCAAAAGTGAAAGTTGCTACAGCAAAGGCAGTTACAGTTGCTAGTATTATTAACAATGTCGTCCGATCTTTTGTTGGCAATGTATCCACGGGAAGAAGCTGTTAACTATGTTTTCTAAAATGAGATAATGTAGGCCAGTATTAAATGTTCTCCCAAATTAAACCAATAAAAAAACTCGTATCGAAATCCAACAACTTCATCAAACCAATAAGATCCACGGAAGGGCTAATGATTGTTTGTGAGAGTTACAACAATAAACAAACCTTGATAGAAAAATTGCTCCTTAGTTAACCGAAGCCTTGTGTTAATCAGGCTTGAGACAAACCTTCGTACATATTGCGCTGAGCCAGCGATAGTGTATAGCAGGGAAACAGTGTCAGTTGTAACAGGAAGCACCTTCTGTGGCTGCCAAATCAGTTGTTAGAGAAAGCAACGTGGGAAGTTATGTCAGTGGCTGCTAATGCTTTAGGTGTGTTTAAAGCGACATGTGTTGGTAGATTGCAGATATAACATGTGTACTGCAGAGACAAATGATTGCAAATTGATTTCGATTGAATCTTTCCTGCTCCTATCCTATTCGTTGAATATTTACGCATTATTCTCATTTCCCTGCTTGTTTCTCATAATGCCTATGCTTCACTGGGACATTCGACTCCAACCTCATTGCGACTTGTCTCTCCGTATACTTGTCATCCCCAATTTAGCTTTATTCCTTGTACTTATCTTGTACTTGGTAATGTTACATTTCGTATTGTTGACATTAAGAATTTACATTATAGATACATAAGATTTTCATCGATATAAATTTATATTACATTGATACAGCGCTTATCACAGTGATGTCTCAAGGTGCTGTATTGCCTTGAAGAGAAGTGACAAATAATCTGGATCAATGTTACCTCTCCTCTCACTCCATGGACCAACATTCATGGTGGTTTGCTTTAAGGCGTTGATTTCGTTTGCTCCAACTGCACACCCAGAAATGGGTTCAGCAGTAGTTTCGATCGCATAAGTCGACTGTTCTAACTACTGAGCTACAGGAGCTTATTGTAATCGCATAAAACGCTGGTTCACACTTAAAGCAAAGTAATCAGAGATGTGTGGAATAAGGAAACTTGCCTAACTACAAACACTTGTAATTGCATAGCGCCTTCTACGCATCTTAGAGAGTTTCTCCCTCAATAGGAATTGAACCCAGCTCCTGCCGCTTTAGAGTTGAGTGCTCTAAGCAATATGGCACATAACGACACTAGGGGTTTTGTACGGATGTCTCGGGGACACCTTCTCTGTGGGCCTCAGTGCACAAACATAGGCAGCGGTGTCGCTGAGCTGGAGATTCGCGATGTTGAAATAGGAATGTTTCTTAGAGGAATCCATCAGGGCAGAGAAGCGTTCCTGACTGATATCCTTCAAGTAGGAATGCCTTTGGATGAGGAAAGCGCGCCGTTCACAGCGGCGATGGCGTTACAGTAGCATTGAGATGCTGTCGCTGGTCGTGGAGACATTACAGCTGATAGTCAGTGAGGTGCTTTCCAAACGCCAGGCTGCTTTCGGGATCTGCCTCACCGAATCTCCATCACTGATTCCTACAGGAATCAATTGTATTATTCAGCGTTGAAACCATTAATACTAAGTTAAAAATAAACATCGCTATTATATGCGGCGTTCATGCGATTTACAGGATATGGAGCTCCCGTGGCACAGTGGTTAGAGCACAAGCCTTACAAGCGGGAGAGCTGTGTTCAAGTCCAGGCAGCTCAGGGTGAAATCCTGGCAAGTTTCCTTACTCCACACACGCGCCTAATAATAAATCCTCTAAAATTAAAAACAAACATAAATTGTTCATTTTCAATCCACGACTGTTTGTGGGGACGCTGCTGTGCGCAAATGGCTGCCGCGTTTCGCCCACAAACATACAGTGAATTTACCTTAAAGTGCACTTTACATTACTCTTTTCTGTACTCTGTGAAACGTTACAGTACCCTTTGAAGCTTTACAGTACCCTGTGAAGCTCCTCGAGACGTCGGTAATTTGTGAAAAGCTCACTGTCAAATTAAAGAATTATTATTCTTTACAACGAAACGCTTTGAGTCGATTTCAGAATGTCTCCACCCACGGGAAAACTTTGCTCCGCGAGATAACACAAGAGGCCACAAGTCTGTACGAATTTGTCCGTCATTGGAAAATTAAATGGCATCGTCCTGCAAATGGTGAAATCATAATAATAATTCTTGAATTTCACAAAGCGCTTTTCATGACTTCTGGACGTCACTAAGCGCTTCACAGAATATACTGTAAAGTGAGTTGACTGCATAATTGTGAGTGAAGCTTGACTGACAATTGTGCATAGCAATGTTAAAGTAAACAGTATTAAAGGAGAATCTGTTTAGAGACGACCAGTGGTACTAGCATGGACGGGATGGGCTTTCGGTAATGATAACTAGGTTAACTAATCATACAGTGAGATTGCGATGGCTGCGGAGGGCAAATATCCCAACTGCATTACGATCAGACACCACAAACAGAGTTTAGGTCCCTGTTGCGCTTGACACCGCATGACACTGAGGACATAGTTGTAGCGGAGAATCATTTGTGGTGTTGCCTCTTATCTGTGCGTCACTATCTCGTCCATCTAGCTGCTGTGGGCGTGTGGCATTCCTCCTTTCAGATTCATGGCGTAAAGGTGCGCATTTGAATATGAATATACACATCCACAAAATATAGAGACAATTCACTTTACAGTATAGTCTGTGAAGCTCTTTGAGATATATGAATGGTAAGGCGGTTGATGAGATGGAAGCATCATTATAATAATCCATTATTTCTTCATCAGACGCACTTTTCTTCCGTCTTCATTAGAATTAATCGAATTCTATATTTATTGTAATGCCAATATAACCGACCACCTTTATATCTCAACAAAACCTGTAAAAGTTGGACAATTGCAAGATATAGTGACTGCTCACGTCTGTGTCTCTTTGAATTGAATACGTAATATATGATTAATAGATGTACTATTTTGAACGAATTATACCAACCGTAAATTAATCGATTCACCTATCAAGTAGGAAAAGGGTTGCAAATGACTGCTGTCTACACAGATTTATGCACTGATTATGAAAACTTGCTCAAAGCTTCGTGCTACAGATAATGGATCCCAGAAGCTCTTCCTTGTGAGGCGACTGGTCTAACTTCTGAGCTAGTGGATACGGCATGATAGTTTTTGTAGGGCGGAAACACTTATCTGTGTCTCTGTCGGGCTCAGTGCATAGTAATACACCGCCGAGTCTGTGACTCACTTGGGATATATTTAATGGGACGGTTCTCTCCACTTCATCCACTGTCGTTGAGAAACTTTCTTCTGTAAAGTCTGCGTATTTCTGCCTGTTCCTGGTTGATGTACTGAGGGTATATTCTGGTGGCTTATTGGGATATTGACGGTACCAGAACAGATAATGCTCGGTGCAGCTTTTAGCTGTATAATAACACTGCAGATTCACACTCGCCCCTCCAATAACTGGTACACTCGCTGGGAGCTGTGTCACCGTGTCTCTTCCACATTGTCCTGGGAAAAACAAACACATCAGCGTTTAATACAGTAATATTGGAAACATAATTGTGTTCGATATAGCATATTATAGAGTGTTCGTGCCATCGCCAAGCGTTTCACAGAACACGCAATGACTCCAGTTTGTACGTGAAAGCAGCAGCGAGTAGAAAACATCATTCCAGCACAAACAGGCATGGAACAATAATGATAATACTTGCATTTAATACAGCGCTTTTCACGTCTTGGAGACGTCTCAAAGCGTTTCCCAGTGTATGCTTTGCAGTGAACTAACTATATTTGCACCAGTAGCTGCATTTTTCAAGAGGTCAATAGCGTAGTACAGTGATCTGTCAATCGACTGAAACAATCGGGTACCTGCTCACTGCTCGGTAAGAAGATATATATATGTGTATGTGGAATAAGTACACTTGTAGTGTCGCCCTGTCCCACCAGGAATCGAACTCAGAACCTTCAGCATGCGAGGCGAGTTTTCTAACGACTAGCTACAGCACAATACGTAGCCACAAGGGCTGTAGTTATTGGTTATTCCATGCAATACAACTTTGTCTTTGGAGAACATGTAAATGAATTGTATACATATCGAGTAAGCTTGTGGCTTACCTGCGAAGGTAATGATGGCGGCTGCCACGTATGTATACATTGTCATCTGTGTTAATGGCACCATGTGGTGAGAGAGCGCTGGTGGTATCGTTGAGAATATTGACTGGGAAGTAGTAAGATACTGTGAGCAGAGCTGAACATTAAATGACACATACACAAATTGCCATTCACTGAGTGAGCAGGTCTGATTATTATTCACAAATCTTGCATGTTTGTCATTTTGCGTCACGCACTCTATGCTGCCATCTCGTTCCTCCATTGGTTCTCTTCCACCACTAACCTGCTTTTCTGACAGCCGGCTGTCTGACACCTGCAGTAAACTTCACCCATATTGATTGTGTTCCAAATAATATAAACGAGTTAAACCTGTACGTCCCATTGAGCGTGTTAATGTGACTTGAGTAAGGAGGTTGGTCTTTCTCACTGGAGGGAGACTTCAGGATTAATTATTGTCCAATAGCTCTGGGCTCAGACTAGTGAGGGACAAGACGAGAAGAGGTACAATCTACATTCTGACTATAGAATAATAACTTCTCTGTGACTATTCGTGTCCAGGCTTGATTACGCTAACTGTCTGCAACTGCTTCCCGTCTATTCCATTCTCAAGCTATAGCCTGTGCACAGATTTGCGTTCATATTAGGAATACGAACAATCCTTGCTTGTGATATAACGGTGGCCAATTGCATATATCACTGTATAGCAATCACTCCTGGAGAGTCGTCCATTTTATTATTAGAGTATTGACCCAAGAAAGGTTATCGGTCGGTCGATTAGCAGCCGGATTCCTGCATAATACTCTCCATGCATGTAATAAGTATAAGTGACCCATTGGATTGAAGGACCAATTTATTAATATCATCAGTATTCTGAAGGAATTCTTACACCCGAAATAGCGAGTCACCAATCCACTAACTGCACAGTTCTGACGTACTGCCATGTAAACAGCGCCATATGTGTGGAGTAAGGAAACTAGCCATACATTTAGCTCCTCCGTGAATTCGAACCCTTGTATCTTGCCTGTGAGGCGAATGCTTTAAGCACTGAGCTGCACATGCTAGTTTTTGTAGGGCGGTAACGCTGATCTGTGTCTCAATGTGGCTCAAAGCACAGTAGTACACCGCCGAGACTGTGACTCTCACTTGAGATATGTTTAAAGGGACAGTCCTCCCAACTTTATACACAACCGTTGAGAAATATCCATTGGCAAAGTCTGCATGTTGTGGATTGTTCCTGACGAATGTGCTGAGGGTATATTCTGGAGCTGAGTTTCGATAGTGGCGGTACCAGAATAGATATATATTGGTGTCTATTGCTGTTGTATAATTACACTGCAATATTGCATTCTCCCCTTGATCTGCTGTCACAATGGATTGGAGCTGTGTCACAGCGTCGCCTTCACCGTGTCCGAGAAACAATACAAATGAATAATAATCATATAAGTAATAACAATCACAAAAATATTGATGTTAGTAATCCTTACATTTGCTACAGCGGCTTAGCCCATATTCGCGACTAGACAATGTGCTTCACAGAATATATATTAAGCACATTTTCTGGGAAAAACGTCAGAACCGCTTATCAGTGTCCCCCCCAAAAAACGAGTTAATTTCTTGATTTATATAAGATTAAATTTTTGGAATTCAATGCGTCAGAGATGCGATCAGTACGTTTATCCACAGTAGGTTCGTATTTAAAATCACTGAAAAATGTACGTGTGTGTGCAGCAAGTAAACTTGCCTGTAGATTCGCCCTCACTACTCACGGAGTTACAGGATTCTACCGCTTTTCAAGTCCTGCAATTTATTGGTCAATTCATGCAATAAGAAAACATACTCATTGGATTATTTGTGTATGAATATATAAAGTGTGTGCGTGGCTTACCTGCGAAAATAACGATGGCTGCTGCCACATAAATATACATTGTAATTTGTGTGCTTAGTGGCATGTGGTGTTCAGGGAGCGTTGATGGTGGAGTTCCACACCGTTGGCTGGGAGGCAGTTAGATGCGGTGTGGAGGGCAGGACAATCTATGGCATTCAGAATTTACCACAGGCTATAACTGAACAGGTCTATAGGTTGTTTACATGACTTATGTCTCTGTCATTTTGCATCATTCACTCTGTTCTACCATCTCGCACCGCCATTGGTTCTCTTCCATCAATATGGTAAAGACCTGAAACAGGTCATTGAGAATGTACAGAGCTAATGGGAGACACGTTACATCACCATTTTCTCTGATGCCTCTGCCCTAGTTACTTGCAAGTTTCCTTCCTGCCCCATTTCCTCTCCAGGCTTCTGGGTTACAGCCGTTTGCGTACAAAACACAAGCTTTTGTTCGCACAATTAATCGACAAAACTTGGTTTGTTTCGTATTTTACTAACCAGTCTGTAAACATGTGACGAACACATCTCATGCTTGCTAGCGTACAAATCCAAATTTGAGTTACAGTAAATATTATTTTGTTTGATGTAGCATCTTATCGCATCTTCAAAACATCTCTAATCTCTTCACAAGAAGAACTGTCATAGGTGACGATCATGTATTTTCTCAATCAAATACACGGCAGGCAATTACACACAGCCTTGTCTAGCAAAACCTAATGGAGAGTCATACATTTTGTATTGGAGTGTTGACCGAGAAAAGGCTATCGGCCGGTCGTCTAGCAGCCGGTTTCCTACATAATGCTCTGCATTAGTGTAATTATAATCCTTGCATTCTAGGTTCTGCCTGATTCTTTATTCAGATTTCTGCTGTGAAGTGAATTGAACTGATATGTTGGGATAATTTCAGCACACAGTGTGTACAGAGCAGCGTCTCACAAACAGACGTGGATTGAAGTGCACATTTGTATATTTTAAAAGGAGTTATGACCCTCAGGAAATTGATCCCTCAATCAACGACGAACCAGATACCTACAAACTAATACTATTAACAGAGGTGTGTCGAATAAGGAAAATCGCCCCAAATTTTGTCCAGCCAAGTATCGAACCCCAGCCCTCCTTGTTTGCGAGATGAGTTATTTACACAGGTTATAACTACAGGGTCCTCATCCTGTTCTTGTACAGGCTCCTCTGAGACACGCAGCACTGTGCTCGTTGCACAAAAGTAAATGGCGGTGTCTGTCACTCGCACATCTTTGATTGATAGTGTGCTTTTTTTCTCGTTTGTGTCAGCCGATGCACTTATCCTCTCTCCTTCCTTCATCTCTCTGGTTACCGTCACCAAGTACTGGATGGAACCAAGTCCATACTGTTTGTACCAATGGAATACGTCGACGTCGCCAGTGGTGGTGCAATCCAGAGATAAATTTCCATTTTCATTATCTGTCAGTGCCCGTGGTCTCTGTGACACTTCGCTTTCAGCCAAGACAACTGGGGAATAGAAAGGAACAATCTTCGAAAGAAATTCGAATAGTGTCAGCAAAGCTAATTTGTACTGATTCAGGAGTGAAACGTGAAGATAGTGTTGTTCAAACACGTATCCCACTTACACCAACATAATACGAATAAATTAAAAACAGCGTATGTTGCAGTGAAATTCTGCATCATTCTCAACCGGCTTCGACTCACGGCGAAGTGATTGTTCGAAATGCAACAATCAATCAGCTACAAGCCAGCACCTGATTTATACATGTGTATTCATTCGTGGAGTCGACAATGAGCCCTGCGTCATTACCTTGTCTGTATTCATTGCTGGAGACATTTTGCGACTCCACCTATCACTTTCCATTGTGTTCAGAGTAACTTCCCCTCCCCTTGCCTCATACCCTTGCCACGTTGAAAGCACATCTCAAAACCTTCCTCTGCTACAGTAGCATTGTTAATCAACCTGTTCTTCCAGCCTACTTCTTCCACCATGTTGACGACCAGCTTTTGCAAAGGTACGAGTCTGTACAGCACCATGGGACGATATATTGACGTGAAAATCACGGTACATATGTAGCTTAGTGTTATATTGTAAAGGTATTCATTTGAATCCACGAACAATTCCTGTTGAAATGAAATGTCAGCGAAGGTCTAATTTTAGTTAAGGACTTTTTGTTTCAACAAAAATGTTTTTATTTGCGTTTCACAAGAGTTTATCAGAAATAGAAACGAATAAATGGAACCGATCCGTTTTATCTATTTCATCAGCTCTTCTGTGAAAGTGACATTAGATGTCCACCCGATGGACAGAAACAGCCTTCATTTGATGAGTCGCCTTGGGACGTCGCCCGTGACATGAATGTCGCTCTATAAATGCAATCCTGTTGTTGTTTGATGATGTCGTACTAGGCGAAAGGCATATCCAAATAATTAGGCCCGTTATTGGGAATAATTTGGGGGGATTACATTAAATGCTATGAGTTTCAAATCATGAATCAGTGCTTGAACCGAGTATCATCTGACTCAGAGGCAAATACACTGTAAATAGCGCAAGACTGACTACGTCAATGAACGAAACTCACCTTCAAGTTAAATTATTATTGAGTAGATGCTCAGCCCTTCAGCATATTCGAGACTGAAGTTGATAGATTTGCTATGGAGAAAGGGATAAAGGGATTGCGATAAAAAGGGATTAGGCAGGGGCAGTTTGAGTTAGATCAGTAGATAAATTATAAACTTTTTGAACGGCGGATCAGGCTAGAGGGGCCGAATGGCCTATTCCAGCTCCTTATTTTTATGTTCGTGTATTAAAACATGTATAAACGCTGCTGATTTGTTCTTGAAGCAATGATGCCCCGTCGCGGTTTAGCAGTAAAATAACCAGTTGATGTTTTTGTCCAGAGCCTCGATAGCACAGCAGCAGTGTGGGCTCCACGGCACAGTAATACACAGCAATGTACCTGATCAGAAATGTGCCAATCCTCACTTTGAAATGTTCATTCGATTTTTTGACAGTGGAGGATAATCGAGCTGGGAAGTCAGGGTTCCTGTGTACGTTATTCCCTGAACCCCGAAATAGATACACCGGAGCTTGGCTGGAAGCTTGTCTGTACCAGAAGAGAGCAATCGCGTCATTGATTTTCTTGAAGCTGCAGGACAATTTCACATATTGTGCCTCTGGAATCCATGTTTCTGGCATCGATTGTTTCCCCATTTCATGCAGGCTGCTTCCTGTGATTGAAATCGACAAGGTTATTGAGAAGCAAGTTTGTATTACATACGGATCCTGCTGCTCGATGGTTAGAACACTAGCCAAATAAGAGAGAAGAGCCAGATTCGATTTCTGGGCAGTGCAAATCTCAGCTATAATTCTTTACTCCACATGCCTCTGTGATCCTACTAGTAACTAGAAATCCAGGTATTAGTCAATTTGCGCATTGCTAAACTAGTACAAATCATTCATAAATTGAAATCAATATAAATAATCTTAATTTCGTCAATGAATCCGTGAAGGTTTTGGGCCACTGTTGAGCGAAACTGGCTGTCACGTTTCACCCAGAGAACACATTGTCAATTCGCTTTAAAGTATAAAGTAAGACGGGAGAAAAATGCAGAGGAAGTAATTTGTGCCTTAGAGTGCATGTATGTAAATGCACGAAGTTTGAGAAATAAAATTGGCGAGCTGCAGGCTCAGGTTGCTGCAAGGCAGCAACCTGATGTTATAGCAGTAACAGAGACTTGGCTCCAGCATGGACAGGAATGGGATTTGAACATTCCTGGTTATAATGTATTGAGGAGGGATAGAGAAGGGAGAAAAGGGGGGCGGGGTGGCAATTTTAGTTAAGGACTCAGTGACTGCCTTAGAAAGGAACGAGGTGGAAGAAGAACTAAAAATCGAATCTATCTGGTTAGAAATGAGGAATAAAAAAGGTGCAGTTACACTGTTAGGGGTATACTATAGACCACCAAATAGTGGGGAGGAGATAGACAAGCAGATCTGCAAGCGTATCACGGAGAAATGCAGAGCTAATAGAGTAGTGATAATGGGTGACTTCAACTATCCCAACATAGACTGGCAGAATAGTAGAGTAAAGGGTAAGGAGGGAGAAGAATTACTGAAGTGTGTGCAGGACAACTTTCTTGATCAGTATGTTTCCAGTCCAACGAGGAAAGAAGCATTGCTGGATCTAGTTTTGGGAAATGAGGTAGGGCAAGTTCAACAGGTTTCTGTAGGTGAGCATCTAGGGAATATTGACCACAACATCGTTAGATTCAGAATACTTATGGAAAGGGATAAGGAACGATCACAGGTGAGGACACTCAACTGGAAAAGTGCTAATTTCAATGAGTTGAGGTGGGACCTAGCCAAGGTGGATTGGAAAGAAAAATTGGCAGGTAAGACAACTAACGAGCAGTGGGCAGCGTTCAAAGAGGAGATAGTTCAGGCACAGGTCAAAAGCATCCCCACAAAGGTGAAATGTAAGGCATCCAAACCTCCCTGGATGACTAAGGAAATCGGTGCCAAAATAAAACAAAAAAAGGATGCTTATGATAAGTGTCAGGCTCAAAATTCAGAAGGGAACAAAGCAGAATATAGGAAGTGTAGGATAGAACTAAAAAAGGAAGTTAGAGGGGCAAAGAGACTGCATGAAAAACAATTAGCGAGTAAGATTAAGGGGAACCCTAAGGTTTTTTACCAACATATTAAGAGTAAAAGGTTGGTCAAGGATAGGGTGGGGCCAATTTGGGACCTAGGAGGAAATCTCATTGTGGAGGCAGAGGGCATGGCTGATGTACTGAATGAGTACATCGCCTCTGTCTTCACAAAAGAAAATAATACAGCCAATGCCATGGTATTAGAGGAGATGGTAGGAGAAATGGATAGAATAATTATAACCAGAGAGGAAGTTCTAAAAAGGTTGACGTCGCTCAAGGTGGATAAGTCACCTGGTCCGGATGGGATGCACCCTAGATTACTAAGTGAGGCACGGGAGCAAATAGCAGGGACTCTGGCCACGATATTTCAATCTTCCTTGGACACAGGGGTCGTGCCACAGGACTGGAGGATAGCTAATGTTACTCCCTTGTATACAAAGGGGCAGAAGGACAAGCCTGGTAACTACAGACCAGTCAGTCTAACGTCGGTAGTGGGCAAACTTCTAGAGTCCATAATCAGGGACAACGTAGATCTTCACTTAGAAAGATATAGGCTAATAAAGGACAGTCAACATGGATTTGTTAAAGGCAAATCTTGCCTTACAAATCTGATAGAATGTTTTGATGAGGTAACGGAATGGGTGGATAATGGTAGCGCAGTTGATGTAGTTTACATGGACTTTCAAAAGGCATTTGACAAAGTGCCACATGAGACACTTATTATGAAATTAAAGGCCCATGGCGTAAAAGGGACAGTGGCAGCGTGGATCCACAACTGGCTGCGAGACAGAAGGCAGAGAGTTGTAGTGAGCGGCTGTTTTTCAGATTGGAGGGAAGTGAGCAGTGGTGTGCCACAGGGATCAGTTTTGGGACCATTGCTGTTTGTAATTTATATCAATGATCTGGACTTGGGTGTACGGGGTACAGTTTCCAAGTTTGCAGCTGACACTAAGTTAGGGAGAATAGTAAACAGTGAGGAGGATAGTAGCCATCTACAAGAGGATATAGACAAATTGGTAAAGTGGGCAGACACATGGCAGGTGAAGTTTAATGCAGAGAAGTGTGATGTGATGCATTTTGGAAGAAGAGATGAAAGGAGGCAATATAGGCTAGATAGTACAATTTTAAATGTTATAAAGGAACAGAGAGACCTGGGGATTTGTGCTAGTGACTCGTTGAAGGTGGCAGGACAAGGCTGTTAAGAATGCATATGGGATACTAGGGTTTATAAATAGGGGTATAGAGTACAAAAGTCAGGAAGTGCTGACTAACCTCTATAGGACTTTGGTGAGGCCTCAGCTGGAATACTGTGTTCAATTCTGGTCACCACACTACAGAAAGGATGTGAAGGCATTGGAAAGGGTACAACGAAGATTTACTAGGATGGTGCCAGCATTGAGGGACTTCAGCTATGAGGAGAGGCTAGATAGGCTAGGGTTATTCTCTCTGGAGCAGAGAAGATTGAGGGGAGACCTAATTGAGGTTTATAAGATCATGAGGGGTTTCGACAGGGCAAATAGAGAAAAACTATTTCCATTCGTGGGTGAATCTGTGACTCGTGGTCACAGATTTAAAATAGTCTCAAGGCGAAGTAGAGGGGAGCTGAGGAGAAATGTTTTCACTCAGCGAGTTGTTCGAATCTGGAATGCATTGCCTGAAAAGGTGGTGGAGGCTGATTCGATAACAACTTTTAAAAGGGAATTAGATCTTTATTTAGGGAGAACGGGTCTATTAGGCTATGGGGAGCGGGCAGGGTAGTGGGATTGAATCGTTCTTTTCAAAGAGCCGGCACCGACTAGATGGGCTGAACGGCCTCCTTTTGTGCCGTAAAATTCTATGATTCTATGATTCTATTGAGGAGCGCGTTGTGACGCCTCAAATTTGTGATGAAGCACTTTATACATCCCATTTATCATTACTTTTATTTGCTGTTTTGCTCTACTAAACCGTTTAGCAGATATTAAGGGAAAATAATAAAGGTATAAGAAAGTGGCATACAAGAAAGTAAGATGAGAGTTACTGAGGGCACAGCGCACTTCCCCCACATGAGCATCTTAATCCTGCGTCTGCCATTAACTCTCCAGCATGTGGTTGTTTATATAGTGAATGTGGATGGAATATAGAGACACTCACTCACTGACGCCCACATGTAAACACGCCCACATTGACAACACTCTACCCACACAGAGCACCGGCCGCACAGAGCCCCGAAGACACATTGTCTCGCCCACACAGTTCCCCACCTACACAGAGCCCCCCCCCACACACAGAGCCCCGCCCACACGGAGCCCCGCCCACGCGGAGCCCCGCCCACACATAGCCTCGGTCACATACAGTCCCGTCGTCACGGAGCTCCGCCCGCACAGAGCCCCGCCCACACTGTCAATGAAACTCGTAGACAAAGCTCCTCCCACAAAAGTGAGATGGACGCCTCCTCAACCCTCCTCCTCCTCTTCCTGGGTCTCCTTTTGTGTTGGTGTGAAGCTTCTTGTTCACCTGCTTCTTGCACAGGGACACCAGTGATCACTCGATCAAGGAAACCTGGACTTTAGGGCTATAATTCTAGATTCTGAAGAATATAGAAGATTTAGAGTTGATTTCATAGAAACCGTTAAGGTTGTTAAGCGGCATTACAAAGTAGACATTGGGAGTCTGTTTCCTCTGGTTGGAGAAACAATAACTATGGATCATGGTCTACAGTTTAAGGGATCAGCCTTTTCGCAATGATTTAAGGAAAAACTTGTTCACTCACAGGGTAAAGAATTTATGGAACTTTCTACCCCAAGGGGCTGTAAATGCTCAGTCCTTGAAAATATTCAAGATGAAGATTGATTGATTTCTTGTGAATAAAGGGATTAAATGATATGGGTAGTAGGTGGGTAGGTGGTTTTAGATTAGAGAAGGTCAGTGATCTAGACATGTCAATGCGCTTCAAATCATGCACTTTAAAGTGAAATTAATGTATGTATGTGGGCGAAATGTGGCAGACAATTTAACACAGCATTGTCCTACAAACAGTACGATTGAATTGACCAATTTACTAGCGTTTGTTTCTTGAGGGATTTGTATGCGTCATGCTATCCCTGGAACTATCTCCGGAACTCAAGAGCTCCGCTGCTCGGTTTGCCCATTTATCACCATCCTGCACAAGGATTCTTAGCAATAGAATCCTGACGAAAAGACTTTGGCCTCAAATCGTAATACATTTTCACCTCTCTATGAATTCTGCCTAACTTTCTTGCTGTTCCCAGCTAATTCTTTCTTAATAATAGTTTTCCAGCAATTATTCTAAATTTGCGCGTTTGGTTTCGAACAATACTAATATATATTTCCCGCAATCCTAACTAAAATAGCTGGTCAGCAGCTAAATTAAATTAAACCCCATCAGTTAAGTTAAACTTCCCAAATAATCATACTGCGATAAGCACAATGCAAAATATTTATTTTTGCAGTGTGATCCACTTAACGGTCCCTACTTATTTGGGAGAAAGACAACAAACGTGACTGACGATTTTTTCTTGGCCAACATAATTCTTGCGTTAGTCGTTGTTTAGACAACCCTTGTACATTTTAACTAAATCAGCAACACTGTTCATGAGGGAACTGTGTCAACTGTAAAATAAAGCGACTGTTGTAGATGATAAGGCCTTTAGTTAAAGAATGCATGTTGATTTCCTGCACGTTGCTGCTCACGTTGTACATGTGTTTAGTGCACCAGACATTAGTGACTGTTAATAATCGCACGTGTAAAATTGGAGACATATGATGGCACATGGCATTTCGGCTCCTTCTATATTCCCTGATCCTATCTCCTCAACGGGTAGTTGGTACGTTTGCTTGTATCTGCGAGTTGTGGGCTGGGCATTTTATTTTGCTGAACACTGCTTCAAATTTTAACATTCATATGTGCAAACCATGTGTCTGACACATTGGAAATTCCATCAAAACACTTCTGAGTATCCACATCGAACTGTGTATTGTAGTAATAATCCTTCCTTTTGATATTGCGCCGTATCATGTCTTCAAGACTTTCGCATGATATATAGTAAAGTCCAGCGATGGTGTTTTGCGACAGAAAATTACACACAGACTCGTGTCATGGATCGAGTTGTCGATTTTGGTTGATAGATTATTGCACACGAAAATATGACTCGCCAACCGCTCGTTAAAACTGGATCCAATTTGTTTCTCGGCAGTGGAGCAATAATAATAGATTTCGTTTCATGTTGTGTAGCAACTTACTGTAATAATAATAATATTTGCATTTGGTTTTCAAATATGCATTTGAAGCGGTCTGAGACGCCGTCTGGCGTGGAGGACGCTATATAAATATAAGTTCTTGTTGTTTGTTAATATAACACTTTTCGCGTCTTCGAGACATATGAAAGTGCACCACAGACTACACGGTAAAATGTACTGCCGGTACATTTATGGGTGGAAATTGGCAGCAAATGCCGACAGCAGTGTCCCGCGGACAACTATTTATTGTGTCACCAACTTATTATCATTTTATTGTTTTGAAGAGTATCATCCCAGGAAAAGTGATCCTCCATTAACGACTGACCAGGTTACTACATATTGCTAGATAAAGCGAGGCTTATGGAGTAAGTAAACTTGGGCAACATTTCCACCTGCCCGGAATAGAACCCAGGACTCTCTCTTCAGAGGAGTTTGTTCTAATCATTGAACTACTGGACTAGTAAACTGGCTCCAGTTAATGAAGGACAATTGAAAATTGGTTTGCGAAATAAGCTTAGAAAGTCGAAAGTTTTGAAAAATCATGTGGTTTGTATTGTAACTAGCGTTTGGTGAACGTTTCTTTCACCATATCCAAATTGCACCATGCGTTTCTGTGATATCTTCCATATAGTGTGGAGTCCTGTAGCCCAGTGGTTATAGCACTCGCATAACAAACGTGAGATTTGTGTTTCGAATCTCAGCAGTTTGGAGTGAAACCTTGGCCAAGTTTCTTTAAACGACACCCCGAATAATACTCCTTCCAACAATAAACTAAAATAAAAAATAGGTCATTTCAGTCCATGACTGTTTGTGGGGACGCTGCTGTGCACAATTGGCTGCCGCGTTTCACCTACATATATACAGTCAAATCACTTTACCGTGTATTCTGTGAAGCATTTTCAGACATCTAGAAGACACGAAAAGCGATATATCAAAAAGCAAGGATTAAAATGCATAATTTACAATCTAGAATAACATTTATCCAAATCCCAACTCTAACGAAATCTATCTACATATGCACAGTGTAAAGTCTTCGAGAATTCACAAAACGATTCACAGCTTGCACTGCGAAATGATTTAACTGTCTTTTTATTGGCTGAATATCGTAGCCAATTCCGCACATTAGCTTCCCACAATTGACTTGTTTTGGAGCGGAGCAACTTCTTCAAAGGAATTCTTATCCCCAGTAAAGCGATTCGCCAATCGATCATAAACCGGGTTCCTCCATATTTCAATGTAAATAGATGGGTGTGGAGTAAGGCG
This sequence comes from Hydrolagus colliei, assembly GCA_035084275.1. Lineage (NCBI taxonomy): Eukaryota > Metazoa > Chordata > Chondrichthyes > Chimaeriformes > Chimaeridae > Hydrolagus > Hydrolagus colliei. The sequence goes on from CM068769.1 coordinate 1,016,913, forward strand.
GATGGCTGAGTGTTTCACCCTGCGGAGATTCCAGCTCAGCTTCCCTTGTTTGCAACGCAAGTTCTTTAACTATTGAGCTGCAGCAACCTCAGCCTGTTTTTCCACAGGTCCTTCGTAATCACACATCACTGTGCTCTCCGCACAGAAGTAGGTGGCGGAGTCAGAAACTCTCACGTCTCGGATCGATAACGTGCTATTTTTTCCAACAGTCAAAGCATTTATCCTCTCCTTCGGCTTCTTCTCTCTTGATCAGAACAACAAAACTAACATTTATATAGCGCCTTTCACGTCGAGAGGACATGCCAAGGCGATGTACAGTCAGGTAGGACATGAGCATGGTGGGAAGGATCAGGGAAGGATAAAGCATATTAGGAAAAGTAACTGTATTAGTGGGCGAAACATGGCAGCCAAATTGCGCACAGCAGTGTCCCACAATCAGTCACGGAAGTGGGACTAGGGGCAAAAGGGGGTAAAGAAGCAAAAGGGGAGGGGTCGAGGCAGGGGGAAAAAAGGCAGGAAAGTCGACTGTATATTTGTGGGCGAAACGCGGCAGCCAAATTGCGCACAGAAGTGTCCCCACAAACAATCGCGAAAATGGGGTCAGGGGAGAAAGGGGGAAAAGAGGGTAAGGGGGGAGAGGGAGGGAAAGGTGGGATGGGTTAGGGTTAGGGAGGAAGAGGGGGGAGAAAGGGGGGCAAGGAAGAGAGGGATAGATGGGAGGGGGCAAGATCACGAAGAGGGAAGAGGGAGGGAAGGGGAAAAGGGAGGAGAGAAAGTGGGGAAAGGGAGTGAGGGAAGAAGAAGATGGGGGCAGGGGTGGGGGGAATCAAACAAAAATATTAAACAATAATAAATAACAAAACAATAATATTAACAACAAAAACAGCAACAAACAATAATCAACAATCGTCCAACAATCCACCAGCAACCACTCCCTGTCCTCGCCGCCCGCCCGGACGATCCCTGAGATGGTGGGAAAAAAAAGGGCGCGGAAAAAAGGTCCCAGTGTGGTGTCAGGCCCCAAAACCAACCGGCTCCTCAGTCGATGAACCCGGTGACTCGGTGATGGCCCTGGCACCTCGGACATGGTGTGTCTGGCCGGCTCGCACAGCAGCAACAGCAGCAGCCCGATCGCCGTCTGGATCTCCCGCGACGAGATGATCCGTCGCTTGCAGCACCTGGGCGCCTTCCCCTCGCGGAAGACGTGCGCCACCCACTGCCTGAGGAAAGTGCCGAGGTCGCGGCCTTGCTGGGTCCTGTCGAGGGGCCATTCTTCGCACAGCCGGAGGATGCGCCGACAGCGAGTGGCCGCCATTCCCTCCGTGATCCTCCCCGTCGTCCAAAAAGATGGTATTCGTTGGCCGACTGCCTATAGAGGAAGAACCGGCAGCGATGGAAGCCGGCTCCAGCTGGTGGGCTGAGCGGTGCATAGCGTGAAAGCTCTGTCCCCGCGATCGTTCCAGCCTCAAGATCTCTCGCCTCGGGAGCGGGTGGTCCGTGTGAAAAAAATATCACTATATATCTAATATTACTATTAGATAAAATATTAGATTAAATAGATGATATAAAATATAAAATATCATCTATCGCCAGGCGAGGTGGAGAGAGTGCAGGATAGCACCTGCACTCTCCACCTCACCACCAATGACAACACTAGTAATTGGATGGAGCCGTTTCCATACTGTATGTACCATTGAAAGATTGGGCTGGGCACAGTGGTGATGCACTCTATAGATACATTTCCATTTTCGTTCTGTGTCATGGTCAGTGGTCTCTGTGTCACTTCACTTTCAGCGAGCACACCTGGGGGAACAGACATGCACATTCTAGGAAAGAAACGTGGAAAAAAGCTGAAACTAAAATGCAGTTAATAGGAAAACAAGCATATGTTTGTCCAATCTGGGGCTTTACTTACAGAAACACAGAATCATTAAATTGAGGATAATGCGCATTGCAGTGTAACATGGATTCATTCTGATTCCTCGCTGAGTCTAGTTAAAATCTGTCAGAGAACTGCAATGGGAAATCATCCAAAGGCTGTTTAGCGATTATGAATGTTTCTCGAATACTTTTAGCTGTGCAGGTTATAACTATGTTCTGGGTGACGGCTTCACTGACAACTCACTTCCTGTATGTTGCCTTGTGCTACATTCATTCGTCAAGCGACAATCATTAGTGTCAACACTTACAGCTGGTAAAACAGAGGCATGTTTGTAGATGACGAAAACACGCCCAATCGTCCTCCCAGCTCGAAAAGTGACACACGTTTTCGAAAGAGGCAAGCTTTCCAACCATTAAAGTAAAGGACATCGAATCTGTGACTCGTGGTCACAGATTTAAAATAGTTTCAAGGCGCAGTAGAGGGGAGCTGAGGAGAATTTTTTTCACTCAGGGAGTTGCTCGAATCTGGAATGCATTGACTGAAAAGGTGGTGGAGGCTGATTCGATAACAACTTTTAAAAGGGAATTAGATCTTTATTTAGGGAGAACGGGTCTATTAGGCTATGGGGAGCGGGCAGGGCAGTGGGATTGAATCGCTCTTTTCAAAGAGCCGACACAGACTAGATGGGCCGAATGGCCTCCTTTTGTGCCGTAAAATTCTATGATTCTATGATTCTATGATTCTATCTCCTTGATTGAATCGAAGAAAGCAGGGCAATAGACTGGATGTCAATTGACAGCTGGACAACTGCAGTGGAGGAATTGTGAAGCTTCGAAGATTTGGGATGATCTCCTCTGCATACGTCCTGCCGATGAGCCAGGCCGGGCTGTGTTGTCATCAGCAGTGGGAACCACTGGGAAGAATTCTAACAATGTTTTACGAACCTACATATCAACTCTGCTCATACATGTTCTCCTCTGCTAAATGAGGACAAGTGATTTTACTCAGAACACAGTAAGAAGTTACACAGTGCATCGCAGCCATCTGGCGGTAGTAGTGAGGTACTGCAGATTAGTATCGTTAATTTGAACACAAACAGGAGGCCATTCGGTCCATCGAGTGGGTGCCGCCTTATGAAAAGAGCAATTCTATCACATTCACCAGTTGTCTCCCCATAACCGCTCAATCCCGTACTACACAAATAACTGTATACCTGATATATATTGATCATAAATCAGACTAGAGACTGTCGCAGGTGCTTTGGGAGTGTGAGGCGGGGATTGGTTGGAAGCTATGAAGCTATTGTCATGATTGTGACAATGCATTACCAAGTTGCAGATTAGGTCTCGTCCAACTTTCTCTTCTCAGCTGAACGAGAACTGGGAATTCACCTGTGGGCAGGTACAAAGCGCATCGCGACCATCTGGCGATAGTAATGCAGTACTGCATGATTTTTTTTTTCGTTAATTGAACACACAACAACTGCACACTAGCATCAGGTGAGATGTACATAAAGGAAAATCGGATCTCGGCTTTAAGTCCCTCTAAAATTGTATAGTGTTAAACTGAGTTGAGGCACAAAGCAATAATAATTATCATTGGACTCGACATAACTTTTTCCACATTCTCCACGTATCTTTTGGGACGTCACATAATAATCTGTACAGTGAATTAAGCGCTCATTTGTGGGGAAATTGGTCAGCGAATTGAACAAAGCAGGGACCCACAAAGATTCGTGGATGGAAGTGAACAGTTCATCATTTTTTGTTATTATGAAAACAACAATATCCTGGGATTCAATTGGGAAATGATTGATTATATAAACACGTGCTAACTAATGAAGATGTATTGGACCTTTTCAATAGAACACTGTGGAGAAACTCAAAGCGTGATCTTACGTAATTGGTGATGACGAAACCCATACAAAAATTAATAACATCTGAAGTGAATGCACTTGGAGCTGTGATACCGCATTCAGCCACTGGGCAGTTGTTGTTTTGTAAACACAAGGAGTAATTACAGTGCAACAACGCCAACTGTTGGACATATGGTTGTACTAAAGATATTCACGTCAATGCCCATCTGCCTGGACTTGGGGAGCATTGCATTCTCTCTCCATCCCCACAACATTCACCCCCCACCCCCCCACCCCATTCCCCTTTCCAATTCAGTTCCTTATTGCTTTAAGTTATTGGGTGCGTCAGGAAACTGGTAATAGGGTGCACTGCGGAATTTTAACTAAATACTTTTATTCCTGCTGTTAGCACACATTTGTCTTTCGCATCAGCGCTTTCTGTGTTTGAATTGCTTCTGTGTATTTTGAATTACAGCAACAAAAGCGTATACTTAGATAGCACTGCTGAAACAGAGTAGAGTGTCAGAGCTCGACACAGTTGTGAAGCCTGACGCTGGTCATAATGAATGGGGAAAGGAGCGTAGGTGCACGCACCCCTACATTTATCCACTCACCATCCTCACACAACACAACCAGCTTCTCACCATTCTCGCCTTCTCGCAGGTCATCTCAATCATTTATATTTACACGAAGTGTATGTAAGTATCAACTGTTTTACTTTATGCTAAACTATGTATTCTATTGGACCTCAAAATATTTACAGAATCCAATACATTCTCCGCTAATTCTGTGCAATTCACCTAAACATGGGATTTCACAGCTGTTCGAATGGAATGTGCTCTCCCTCACAATTAAAAAAATGCATCCTAACCAACCAATTGCTGAGAGTATAAAGCTTTCGATCCGCACACCACAGTGCCTAAGAAAACCAACAACACATTGGGCATGTTAATTCAGGTCTGTGTGTGGGACACTGCTGTGTGAAATTGGTTGCCGCAATTCATTTTAAATTTGCTCTGTTTGCTGTGAGGAGCCATGGTTCGCCAATACGACGTGAAAAGCTCCATATCAAATTAAAACTACCTCAACCCCGAAGCTGCCGAAACACTTGTGCACGCATACATCACATCACGGCTGGACAACGGAAACTCTCTCCTCGTCGGCCTCCCCAGTTCCTCCATTCACAGGCATCAGGTCATCCAAAACTCTGCAGCCCGTGTACTATCCAGCATCCGCCTCCGCGACTATATAACCCCCACCCACGCCCGTCTCCACTGGCTCCCCATCCTCCAGAGTATCGAGTTCAAGATCCTCGTCCTCAACTTCAGGGCCTTACACGGCCTTGCCACGCCCTAATTAACCGACTTACATTCTCCCTGTACGCCCACGCGGTCCCTCAGTTCAGTAGGTCTTCGCCTGCTACAAGCCCGACGCCCGAACTGGCCCACCACTGGAGGCCGGGCTTTCAGTTTTTCCACTCCCAACCTGTGGAATTCCATCCCCCAATCCCTCCGTTTTTCTTCTTCCCTTTCCTCTTTCAAGGCCGATTTGAAGACGTTCCTCTTCAACCGTGCCTTTTTTTCCCCCAAAATTTTTTTCGATCTCCCCTACGCGTTTCATCCCCATCCCGAACATTCCCCTCCCAGCTCGGGTCACACGCCTCCTCTGCAGCGCCTTGGGACGTCCTCCCGACGTGAAAGGCGATTTATAAGTTTAAGTTGTTGGTGTTGAAATAATATTATTTTTATTATTATTATCATAATGATTGTTAATCTCGCCCCCATTTCAGTATGTTTCTTGTCCCCGGCCCATCCCACACCAGCATTGACAAATGTGCTATCAGCGTATTCTCTACCAAATTCAGGAACTCCATCCTCGATTCATTTTGCATTCTCACGTCACATTCTAACTTTAAGGCCTACCTTAAAATGTTTCTCTTTAAATCATCATCATTAGTCCACCCACCTCCCCCAATCACACACCACTCCTACATTCCCACTCGCCCCCCAAGCGCAACCACCAGCTCAGATAACAACGCCAGACTTTGCAGTCACTTGGGACGTTGTATCAAAATGAAAAAGTGACTGTATACATGCGATTTGTTGTTGTTATCTCGTCCTGACGCAGACATTTACATGCGATTCTATAGGATTCTGATGACAGTCCAGCCCGGCTGGCTGACTCATAGGTCTGCACTGCTGTTGACTGCAAATGCTGGAATATGGTTTGAACTGTAAATTAAATAACTGCCAATTAAATAAAATAAAACTATTCTAACAATAGTGATAATACTTGCATTGCTTTTTCTACTTTTCAGACCTTAACGACGTCTCAAGGCGCTTCACAAAATAAATTATAAAGTGAATTGACTGTATATTTTGTCGTCAAAATTCGGCACGCCATTTCCGCATAGCAGTATCCCAAATACAGTCGTTGATTGAAATGACCAATTGTATTACATACTTGTTGCTTTATTTTAGACGGATTATTATCTGTCGTGTGGGTGTGGAGTAAGGAAACTTGTCCATGGTCTGCACATAGGTCTGATGCGTATAAGTCGAGTCCTCTAACAATTGAGCGAAAGGATCTACAGATTTTCAGTTTTCGAACTCAGAGCTAATCAAACTCACGGAGACTTTTGGTACTGTATGAATGTAACTTTTATGTAATCACGAGAATGTAAAGATTAGCGTTGCTAATCTGTATCTATTGCCTTCTCCTTCTATCTGTAGAGTGTTCCTCTTGACGCCAGTGATTGAATAATACACACTACAGAATTTTCCTGCTATTATTGCTCAACCCACTAACCCTTACAATCAATTACTTTACCACAATACAGTACGGAGACCATATCATCAAAATAATCCCTTCACTACTGGAACAACATCAGTGAAAACAAGAGCAGTAGGGGACCACAGCTAGTTTTCATATCCCCCCAGCCCCAACTCCACATCACAGATCATGTCTTATCACAAACAAAACATTTGCTTGCTTTCGTCCATTTTTCATCCAAATCATGTCCTATTACATTCTTTATCCTCGCAAACAGGCAGGAAGAAGCGAGGGATTTATATATATATATATATATATAAATCAATCTTTGGAATCTTACGTTCTTCAAAACATCCTGGATGTTAAACATGAGATCAGAGAAACCGTTATATGGCGAAATAACTGTCAGTTTCATAATAATAATATTCCTTGAATTTGACACGTTGCTCTTCACATCTTATTCGAAATCTCAAAACGCTTTATAGAAAATGGTGTACAGTTTGTAGGCGACACGTGGTAGCGAATTGTGCAGCGCAGCGTCCCCACAAACAGTCGTGGATTGAAATGGACAATTTTATATTGTGGGATTTTGGGGACGGATTATAATTAGCCAAGTGGAGTAAGGCAACTAGCTCAAATGTTTCCACCACAACGGTTTACTAGCCTTTCCCGAAGCGCTCAGCGTCGCACACAGTCACCCACATCATCTCATCCGTTTCAACCTGCATTGAATCCCATCCAATTGTCTCCTCTCTTCTCACGTTGGTCATCTCCATCCCTCCCTCGGTACTAATCCCTCCTCATGTAATCTGCCATACACGAGTGCTCAGACCTTCCCCCATTTGTCAGCACATCCTACTGTGATCAGCGTTGGCATGGTGGTCCGCCTCACCACTGTATACACTATTCTCAGCCCCTTCGTCTGTGTTCACCCACGCCTCGTCTGTATAGTCACTCTGTGTACGACAACAACAGCTTCGATTTATATAGCGCTATCACGCCGGACGGCGTCTCAGAGCGCATCAGAATAGCGGCTTCCGGGAACGAGTCAGGTGCAGGGGCAGAAAGGCGACGAAAAGCGCACTGGCAGATAAAGGTCTTCAGCTGTGACCAGAAACTGGGAAGATAGGGTGCGAGGCGAAGGGAATGTGGAAGGAAGTTGCAGAGCCTCGGGTGCAGTGACTGAAGGCAGGTCGCCGACGGTGCGGCGGAGGATTCGGAGAACATAGATTCATCGAATCATTGAATGTTACGGCCCAAAAGGAGGCCATTCGGCCCATCTAGTCTGTGCAAGCTCTTTGAAAAGAGCGATTGAATCCCACTGCCCTGCCCGCTCCCCATAGCCTAATAGACTTGTTCTCCCTAAATAAATATCTAATTCCCTTTTAAAAGTTGTTATCGACTTATCACCACCATTTCAGGCAATGCATTCCAGATTCGAACAACTCGCTGAGTGAAAAAACTTCTCCTCAGCTCCCCTCTACTTCGCCTTGAAACTATTTTTAATGTGTGACCACGAGTCACAGATTCGCCCACGAGTGGAAATAGTTTTTCTCTATTTGCCCTGTCGAAACCCCTCATGATCTTATAAACCTCTATTAGGTCTCCCTTCAATCTTCTCTGCTCTAGAGAGAATAACCCTAGCCTATCTAGCCTCTCCTCATAGCTGAAGACCCTCAATCCTGGCACCATCCTAGTAAATCTTCTTTGTACACTTTCCAGTGTATTCACATCCTTTCTGTAGTGTGGTGACCAGAATTGAACACAGTATTCCAGCTGAGGCCTCACCAAAGTTTTATAGAGGTTAGTAAGCACTTCCTGACGTTTGTACTCTATACCCCTATTTATAAAGCCTAGTATCCCATATGCCTTCTTAACAGCCTTGTCTACCTGTCCTGCCACCTTCAACGAGTCACTAACACAAATCCCCAGGTCTCTCTGTTCTTTCCACCATTTAAAATTGTACTATCTAGCCTATATTGCCTCCCTTCAATTCTTCTCCCAAAATGCATCACCTCACACTTCTCTGCATTAAACTTCATCTACCATGTGTCTGCCCACTTTACCAATTTGTCTATATTCTCTTGCAGATGGCTAATACCCTCCCCACTATTTACTATTCTCCCTAAATTAGTGTCATCTGCAAACTTGGAAACCATACTCCGTACACCGAAGTCTAGATCATTGATGTAGATTACAACCAGCAATGGTCCCAAAACTGATCCCTGTTGCACACCACTGCTCACTTCCCTCCAGTCTGAAAAACAGCCGCTCACTACAACTCTCTGATTTCTGACTCGCAGCCAGTTGTGGATCCACGCTGCTACTGTCCCTTTTACGCCATGGGCCTTTAATTTCCTAATAAGTCTCTCATGTGGCACTTTGTCAAATGCCTTTTGAAAGTCCATGTAAACTACGATATTTGGATGATGTGTTAAAGGGAGAGTGAGACTGGCGAATTGAAGCATCAATTGTGCTGGGAGAGTGGAGGTTCACCCCGATGGAATATGGGGGAGAGTGTTTGACTCTGACTGGGATGAGGCTAGACCCAGGGGAGCGCAGGCAGCGGGTGCTGGGTGCGGGGCGAAGAGATCAGAGAGATAGGCAACTGAAGGGATTTGAAAACAAGGGTGATGATCTTGAAGTCGATCCTCTGTGGGATAGGGAGGCAGTGAAGTCTGCCAAGGACTGGGGTAATGGGGGAGCGAAATTTGAAGGTTGGAGTGTACTCACCCGCCCTTGTGTTCCCGTCTCTGTTCAAACCCCTGCAGTAATAACACTCTGTGTTCACAATGGCTAATGTATTCACTGTGCGCCCCACCCAGTGCTCACCACCCTCCTTGCCTCCAACCCACCCCGAGTGAACGAGAAAATGATCAGACACAGTGTTACTTACCTGAGCAGTTGACGGCGGCATCATTGTCGTGTGATGCGGGATAGTGACTCCAGCGATGTGAGGGACATTCCCTCAGAGTAGACTCATTGCCTTTGCACTGAACATCAAAAGTCACAATGGGAGCTATTGCTTTCCCAATTGAGCTCCTCCTGGTATTGGCATTGCCTCACCACAGCCCAGCTCCTTACACACCACATCTGCGTCCTTCATATCCCAGTCCGAATCAAACACTCTCCCCTATATTCCATCGTGGTAAACCTCCACTCTCCCAACACAATTGATGCTTCCATTCGCCAGTCTCACTCTCCCTGTAACACATCATACAAATATCGTAATAGTATTTCCTCGTTGTCAATCGCGCAAGCAAGATTCAACAGATGTGTATTGTCTATTGTCCACAATAGGTAGCCTATTTTTTTGGGAGCACGGATTTATGCGGTTATGGGAAGAGAACTGGAGAATGGGATTCAAAGAGATGGCACAGCCCCAACGGGAAGAATGGCCTCTTTTTGTGCCGAAAGATACCATGATTCCATATTTCTAATAAAGTGTACATGTGCCTGAAACACGGGGGGATGTCTGCGGCATTAGCTGTACAGCAATGATGATAATAACTATAATGGTGGCAGTGAATGATGGAGACATACAGTGCAAATTATGAGTGTCCCAATGACAGGTACAGTTTATTCCATGGGGCGGTACACCCGTTTCAGCTACGTTTGCAACAAAATGATATACCATGGAATCAATATTCCAGTGTTTCTATACTTTATGTTATGTTAGGATACTTTCTTTTGTAATACATTATAATATTGTATTATACTTTAGGTATCATAGTATTTTATATTCGGTTATTCAGCTTCATAATTGATTGTTTTATTTGATATTGTGTCTTTTATATAATATCATAAATTATAGTTCCTTATCATAATTTATATTATGTTAGATTATTGTACTTTATAATACTATGCTTTATGTTACATGTAAGGCCAAAACAAACGTAGAATTGTCACGTCAATCCACGACTCTTTGTGTCAGACAGACTGATGCGCGCCATTGGCTGCAACAATTTACCCGAAAATAATGCTGGCAATAAACTTTAAAGCATACTTTGTGAAGCGCTTAGAAATATCTAGAAGACACAGAAGCACTAAATCAATTTGATTGAACAATATATGTTGGTACATTTTACGAAATTGTACTAAAGATGATATGATTACACTTTATAATAAATGTTATCCTATTTGTTGAATTATTATATTTTTATTAATTTTTTATATTTCTATCGTTATCTTATATTTTAGATAACGATAGGATATGCCATGCAAATATACACCAGTGCTTTTGTACTTTGCTACACAAAATATTAGTAAGATGTGTCGCTCTACAAAGGTATATGTTTTTTAAAAAATTAAGTTGCGGAATATCATATTTTGCAGATTAATGTAATATTATACAATATAGCTGATCAAACACATGAGATCCCCGAAGCAACATATGACCTTAACATTTCTCCTAGCAAGACGTTTCCGTTATGGTGTATATCAAACTTGTAAGACAGATATTCCGTTATTGGCAAATCCACAGATACACACATAATGCCAATTTATTAGTTGAATTTTATCAGGTAACAGCTCGGGTTTGTTCGTTAAGGGCAAGTTACATGGTTTATATGCAAATACAGAGAGATAGATATTGAACAGTGCAACCTGACAGAGTTCACAATCCCACAGCACAGCGATTTGAGAGCTAATCTCTGCTGGGGGCAGCGCTGTGCCTACAACATACATAGGACACCAGTCAAACTCGACACTCTACACCAGCCTCCCATGTACAATTCAACAAACACCTTCTTTGAACCCAGACGTATATACAGTAGCCACGGCTATGAGAAAAACGTCAACTTGCGTTGAAGCAGGCAACCAAAGATTACAAGATGGAGGGAAAGAGAAAGAGTATTCCATAGCTTTGAAACGTTGTGACTGAAAGCGCAGCCGCCGATGAGAGAATAACTGGGCAAGAGGGAAACGATGTGAAACTTTACTAGCGTGGCTTGTACATTATGTGACGGTTTGTTTCCCCACTCCCCATATGTAGATAAAGAGAGGCCGAGACTCACCCTTATGAGCTAAATTTTCAGCAGTGGCTTTCACCGTCATCATCTCTAGAAATATCACTGCACAAGGGGAACAGAACAAATACAACAGCTGGAATTATGAACACGATAAGGATATTAAAGCATTGGAAAGCGTGCGGAAGAGATTTACCACGATGGTATCAGCAATGAGGGACTTCAGTTATGTCTACTCAGCTATTCAGCTATCAACTCTGCCCCTCAATCATCTATCTATTTACTCTGTCACGCTCGATTCCCAAGCTTCTTTCTTTCCTTGACAACAAGCCAAAATTATAGTTAGCAGTGCATTCCACAGCAACAGGACGCCCTGTAGTGGACGGCGGGAAATTTGCCTGCACCATACATAGGACACCAGTCAAACTCCACACTCTCCGCCAGCCTCCCATGTACAACTCAACAAACACCTTCTTTGAACCCAGACGGATGTATAGTAGCCACGGCTATTAGAAAAACGTCAACTTGCACCAGAGCTGGTGGTTGATTTCAGGACAGATGGAAAGCAGAGAACGTAGGGCTAATAGGTTGGGAAAAAGCAGGGTTGAAGAAGAGCGTCTTGAGACTTCTCCTCAAGGAGGCAAGCGAAGGGGCGAGATTCAGCGACTGTGGGATGGAGTGCTAGATGGTAGGCGCAGAGAAGCTGAAAGCCATCCCGCCTATGATGGGGCGGTCAACGTGGAGTTGCAGACAGGCAGAGGGTGCTACAGCAGCGACGTGAGGGTGAACGACAGTTGGAGGTCAAACATGATGCTGAGAGATGGAATCAGTGATTGGGTTATTAACAGTACTCACAGAATAGGAGAAGCATCTTGAGGATGGGACCTACCTGTAAAGGAGCATAGCTTGGAAGCGCGTGTCTGGGTCTTGGTGAGGGTAGCAGGTGATTTCCGCAGACTTGTACATCAACCACACGGTGGAGATGTACGGAGATGTAGCAGCTCTTGTGGCGATCGCTGAGATCCGTGATCTACAAACACGAACATTCCTGTAACACGTCAACAGGGTATGTGCACTGTCCTCAGGAAAGCAGCATAGCTGATGATGTCTTTTACTGTAACAGCAACTCAAATATCTGCACCCCTACACCCGCCCACTATAATCTGCCAGTTTAGATTAACCGTTGAAGCTCTGTGTCCAGAAGAAGCATGGCTTCAGAGCATTGGACTCCAGCAGTTACCACAAGTCCAAATAGGATATGAAGAAATTTGAAAGGATGTACTGGACATTTACGTGGAAGAAACCAGGGTTGAGTGATTGCAGTTATGTGCAGAGACGAGAAAACATGAAATTGATCATATTAGTTTCGTGAAATTACGGGACGTTTTAGTGCATTTAGTCAGCAAATTTATGAGTGCTTTGTTGAAGCAGCAAGATACAATCTTTGTTCCACTTGTATTAACCCAAGGACACAGATCATTGGCAAAAGCAGCGGAATGGAGATATGAGACGCAGATTTTCTTTACATCTCAAGCTACTCACGTGGAAACCAAACTCTCTGAATGTATGGTGGAAACAGCTTCAATAAAAACTTTCAAAGTGGAATTAGAAATGTACTTGTAAATGGACAGGGATGCGGATTCCAGCATAGATGAAGGTAGTTGAAGAGGATAAATTGGAAAAGATATACAACAACAAGAGAAACCATAGAGCGCCTTTCACGTCGGGAGGACGTCCCAAGTTAGGTCGGGACCCGAGAAGGGAGTAGTGGGGTGGAGGGGGTGCGGTGGCGTGGTGGAGGAGAGTTAGGGCTAAGGTAAGTAGGAAAGTGGGAATATTTAGAAGGGGAACGGAAGGTACCCTCTAAGAGGAATATCTTGAGACCGGACTAGGAGCAGAACTGGGAGGAAGTGGGGAAAAGGGATTGCGGGATGAATGTTGGGGCAGAGAGGCTGAGAACGCAACCGTCCGTGGTAGGGCAGATAGGGCAGGCGACGTGGCACAAGTTAGTGCCCGCTGAAAGGAGGGGACGGAAAGGCAGGAGGCTGGAGAGATAAGTGGGGCAACGTCGTGAATGGCCTTGACAGTTAAATAGGTAAATAGTCGAAAGTTAGGAATGGTTCTGTCTCCGTTTCAATGTGCTGAAAGACCTAAATCTTGGAGCATGCATGACACAATGATTTCATAATGCATACAATCTTGCCAACCTGTGGGATCCTGGCAACTTCACAAAGATCATCACAAGGAGCAGCTCACAACACATACAGTCAACTCACTTTAAGGTGGAAACTGTGAAGCTTTTTTATGTCTTGAAGTTCTCATGCCTTATCAGAGCCACAAGTTTTAACCCGAAGCATGGCTCTGACCTTCTTCCCAGCTCGCACCCTAACCCTAACTGGAAACACTGATGAACAAATCAAACATTGTCCCCCAAAAATAAACCTGGACCGCATATGGACACTAACACTGAGCATCCTCACTTACATTTTTGATTTACTTGGCGGAAATCAACAAACGTAGACAAAGTAAAACGCACAATTTCCAAGAAGCTGACCGAGGAAAGAGAGTTGTGTTAAAGCGACTGCGATATGAAAACAGATCTGTGCAGTGTCCCTTTGTACCGATACATTTATACTTCAGCTTATCACGGCATCAAAACATCTGGAAACCACCACCAACTCCGAAGAGAAAACAAACTTTGTTTGTCTGTCTGTCAATCATTTTTCACTGATTCTTGAGAGCCTGCACGACCGTTCGCCCGCCACACGCCAGAGAAATTGTACAGAGAAATTCAGAGAATAGAAGCTCCGTTACCCAAACTGTGCTGTTGCATTTATTCATTTTACTTTGTTTGAATGTATGTTTGCTTAGTTTGTCATAAGTATGCAGTAATAACAATCCCTGCATTTGATATATCGCTGTTCAAATCTCATAGATGTCTCAAAGCGCTGCACAGAATATAGTGTGAATTGACTCTATATATGTGTGCGAAACGCGAATCTTCGAAACTATCGAAGATTGAAAAACGGCAAAATCTGTACTTCAATTGATTACCTCAAACGAGAGGGCCAGCGATAGTGATGGTGAGGAAACAATCGAGAGATAGCCGCTCTATGTGTGTGTGTATGTGTGTTTGTGTGTGTGTGTGTGTGTGTGTGTGTGTGTGTGTGTGAGAGAGAGAGAGAGAGAGAGAGAGAGAGAGAGAGAGAGAGAGAGAGAGAGCGCGCAAAAGAGAGGACTGAGAGTATAAAAGGCAGAATGAGTATGAGAGAGAGAATAATCTGCAGCTTGTGAAGGGAGTAGCTGGGAAAGCCGACAAGGAGGGAATCGCGCTCAGATGTGATGAATGCATGGATTAGCGTTTCGGCAGTGTAACTACGAGATAGTCTGGCAATGTTGTGTATGTGGTGGAAAAACATTCACTTCGCAGACTTGAGGAACAGGGATCGACCCCGCGGGGACTGAAACATTATGCAAACGTGGATGCGTCACACAAATGGCCTTGATTAATTGCTTACTTAATGACAAATCGATCGCACTTGCTCGCCGATTGTAAGACCGCATTCCAGTGGAAATTATTCCACCATCAATAAAATATTACAACAACTGATTGGTCAGCGGATCGACAAAAGTACGTGGAATACTATGGTGCATAGTAGTGTTCCAGATTTGGGCCACATATATGCAATCAATCCGCTTGATAGTACATGGTGTGAAACAATTTGAGACGTCTGGAAGACATGAAAATCGCAACATCAAATGCAATAATATTATTAGTATCACACGGTCAGTATATTGCATGTTTTTGAGATGTCGCCAATGAATCTTCCCAAACTACATAAACAGTCTGTGTGTTTATCCCACAAATGTGTAGTAAATTTTCCTACTTTCCTTCCCCCAAACACGACACTTCCCTCTGCACTGTTCCCTATCTCTTTCCACTCCTTGCTCCCTCATTTTCTTTTCCCTACCCCGACAACTCCCGCCGTTCTCTTTTCCCTAACTTGGGACTTTTTTTATTCTGTAAATCTTTTTAAGACGTCGTTAAGACGTGCAAAGCGCTATATAAGTGAAAGGATTGTTATTGTTTATTATTATATCCGTGAATTTAACATCTAACAACATCATCAATAAAATTACATTTGCAAAGCCACTTCCATGTCGAGAACACTCGGGCCCAAACACATTTACACGAACCCTGATCATAAGCAGACACGCCTTCCCCTCCCATAGCTTCTCGTTTATTTGTTAGAAATTGACTCAAATTTTGAACGTAAAAATAGAAAAACTGTGAGCAGCTTAAAGTGCTAAAATAGGTGTGATAAAGAGTCTGAACTGTGATCTCTGTGGTTTCCCCGAAGGTAGATATACGTGCTTTTCACTCATCACATCAAATCAGCTAAGCACTCTTCACTAGCTTTTCAACACGAAACAAAACCTGCTACACTTATTCTTTCTGTAGTCTCTGTGTGCTTCTATTTTCACGTGAGGCTCAATCACACGCTATCTTTCCATCTTGCTATCGCTCTCTCCCACTCACCACCTGACTCCATCTCTGTCTCCCTTTATCTTGCTCTCCGTGGCGGACTATCTGTTTCTCTGTCTCTGCCTCTACTTCGCTCTCGCTCTCTCTCTCCCCCCTCACACACACCTTATCTTTCTGTGTGCAGTGCCAACTGTATAGTTTTATTAAATTCATAAAATTTGCATTTTATGTCAAAATCATTTACATTTCTGAATGATGTAAATCGTATCAGAAAAGAGCAGAATTAGAATTCACCATTCTGGTTGACGAGTCGGCCAGCTAAACGCTGTGATAGTATACATTGTATCATTGCTGAAATAGTTGTATATTTAGATAATTAAATTCAACAGTATGTTTCCACTGCTGAACTACAATCTGCCGACCTCGCTATTGCTTTTTTTGAAAACAGTGAACGTTGATACAGTGCCTATCATGTGGAGAGGAAGTCGCAATGCAAATAAGAGTCGAAGATTGGGAACAGAACGTAAGAAGATGAGGATTAGGAGGAGGACTAGGCCATTCGGGAAACTCGAGCCTGCCATGCCAATCGACAAGATCATAGCTGAACTTCTTATCTATCTCCACCTACCCGCCTTATCCCAATATCCCTTTATCCACAAAAAGTATATCAATCCCAGTGTTCAATATTTTCAATGCTTGAGCATCTACAGCCCTTTGGGTTAGAGAATTCCATCAATTCACTACGCTCAGTGCAAAAGGGCTGAACCCTAATTTTAAGAATGTAAGCCCGGGTTATAATTTCTCCAACCAGAGGAAAACGTCTCCAACTATCTAGTCTGTAGCGCGGACAGGTACAAGGCACCTTTCAAGTCGTGAGTTTAGCTGATAACGAATAGGAGACTACACAGGGAGTTGACAGTAGGTGCACATTAATTTAGTTAGTGTGAAATCTTATGCTAAAGTAACTTTCACTATTTCCAGCAGTAAAACTCCCTCTGCGACACGGTTTTCCCTGTATAAGTACCCAGTTGCCGATTATGGTTTCTCTTCACAATCAGAACCAGCTATAACAGCGATTCTCAATGACTGCAGAAGCACTTAAGCTTAAAGTTGTATTTTGGGGGCAGACAATGCATTTAAGACGCACTGATTGGAGACTCTTGTTTTGATCAAGGAGGAGCAGGCCAGGCTGCCTTGTGATCTGTGCTACATTTGTGGGAATGATTGTGTCTCCAGATAAGATTGCAGCGATTTACAAGTTTCACAGGAAACCACTTACGCTGCTTTCACCCTAACAATAATATATTTGAAATATACACAATAATAAAAAATAATAAATTAAAACCACGAACTTTGGTGGGGGACGCAGTTGTGCGCAATTAGCTGCCGCTTTTCGCCTACAAACACAGTCAATTCACTTTACAGTGTCATCTGTGAAGCGCTTTGAGATATCGATAAGATGTGAAAATCGATATATCAAATGCAAGGTTCATTATTATTATCCAATCCCACCAGGCCTCACAGCTGTTGCCCATTGAACCTGTCATGTTGGATGTATAATTGACGGGAATGGAAGGACACATTTAGAATTTTAATTAGAAGTTTTTTTTCCAAGCTAGAGAGGGTGGCTGGATGTAGGATTGGCTTCTATTCTGACTTCAGAATAAAAGATAGTGCCAACAATCAGTAATAAGCTTTGTCTGTCCCACCAAGGCTGTTTGTGGAACGTTAGTAGTACAAAAATATGTTCCAATCTTCACTCGCAGCATACACATTCACTCCAATTTAATGTATATTGTGTGACATGACTTGTCCTATTGGTGAGAAAGGCTATCTGCCGAAAGCAATAATTATTATCCTCTTGGTTGCGGAGGAGGTATAGATTGAGCATACAAGGCCCGTTGCTGCCCTAAACAATGCCGACCATACTGCTCTAAACAAGGTCCAGCTCTCATCGTCTCTCAAACAATGGTCTCTCGCATTCTCCATCTAACACGCTCCCTATATCTCTTTGTAATTATTTCTCCCACACGCTCCCACTTTCTCCCTCTCCCTCCGCCATTTGTTTCTCTCACCCATTCAGTATCTGTCTCTCACACAATGCATCTAATACTCTCAGTCTATCGCTCTCTAACAGACCATATCTATCACACAGGCTCTACCGGTACCATTCTTGTATATGCACATTATGCAGTGCCTCTGCATAATGTCTATCATTCGCTTAACAGAACTAGAAACGGCACAGTATGATAGTAATAACATAATATACATTGCATTTGATATATCGCTTTTCACACCTTATCAATTTCAGAAAGAGTTTCACAGAATATATTGTAAAGTGAATTGTCTGCTAATTTATGGGCGAATCTCGGCAACGAATTGCGCAAAGCAGCGTCCCACAAACAGTCGTGGATTGAAATTACCAATTTTATTATTTTGAGAGGGATTATTATTAGGTGAGGAAACTTGCTGAAGGTTTCGCCCTGTCCTGCTTAGATACGAACATAGATCGCCCCAGCATGGTCTCCCAACTTGCAAGTCAAGTGCTCTAACTAATAAACCACATGAGCTCCCAAAAGGTGGTAGAGTCCGATTCGATAATTTTCTTTTAAAGAGTGGTATACATTTATTTGGGGAGGATTGGTTTACACGTTTATATGAAGAGAGCTGGGGAGTGGGATTGAACTGCTCCTGTCAAAGACACTTAATCAACCAAGTGTGCTCCTTCTGTGCCATAGTTTTCTGTTACGCTATGATTACTAGCCTTTATCCCATCTAACTATCTCTTCCAGCCAATTTAATTGGGCATGTTGAAATCTCGCATTATATGGAAGTACCAAGTAAATACATTTCCCCAATTTACTCTAGAATTGTTTCAGATTTTGCAGTTTGTACCAGATGAATTCGACTCGCATACGAAAGTGATAATATTCAACGTGTGTCAAATTTCAACCGCTGATGTGCCGTTGAACCACCGTCAAGTTATTAGCTTAGCAGTGTTATCACTAAGCAAGCAGAAAACGCACCAATCTTCGCCACCTCCATCAACTTCTCGCTTATTTGTTGGATTGGCACAAAGAGAGGAGCTAGAAATCAAAAACAGAGGAGCTGAAATTCGCCAAAGATGGATTATCTGAAACATTTGAGTTGTGAATACTGATGTTTGTGTTACCATGCAGAAATGTTTCCCTCAAGTTGACATCCGACAACTTAACGAAGCTACACATGCAGCCAACGGCAAACAAAACTAAACATTCTGGTTGAACCATTATTGTGGTTTAGCTGAGCCGCATTACCAGATAGAAAGCACAAACCACATCAATCTGCCTGCTCAATGTGCTCACACAACTAACAGCAAAATGAATATCAATAAATAAGCACAGCAACATAATCTCTGTGCGGGATATTTAATCCTAACTTTATCTGCACAGAACCTATTTGAATCTTGAATATGCGATTCAAAAGTAGATATTTAAAAACAAATACAGCCGTTATCAAGATTTCGAGCAGCTTCAGAGAAAAATTCTTAATCAAAATGCATTTTTTTCAAAAGCAGCACATCAAGCACCCATTTCTAAGAAGCAGATAGAGTGAGTCTCGTCAGCGACACAATAAAATGGAGTCAGTCAGCTCAGTGGTAGGAGCATTCACATCGCAATCGTGAGAGCATGCGATGAATCCATAGGGAGATTGAAACGTGAGCCATTGTTCGTTATTCCACACACATGCTTCTATTAACCAGTAGCAACAACAACATCAACAACAACCTCCATTTCTATAGCGCCCTCCACGCCGGACGGCGTCTCAGAGCAATGAATATCACAACAATGAATCAAGAGACCGAACAAGGGGAATGGGGAGAAAGGCGAACACAGGCGCGGTCGAAGCGAAAGATCTTGAGCAGACATCTGAAAGTGGCATGGGGAAGGGGCCGAGGCGAAGGGAGGGAGGAAGTGACTTCCAGATCCTCGGGGCGCACTGGCTGAAGGCACGACCACAGATGGTGGAGCGGAGGATTCAGGCTAAATGAGTAGGCCAGATCCGGTGGTTCGAAGACAATGTGTTCTGGTTTGAGGAGAGAGGAGGTCAGAGAAGTAGGGAGGTGCAGATTAATGGAGGGATTTGATGACAAGTTTGACGATCTTAAATCGATCTTCTCCGAAACAGGGAGCCAGTGAAGACTGCACAGTTCTGGGATAATGAGGGAGGGAAGTTTGCTGCGTATGTGAATCATAGGAAGGAACTCGCTTGTTCATCGATTGTCGAATTACGATGAAAATAAAACCTCCAAAATATATATATTTCGTTAGTAATTATTGTTTGGTCAGTGGATCCACGAAGGTATGAGGCACAGTGTGCTATGCAATTTCCTTCCCTGTTTGGCACTGCAAACACACAGCCATTACTTTGTTAGTTTAACATTTGAAACGAATTTAAACTTCTGGACGTTTTCCCGAAGGCGCTGCATCAGATATAAGGAGGTTTATAATTTGGCTGATTTGTGCAGCACTCACCCCCACCCCACCCCATCCACCATCCACCTCCCAACCACTCTCCACTACCACCGATAAACCGGCCTGATTTGCTGCGGATCTTGCAACAACTAAAAACATCAAATCTACCTTATGCACCAAAGCACTAAACACTAAAGACGCCCGCTCACCTCCATCTCTGTGTCGTTTATTGGATGGAAATTAACAGAAAGATTGAAACTCAAATCAGACAAACATTGAGAGGATGAACATTGAAAACACATAGCGAAAAACAGGTGTGGTGAAGAGTTTGAGGTGTGAAAACGGAAATGCGTAGGTTTAGTCACCACATCACAGCATCTATACAAATTTTGCTGGCTGCAAAGAGCAAAGGAAATCTCTGTGTCTTGTTCCAACTGACATTCTCTCTCCCCCATTATGGCTGGCTGGCCTCTTTAAAGCTACGTCTCTCTTCTTCTTTATCTCCCTCTCTCTCATTCTCTGTGATTCTCCCTCTCACGATAGCTGTCTCTCCTTGAAAACACGGTCACTGCACGCTATCGCACAGTCTCTCTTTGTCCGTCTGTGACTCTCTCTCATTCCCTCTCCTTCTATCTCCCTCTCCTTCTATCTCCCTCTCTGACTCTCCCACCGAGCAGCAGACTGCATTTGAACAGCATTGTATATTTTGCATGCAAAATGTTATACAAGTTTCCTTACTTCATACACACAAACAAACGTGCACAATCCTATGTTTACCTAACAAAAGCCGGGTATCCAATTGTTACTCGACTGTTGGATTTCTGCATTCGAGAATGCATACCTCAATATTACTACCAGTGCTGTGCGAAAATGTCTGCTGTGTTTCACACTCATTATTGGCACACAATAATGTATGCCATTATTGTATGCCTATACAATAGTATGACTAGGGTTGGTGTATCATATGGAAGCAATATTACCAGTATTATTAGTATGTGCGTCTGTGTATTGGTAGTGAACCATGGCATCGCCATAAAGGATTCGGGACGCTGTCATTCGTGAGGCACACTATATAAACGCAGGATGTTTTTGTTCAATCAATGTGATGAGTGATATTTGTTAGACAACTTTAGAAACAATAATAAACAGCATACCAGTTTGAATCGCCTGATTTGAAGCGAAACAAATCAACATTCAGCCTTGCTATTTCATGTTGCCATACATACAGTTACTTCACTCTACGGTATATTTTGTGAAGCTCATTCAACGGCGAAAAAAGCAGGATGAACCATTTCATCAAATATACGATTGTTATTTTCAACAAAGTCGTATAATATCCAAACGGAAGTTAGGCCACATATTGTAGCATCACTTACTGTGAACGTCTCATTGTGAAAATTAGTTCGTTAATCCCTACTCTCCTCTGCACCCGATAAGTCTCTGACCTCCTCGCCCCTCACAACAATACCTGCTGCCTTCGCTGCACCGTATCTGGCTTCCTCCATGTCCCCACGAATCCTACTCTCCACCATCGTCGGTCTTGCCTTCAGTCACTGCTCCCCGAGGCTCTGGAACTCCCTTCGCCTCGCCCCCTCTCTTCTTACATTCAGGTCTCAGTTCGAGAACTTTCCGTTCTACCGCAGCTTCTGTCACCCTTTTTCCCCCTGCCCCTGTCTCCAGCTCTGAATCCGTTATTGTGAAGCGCTCTGAGACGCCGTCCGTCTGGCAGGGAGTTATCTAAATCGAAGTTGTTGTACATTTGGGATAGAGCTCTCAGCAGCCCTAGATATGCTGTGGAACACTCCATTCTCAGGTACAGGATTCAAGACCCTGGCGTAGGGTTCATAGCTGCGTTGGATCCTGTTACTATGTTACGAACCTCTAGATTTGCTCTCGTAAGAACTGCTCATCTCCCATCAAGGAGGAAAAAACAGTTTAATAATAACGTTGCGGGCAGCTACACTGTACAGCGCCACCCTCTGGCGGCAGGGAAGCTGCACCTTAATGTTCTGTGGAGTAATTAAACACGCAATAAATCACAGGAAATGATGATATCGCTCAAATACACAACAGTCTCAGTAGAGATAATAACAGGCGAATTTATTTCTCAGAGTTACCATTCACTAGCATTGGGAATTTCGCCTATATCCATGCCATCTCAAACTTTCCATATGTATATCAAATATGTGTAATTCTTAACTGTTTTATATTGAGCTCAAATTTGTATCATGATGGAACTCGATGTATAAAGTGAATCCAACCAAATCCCTGATAATTCTGTGCAATTCCCCTAAACATGTGCTTTACCACCTAGTCGAATGCAATGTACTATTTCTCTTGCTGGAAGTATGCATCTCAACTAACCAACTGCAGTGTGTATCATGTGTAAATTTTGAAGACTGTGCGAATGTGAAATCCTGGGTTTTATCCATCTTAATACGTTGTTTTTGCTATTGAGAACACTGTATAGCAATATTTCACAGTGCTTCAATCTAACGCCGTATCAGCCTTCTTGTGGGCAATACACGTTGTTTTTTTTGTGGCTTAACTGGCAAATAAATCGTTGAGTCCTGGAACTTAACAGGCTGTCAAGCGTGAAGAGAGTGTCCTGTAGGTTGGACATGGTACAAGTGAGAGAAGAGTGGTGGCAGAGTCGGTAATGTGGAGCAACGGTTGCGCGGCAGCTGACCTGTAATCGACAGAGAATAAGCTGTTGAAAACTCTTAATGTTGGCACTGGCGAACTGTGCCAAGCTGGCGAAAACGACTGTCACGGCGCACACTGATGACTGGTCACTGCTGGCTCTCTTCTTGGACGCGACTATTGACCTGTGTTTCCCTCCCTCACCTACTCCAGGCCGAGTGGCTGGAGTAGCTGAGCAAGGGAAGCTTCATATGAATGCACTATCACTAGCTGAGTACTGATACCATGGTCACCATCTCAGCACTATGCCCATGGTGACCAGCTCAGCAATAACTCTATGGTGACCAGCTCAGCGATAACTCTATGGTGACCAGCTCAGCACTAACTCTAGTGACTGAGTACAGTGTAGCTGTAGTGTGGAATTATATATATTCTCTATTATCTTTGTCCCTTTGTTTGGCATCTGGATTGCATGTTTGCCTCTATACGTTGTAACTGCGAAACACTTTTCCAGGCTTGTTCAATCTGAATGGTATCTACCAGTTTTAAGTTTTAATCAAATGGGTGACACCGCAGTGAATGATGAACTGACTCCAATTTCCTTTTATGTAGCAAAAGTTAATGAAGGGTGAACAAAAAGCTCATATATAATGCTAAATATACATTTCATTAAATTCATGCATACGAAAGGTTAATAAACGTCTCTGCAATGGGTTTGATTGTGCCGCGCGAGTGGCTTTGGTGTACGAATCGATAGGGTGCAGTTCACATCAGCTTATTCTGATTGAACAAAACAGACCATCACATCAATAACACACACTGTGAGAAAAACAATCATATTTCCGTTCAATGTAGCTTTGCAACTCATGTGTTCGTTCATCTTCCCTGATCCTTGAATCGAAAATTATACCAAGACGTTTTGACCCTAAACGTAAAATCATTTAACTTTACAGTATTATCTGTAAAGCGCATTCAGACTTCTAGAAGATGTGCAAAGCGCGATAACAAATGCAAGGATTACTATTCTTATTACTGTTTACTATCCAGTAACGTAGCACACGCTTATACATACTAAGGCTGCAAAACAATCATTGCTGATCGCCCAAGGATTCACCTGGTCAACAAAACATTTTCTAATCAATATTGTCATTTGAAACATCAGCGAAGAATCATAAGGCTTTCTAGCGGAATTAACGCTGTATTTTCAGCAAGCGGTGTCCAATCTTTTGGCTGCTGTCGGACGGATTCCGTAATTGAGTAACATCGCATGAGCGAAAAGGTTTGTGTTCCCCTTCCACTAAGATAGGAGTTGAAAACAGCGTGTTTTCGCAAAGGAAGCATACCTTAGAATGCTCGTCTCTGCCTGCTCAGCACCTAAGCTGGAGATGGGATTTGTAAGATGTGGGGGAGGGAGGGACAAAGCTCATTGAAAGAGCAGTCAAGCGGTTATATCTCATTATATCTGATGAATGGTCACCGTCGTGAAACATTAACTCAGTAGGAGTGGAGTCCTGTAGCTCAGTGGTTAGAGCACTCGCCTTACATGTGTGAGCTAAGTACTCAAATCCAAGTGTTTCAGGGCAGAACATTTGGCAAGCTTTCTTAATCCACACGACGAATAATAGTTGCTTCATAACACCGCTCCGCTCAACAATTCTCTCTCCCTCTCCCAGTCTCGTTCTCTACTACCCCTGTCTCTCAGCTTCGGCGACAGACACTCCCTCTCATCCACATTCATTATCTCACAATCCCCCTGTCTTACCTCCCATTCAGAAACTCTCTTCTCTTAGCCTATCTTACTGTCACTCTCTTCCCCTTTCTCCAATTTTCTTTGTCTCCATCCCCTGTGTTCCCCGCTCACGCTCGCTCCCCACTCTCATAATCATTCTCTCAATCACTGGTCTCTACACTCTCCCCATCTCCCTGATAATCTCATTTTATCGATCAATCAGTTTCAAACACTTTCCTACCCGATGGACTATGCAGTAATTTAAGCAAAAGCATTTCTGATTCAAACACTCACTCTCATTCATTCTCGTTATCTTTTACCTTCTCTCTGAAACCCAGTCTCTCCTTCTCATGCAATTTCTCCCTCTCTCTCACTATCTCTCGCACATCCAATCTCATTCTCCCATTCAGTCTCCCCCACCCCCTTTCTCACTCTCGCATTCTCTCTTTCACACACACAAAACCACATACAGTCTCTGCCTCTTTCTTCCTCTTTCTGAATCACTCACTCTCTCACTCACACACTCACGCACTCACGCACTCACTTAATCAGTTTATCTCTCACTGAAAGTTTCTCTCACTCATTCTCTCTTTCTCAAACGGTCACCCGCAGTCTATGTGATACTCATTTTCTCAGTGACAGATGAAGTAAATTGTTGTCAGAGCGAAGAGCATTGACCAATGTGACGCCGGGAGAAGGAGAGATGAGTGAGAGCACCTCGTGGTCACCAGCCTCTGAGCTACAATCTGACCATGGCGTAGAATATACCAGGTTCCACGTTGGTGTCTCGGGCATTTTCACTCCTGTTTCCTAACACCAGATTTGCGTAGGTGATATCAGCGTGATATCAATTAGCACACCTGCCGAAGGACATTGGGAACCCCCCATTCCTCCCTCCAATACCCTACCACCACCGCTGAGAGGAGCCAGACCATAGATCCTGTGTGTGTGTTTGGCTGCGTGAGTATTTCTCTCATTCATTCGTTCACTCATTCAGTCTCCACTTGTTGGGGTGAGAGTGTGCATTCGGATTGCAGCATCTACGTTTAGATCCCCACACTCCAGACCCCGTTTGGTTTTTCGCATACTTGCGTCTCTCATGGAATTGATCAATTCACTACTCTTCTTCGACCAAATTCCTACCCATATCGTACCTGCCTTCTTGATCCCCAAACCACAACACATGGCTAAATTCCTGACTTACTAGCGCTTTGGGATGTACATACACATATGCTGACATTTACAAACAGAAACATAGAAACACACAAAAATACACAGGCATTCAAATATACAACAACAACAATAACAACATCTTAATCTTATAAAGCGCCTTTAACGTCTGGAGGTCACACATAAACACACACATGTACGTAGATATGAATACAAGTACACAGAGACAAACACACAGATACTCAAAGGTACACAACCAGAGACAAATTGCCTACCTACGCAGTGCTACATCCGTCTGACACATAGCCTGGACAAAGTATTTTTCAGGCTTAGACAGGACGGCGCTCGTATGACACAGAAACTTATCTGGGCTAAGCCTGGCTGACACAGGGCGTGAGCTATACTGACAAGGGCTGAGCTGGCTTGATACAGGACCTGATCCAGGCTAAAACAAATGCTCCTGTTACCACTCACCTCTGGAGTCTCTGTTCGTGGAGCTGTTCTCACTGTAGCATCTGAAACAATCGAAAACGTGATTTATCCGCAGTAATGTTTCAGTAAATCTCAATGGTATTCATTAATAATATTGATGATACTAATAGATTCACCTTAGCATTATTAAAGAAAATAACAATAATAATTAGGCGACAAAGAGTGATAGGATATTAATTCTTATATGTAGAATAAATCCTTATCATCTCCATCCCAATGTGCTTCAGATTAGCTGCGGTTTTATGTAGTGACTATGTCCTCCCGAAACAAAGGGCGCTCTAGAAATGCTTTGGTATTACAACTGTTGTTGTGGTTTATAAGCGAGGGCGACACAACATCCAATTTGCTCACATTGGATTCCAACAGACACATACTTAGACCACGTACAGACACACAGGCAGCCACATACACACCCACAGCTTAACAAAGATAGAAAAAAATGGGACAGAAAGAGAGAGCGAGGCTAACAGAACAATAATATTAATCATCATCCTGGAATTTTATCAAGTGCACATCTTCAACATCAACATCTTGGCTTCAAAAAGCGCTTTACAGAATATATTGTGAATTTTGTGGGCGAAAAGCGGCAGCCAATTGCGCACATCAGTGTCCCACAATGAATTCACATGCCATCTCATTTGGAATTTTTGGAGGACTTTTATGAGCAAGCTATGGATATATGTATCTGTCTGTGACCGGCTTCTTTCCTTCTAGGTTCAAACCCAGGACAACTCTCACTCACATATAATGCCGCTGGCTTGTGCGCCGCCTCCCGCAGGTACGCTTCTGAAAAAGAAATCAGAGAGGAAAGCGGAATGAATTCACTGCTGTTTTATACAAGAGGAAAACAGAGCTCAAATCTGGGCTTGTTTCGGCGCCAACAAAAAATATTGTCTGTCAACTGTGGAATAATGAACCTGACAGGATTTTTGCTAAATGAGCAGCAGGTACATGAGGGACGGAATGATCTGTGCCTTACCAGTGAGGGGTGGGGGGGGGGGGTGGGTGTAGAGAGGGGGGTGTAGAACCTAGATTCACTAGTTTGGTACCTGGGATGGGAGGAGGAGCTATGTGAATAGGTTGAGCAATCTCGGCCAGTGTTTGGTGGAATATAGAAGAATCAGAGATGATCTTACATCAACCTATCAGATTATTAAGGGGCACAACAGAGTAGATAGTGGGAGACAATTCCCCTGGTTGGAGAAAATATAAACAGGAAGACAATATTACAATTAATGGGTCAGCCATTTCGCACTGAGTTACGGGAAAACGTCTTCACTCAGATGGTCGCGAATTGATGGAACTCTCTTCCCTCAAATGGCTGTAGATGCTCAGTCCTTGAAAAGAATAGTCGGAGTCGGAGTAAGTGGAGGGAGAGTAGGAAAAGGGATAGAGTTAGTTGGATAACAGAAGGCACGGTCGAAGAGGAAGTTCTTGAGACCGGCCTTGAAAGAGGAAAGAGTGGAAGAGAGGCGAAGAGAATGCAGGATGGAATCCCACAGGGTGAGAGCATAGAGGATGGCCAACTCCACGACCACCGATTGTGATGCGGTTGGGGCGTTGGATGTGGAGTAGGCAATGCGTGCTGAGTGATAGGGAGACAGCAGTTAGGAGGGATAGGCGGGGGCAAGTCCTTGAATGGCCAGCAAGGTGAGGATGAGGATTTTTAATTCAACCACAGACGGACAATTGACCTCAAATTATGCATCTGGATAGCATCTCACAAGGTCATTGCGTAAAATGGGGAAAACTGTCGCTAAGGTTTATTTCTGCTTGCAAATTTAGGACCACAGTTAGGGCTTTGCCTTGCAAAATGAGCGGTAAAATACATTATACTCAGTGCCTGGCCTGCCCTTCTGATTCTTGACAGTGAGAGTTTGCGTGAACACTATGGAGACAGACCAAGGAATTGGTTCATAGAGATCTCCAGTTTGGAGCGGGAACAAAGGGAGATATGTTGGGGAGAGAGAGATATAGAGAATGAGCAAGTAATCAGATTAGAATAGAGAGCTTCAGTGAGGGAGCGAGCAACAAAACAGAAAGGTTGCGGATACAACACAGAATGGGGTAAGTGAAGCAATGTACTCACACAGTGCTTTACTGTTTGCCTGCAAATACAAAATATAATATAGGTTAAAAATGATTAAGTACTTGTGTATTGTTGCAAGATAAGTAATGATAATCCTCCCGATTTTCTAGTGTCAAAACTCTTCACAAGCAATCGTTGTCAAAAACACTTTCCTTTAAACCCCACCCCCCACATCAATCAATCAATCCTTTTACCAGCTTGACAATCAAAAGAGCTAGATATGCATATCTGCAGCACAAAATGTTGGGTAATTGTTCTGAATTCAGTCGCATCTGTTTATCTAACAATATCAACAACAGAAATAACAAAATCGCTACATCAGTCGGAACCCAGTTCGTCGATTTGGGCGTGAATTTCCAACAGATGATAATTGTTCAAAAATTAACAATGATAATAACAATCATGTCACTTAATCCAAGGTTGTGGTTGAAAAACTGCTGTGCACAATCGGCAGCTGAGTGAAAAATGATACAGTCAGGTCACCTGAAAGTATATGCTCTGAACTTTTTTTGAGACGCCTAGAAGAGGTAGAGAGCACACGATCGAATGGAAGATTTATCACTATAATTAACATAACACTGATAATTATTACTAATGATGTTTTGTGATATTACGATGAATATTATTAGTGTCACTATTGTCATTTTTTAAAACCAATATTGTCGTTATTATCATTAGTATTGGTGTCCTTATTATTTCTTTGATATTTTTTATTGGATTGTTATCGCAGTTCTCAGTTAACCAACTACAGAAATACACTGGATGGAAACAGACAGTGGTTGGCTCCAATTGTGCCTCTTTCTTTAGTTCCAACAATTCTACGCTACATTCAGTGACAATAAGGAACACTCACCTCTCTGATACACATAGCATCCAAGAATAATCATTATGATCACTATCGCAGTGAGAATCCCCACTGTTAGTCCTGCTGTAGTCCTCCATGTCCAATTTGCTAGAGAGGGAAATGCGCAAAGTGTTACTTGACGATTTGAAAAGCTAATGTCACAACACAAATAATAATTTTAAATATTTTAAAGAGGTACCATCTTCTCCTGACGTCTCAGGATGTGAAAGTGACTCAGGAATGTAAATGTGTGCTTTGCATTTCTCTGTTCCAATTGAAACAGTTGCATTCACCATCAGCCTGACCTCATTAGCAACGCAACTTGGGTTAGCTTGATCAATAACAGTTGTTGTATAATAGCGCGATTTGCGGAAACAAACTAATAGCGTTCGAGCGCTATCACGTCAGGAGTGCATACCAAGAAGCCGGACAGTCATTGTGTCAGACCCGAGCTGGGGATAGGTACGAATTAGTAGGTCCAGATGTGGCAATCGAAGATGAGGGTCTTGAGGGGCGAATTGAAAGAGGCCAGGAAGTGGACGAGGCGTTGGGATTGTGGGATGGAGTTCCAGAGATTGGGGCCAGAGCAGCTAACGGCTCGCCCGCCATTGGCGGAGCGGGTGGATCGCTGGACCTGGAGCAGGCGAGGGCCTTCTGAGAGGAGGGTGGCGAGCAGGTTGTTAAGGGTGTACAAGGTCAGGGATTTAGGATAGGGCTAGATTGTGGAGGGCTTTAAATATCAGGACCAGGATATTGAATTGGATCTTCTGAATGATGGGGATACAATGGAGTCGTGCGATTTTGGAGGAGAGTGTGTCTCGAAGGTTGGAGCGTTAGAGGATACGGGCTCAGAGTTCTGGATCATCTCCAAACTTTAGACGGAGGTTTGGGGAAGGCCGCCAAGCAGGGCATTGGTATAGTGAAGACTGGATTGAACAACAACAGCAACTT
Organism: Hydrolagus colliei; assembly: GCA_035084275.1. Lineage (NCBI taxonomy): Eukaryota > Metazoa > Chordata > Chondrichthyes > Chimaeriformes > Chimaeridae > Hydrolagus > Hydrolagus colliei. The sequence goes on from CM068769.1 coordinate 1,047,247, forward strand.
GGATTTAGACAGCGCCCTCCACGCTGTGTGGCGTCTCCAAGTGCTTTAATGAATTAATCAGGGCATGACAGAGGATTTTATCCCCCTTGGGAGTGAGTTAGTTGCGGAGTTAGACAATATTGCAGAGACAAATGTTTCATATGTTCATATGATCCACCGCTGTAAATGGTGGTTATAAGAGGAGCAGCTGCAAATTGTCTAAAGGGAAACATGCTATTGTGTGACAGTTTACATAACTCTTATCCAGTTTAGTGATTTTACTCAACTCTTATCCAGTACAGAGATTCCAACTGGATCACTCTCTGGTGATGTGATCTCCCGGCCGCCTATGTGTGTACTATATTTACACGAGTAATTTCCTGCACTAATGTTCGATGAGGTGAATGTGGCCGAGTTGTTATTCTCTGGAGCTGGCTGTGATGTGACAAACTCGCCGTTTCTGTAGAAAGAGAATGTGCTGCTAGGATAATTCCCAGAACAGGAGATCTCAGCGCTATCTCCTCTCACAATCTCAGGGGAACCATGTTTAGGGACACGTTGGGTTTCTGGAGCGGATCTGGAATAAAAACACAGTAACGTTCATCACACAAACACTCCCTCTGCGCCACACACCAGAGTAAAACTGCCCATATACTTGTATCACAGACTAGAGTGTAGGTGGGAAGATTGAATGGCAAACCTCAGCGAGATTTTCTTCACACAGAGAGAGGTGATGCGCTGGCTGGGAGATGGCTGATTAGGTGGGGCATCGAGACAAAGGTAAAACACACAGATCCAGATTAGGCTAGGCGAAAGGGAAGACAGCCAGATTCTCTCTGTTGATCTACAGACATCTCTGTACAGAACAGGATACAATCACGACCAGCGAATCCAACCGTGATTTCAGGAGCAATATCGTGGAACGAGATGTTGGGACTCGCTGGCTAACTCACAGCGTTGAATTAAACACTGCGAAGCCCCACCGCAAGCTCAGCCCCCACCCTAGGGTCTGCACCAACCCTAAGATCAGTTCCTGCAACCAGCTCAGCCCCACCCAAAGATCAGATCCGAAAACCAGCTCAGCACTCAATCCCAATTCAGTCCAGCTCCCAGCTCAGCCCCAACAGCAACAGAGTACCCACAACCAGCTCTGCATCCATCCACAGTTTATACGATCACCCAAGTTCAGCCTCCATCCCCAGCTCAGTACACCCTTTCTGAAGCTCGGTTTGAATCACCAGATCTTGTGTCACACGTGGGCTGTTACATGCGATGTACATCCCCGAGATAAATATGTACATTTTAGGTACAGTGCTGCGCAGAAATTCGATGTTAGATTCGCCAACATATTTTCTCTATTTTTCAGCTTTCTGACGGAATCCCACTTCCATGCCTTTTTATGGGACACTGATGTGCGCAATTAGGCTGCTGAGTTTCTGCCACAAATATACATATCTCCTTCATCATGCTCCCCTGATCTTGTCCCCACCTGAATGTACAGCGCCATGGGAAGTCCTCTCGACTTCAAAGGCGCCATATAAATTTAAGTTTTGATTGATTGATCAATTCATTGATAGGTGTTATTCTTTTGATACATAAGATAAATTTGCTTGCTTTACTTAATATAAAAGAGAATTGCTGTTGGTGCTTCAATATGTTGTTAATCGCGATTCCCAATCCCTTTATCTTTTCCATGTCTTTTTTTGTTCCAATCTGAATCGTTTCATATTTCTACATACAGAATCACAATTTGCAACCTTCACCATCATCAAAGTCGGCCTTTCAGCCATTTTGCCAGTTTTCTTTCTATCTGCATTCCAGAAACACCCTGATTGACCCACTCTTCCGTCGTTGAAGATCCCTCTCCTAAATGTCCCCATGTGCTGCACTGTTGGGTTTTCCTCTCTCTCGGATCCCACCACAGCTCGAGAGTCAAACTGGGACAATTCAACACATTTCGGCGCCGAATGTTCCTGCCTAATATCAGCTATTATTGAATGGCAATTCACCTTACCATTATTTGCTGGGCACTGCTGTTAATGCTTTTTAAATCGAAGTTGTTGTTGCTGCTGTGAGTCAATAGGATTCTGTGCTTGCTACGAAATAATAGGCTGCACTTCGAAAGGGTTTCAACCGTGATTCTGACATTACAATTAGTGGGATTATTGTACGAGACAATTAAACGATTATCTTGCTTAGTCTAAACAAACATTCCTGTTCTCTTTATCGCAAGCCCTTGACTGGCAAGTCAGAAGAATAAAATTCAATTGCCAGTTAAGGATAAACCATATGAGGTTACCTAACTCAAAACACAGGCATATTTTTACTCAGCAACAAGTGGGAGACTGGTTGTTCGTCGAAAGGCGTTTCACCTACAAAATACAGTCAACCCATTTTAAAATGCTGTCCGGGTCGCACTTTTATCTTAACTTATCTTGCCGCAATTATCTTACCACCCACGCTGTCGAAACACTCGTGCACGCGTACATCACCTCAAGGCTGGACTATGGAATCTCTCTCCTCGTCGCCCTCCCCAGTTCCTCCATTCACAGGCTGCAGGTCACCCAAACCTCTACAGCCCGTGTATTATCTCGCAACCGCCTCCGCGACCATATAACCCCCACCCTCGCCTGTCTCCACTGGCTCTCCATCCTCCAGAGGATCGAGTTCAAGATCCTCGTCCTCACCTTCAAGGCCTTACATGGCGTTGCCCTGCCCTACTTAACCAATCTACTCTCCCCCTACAAGCCCACCGGAACCTCCGTTCAGCAGGATTTGGCCTGCTCCAAGGCCCTCGCCCGAACCGCCCAAACACTGGAGGCCGGGCATTCAGTTTTTCTGCTCCGAACCTATGGAATTCCATCCCCCAATCCGTCCGTCTCGTTTCTTACCTTTCCTCGTTGAAGGCCGGTTTGAAGACTTTCCTCTTCGACCGTGCGATTTATTCCACCCCGAATTTTTCGACCTCCCCTAAGTGTTTCACCCCTTCCCGAACACTCCCCTCCCAGTTTGGGTCACACGCCTCCTGTGCAGTGACTTGGGACGTCCTTCCGGCGTGAAAGGCGGTCTATAAGTGTAATTTGTAATTGTTTTTGTTGTAGAAGTCTACCAATGAGCTATCAAAGGCAACTATTAAACTTATAGATCGACTATAACAGTTCAATGGAAAAACAACTTATTTTGTGAGACACTGCAAATCGGCGAGAATCCAGACTCCCGCTCTTACCCCACTCAATCATTCCCACTAGTTTGCTCTCTGTTGAATTGATCTCTCGTCCGTCTATTTGTTTGGTATATTTACACCAGTATCTTCCCGTCATGATCATGAAAGGAGTAAAGGTTATTCTGTAACGATATTTCATTGTTCTAGAATCATATTGTGTCGCTGTGTAACGAGATTGTGGACCCGTTTGTGATGCGATGAACTCGCCGTCTCTGTATAATGAGAATTTGCTGTCAATATAGTTCCCAGAGCAGGAGTCTCAGCACTTTCTCCTCTCATAATTGATAGGTAATCTGGCGTCAAGGCAATGGTGGGTCTCTCAGGTGAATCTGAAATTCAATCACAGTGAATATCGTCTCAAAAATGCTCGGTCTAATGTGTGCCTGACATTCAACATCAGGATCGAACTTAACTCTAGTAATTGCCTGTGACATTGTTTTTGTCTGTGATTTAAGGTGATGCAAACCTGTGTAGTGTTCTCAACCCCAAGAATCTCTTTGAATCTTCTCCCTGAAATCGATTGTATGTTTGGCTCCGTGTCTCACACTCTCTTCTCTAAGTTAAATTTGCTTTACTTCGCCAACCCCTGTAACTTCTAAATCAGTAGGTACCGGGTTGTAGGTCGATTGACCTTTACCTCGAAAGGTATGCAGTGAATGTACCGTATAATATGTTCTTTGGAGCCATTTGGGACGTCTCCGTTCATATGAAATGTAAGTATTATTATTGTCCGTCTGTAACTGGTCATAAAATTCCAGGTTATTTTGTGACACTTTCTAGGTCGATCAGAGTATCCAAGCTCTTCCTCTTACATTGTACAGAGATTCTCACTCCTTCGCTCACTGGTGAGTAGAAATTTCGTCCTTCTATTTGTTTGCTATATTCACAGGTGTATTTTACTTATGCAATCTGGGTTTGTGTAAACGTTATTTGGCAATGATGGTTATTCACACCAGGTTTCAGCAGCCCTTTATAGCTGTCTCTCTGAGACTAGGTGATAGCTTGGCTTAGTGTTTTAAACTCTTTTCTACGAGTGTGAGGGTTCCTGGTATATGAGATGTTGAGATTTCCCTTCCCCGCCCTCTCCACTAAGTTCAATATCATCCCAAACCAGACAACCCACCATCACCGTTACATACACGACACTCCTTCACTTCATCACACCACCATTTGCCCCTCACTCCCCATCATTGTTATCCGGCTTTCAACCACTCTGTCCATTCTGAATAGATCTGCAACCCGGGCACGGTCTGAGTCGCTCACACTCTCCCATCGTTCAATGTCTTTCTGAACCTCTACCGACTGTCTCGATACTGAACACATTCGTAGGAAGGGTCAAGTAGCTATTGTTCTTATGGAACACACTGTCGCATTTAATCGAAGAACAAAATTGAATTTTCCTCATTGTGAACCCTCGACTTCCAACCAGGTGTAAACAATTTGACCCTCCGTCTGAGTAGAAAGACTCTTCAGCTTCCCTGACTCTAACACCCCACACAGCCGTTTGTATAAGCAAGAACATGTCGGAATCCAGTCATTAGGCGAATGGCGTTTCACGACAAAATGAGCAATCAAAACTATTTACAATACTTTATCTACAACAATTGTGGACGTCTAACATTATGGTATCAAACGAAAGTATTACTTTTACTAGCTGCCTGTAACTGATCAGAAGATAAGCAGGTTATTGTATGAGTCGTTGCAGATTGGTGAGAGTCCACACTCTCACACATACCCCACACAATGATTGCCACTCGCTCACTCTCTGGTGACTTGAGGTCTCGCCCGTCTTTTGCTTTGGTATAATTACACCAGTAATAGCCTGTCATGATCACGAATGGTTCAAATATTGCACTCTAATAATATCGGAGGGTAGTTTGTGATTTGATCGTCACGGCGCCTCTGTATAACGAGAAATTGCTGCCACGATAGTTCCCAGAGCACGAGATCTCAGGAGCTTCCCCTCTCATAAACACCCGGTAATTTGGGTTCAGTGTCATGGTGGAGGATCTGGAAATAAAAAAACATTCAAACAAACGTGACAAACGCTCCCTCTAATCTGTGCACTACATTGAAAACCAGGATCGACAGTATCCCCAGTACCAGCTGTTAGATTGTGATTTAAGATGAGCAGATCCGTGTCTTGTTATCAACTCCATGAATCTCTGAAACTTCTCTCTGCGATCGATTGGTTTTAGTCATTTTCACAACTCGCAAACGCCCCCACACCTAGCACAGCCTTGCCTCGTCTCGACAATATCTCCCACTGCTTCCCTTCATCCGCTACTCGGACCCCACGAAAAGGGTGGCAAGCCTGGAACTAAACACGTCCTCGTATTTCCCGATTTGAAAGGCAGTGTGTAACGGCAATTACTGTTGGATTTTAGACCATGTCACCAATGGGAAATTGGATTGTGTAAATTGGACATTATGTTTGCCATAAAATAACAGCGACTGCTCTTTCAATCCTTGAGATATTTTGTACACCTGCCGTCAAGGATTATTTCGTTTTTATAATTACTATTCTGTGAGGCTTCGTTCTAAAAATGTTGTGTTTCTTGATCGAAGCCAAAGTTGATGGGAATGTTGTTATCCGCGCCCAAAAGCAGTTGTGAGTGCGTGCATTTGATTTCTGGGTGGGAAGAAATATTTGGCAAATTCGCTGATTTCACCAACGTCTGTAACCTCGAAATGTGTAGGAACCGGGTTGTAAGTCGATCGGTCTTTCACACACAATATATGCAATCAATTTACTATATAATATGTTCTGTATAGCCATTTGAAACATCTCCGGTTCTATCAAATGCAAGCAGTAATAGTATAATTGTCCTTCTGTAGCTGTTCACAAAAGTGGTGGTTCTTGTATGATATTTTAAATGTTAGTGAGAGTATCCAAGTTCTCGCTCATACCCTGTACAGATATGTGCACTGATTTGCTCTGCTGCATGTCGAAATATCGTCCGGAAGAATTTTGGGAATACATACAGCTGTAAAATGCTGCTAGTATCTTCGCTAGCGTAAATGTTACAGTGGAAGAACTCTGTGTATCAGTTTTTAATGCGACAAAATAGCTATCTCTAAATAAAGAGAATTTGCTTCCTGGATGATCCGCAGAAAAATGGATCTCAGCGCCTTCTCCTCTCACAAACACACCGGAGACTTGGTTCACTGTATTCGTGGGTTTCTCAAGTGGATCTGAAAATAAAATAGAGGAGAGATATCTAATCTGACCTAACCTGTGACAAATCTCCTGAAATTGCTTTTGGTTGAGGTGTAGACATAGGCAAACTCTAAACTTTACTTAACGTAGTTTATCAGCAGTTATTAGCAACGTTCTCCTTGAGATTGGTTATCAGTCTGACACCATATCTCACTCTATCGTCTTTGTACAGCTGTCCTAAATATCCATTAACCAGATAGTTTGGAGATTTGGGCTGTCAGAATACAACTTTTCACGATCAAGATGCTAGTTCTCACCTTCTTTTCTTTCAACAGTATCTCCCTCAACTTACCTATGTGGCATCCTGAAGCAGCAGACAGATAAACTACACATACCCACAACACCAAAAAAAATGTCATCCTCCACTCGCTATCCCTCACCGCAATTATCAGATTCCGCTCAACTTCTCCGCTCCCTCCACACAGTCAAATTCACATTCACCGCCCACACCCTCCACCAACATCAAATTCACCCCGAACCCCAGAAACATCGGTATCAGGGTTTCAGCCATTCAGTCTCTTCTCAATGTATCTGCATCCCTGACTCGCTCAATGCTTTCCCTCGTTCCAGATTCATTTTGATGACCGAGTATTTTGACCATGCTTTAGGTCGTCTTTCCCGCCATTTTACTGCACAAATCCAGGTGAAATTGCGAAGCCTGTCAGGTACACGGCTTGTTCCACCCCCAAGTTGAAATGCACTGATTAATATCAGTTAGAGTTGGTTTAGAATTAAATTATCCACTGTGTGTGGGTCGTTTTGTCGGTAAAAAAAAATGCTGGTGTTTGCCGTGAAATGAAAATCACTACATTTTGGAAATCATTTTGGACGTGTTCCTGACATAGAGGTTCATCTTTAATGTTCGTATACTTTTTCTGTGAGGCATCGATTTGACGGAATTATCTTTCCTGATCGAGGCAAATGAAACAGGTGCTAACATTGCGAGCGTTCCCAAGTGAGAGGGCATAGGTTAAATTCCAGGGAATGGATAAAACTTTGGTAAGAATCCTCATTCAGCGTGGCCGTATTTACGCCAAATTAGTTAGGAACCCTGCTTTTATTCGATTGGCGTTTAGCCCACAAAATATACAATCAACAAAGTGTTGTGTTTGGCACTTTGAGATGCATTAAACAATAGCTTGATATCAAAAGAAAGCATTCTACATATCGAGATTATGTAAAAACTACAAAAATGTTATTGAGTGAGGTTTTACACTGCACTTACCTATCACAGTGATTCCCACTCGCTCGCTCTCTGGTGATGTAAACTCTTGCCCTTCTATACGTTTGATATATTTACACCAGTAATTTCCTGCTCTGATCGCCGATGTGATGAATGTAGTCATGTTCTTATTCTCTGGAGCTGGTTGTGATGTCATAACCTCGCCGTCTCTGTATAAAGAGAATGTGCTGCCAGGATAATTACCAGAACACGAGATCTCAGGGCTTTCCCCTCTCACAAACAGCCGAAAATCTGGCTTCAGGGAAATGGCGGGTTTCTATAGCGGATCTGGAATTGAAACAAAGTTAAGCTAATCTCACAATCAATCGCTCTGCTCTGTCCTGCGTCTGTCAACATCAGTATTGACAATGACCGTAGTCGCAGCTGTTTATCTGTAGAAGTGACACTGTTTCTCTTTGAGATTCAAGATTGGACAGAACAGTGGACTATTAATGAAATCAGATTACAATTGCCATTGATAACGTACTCACTGCGATTCGGCAACAGTCTGGATCGGTGTTCGAGTCTCTGAGTTAAATTAGTCAGTGTTCAAGTCACACACGAGCGACTTTGAACGAACAGCCCGGCCGACGCTGGGGGAGTGAATCACTGCATTCCGTTGGGTGAGATGTTAAATGACAGTTCTGCATTTCTACAGCTCAAATAGAAATCAAAGATCCAGAGGCTTGATGTGAAAATAGAACTGAGCTTTTCTAAATTATCTGACCAACCACCCTCCAAATATAGTTCTGAATTTGAACTATCGAATTGTGATCAAGATCTTGCTTTTCACCTTCACCTCCCTCAACATTATCTCTTTACCCAACCTCTGTTAACTCTTCAAATCCCAAGATACAGTCACCCACTTCACTCAGTGAGTAACAGCCTATTTTGCTTACTCATCCTCAACACTTGGCTATCAACCTTCACGCACCCCACCCAACCCATCACTATAAACCTCACCTACCCCGCCCTTCACCTACAGTGACTAACTTCAACACAGTTACCCTAACATTGGGATCAGACTTTCTTACATTCCGCCATACTGCAAAGGATCCAGTTCATGGAGGCCCTCTGATTCGTGCCCTATTTCCCCTCATTCCAGGATGTTCTCAACACCTAACTGCTTGAGAGTGTGCTGATTCTCTCCACTGAGTCTAACACTCACAGCTTGATGTCCATACCTTTCATTTACACGGCTTTTGGCGTCATAGTGATGAAATACACTATGACGTGTATAATGTCATAGTGAAACGTCAGTTAGTGTTGAATTTTAATTCTGTTCGCCGCTGTGTATGGGAAGTTGTTTTGGGTAAATTCGATGTTGTGTTTGACGAGAACTGAATCACACTTTTGAAAGTGTTTGAGACGTGTTTCTGACGTAACGTTTTACCTTTGTTATTGCTATTCTTTGGTTAACCGAGGAGTCAACCTCTCCTCCCTTATTCAAATCCCCACCCTCCCCGCCGACCATCCCAGGCCGCGCTCACACCACTCGGCCAACTGCTTGTTCCGCATCGGCTTCCAAAATGTCCGCTCTGTCTGCAACAAGACCCTAGCCATCAACGATCTCATCCTTGATGAGAACGTTGACATCATGGCCCTGACTGAGACATGGATCACCCCAGGCGACACTTTCCCCCTTGTTGAAGCCACACCACCCAACTACACATTCCACCATGATCCTCGACCCAACCGTCGTGGGGGTGGCGTGGCCCTCATCTCAAAGTCATCCCTCGCCTTATCACCCTATTCCTCCGGCTCTTTCCACTCTTTCGAACAACTCACCCTCTCTCACTCCTCCCACAATTCTTTCAAAATCCTATTTGTTTATCGCACCCCCGAACCCTCCCCCACTTTCATTTCAGACTTTTCTTCACTTTTAACTTCCCTTTGTGCCTCCTCTGATCGCCTTAATATTCTTGGCGATTTCAACCTACATTTCACCCCCTCCTGCCCCATTGCCTCTGAATTTTCCTCTTCACTTTCGTCTTTCAACTTCTCGCTTCATATAAACAAAGCCACCCACACTCACGGCCATCCTCTCGATCTAGTGATCACCCGAGGAATCAACGTCTCTGGCGTCACCATCACAGACAAGGCCATTTCCTTGTCTGTGATGAACCCCTCCAATCAGGTTTCCGCCCTATCCACAGCACAGACACTGCCCTGGTTAAGGTCACAAATGATATCCTAACCGTCTGTGACCAGGGCTCCCTCTGCCTCCTCGTCCTCCTTGACCTGTCTGCTGCGTTCGACACAGTCGATCACACCATCCTCCTTCAACGTCTTTCCTCCCACCTCAACCTTCAAGGCACAGTCCTTGACTTGTTGCACTCTTATTTGACCCACCGTTTACATTTTGTTTCTTCCAATGGTTTTTCTTCAAAACCCGCACAGTTTCACACGGCGTCCCTCAGGTCTCTGTCCTCGGTCCCTTCCTTTTCACTCTTTACACGCTCCCGCTGGACGACGTCATCAGCAGACATGGGGTAAATTCCCACATGTATGCGGATGACACCCAGTTGTACCTTTCTGCCTCATCCCTCAACGCCCAGACGATCGATGTTCTGACAGCATGTCTGTCCGACATCGAGTCGTGGACGAGGGACAACTTTTTGCAATTGAACGTGAATAAGACCGAGGACCTCCAGATTGGATCAAGCCAGCGCCTTCGCACATCGTGCGCTGCCAGGCTCAATATCCAAGGTTGCACTCTCCACCTCACAAAGCCAATCAGGAACCTCGGCATCATGTTCGATCAAAAACTATCCTTCCTCCCCCACATCCGCGCCTTGACCGGCACCGCCTATTTCCATCTGCGCAACATTTCCAGGCTCCGTAATTATCTTACCCCCCGCGCTGCCGAAACATTCGTGCATGCATACATCACCTCACGGCTGGACTACGGAAATTCTCTCCTAGTCGGCCTCCCCAGTACCTCCATTGATAGGCTGCAGGTTATCCAAAACTCTGCAGCCCGTGTACTATCCCGCACTCGCCTCCGCGACCACATAAGCCCCACCCTCGCCCGTCTCCACTGGCTCCACATCCTCCAGAGGATCGAGTTTAAGATCCTCGTCCTCACATACAAGGCCTTACACGGCCTTGCCCCATACTACTTAACCGATATACTCTCCCCCTACACGCCCACCTGGACTCTCCGTTCAACAGGACTTGGCCTGCTCCAAACCCCCCGCCCGAACCGCCCCACCATCTGAGGCCGGGCCTTCAGTTTCACCGCTCCCACCTTATGGAATACCATCCCTCAATCCCTCCTTTTCGTCTCTTCCCTATCCTCTTTCAAGGCCGGTTTGAAGAGTTTCCTCTTCGATCGTGCCTTTTGTTGCACCCCGAACTCTTTTACTTCCTCCTCGTGTTTCACCCCTTCCCAAACACTCCCCGCCCAGCTCGGGTCACACGCCTCCTGTGCAGCGCCTTGGGACGTCCTCCCGACGTGAAAGGCGCTCTATAAATGTAAATTATTGTTGTTTGTTGTTATGTGATACACCGATTTAAAGAAATTAACTTTCCTCATCGAAACAAAATAATCAGGTCATGTTGGTATGAAAGTTCCTAAATGAGAATTTACATGTTCAAATCCCGGGTGGGAAAAAAAGTTTGGCAAGATGCCTTACGAACTCACCTCTGTTTAGCTCACTATATGGAGGAACACGATTGATATTAAATTGGTATTTCCTCCATACGTTGTCGAGTTAATAAAGTGTATAATAGTGATAATGATCCTTGCATTGAAATCATGCTTTCCCCGACTTCTGGATGTCTCAAAGCACTTCAGAGAATCTACTTTACAGTGAATTGGTTGTACAATTGTGGGTGAAACATGGCAGCCAATTGCGCACCCTCACCCCTTCCCCCCCCCCCCCCCCCTCCCCTCCCCCACCGGCAAGCTCACTCTGCCGGTTTTCACCGCAGCCTTTGTTAATACTAAAGATCTCACCATTGTGCTCTCCTCACAGTTTGTGAATTTCCCTCCCGAGGTTGCCACCTCCCCAACCGCTGTGCTCCCACCTCCTGCAGAATACCGAGTTTGTGATCAAAGAAAGAGCAATGTACCTGAGCAGATGACGCCGACATCATAGTTGTGATTCTTTGAATAGTGAGCCCAGGACGCTGAGGTACATTCACTCAGATCAGATTCACTCCCTTTGCTGTGAACATCATACGTCACAATGGGACCTGAGCCTTCACCAAAGTGAGCTCCTGCTGGTGCTGTGAGCTCAGATCCACAGCCCAGTTCCTGACACACCACAGCCGCGGCCTGAATACACCAGCCATGATAGCCAGACACCGTGCCCCATTGTCCATCGTGGTAAAGCTCCACTCTCCCGTCACACGGGCTCTTGCCATTCACCAGCCTGACACTCTCTGTAAAATATCGCAAACAAAATCAATAGTTTGGTTCTTGATCTCTAGTTACTCAATGTGCCTAGGAAGGTGTGTATGATATTGGGGGATTCTATGAGAGTTACCTATACAAGAACAATAACAAATGTTATGATGTTTGCAGTGACTGCCTGTGACATACAGTACAAAAACAACCACAACATTGTACTTCTATAGCATCTTTCTCGTCAGAGGGACGTCTAAAGGTTCCTGTTTTCATACTTAAATAGCCTGATTCTAATTTTCAGACTAAGCCACTTTGTTTTGCATTCAGAGAATCAGAGAATAGCAGGGAAGAAAAGGAGGCCATTCGGCTCAAATTATGTGTGCCGGCTTAGAGCAGTGGAATTAAATCTCACACCCAGCTCTCTCCCCATCAACACGCAAACTTGTCCTCCCCTAAATAAATGTCCAGCGGCCTTTTAAAAGTTGTTATCGAATCGGCCTCCACCAACCTTTTAGGCAATGCATTCCAGATTCGAGCAAATCGATGAGCGAAATAAAATCTTCTCGCCTCCCGTCTACTTCTTTTTGACACTATTTTAAATCTGTGATCGTGAATCACTGATACATCCACTAGTGGAAACAATTTTCCCCGGTTTACACTGTTGAATATCCTTATTGTCTTGAAAGTCTCTATTTGATCTCCTCGTAACTTTCTCTGCGCCAAAAAGAATAAACCGAGCCTCTCTAGCTATTCCTCCTAACTGCAATCGCTCACTCCTGGAATCATCATGCAAATTTCGTCTGAACCCTTTCCAATTTCCAGTTTCCTTCCTGCCTAAGCTGTGGTGATCAGAATTGAACACAGCACCATAGTCGAGCCTAAACAAAATTTTGTAGAGGTAAGCCAGAACTTCCTGACATTTGTGCTCTATTCAACCAACAGAGAAATTAACTTCTCCACTCACTGCTATCTATTCTTGCTTCTCTCCTGTCTATTCTCAAACTTTCAATTTTCCTCTCCTCTCTTTGTGTTGGGGATAAGAACAACAATAACTACATTTACACAACGCATGTAACGGCAGATGAACGTCCCAAAGTGGAAAGTCAAGGATATGTTACCAACGTGGTGGTATGGAGGGCATGGTGGTATGTTAGAGCTAGGAGTGTAATCTAGGCACTGCAAACACGGCATGAAGGAGGCAAGGAATGAGAGACGCACAGTTACTGTGGGTTGAAGTTCCATATGTTGGTGATAGAAAGGCTGAAGGGGGCGGTTAAAGCTGTAGTTGTGAAAGATGTAGCAGGTCAACGAGCAGACGTGGGGGATGGATCACAGTTGAGGGTACTACAGGATTCTGAGGGGAATTTTGTTTATTGGATTATCATGCTCACTCACCGAAGAAGAAAAGTAGCAGGTTCATCTTGAGTATTTGAAAGAGCTGTTGATGAGCAGACACTGAAGCATAGTCGCTGTATCCCTTGGGGATTCCACGTCTTTGAGGATAAACCATTCGGAGAAGTTTTCCAGTTTGCTCCACAATGTTAAGGACCAACGAAAATGCCGTGTTTAAAATTAGGACAGATTTTGCTTGTGTAGGTAGTGAGAAAGTTTTCTGAATTGATTCAGAACAAAAATGGGATTACAAACAAGGAGGTTTTGTTTTAAATAACCCTAAACCTGACATTTCGTCCTCTTCGTGATCCTTAGGCCAATCCTCTCCTGCAACCCCATCATTAGTGTTTTCAGATTATTTGGTGGAATTTAACGAAAAGACAAAAACTATAAACAGAAAAAAATTTGTGAGAAGCTGAAAGAGGAAGAATGTGTGACGTAAAGGGGCTGAGCTGCGGAAACAGATATCTGCAGTTCCACTTTATATAGATATATTCACGTTACCTGAGCACGTCATCAGAGCAATTTAAAATATCTGGAAAGCCTGCATAAATTAAAAAAAAGAAATATATTAAAAATATATATATATAAAAAAAAGAAACCTTATATTCATACTAAGCATAATACTGACAATAAGCCTGATACTGCAACTGAACTGTTCACTAATCCTAGCCCATACACTAACCCTGAGCTAAACCTGATTCTCGGCCTAATCCTGACCCTGAACCTGAAACTGACCCTGTAAATAATCGTAACACCAATCTTGACACTTTAACCATCACACGATCATTAACACTGATATTAAACTTTATCGTAAGTTGACCCTAACCCTATCTCTGAGCCTAGTGTTGGTGTTAAAACCTAATATTGGACCACTCTTTGTACATAACACCTGTCCGTGACCCTGAAGTAAAATCTTGAACCTAACTTTGATCCTATCTGCTGCCTGTGGCACGAAGAGCTAACAATGATGCTAAACGTGACCCTAATCTTAAAACTGACCTTAAGTCATCAATGTGACACTCACCATAATGCTCTCCAGAAACTCCAACATTTAAGTTTTCAATTTATTTGGTGGAAGTTAGCAAAATGAAAACAATTTAAACCTAAAAACATACGAAACTTTGAGAAGCTGAAAGACGAAGAATGGGTGATTTAAAGGAGCTGAGCTGCGAACACGGATCTCGATAGTTCCACTTTATGGAGATATCTTCACAGTTACATCATCACTCCATCAGCGAATTGCATTGCAAAACTCTGGAAAGGCTGCAGAATAAAAAAAGTAATTGTTTGTTTGTCTCCTGCTGCCTCCATTTTATTGCCTCTATTTTGTTCTTTCTCTCTCTCTCCCTCTTTCTCTCTCTCAAACACACACACATATGTATGCATAATCAGTTGCTTTCACACTCCGATTCAATATCTAACTCTCTGGCTTTCTGTCACACACTGCTTCTCTCAAACTCTCTATCTTCCTCTCTCCTGAGAGTCTCATAATCTTAGTTCGTCACTTATTGACAGCGCTATGTCTCTGAAACTCCCAGTCGCTGTCGCTCTCTGTCACACACGTTGTCTCTCACACAATCAGACACTTTTTATCTTACTGTGAAGGTCTATCTGTTCCTATCAGCCTATCACGCCAGATGATAAAGTTGACTTCCACTTTATTCCATGTCGAGGATGTTAAAGATTCTGCAGAACGTTTGCAAAAATAGAAGTGAGTTTCTTCCCATGTTATAATCCATACCAGCACATTTCAAGTTGTCTGAAAGGGCTATTCTTGAACACGGTATATCACTGCAAATGCTGATGTGTCGCTGAACCACTGTTGTGGTTTAGCTGAGCAGCGTTACCGGATATGAAGCACAAACCTGCAAAGATTGCTAAAACATTTAAAGTTATAGTTCTCTGGAAGCCAATCAAGTGTCAACGTTTAATAATAGTAATCGTTCCATTTGATATATCGCCTTATTATGACTACTATGAATCTCAAATCTTCACAGAATAATTGCAAAGTTAATTAATTGTAGATTTGTGCTCGAAATGCTTTGCCCACTGGCAGTCCTGAATTGAAATAACCAAATTATGATCGTAACTTTTGATTCAGCTATGTCTCTCTTCATCCCTCTCTATGTGTATAGGTGTTTCCTTCTCTGAGAGTCTCGTGTGAGATGGTAAGATTGGGGTCCTATGTGTGCATTGTAGAGGGCAGATGTTTAAAATCCTACAAAGCTTTTGGTGTAAGGTGAAGTGAGTTGCTATGTGACTTAAACTTCATACTAGTTCAATTCAAGTCGTATGAAAGGGTAAATGTTGAACATGATGAACACCCACCAATTCAATTTATACAACGCCGTTCATGTCGGGAGGACAGCGTGAGATGTAGCCGAACCACTATTTTGGTGTTAGCTGAGCATCATCACCGGATATAAAGCACAAACCACACAAACCTCCTACAAAAAGTGCTCAAACATTTCCCTGCAAAAGTTTTTTAAAAAACAATTGGAGAATGTGTGTGTCTGGATGGGCTGCGTTTATGGGTGTGTGTGAGTTTGTTTGTTTGTGAGGAGTCCGTGGTTGTGTTTATGTGTGTGTGAGGCGACTACGTGTATGTGTTTGTGAGTGAAGGGGCTGTGTGTGAGTTTTTGTTTGTGTGAGGGAGCTTATTGTGACTTTCTGAGGGGCCTGTGTGTGTGGGTGGAGCTGTGTGTGTTTGTGTGTGTGAGGGGGTTGTGCGTGTCTGTGAGTGCGGGTGGGGTAGGGGTGCCGTGTGTGTTTTTGTGCGTGAGAGGTGGTTGTCTGCATGTTTGTGATTAAGAAAATTGCTTGTGCTGTTTTGCGTGTGTGAGAGGGTTGGATGTGTGTGTTTGATTTTGAGGGGTCGGTGTGTGTGTGTGTTGGGGGTTGAGTGTATCTACGTGTGCTTGACCTACAGTGAGTGTCTTTGATTCCTGAAGACCAGAACCCATGTGTGTGTGTGTCAAAGAGAGACAGAAACAGAGGGCTGTGTGTCTCTTTCTGAATGTGTGTGTCCCGCTCATTTAGTGCACTTCACGTCGTCTCGGCTTCGAAAAGCAATATCCTGCATAGTGAAATTCACTGTCTATTTGTGGGTGAGACGCTACAGCCATTTACGAACAGGAATGATGTAACAATGATGGATTAAAATTACCAGTTTATTATTATAACAACAATAATACAAACAAAAGAATAATGACAATAACAGCAATAGTACAACAGGTGACACCTCCCACACAGTGACGTGTCAGAGTTTAACATCGTAACTGTGGGTGTGTCCCGCTCCCCTCTCAATCACTGGTTACCAGAGAAACAGTGGGTATGTCCCACACCCCTGCCAATCACTGCTAACCATGGAGATAGTGGGTGGGTCCGTCCCACTCAGCCGCGCGGCGTACATCGTCATGACGTTCCGAGCGTATTGACCGTGGGCAGCTCCAGAGACAAAATCAACTGCAAACATGGCGCCGTCAGAGAGTGCGAGTCTGAGTCTCTGCATAGAGAGAGAGGAACTTGATACTTGATCGCTGCAAAGTTTCAGGGAGACGCTGTGTATGGGGGTTAGAGTGGGGGTGCTGTGTGTATGTTTGTGAGGGGGAGCTGATTAGGCTGTGTGTGGGGGGCGTGGTTGCTGTTGGTGGGGCTGGATGGGCTGTGTGTGCGGAGATCTTTGTGTTTAGGAGGCGGTGAGGACTGTGGGGGCTCTTTGTGTGGGTGTGGGAGTGTGTCTGTGTGTATTGTGGGATGCTTGTGAAGAAGGCGATGTGTGTGGGGTGTATAGGAGGTCGGTTTTTGTTGGGTGGGGTCTGTATATTTGTTTGTGGTGCGGCAGTTTTTAAGCGCTCTGTGACGTCGTCCGGTGATGAGAGCGCCATATAAACAATAGGAACAGAGAGAGAGATCATGTTGTCATTGCTGTTATCTGTGTGTGTGTCTCTCCCTGTGAATGTGTGTGTGTTCGAGGGTGTGTGGTGTGGTGTTGGGAGTATACTGTGTGCGTGTGTGAGGTGTGTGTGTGAGGGATTTTGGGGCTGGTTGATTGCCCTGGGGGTGTATGAAATTAAAGTGTATTGGTATGTATTGGTGTACATTGGTGTTGTGTGACGTGTGCCAGATACAGGGAGAGAAAGTTAGAGGCTAGTGTGTATGTATGTCTCGGTGTGTTTGTGTGTCAGCGCCTTGGGACTTCATCCCGAAGTTAAACGCGCTCCATCAATGTAATTTTGTTGTTTGTTGTTTGAGCGTCTCAGAGACTCAGAGTCAGATATGTACCTCTCTGTGACTACATCACAGAGTTTTGAGAGGCTTCTGTCTCTCTCGGTATCTAGTTTTATTTCTGAGAGTCAGAAACATATCGAGAGTGATACTATTGTCGTGTTTACAGCCTGAGATACATTCACATAGAGAGTGAGACACCTGCACACATATACTCACAGGCCTCTGTTACTGTCTGTCTCGTGTCTCACAGACACAGCCCCCAGTCTCTAATCATCAGCTATCACATACACTCACTTGGACACACTTACACACACACTTACATAAACACAGACACATTGTAGTACAATTCCCCTCTCCATATTTCTCTGATAATAATATTGCCCGAGTTAGATATTGCTTGAACACTTCTTCTGGAGCCTCTTAGCGTTATTAAAGGATATACTTTAAAGCGTAGTGACTGTTTTGTGGGTGAAATATTGCAGCGAATTGTGCAGAGCAACATCCCATGAATAGTCATGGATTGAGTGACAACAGTAGTGTTATTATTGAGGGACTGTTAGCCAGGTAAAGCGATCACAAATCAATGAAAAGCATTTTCTGACCTACTGGTAGCTAAGGGAAAAAACCTGGTACAAGATTCCTTACTCCACAAACAGGCCTGATAAAAAAACTATCGATCACTGCAATCCACGACTGTTTGTGGGACAGTCTTGTGCAATTGACTGCTGCGATTCACCCACAAACTAATAGTCGCTTCACTTTACTGTATATTCCAAGAAGAGCTTTAAGATGTCTAGAATACATGATAAGGCACTATCTCAAAAGCAATGATTATTATTATCACTGTCGTTAAACATAAACGTGCGTAAAGTAAAGATAATTACCCCAAATTTTATCCTAACCCACAAAGGAATCCAGCCCAGGCCCTCTCACAAGCGAATTGCAATATACAGATACACACACCCATACACGCACACTCATATTCACACACACTCACATGTACTCACTCGCACATGCACAAACTCTCACGTACACATAACCTGACTAAAATATACTCATGTGCATTGACTCTCACACAGCACGCATTGGCTACCATATTTTGCTCACAAAACATACCTTTAGTTACTGATTATACAGTAAAGCGTTTTGAGATATCTCAAAGACGGGATGACGCGCTATATCAACTGTAAAGTGCATTATTATGATTATATACAGAGAAACGTAGAGATAGGTGCTTACAGTGGTTCGCGGTAGGTATGCATGAGAGGAAGTACAGTGTAACCTGTGATTTCTGATTTCCAGAAGCAGAGGCCTGTATGTGTGAGACAAACAAAAATGCCTGTGTAAGTGTCTCTGAGTGAGTGTATCTCAGTCTATAAAGAGGATGTCAGTAGATCTTTTTGCGTGTATTTATGTTACTCTCTCAGTAATACAGAGACATATTGAGGCAGAGAGAGGGGATTCCAATGTTTTCTGCGTATGTTCGTGTGTCTCTATCTCTCATTTTGTGTCTCTTACTGTGTGTAACTAAGCGTGAATATACGGTATAGACACACAAAAGACAGTACCTGTTTGAGTGTGAATTTTGTGTGTATCTATAAATGCATGTGTATGTCATTTAGGATGACAAGAGACACAAAGAATATGTGCTCAGTGAGAGATTTATTGGTTGTGTATCTCGTCGTCACTGTATGTGTTTCTCTCACTCTGTTTCGGTGCGTATGTTTTTGTCTTTCTCTGTCTCTCTCGTTATGTGAGAGAGACAGACGGAAAAAAAGTGTCTGAGAGATGCAGAGATGGTGGGCATGTGTGTGGGGAGGCGTACTTATGTGTGTGTGAGGCGGAGGGTGTATGGTTGCAGGTGTCTGTTAGGGATGTGGGTGTTTGTGTTGGGAGGGTGAGTAGGAGTTTGTGTGTGTGAGGGTTGTTTTTGTGGGTGGGGTAGGGGGGGTTGTGTGTGTGAGAGGGAGTTGTGTTCCTGATGTTGTGATGAGCATGTGCATGAGATAGTGTTCTGTATGTGAGGTTTGGTTGTGTGTGTGACCGGAGCTTTGTGTGTTTGAGGGTGTTGTGTGTGAAGGGGATTTTGTGCGAGATAGGGTTGTGTGTGTGGTGGGGGGGGGGTTAGATTTGTGAGTGAGGATAGTTTTGTGTGGTTTTTGTTGCCAGATGTTGTGTTGTGTGTGAAGGGGGAATGTGTGTGTGAGGGCTTGTTGTGTGCCTGAGTGGTTGTTGTCTCTGTGAGGGGAGATTTGTTTTTGAGGGTTCATGTTTGAGGGGCGTTTTGTGTTGTCAGGGAGGGGATGAGTGCCTGTAGTTGCGTTGAGTGTGTGGTGGTGGGTTGTATGTGAGGTGGGGGATTTGTGCATGATGTGGTGTTGTTTATATGAGGTGGGTTTGTGTGTGAGGGGAGTTTTGTGTATGTAAGTGGGGTTTTGTTTGAGGGGGGTGGTCTGCGAGAGTTATCTGTGTGATGGTATTGTGTGGTAGGCGTGTAGATGCTGTAGTCGTGCTGGTAAGTGGGAGATTTGTGTGTGGTAGGGAGGGTTGTATGTGTCGGGAGGGGTCTACGTGGGGAGGAGTGAGTGTGTGGAGTCTGTTGGTGGTGTGTGTGTGCAGATGGAGTGTGTGTGGGGATGTAGTGTGGGATGGGTGTACGTGTGTGTGTGGAGCGGGAATGTTTATGTAACGGGGTGGTAGGTGTGTGTGCAGGTAGTTTTACGTGAGGGTGAATACATTCTTCCTGTATGTTTGTGTTTGTATGTTATGGAGGGTGTAGTGGGGGGTGGGAGTTATGTGTGTGAGCATGTCCAATTGAGTGTCGGTGCCTATTATTTCTGATGGTCACAGACAGAAGCCTGTGTGTGAGAGACAAATAGAAACGGACAGTGAGGTCTGAGTGCCACTCCTTCTCTCTGCATTTGTGTGCGTCTCTCTCTCTCTCCCTCTGTATGTGAGGCAGTGTATATGTCTCCCCCTCTCTCGTTTTGGGTCCTGTGTGTGTTTGAGCATGTGTGAATCTGTACGTGGGGCCTGAGAGTGCATAGATATGTATTCTTCTGTCTTTTGTGCATGTATGTATATGAGTGCATGTCCTCTCTCTCTCTCTCTGTATGTGAGGCCTGTGAGTCTATATGTATCTTCTCCTCTGTGTTTGTGTGTGTATGTTCATCTCCCCTTCTCTGTATGAGTGTGTCTCTCCACCTCTTACTCCTTACGTGTGTCTGTCTCCCCCTTTTTTTCTGTATGTGAGTATCCTGCTCTCTCTCTGTATGTGTGTGTCTCACCCTCTCTCTCTGCACGTGTGTGTTTCCTCACTCTCGCTGTATGTGTGCGTGTCTCCCCCCACACCAATCTCACCCAGTGTGTTTAAGGCCTGTGATTTTGGCTCTCTCTGTATGTGAGGCTGATAGTGTATTTGTTTGTGTGTCTTCCTCTCTCGGGTGTTTGTGTCCCAGAGACACAGATTCAGTCACAGACCGTGGGTGTCTCTCTCTCTCTGCACGAGTCTCCCTCTGTGTGTTTGTATCTCACACACACGCCGCGGTGAGATTTATTTCTCTCTCTTTCTATATATCTCAGGATACAGAAATATGTGTCTCTTCCACACATCTATAGGTCTATGTATATATATATATGCCACATTTACTCCCTCTCCCTCCCTGTGTGCTTCAGACCGTAGATAAATCTCTCCCACCTTCTCTCCGTGTGTCTGTCGCAACCATTTTGGACCCAAATCACGTGATACACTGACGCCCTGTGTTGATGTAGTTCGGTTACACGTGTCACGTGATGCTGGCAGCTCCCTCCCACTCATTCATGTCACACCTTCGCGCAAAAACTCTCCAGTCACCCGCCCTCTCGTGACGTCAGCACGTCTCCTCCATTCCCCGCTGAGAGGGACAGCCGCGTTTCCCTGGTAACCAGCTATTGACAGGAGAGGCGGGGAATCATGCACACATATAAGAACACATATGTATAAGTTGTTCTTTAATATTGTTATTACTATTGAACTTTTGGTACAGTTATCGTTATGTTATTATACACAGTTACTATTCTATTAGAGAGTAATGAAATACTATTGCATTGCATATTATTATATGTAATTATGTTATATTGTGTTATATTATGCATTCTTGCATAATATATAATAATGACGATTATGATATCTAATTATATATATATGTATATATATATATATTCCATCCTTAGGGATGGAAATACAATAATGTATAATATTTATTAATAAAGGTCTATATAATTGTATTTCCATCCTTATTATATTTCCATCATTATATTAGCGTATAATTATTCTGTTAATAGACGACGGACGGAAGGACGTAGGGACGGACGGACGGACCGACGGACCGACCGACGAACCGACCGTTACCTGTTAGGTTTAGTCAAATCATCATATTATTTTTTTAGTTAATAAGTAAATCAATGTGTATAATAAGTAGAATAACATTCGAATTTATGTTGGTACTCAGAAAGCTGTAGCATTGCATAAATCAGCCATTTATGTAAAACAGAACTGAATGTACCAGTTGAAGTAAATGTGATAAGTGTGAAGGACGGAAGACAGAAAACGTGTTCATTTAAAGACATAAGTAAAGCTACTTGTTGTCTTCCCAACTGTGAGTATTCACGGGGTAAGCATGGATGCAGACAAAAACGGCCTGGGTAGAATTGGAGGTGTTTTACAATAACATATTTTAAGAAAACAGGTATGTTTGAGAACTGCTCTGCTAATCAAGAAAGCGAGGCTGGAGATGTATAAAGAAAGGAGGGAAATAGTGGCTCATTACAACAATTGGTGAATATCTCAAGGTGGAAACCAACATTTTCAACCTACCACTATTGCCAACAACTACTGGAATTGAGAGCATCGTTCCAATTGTTCTGTTTTATAGACAGTGATGGGCCAGTTACAGAAGCACATGCCTGGTACTACTATTCGATTAATTTTTGTAATGATTTGTAGCGTGTGTTTGGATAGGTAAGAATAAATTGAGCTTCAGAAAAAACAGTATCATCAGGTATTGCGGAACCTAAGTAGTTAAGTTTGTTGCACCAGACTTCGTCCAACAAGTTTATAGATGAAGAATATTTCAGTATAAGAAGTGACAGACCGGTGAACAACCTACTAGAGACTGATAGTATTGCTTTGTATTCTTCGAGTGACATACATTGTAATTTGACTCTCTGTTAAATAAACATATTTTCCCTTCGACCCACTGGTATGTCGAGTGTGATCCTTTATTTAACATAGGAACTGGCTCGTTACAAATAGCCATTTGTCCGAAAGAATGCGTCGGGTGAATCCATTGGCAAGTGTGAAGTGGAGGCATTGGAAAATCGAAAATAGAAACCAGAAAAGCAGATAGCTATGCAGGTGAAGCTGAGTGCATAGGCGGAAATGGTGTATGAGATCTTGAGAGATTATTTGCCCTGGTTAGAGAAAATAAAATCAGGCGTCAGAGTTTTAAAGTTAGGGGTCAGCTTTTTCGCACAGAGATGAGAAAAAACATCTTCACTCAGAGAGTAGTGAATGTATGGAATTCTCTTGGGGGTGTTGTTGCTCAGCTATCAACGGTCTGGCCTCTCTATCAAGGTCTGCTCCCTGTACCAGTAGTCTGGATTGCAGAACAGTTCTGATCTGTCTATAACAATGATTATAATACTTGCATTTGACATAGTGCATCATCGCATCTTCGGGACATATCAACGTGCTTCACAGAACATTTAGCAACAGGAATCGACTGCATATTTTGTGTTGAAAACGTGGCAGCCGATTGTGAACACCAGTGTCCCACAAACAACCATTCATCGAATGACAAGATTTCAATGCCTCCCATCCCTTCCACACACTGATGAAACTCTCACGTCACACACTGTTAAGGCCACCCTCTCTCTCACAAGTCACCAGTCCAGGAAAGACTTTGTGTATTTGTGCTTGTGTGAGTATAAGTGACAGGAGAGGCATTCAATGATGGGCCGTGGCTGTATGCGCTCGTATGTGGGTGTTTATGTGTTTGTCACCCTCTGTTCGTGTGTTTAACTGTATATTCTGTAGCTCTCTCGCTTTCTCTTTCTCTCTTGGTGTCCTGACAGGAGTGGAAGTGAAATGGTTAATATTTGCAGTGTACGTAATTGATTGTGTGGTTGTGTGCATCTCTATCTCTCTCTGCGAGTGAATTGCATGGGGGAGGTAATGATAGAGTGAAAATGTGTATCTCCTGGTTTCTCTGTGTGTGCGTGTGTGGCTGAGTCTGTGTCTTGTTCTTTCTGAGCACACGTTATAGCGCTTAATGAAACATGTGGATGGTTATTATTCATCACAATTCCCACGGATGGAAAATCACTGGAAGTTCGACTAGTGACTATCATGGAATGAAATGAAGAGAGTAATGTCCCTTCCGTGTGCGTGTGATCATTACATTTTTCATTGTCTCCTAGATTCACCTGATTTCATATGAGCAGACTAAAGGAGAGGGTTTGACAGTCTGACAGTGACTGGGAGCCGCCCACACACTTACACATAAAGTGAAACTAGGTTCAATCAGGAAGAACTGAGAGTGAAAACGGCTTCTAGACTCCAGGATCAGTGTCTGACCGAAGATTAAAAATATCCAATTTTTCTGTATTTCTTCACTGATCCTGTGATCCTGGAATGTGGCCACAACTATTGTCGCTCCTGTATCACCGGGAGCAGGAATAAACAGGAGACAAACTCCTGTGCTGTTTGTTAGGAGGTTTTTCTGGAGAGGTATCTGAGGGTTAATTGAGCCTTGGTGAGTCTATCTGGGAAAGCTCAGAAACTGAGCCTGTCCGTGATAGAAATGGAAACTAAACCGAACTGTGAGAAACACCGCGAGGAACTGAAGCTATTCTGTGAAACTGACAAGAAATTGCTGTGTACGATTTGCAGTCATGGGCGAGAACACAGAGATCACGGCTTCCTGCCAATTGAAGAAGCTGCTGAAATCTACAAGGTACTATTCACCTTCACCTGGGATTCACTCTAATTCACTTCACATTTCCACCTTCAATCAGTTTATATTCTATGTGCTTATTCCAGGATAAAGTGAGATCCTCCTTAGTTTCTTTCACACAGAAGCAGGAAAGTGCTATACAAGCTGAATTCAAACAGAGAGAAAAGATTCCACAAGTTCAGGTAAGTTGTGCCGGCAGTGATTTCTGTGCACGTAGTGTCTCTCCTTGCTGTGTGTAGACAGAGTGATATCTCTCTTTACAGTGTCTACACAGTTTGATGGCTGATGTTTTGCAGGAACAGTTGAGCAGTTTGCAGACCCACCTGAAATTTGAATTTGCTCAAATGCACCAGAGCCTGACTGACAGAGAGCTGCTAGTGATGCTAGACGTCTAGAGGCGAGAGATGGAGATTTTACACAAAATGGAGATAAGCCTGCGAGACATTCAGGACAATTTAGATTCAGTTAAACAAGAAATCTCAGAGTTATATAAACAGCTGAAAAAAGACACACTGACGTTTCTTCAGGTAAAGACGATAAATTACAGTTGAGTTCAGTAGAAATTCTACACATTATGGAGCAGGTAATCATAGCCTGAATATTCAGCACCCTGGGACTTCCTCCAGAAGGGAAACGCGCTCTATAAATATCATTATGCAATTGTTGTTGTTGTTGGTACACAGATTAATGATTTACTAGTTGGTATGTACTTAGATGCATTTCTAACCACGTATATCCACTTGGTTGTTGATGAATATCCGAACTTTTTGTCCTTTGGAGGCAATATTGAATGAGTTACGTCGTTATTGTACACTCAGTAAACTCCATTGTATAGAATAGTATTTAGTGTTTCGGTGTTTACAATGTAGCAGCTAAGAGTGACTCAAACTTTCTGTGTTTGATTTAATTAGGAACAAACTGAACGGAAGAGAAGGTATGAAATGTTTATTTCAATATATATCCCAGAATTTAATACAGAAATCAAACACAATGAGTAGATTCACTTTATATTGTGAACATTTCTTATTACAGGTTCCGTGACATGGACATCAAGATGTCTGTGTGTGAGAATGATCTGCCTGTGAGAGAGATCATAGACAGCATCAGCCCAGGTAAATGTCTCCAAATTATCAACATGAACAGCACAGCCCCAGCATAGCCAGCACACACAGACCATAGCATAGACCAGTACACACATTGCCGCCAAAACATACAGACGTCACTATACGCATATCCCCCACATAGCCTAGCTCACACACATCCCCTAGCATGGCGCAGCAC
Organism: Hydrolagus colliei; assembly: GCA_035084275.1. NCBI lineage: Eukaryota > Metazoa > Chordata > Chondrichthyes > Chimaeriformes > Chimaeridae > Hydrolagus > Hydrolagus colliei. The sequence continues at coordinate 1,073,146 of CM068769.1, forward strand.
ACACATCTACTAGCATAGACCAGCACATACACTGCCGACAATTCACATAGACCCCACTACACGCATAAACCCCAACATAGCCCAGCACACACAGCTCCCAGCATACACAGTGACCTCAGCACATACAGGTCCCCCAGTACACATACTGAAACCAATACACACACATACTCCACCACCTTGGTAGACCCCAACATAGGCCAGCAAGCATAAAGCCCCCAGGGTAGCCCGGCACACACAGATACCAGAATAGCCCCGCGCACACACAGCTCCTCGCACAAACCCTAGTATAAACATAGACGCTAGCACAGAAATAACCCCAGCAAGGGGGCAGCACACACAGACCTGAACACATATTGCCTCCAGCATAGACGAGCACACACACAGTGCCCAGCCAGGCACACACTGACAGCCACAAGCATACGCACAGCAAGAAGCATACGCACAGCCGCCAGATCATTCGCATCCCCCATCACACGCAGCCCCTTGTACAAGCACAGACCCTTGCACAGCCGAGCACACATAAAGTACCGAACATACACACAAGCGTCTACCTCGGCACAACAAGAACCACAAAGTTACATTTCCGGAGTGACTTTCACGACGAGATGATACAGCACATAGACAGCAGGGGGTGGAGGACTGTGGGGGGTGGTCAGGGCCATTGGGAAGGTGAGAAGTGTTGGCGGGTTGATGTATGTGAGGGGGCGTAAGTGCTGATAGGAGGGGCTGTTGGGCTTTTGGGCTGCGGGTGGGAGGGCTGAAGTTTAGGAGGGCAGTGGTGATGGTTGTGGGCCTATGAGTGGACTGCTGCGGGGGCTGTTGACGGCTGTGAGGGTCGGATGTGGTGTGGAATGTGGGTTTAATGGGCGTTGGTGAGGGGGATATAGGTGGGTGGCTGAGGGTCGTTGGTATCACGGATATGGGGGTGGGGGTGAGGATTGTCTGGGGTTTGAAGGCTCTATGTGTGTGTGAGAACAATGGTGATGGGGGGAGAAGCTTGGGGATGGGGGGGCTTTGGAAAGGACTGTAGGGAGCAGTGATGGGAGGGGGGGGAAGATGGCTGTTTGAGTGAGGGCTGTTGTGGAGGGCTTTTTGTCCGGTAGCGCTTTGGGTGGTGGGAAATGTTATGGGTATTGACGTGCGTGCATGATTCTGTAAGGGAGTCTAAGACTGTGAAGTGGGATTTTGGTAGGTACGTGTGGTCTGTGGGTTGAGGGTTGTGAGAGTGTAGGGCTGTAGGTGGCGATGGGCGTTGTAGGCTGAGTGGGTGTATTAAGGGCTGTGTGAACTTACGCTGTTGTCGGGACTGTTAGGTTTGTGGGGGCTGTGGGGTGATGAGTGCTAAGGATGGGGGGGGTGGTGTGTGAAGGCTGTGGCGCGTTCAGATTTGCGGGAGGGTGGGTGAAGGGGTGGTCTCATAAGAGACTGTATGAAATATATGCAGCATGAATTTAAACAGATGTTGTCAAAGATTGAGTTGAGTATTAAGGTTACCTCCAGCCCCTAGTTGAACACTATTGTTGATTCTCACAAAGAGCAGCGTGGGTTAGGGCAGGAGGTGTGGAGAAGAGGGTGAATTAGAAAGCGTATCTGACTCTTGAGATGACAATGCCGTAATTTTCTCACTCCCATTAATGAGTGCCTATAATATACATGGAAAAGACAGCGAGATTTTACATTGTCATTGCAGGGATATTGAAAGTTATGGTGTGAGAATATAATATTGTATGTGACAGTGTAAGAAAAGCGTAAATACAGACATTTGGATATAAGAATAGATTTTGATAGGTTTATTTATATTTCCTGATAGACCAGATCTTTCAAAAAGTGCCAGTGAGTTTGATGGTTTGCTCTCTTTTCCTTGGACTTGCTGTTTTGGTGCTGAATGGTCTTATTGGATACGGTGTCAAACAGAACCGAGAGATCATAGGTACGTACCCCTTAATAACATCTCATCATCACCTTTCACAGAACACTTTTTGTTTTCATCTAAACACTACATTTTTATACATTTGGCTACAGCATAGACGGTAAATGTGTATGTTAATGTGTGGGTCAGAAGCTGATCTAATAACATTCTAATTCATTTCAAAGTCTGTAAAAATATATTGAGGATACGTTGGTAGGAATAAACCTTTCCCCTGATACATTACAATAAAAATAATAACAGTCCTTTTTGCACTGCACCTTATCATAACTTCTAGACTGTATGTCAAAGGGATTCACGGAATATGCTGTAATGGGAATTGATTGTATATTTTGTTCGCGAATCTCACGATTGTAAAATCAATTAACTTTACAGTGTATTCTGTGAAGCGCTTTGACTCACACACAAGAAGCTGTGAAAAGCTCTATAGCGAATGCAAGCATTGTTGTAATTTTTCATTAGCAACAGAAAATTCATTCACCAGTGCATTAGCAACCAAATTCTTAGTTAATCTTAAATACACAGCGGCGTGTGGAGGAAAGCAAACTTGCCAACAGTTGTCCCCTCACAGGATTCAAGGTCACATCTCTGTTTGCAATACGAGTGCTCTAACCTCTAACCTACATGCTTCTATATATAGCTAAGACAATATATATGTATATAGCTGATGCATCTGTCTGTATCTTTCGCTACGTATCTCATTCTATGTACTGGAAGCCAATTGTAAACTGATGTAAATGCAGAAAATATTGACATTTATAAACCCAAAGAATGTGAATGTCAATATTTGAATATCAGTGAATTGTCGAGTTACACGTTTGTAGTTTATCAAGTTGTTCAAATTGTAGACTTGTGACTTATCCAACATCATAAAACATTATCAGTATTCTTTCGCAACTGTACAGTTATAACAAATTTGCGTAGTAACTGTTTTATTTTTTGTTCACTAGTGTGAAATTGTAAAATTTAGCCATTTATGCCTAGATGTAACTTCTATACTTTTACACCACTAACAAAATGAAAAAGACACGTGTTGGGGAACGCAGACTGGCACAAAGCCAGTCGCATCCTTATCTAAGTATTTCACAGGGCAGGGAACGGTAACTCCTGCAAACCTTGAAGAAACTGAGACGTTGTTAATTCTTGTAAAGTAACTTTAGAAATATATCTTGTGTGATTTAGACTACAACATTCATCAAGCACATACCATGTGGCAATTAGATTTTCTTAACCCTTAGCGGACAAATGCTCAGCAAGTGAAGAACTAATCAGTAGACAACATTTAACCTTGCTAGCGAGACATGGAGTGATTGATGTCACTATTCGAATAGTTGTCGGAGCCATGCGATTGATAATATTTGTGTAACTGCCTTTGTGTGTACTGCAAACCCCTGTATAAAAAGGCTGCATTACTGATCACTGAAGCTCATTCTTTTTACTGTCAGGTACTCTACTTGGAGACTGTTGACTTCTGAGAATCAGCTTTAGCTGCAGCAAATAAACTTTACATTTTCTTATCCACGGTTTATGGTCTGTTTGTAAGACAATGGTTCTGGGAACGAACAAAAAATTACAACTTCACATTTGGCGCTGCGAGCAGGGTCACAAAACTTTACATCAAGGAACGAGTAGTCGAATAAGAGGTCGAACAGTTGTTGGGAGCAGCATCCGAGAAACAGGCCAACAAGGTGAGATAAAATATCTCTAGAACTTTGGATTCTCACACGTTGTTTTCAACAAATGTGACCCACGACTATCGAACCTGAGTAACTGTTGACGAGATCCAATAAAAGAACCGTTACGATACATCCGTTGGAGAAGAAAATATAATGGAAGGCGTTACAAAAATCTAAATTTGTGTTTTTTTTTAAATGTGTAGGTATAATTTAAAATGTGTAGGTATAACTCCAACACCGATTGGAGTTCATTGGAACCCACTGTGAGGTTGGAGCTCATTATACGAGGTGTAATTGGAATTCACCGAAGGGTTGGAGCTCATTATGTGAAGTTGTAAGTTTTTTACTCGTTCCCAGAATCGTTGTCTTACAAACAGACCTTACACCGTGGATAAGAAAATGTAAAATTTATTTGCTATACCAAGAGCTGATTCTCAGAAGTCAACAGTCTCCAAGTAGAGTACCTGACAGTCAAAAGAATGAGCTGGTGGTGGTCAGTTCATGCAGCCTTTTTATAACCAAAAAGGCAGGGGTTTGCAATACACACAAAGACAGTTACAAAAGTATTACCAATCACAGGGTTCCAACAACTATACGAATGGTGACATCACTCAATCCATGTCTCTCTGACAAGGTTAAATGTTATCTATTGATTAGTTCTTCACATATCAAGCATATGTCGGCTATGGGTTAGAAAAATATAATATAAATGAATCCCAGTTTGGAACGTTTCAGGCAAAAATAAGCTTATCTCTAGATGGTGTCTAGTTTAGACAATGTCACAGTTTCTTCAAGGTTTGCAGGAGTTACTGTTCCCTGTCCTGTAAAATGCTTAGATAAGGAAGCGACTGGCTTTGTGCCAATGTGCATTTCCCAGTACCTGTCTTTTTCATTTTGTTAGTGGGCCAAAAGCACAGAAATTACATCTAGGGATAAAATGGCTAATTTCATATTTTGTTAGTGGGTTAAAAGCACAGAAGTTACATCTAGGTATAAATGGCTAAATTTTACAATTTCACAATTACACAAGGTGTGTAATTGGAGCCGCCGGTTGGAGTTCAATATAAAACGTGGAGTACGTACGCGCTCACCGTAAGAGAAACTAACATGCTGGTAGTTTTGAACGGATGTAGCACAGAAACACAGCGAAATTTGGTAATCGCTAGACAAGCTAACCCATTACGCATTGGAGCTCATCGCCAAATTACCCACTATGTTTTCGTAGTGGTTGCTGTAGGTTTGAACGGTTGGTAGCTCATGTTGATAGTAATGGTGCTTGTAGTTTCGAACGATTCAATTTATTTGGGTAATGAATGGCGTTCTTCCAGCATCAGCAATTTATTGTGATTTGTTACTTGTCGTATCGGGTGTTGTGGTTGTCTGTGTGTCTGGTCGGTCTGTCTGGTCGGTCTGTTCTGTTTGTCTTGTATGTCTGTCTGGTCTGTCCTGTCGGTCTGGTCTGTCCTTTCTGTCTGTCTGGTTTGTCTGCAAGTCTGCCTATATTTTTATGTAGGGAAATACAAGTTTTTATTTCGGGAAATACAAGTTTTTGTGTCCAGAATTGAAGAAAGGCCTATTTGTGTTTTAGTGTGATTCATGAAAAAAAGACATGTGATTTGTTATTTGTTGTATCATGTGTTATAATTTGTGTAATTCGTGTGAAGTAATACAAACCCAATAATTATTTATTCTAAATTATAAGGATACACCGGTGTAACATAAAATGGGTACAATACTTCACAAACCAAATGGCCCAAAGGATCCAGTCCAAATTATGTGCAAATTATTCCCTGAATATGAGCCAAAATTTAGATTACTATCTGTGCAAGGTAACAGACAATTACGCAGGTCCATTCGTAGACCCATTATCGAACAGAACGAGGTTCACTTTATAAAAAAACTAACTGATAAACCACATGGGAGTCGCACTCCTAAACAACATCACGATAGCGCGCTGCATGCACATATTTACAATATAAGTTATTTAGAGGCCGGGCATTAAGTAAGATACACTATAAGTATTGGAAATTTTAGAATATACGATTTGGAAATAAAGAATAAGATTAAAGATAAAGAATAAGGTATTTCAGTATACGTTTTGCAAAGTGATTTTAGAGGTTAAGAATTTCTATATTAGCATACAAGCAAAAGTGTAAATTTCGTGGTTAAATAAGTTAAATAAGTTAGTAGCCGGCGATAAAATAAATACAGGGTTTTTTAATTGAAGTAGAAAAAGAACATTAAAGTATAAAGTTGTAAAGAATAAGATTTAAAGTATAAGAATTTCTGAAGTAATACACATGAAAGTAAAGTATAAGATTTTAGATTATAAGTATTGATAACATTGTTATATTTACTGTATTTAATACAATTGTTTTATATGTTTAACTGTATTATGCTATAACAGATGATTGAAAGTCAAAGAAGACCAGACAGTCGAAAACCAAATGCACATTGATATAAAAAAAATTAGAAACTTACATTCGAAAAGTCAAACAAGTCAAGCATATTTTTAAAATTAAACTGAGTGAGATTCCGTTTTTGTTAATAAGTAAACACACTTAAAATTGAAATGAAAACCATTTGGATTTGATGTTCCAATAACACCACTTGTTCTGATTAAAAAGGAAGTGTGATGACTAAATGTCAGTTGAAAAAAAACTAATTTTATGCAATTGCTATCTGAATTTACGGTCTCTATGGGGTATGTTGCGACGCTTTGAATGAGCATTTGGGGAACGACAAAAGTCACAACATGAGTATGAGGCCACTCTGCATATTATTGATAGCATTGTGCCTCCAAAACTATTCTTTAAAAAGAGCAATCCGAACAGTCACAATACTCCTAATTGAATGTTTTTCCCCACAGGAATTTGTGACTGTACGGTCCTTAAGACAACTTGAGCTCAATGTGTTACCCTTTGTTTTAGTGTAAAAGATGTGTAAAAAAAAGTTTGTACCTGTAAATGGTTTAGCTTGAATGAGCAGTAATTAAACTTAAAAAAAGAAAGCAAATTGAAGTGAAGCTTTTTTTATATGTTTTATGTAATGTATGCGTTTGAAGAGGACAACGTTGGGTCTGACTTTGCTCTGGACGCGGAGTATTGCCAGATACCATCCATGTTCCATAGATTTTGGATTATTTTAAATGTACCGGACCTTGATAGGTCTGACTGTTCTCTGGGCGCTGAGTTTCAGACAGATACTACCCAAGTTCCAGATGTACTGTGTAATAGCAAAGTAAAAGATACAACCAATAATTTGGAAAAAATTGCTGCAAGCAAGAAGGGAGAAAGAAGAGTAAATTTGAAGATATAAGAAAATTGGTTTTTGTTTTTAAAAAAGTCTGATTTATTTTATGTATCATTTATTTTGTGTATTCCAGTATTTACTTAAAATGTTTGTAGAAATTAAATAGGGATAAATTAGCGTGTGGCAGTTAACTTGCGGCAGTTAAAATTTACTGCAGCCATTGACTGTGGGCAGTTTAAATTCACTGACTGCAGGCACTCTGGTTTATATGGACAAAATGACTTTCCGTAACCCTTTGGTTTCCACATCAACTGAAAGTGTTTATGTAGGTAATGATAATGTCATGTTAACAACTGAAAATGTTTAAAGAAACTTGAGATTTCACCTTGTAATTTAGTTCTTACAGATACTGACAAGAATGGCATTCCATGCAGCCGCTTCTTCTGGGAGAACTTATAATTTTCGCTCCAACTCTCCCACCCACAAAGCTGATCTTCGCTTTTAATTTCACTCAATCATCTCAGGGGGAGATGAGTGGACAAGTGCAACCCAGTCAATCGTGTACATTGGCAACCGTATGTGTTTTGTATGCGTCGGTTATTGTAGAGTGTGAGGTGACCGATTCGATAGGTAAAATAAATATCATACAGTTCAAGAAGTGATAGTAGTAAGAATGTCAGTATACTGTAATATTTTACGTAACCTTTAGTTTGTTTATTCCAGTATTTCAATAATGCTATTCATAATTTTAGTGGCTGTACTGTTTATGTTAATCATGATATTATTGATAATGATGTGCTTTAATTACAGATGCTAAAATAAGTTGCAACGATTGATTTGGTTGCTGAGGTAAAAGGGAATCGTGAAGATTTTGATAATGACGATGGTAACCAGTTTCACCCACTCGAGGTGGGAACTGGACATTCTGGTCTTGTCTTACGTTGACAAAAAAGAAATTATAAAGACTCATGGACTTGTTTGCTGAAACAAAGCTGACTCTATGGACTTTCGAAGACATTTTACCAGTGAATGGTCAAAACAAGCTGTTGAATTTCTCACTACAAATTTGGCTGAGTGACCAAAACGTTCTGAGTTTGCGAACAAAGAAGACAAGTCGAACCGATATTGGAAAAAAAGGAGATATTCTGCAATCAACACAAACTGTATTACGTTTTTAAAAAGTCGATTCCTAATCACAGCCACTGTATAAATCTGCGTAATTAATTAATTGTACTGAACTGTACTACACACGTCTTGCTCTGAACTTTACTTCTCATGTCTTATGTTTTTGTGATTTTACAATGTCTTATGGTATTTTACACTTTTCTGATTACATGCTATTTACGCCGAGGGCTGCACAAGAATGATACAAAAGGGATTTACAACTTGCTAAATTAATACAGGCGTAGTTTGGTTGTGAGAGATCGAAAATTGTATTTTCTCACTCTCAAGGTGGGGCTCTGTTGGGATATGGAGGTACTGTACTAAAAATTATTTTTATTTCCAATCGGGCACCAATTAAAACAATCTATCCAGAACACAGGCACAGTCAGCAAACTTGAGCAAAAGGGAGAGAAATAATTAACAAAGGCACAAAGGATTGTACTCCTTTGGGAATTTGCCAAGTGAGTAGCAGGAGAGCCATCTCAAGGTCTGGGAAAACAAGGGAGGAGAACAACTCCCTACAACTCTGGCCTTTAGGTAGTCTGGTTTTGACATCGCTTCTGGACAATGTCCAAGTGATCAACTGGCTGAGTTCGTTATGGTGGAGTGCGTAAGTTTATTGGAGTTGAATGCTGTATGCAAATTCATGATTTAATTAGAACTAATATTGTGCTAAATGAACTAAACGAACTCTCAGTATCTTGGTATTCAAAGAAGGTCTAGCAAACAATAAAAAGAGAGTTAGCAGAACGAAAAGTAAGGAAGGACAGGAAATATTGGGAAGAGGAAAATGAAATGCAAGGGATAAATGAAATAATTATTAAAAATGAATAATTGTTGTTATCATATGGGATATGATAAAAGGAGGGAATGTGAAATTGTAAAATTTAGCCATTGATGCCTAGATGTAACTTCTATACTATTAACCCAATTAAACATAAAAAACAAGTCCTGAGAAACGCAGACTTGGCAAACTGCCAGTCGCATCCTTATCTGAGTATTTCACGGGGCAGAAAACAGTAACTCCAGCAAACCTTGACATTGTATAAACTAGACACCATCTGGAGATAAGCTTGTTTTTAACATTTAACCTTGCTGGAGAGACATGGAGTGATTGATGTCACTATTCAATAGTTGTTGGAACCATGTGATTGATAATACTTGTGTAACTGTCTTTGTGTGTACTGCAAATCCCTGCCTTTTTCTCATGTATAAAAAGGCTGCATTTACGGACAACGACAGCTCATTATTTTGACGGTCAGGTACTCTACTTGGAAACTGTTGACTTCTGAGAATCAGCTCTTGCTAAAGCAAATAAACTTTAAATTTTCTTATCCATGGTGTATGGTCTGTTTGTAAGACAACGGTTCTGGGAACGAACAAAAAATTACAACTTCACATCTTTCTTGCTGTCTTTCTTGCTGTTTTTCTTTCTTGCTGTATTACATTCTTGCTTATGCCTCACCCAACGGACCACATCACTCTATCCATTGATTGCCAACTCGCCAAATCTTCCACATCCCTTCCAACTCCAGATGATTCAGAAACCCAGATGGGTTGCTCGGCTATATATATCCAGCACAATGGGTTGTCAATAATTACTTTAATAACTAATAAATAAACCACGATTGTTTGTGGGATGTTAGTTCAATTGTCTCCTGCTTCTGGCTAAAATATATGCAATGAATTAACGTTGCAATTTGTGCTACCAATTATTTCGGCGCCATCTCGAAAACCGTGTATGTTGCTATATCAAATGCTATTATTATTAATGGCTCGGACTAACGTATCGTGATGTTGTTTGTGACTTTTCCATTTTTTGTTTTCCTTATTATATTTCTCCTGTGCCACTGTGTTTTCGTTTATTTATGTCCCAATGTTATCTTCTTACTCTATCCTACCAATTGATCTGCCTATCTCCATTTGTATTTATTAATATTTTCTATACTATTCTATGCATATTGTTGGAAATAATGCAACGAAATAAAATTTTACATCTCTCATGCCAGGGAAATGGCTCAAAATGCGTTGCAAGGTAAAACTCATGAGGATGAAGGATCAAGATCTACACTTGTACAGCGCGTTTCACGTCAGGAGTACGCCCAGAAGTTTGGGCAGACATTATTTCAGACCCGAGCTGTGGTCAGAGATGGGGTTGTTAGAGTGAGTGAGGGAAAGTGGGATTTCGGGTGACCAAAGGATCTGTAAAAACCGAGGGATATTAGGTTGGTCTTCCAAGAGGGCAGGGAGGTTGGCATGGCGGAGGGACAGCGGTAGTGAGTTCCAGAGTGGAAGATTGGATAGTGGAAGACTGTTTCCCATTGTTGGAGAAACTATAACCAGGGATCACAGAATTAAAATTAGGGAGTCAACCCTCTCGCATTGCGTTGACAAACTTCACTCGGAGCGTACTGAATGTATGGAATTCTCTCTCCCAAAGGGCTGTGATTGCTCAGTTCTTGAACAAATTCAAGACTGATGATGACAGATTTCTGGTTTATAAATAGAATAAGGGATACGATGATAAGAGGTGTACGTGGAGGTAGATTAAACATCAGGTTCCTAGACCATTGGGACCAATTCTGGGGTCGGTGGAACCTGTACCAAATGGATGGGTTACACCTGAACAGGGCTGGAACCTCCTTGCAGGGAGGTTGTCCAGTTTTGTGGGGGGGACTTTAAACTAATCCCGGGGGGTGAGGGTGGGAAACTGATCAGTAGTTCAAATACGGGTGGGGTAATAAAGAGGACAGGGGTAAAGGTAAGACGGGAGAAAAATGCAGAGGAAGTAATTTGTGCCTTAGATTGCATGTATGTAAATGCACGAAGTTTGAGAAATAAAATTGGTGAACTGCAGGCTCAGGTTGCTGCGAGGCGATATGATGTTATAGCAGTAACAGAGACTTGGCTCCAGCATGGGCAGGAATGGGAGTTGAACATTCCTGGTTATAATGTATTCAGGAGGGATAGAGAGGGGAGAAAAGGGGGCGGGGTGGCACTTTTAGTTAAGGACTCAGTGACTGCCTTAGAAAGGAAAAAGTTGGAAGAAGGACTAAAAACCGAATCTATCTGGTTAGAATTGAGGAATTAAAAAGGTGCAGTTACACTGTTAGGGGTATACTATAGACCACCAAATAGTGGGGAGGAGATAGACAAGCAGATCTGCAAGCGTATCACGGAGAAATGCAGAACTAATAGAGTAGTGATAATGGGTGACTTCAACTATCCCAACATAGACTGGCAGAATAGTAGAGTAAAGGGCAAGGAGGGAGAAGAATTCCTGAAGTGTGTGCAGGACAACTTTCTTGATCAGTATGTTTCCAGTCCAACGAGGAAAGAAGCATTGCTGGATCTAGTTTTGGGAAATGAGGTAGGGCAAGTTCAACAGGTTTCTGTAGGTGAGCATCTAGGGAATAGTGACCACAATATCGTTAGATTCAGAATAATTATGGAAAGGGATAAGGAACGATCACAGGTGAGTACACTCAACTGGAAAAGGGCTAATTTCAATGAGTTGAGGTGGGACCTAGCCAAGGTGGATTGGAAAGAAAAAATGGCAGGTAAGACAACTAACGAGCAGTGAGCAGCGTCCAAAGAGGAGATAGTTCAGGCACAGGTCAAAAGCATCCCCACAAAGGTGAAATGTAAGACATCCAAACCTCCATGGATGACTAAGGAAATCGGGGCCAAAATTAAACAAAAAAAAAGGCTTATGATAAGTGTCAGGCTCAAAATTCAGAAGGGAACAAAGCAGAATATAGGAAGTGTAGGATAGAACTAAAAAAGGAAGTTAGAGGGGCAAAGAGACTGCATGAAAAACAATTAGCGAGTAAGATTAAGGGGAACCCTAAGGTTTTTTACCAACATATTAAGAGTAAAAGGTTGGTCAAGGAGAGGGTGCGGCCAATTAGGGACCTAGGAGGAAATCTCATTGTGGAGGCAGAGGGCATGGCTGATGTACTGAATGAGTACTTCGCCTCTGTCTTCACAAAAGAAAAGGATACAGCCAATGCCATGGTATTAGAGGAGAGGGTAGGAGAAATGGATAGAATAATTATAACCAGAGAGGAAGTGCTAAAAAGGTTGACGTCGCTCATGGTGTATAAGTCACCTGGTCCGGATGGGATGCACCCTAGGTTACTAAGTGAGGCACGGGAGCAAATAGCAGGGACTCTGGCCACGATCTTTCAATCTACCTTGGAGACAGGGGTCGTGCCAGAGGACTGGAGGATAGCTAATGTTACTCACTTGTATAAAAAGGGGCAGAAGGACAAGCCTGGTAACTACAGACTAGTCAGTCTAACGTCGGTAGTGGGCAAACTTCTAGAGTCCTTAATCAGGGACAAGGTAGATCTTCACTTAGAAAGATATAGGCTAATAAAGGACAGTCAACATGGATTTGTTAAAGGCAAATCTTGCCTTACAAATCTGGTAGAATTTTTTGATGAGGTATCGGAATGGGTGGATAATGGTAGCGCAGTTGATGTAGTTTACATGGACTTTCAAAAGGCATTTGACACAGTGCCACATGAGAGACTTATTATGAAAATAAAGGCCCATGGCGTAAAAGGGACAGTGGCAGCGTGGATCCACAACTGGCTGCGAGATAGAAAGCAGAGAGTTGTAGTGAGCGGCTGTTTTTCAGATTGGAGGGAAGTGAGCAGTGGTGTGCCACAGGGATCGGTTTTGGGACCATTGCTGTTTGTAATCTACATCAATGATCTGGACTTGGGTGTATGGAGTACAGTTTCCAAGTTTGCAGATGACACTAAGTTAGGGAGAATAGTAAACAGTGAGGAGGATAGTAGCCATCTGCAAGAGGATATAGACAAATTGGTAAAGTGGGCAGATACATGGCAGATGAAGTTTAATGCAGAGAAGTGTGAGGTGATGCATTTTGGGAGAAGAAATGAAAGGAGGCAATATAGGCTAGATAGTACAATTTTAAATGGTGTAAAGGAACAGAGAGACCTGGGGATTTGTGTTAGGGACTCGTTGAAGGTGGCAGGAGAGGTAGACAAGGCTGTTAAGAAGGCATATGGGATACTAGGCTTTATAAATAGGGGTATAGAGTACAAAAGTCAGGAAGTGCTGACTAACCTCTATAGGACTATGGTGAGGCCTCAGCTGGAATACTGTGTTCAATTCTGGTCACCACACTACAGAAAGGATGTGACGGCATTGGAAAGGGTACAAAGAAGATTTACTAGGATGGTGCCAGGATTGAGGGACTTCAGCTATGAGGAGAGGCTAGATAGGCTAGGGTTATTCTCTCTGGAGCAGAGAAGATTGAGGGGAGACCTAATAGAGGTTTATAAGATCATGAGGGGTTTCGACAGGGCAAATAGAGAAAAACTATTTCCACTCGTGGGTGAATCTGTGACTCGTGGTCACAGATTTAAAATAGTTTCAAGGCGCAGTAGAGGGGAGCTGAGGAGAAATGTTTTCACTGAGCGAGTTGTTCGAATCTGGAATGCATTGCCTGAAAAGGTGGTGGAGGCTGATTCGATAACAACTTTTAAAATGGAATTAGATCTTTATTTAGGGAGAACGGGTCTATTAGGCTATGGGGAGCGGGCAGGGCAGTGGGATTGAATCGCTCTTTTCAAAGAGCCGGCACAGACTAGATGGGCCGAATGGCCTCCTTTTGTGCCGTAAAATTCTATGATTCTATGATTCTATGATTCTATATGTATATTGAAGTTGTAGCTGTTGTCTCCAAGGCACCAGTCACAATGCATTTTTGCTACAATGCACGTTTGAACAAGCAACAGATCAACACATCTAAATTTTGTTTGTTTGTGTATCAAGTTGATAAATTGTCACTATCAGGGCCCTGGATTATTGCACACCAGTCTAGTTCAACCACCAAATTTCAAAGTTCTTTTGAAATTATTCTTACTTACTTTGTGTTACTGTTATTCTGGTTGCAGGCATATATTTGGTTTTTTCTGAGCTTCGCACATAGCAGGGATGTTGATAGTATCGTGCTCTGCAGTAGTAGTTAGAGCTGACTTCAACTTCCAAGTTATTGATTTCTAATGAAAAATAAGTCGATCCTTTTTCCTGATTTTATAACACATCGATCAACAACAGGGATGGACACCCGCTGTGTCTCTTTGCCAAAATGTCGAACAAATTACATGCTCTTGAAAATAACATCCGTTCTTGCTTCAAATACACAGTTGATGAACAACGACTCGCATTCGTTACGTGTCAGAGAGGTTGGTGTCTGCTTTACTGAGACGCTGACAGCTTCTGAACAAACATACAATAACATGTTGATATTTTTGATATTATCCACTCCTATTCTAAATAAATCCCAAGATTGGGCTTTATCTAGTCTGTTGACTTACAATGTATGTGTTACAATTAGTGCTTTGGGACGCCATCTAGGTATGAAGGTAGCGGTGAAAAAGCAAAGTAGACTTGTTTACTTCAGGATAGAATTTACATGCTAAAATGTACATTTGAAATCGACAATTCACCACTGGTTCACTGTCCATTTTATGTATTTTCATTGTGTTTGTGTTATGTAACAAAGGATATCATTTTTATTTTTCTGGAAAAAGCAAAAAAGCAAAGCTTTAAGGAAAGGGACTGATTGGCAGCTCTCTCAAATGGTCTGAATATCCTTTTTCAGGCTCAAGCTGAAACATGCCACAGTCCATCGCCATGAATCAAAGCTTCCTAAGCAAACTTTAGAGTTACGCCACTCCGAAAACGTTAAATCTCAAGGGAAGCACGCCGATTTGCTCGTGATTGAAAATATATTTGTCAAACTTTCAGTGTTGTGAAGTCATATAGCTCAGTGGTTAGGACGTTTGGCATTTAAACGTGAGACCGGTGTTTCGAATTCAGGCAGTCCAGGGTGCCTGAATTCGAAACACCGAATACCCTCACAACTCTCTCCCCTTCACCCCGAAATATCTCCCTGCCCTCCCAACTCTCTTATTTCTCTCCCAATTGTCCACAACCACATACGGATGTCCCCTCGAAGTGAAATACGCTCTATGAATGTAATTTTGTTATTGTGTTTGCTTTATCATAATATTAGCAGCATTGCATGATAATGATAATAACACTAATGCTTTCATTTATCGTATCGCCAAATCACATCTTTGGTTCCAATCACAGCACCTCACAGAATATATCATAATTGTATTTCACTACACTTTGTCTGGAAATGTGGCACCCAGCAGTGTAATGGTGTTCCACAAACAGTCGTAGATTTTGCTATTTAAGCTTTTGTATCGATTACACGGCTTGCGTTCGATATAGAACTTTTCACATCTTCTAGACGTTTCAAAGCGCTTCACATAGTATACTGTAAAGTGACTTGACGGTATATTTGTCGGCGAATCGCAGCAGTCATTTGCACACAGCAGCGTCCCCACAAAGAGTGGATTGAAATGACCGATTTCATTATTGTGGTTTTTAACTAGATACTAAATCTTCCCGAATAGCAACCGGGTGATGGACTACCAACCAGCGGTCACTTAATGCTTTTTAACACGCGTAATTTGGAAGATGCAAATTTGCCCAAAGTTTATTACTGATAGTTATGAAACCAGAGGTTTTCTCCGTAATATTTCTCCTACAAATAGGTCAATTCTCTATACCGCATATTCTGTCAAGCGCTCTGAGACGTCGGCAAGATGCGAAAAGCGATATATCAAAAATGCAAGGATGATTATTATTATTATTCTATTACCATAACCTAGCCTCGCGTTCCATTCTATACAGATTCTGCCTGCCCTGGTGAGTGTTCCCAGTGATCTAAGTATTCGTTCCCGTTTACATTATGTTTCACTGACAAAGCAATAAAGTTAACACAGTGCGTCGTTGAAGTTTGTACAACTAACATCCATTGGGACCAATGGCTCGAAATTATTTTGGCAAAAGCAAAGCAATTGAGAAAATGATGCATCTCGAAAAAGCTACACAGTATACTGTGTGATATCGAAAAGTGTTGGACACGATATAACAACAAGAACAAAAAACAATACATTGATAGAGCGCCTTTCACGTCGGGAGGACATCCCAAGGCGCTGAACAAGAGGCGTGTGACCCGAGCTGGGACGGGAGTGTTTGGGAAGGAGTGAAAGACGAAGGGGAGGTAAAAGAGTTCGGGGAGGAACAAAAGGCACGATCGAAGAGGAAATTCTTCAAACCGGCCTTGAAAAAGGAAAGGGAAGAGGCGAAACGGAGGGATTGAGGGATGGCAATCCATAAGGTGGGAGCGGAGAAAGTGAAGGCCCGGCCTCCGATGGTGGGGCGGTTCGGGCGGGGGGTTTGGCGCAGGCCAAGTCCTGTTGAACGGTGGGTCCGGGTGGGCGTGTGGGTGGAGAGTAGATCGGTTAGGTAGGATGGGGCAAGGCCGTGTAAGGCCTTGTAGGTGAGGACGAGGATCTTAAACTCGATCCTCTGGAGGATGGGGAACAAGTGGGGACGGGCGAGTGTGGGGGTTATGTTTTCGCGGTGGCGGGTGCGGGATAGTACACGGGATGCAGAGTTTGGGATGGCCTCCAGCCTATGAATGGAGGAACTAGGGAGGCCGACTAAGATACAATTTCCCTAGTCCAGCCGTGAGGTGATGTAAGCATGCACAAGTGTTTCGGCAGCGCGGGGGGGAAGATAGTTGCGGAGCCTGGCAATGTTGCGCAGATGGAAATAGTCGGTGCCGGTCAAAGCGCGAATGGGGGGGAGAAGGAAACTTTTTCATCGAACATAATGCCGAGGTTCCTGATTGGCTTTGTGAGTTGGAGAGTGCAGCCTTGGATGTTGAGGCTCGCAGCGTCCGATGTGCGGAGGCGCTGGCTTGAGCCAATCAGGAGGACCTCGGTCTTATTCACGTTCAAGTGCAAAAAGTTGTCCATCGTCCACGATTCGATGTCGGACAGACATGCTGTCAGAACATCGATCGTCTGGGCGTTGAGGGATGAGGCAGAAAGGTAAAACTGTGTGTCATCCGCATACATGTGGAAATTTACCCCATGTCTGCGGATGACGTCGCCCAGATGGAGCGTGTAACAACAACAACAACAATTTATATTTATAGAGCGCCTTTCACGTCGGGAGGACGTCCCAAGGCGCTAAAAATGGTGAAAAGGAGGGGACCGAGGACAGAGCCCTGAGGGACGCCGTGGGAAACTGTGCGGGGTTTTGAAGTAAAGCCATTGGAAGAAACAAAATGTAAACGGTGGGTCAAATAAGAATGGAACCAGTCAAGGACTGTGCCTTGAAGGTTGAGGTGGGAGGAAAGACGTTGAAGGAGGATGGTGTGATCGACTGTGTCGAACTCAGCAGACAGGTCAAGGAGGACGAGGATGCAGAGGGAGCCCTGGTCACATGCGGTTTGGATGTCATTTGTGACCTTAACCAGGGCAGTTTCTGTACAGTGGATAGGGCGGAAACCTGATTGGATGGGTTCAATAAGTGAGTGACTTGAAAGGAAAGAGCGGAGTTGGGAGGTAACCAGTCTTTCAAGGACCTTGGATAGAAACGGGAGTTTGGAGGTGGGTCGATAACTTGATGGTTGCGACGCAACAAGGGAGTGTTTCTTCAGGATAGGGGTGATGGTGGCTGTTTTAAGAGAGGTAGGGACGGTTCCTGAGGAGAGTGACAGGTTAATGGTGTCAGAAATGAGCGGGGCTAACAAATGGAGCTGGGTGCGGAGGAGGGGTGTGGGGAAGGGGTCCAATGAGCACGTGGTGGGTTTCATGGAGGTGATTGTTTTCGTGACTGAAAGCGGGGTGGTGGGGTTGAAAGTGTGAAATGGGGGGGGTGAGTATGTGTTGAGGTAGCTGATGAGGGCGCGGAGTGGTGGGGTAAGGAAACCGCAGAGCGGATTTTCTAAATTTTGTACTCGAGGAAGTCCGGCATTGCCTCACAACGAACGTTTGAGGAGAGAATCTGCGAGGTGAGGCGAGGGGGGCGGGGGGTGGCGGAGGAGGGGCTGATTGGTGGTGGCGAAGAGGAGGCGGTGGTTGGCCTTCGCTTCCAGGATTATCCTGGAATAGAAGGTTGATTTGGCGGTGCCTAGGGCGGAGCGGTAAAATTTGATGCGGTCCAGCCAGATTTGCCGGTGAACCGTGAGGCCAGATTTGAGCCAGGTGCGTTCAACTGCTCTCACGTGGCTTTTGTGGGAACGGAGGTAAGATATGTACCACTGTGATGATCTGGAATGGGAGACGGTTTTGGAGTTGAGGGGGGCCAGAGTGTCAAGGGTAGTGGAGAGGATGTTGTGGAGGGCGGTGGAGGCAGAGGATGGGTCTGTACAAAAAGAATGCCATTACGGGAGTGAGAAGTCAGCTCGTCTGCCATGTACGAATAGTGGTTATTTGCTCGTCTGCTACGCAACGCATAATAGTTACTTGCAAACCTGTACTACGCTTTGATTTTACCTCTAGCCGACACCTGTGAGCCTGTTACAGAAAGATGCGAATAACAGGGGCCATAAGGGTGTCTGGCAGGCATACCAAGGCTATGATATAATTATAAAGCTCTAGGCTTCGTTATCATCTTGCTTTTAGGTTATCTTGTTGTAAGATGTAGCCGGCCTATAACTCATTCACTCCCAGGCCATGATGTCTGTATGCTTATCTTGTTGTAAGGTGTAGCCGGCCTATAACTCATTCACTCCCAGACCATGATGTCTGTATGCTTATCTTGTTTTAAGATGCAGTTGACCTATAACTCATTAATTCCTAGGCCATGATGTTTCTGTAAGACAACTGCAAGGCCATATATTGCTGACCAAATAAGGTAATTAATGTATAACCATGCCCATATATGGTAGACAAATAATTGAAACTGTATAAAGATGTGTGTATACTAGTAGTTGGTGTGCACTAGTAGTAGACGGACGAGAGTCTGTAGCAACATAGTGCACCGCTTCATGAATGCTAAATAAACTTGTTTGAATCACACACCCGAGTCACATATTTGTGAACAGAAACCCCAACCAAGGTACTGAGACGATTTTTTAGTTTCACATTTGGCGACGAGGATGGGATCTCGTGACGAATAAGACAGTGCGTAGACGGCGGGACAATCCCTGGGTTTGTTTTGCCTAAGTGAAATTGCGCAGCCCAGTGAGTATATCATCTATTTTTGAATACTCTCAGTGTTTTTCACCTACGGAATAGGCTTCCGGGGTATGCGTAACTGATAGTCGTTAATGAGATCGGGATAAGAAAAGGTTGGTGGGTGTGTATTCAGTTAAAAACTTACTGAGGTAAGGACCGTTAACGGGATAAAAAAGGCGTACAAGCTGAGTGCAGCAGGTTCAAATCTTACTGGGTAAGGACCGTCGACGGAATAAAAAAGGCGTACAAGCTGGGTGCAGCAGGTTCAAATCTTACTGGGTAAGGACCGTTAACGGGATAAAAAAGGCGTACAAGCTGGGTGCAGCAGGTTCAAAAGTGCACGAGGTTTAGTTTAGAATTTAAGGTTAATTTAGTTTAAAGTTTAAGGTTGTAAGGATAAGAATTTAGTTTAAAGTATAAGGTTGTAAGTTAAAGTTTAAGGTTGTAAGGAATAAGATTTAAAGTATAAGAATTTTTAGTTTAAAGTATAAGGTTGTAAGTTAAAGTTTAAGGTTGTAAGGAATAAGATTTAAAGTATAAGAATTTTTAGTTTAAAGTATAAGGTTGTAATTTTTTTATTATTAAAGTATAAGAATTTCAAAAGTATGGGTAATATTGTGGATAAAACTGAGGGGCCGTGTCCCCTAACGTCTATGTGTAAAATGTTGCCAGAAAATCAGAAAGAGTTGCGATTAGCTTCGGGTCAGTTAAAAAAAATGGGGTGGACAGTATACACCACCAAACAGAGGAGAGTATTAGGTTGCAGAGGATTAAGAATCAATCTCTTGCTGGACAGTATACACCATTAAGGGATCCCTGTGTTTGGTATCAAGCCCTGACGGGTTAGCCTGAATAAACAACCTGTTTTGATGAGATACGACTCTAGTGCATTTCACTCATGGTCGAATCTCTAACAATGGCGTAGTCGACAGGATATTCAGTGGCACTAAACACAGGAGAGTATTCGGTAGTTAAGAGAAAGACGGTAACGGCTAGAATTAATAAGTGTTGATGTTAGTGTGTGAGGAGAGTATGTATTGATAAAACAATATATATTTACTGTGTTTTATATGTTTAACTATGTTATGCTACAACAGATAAATGAAAGTCAAAGACCAGACAGTCGAAAACCAAATGAATATTGATTAAAAAAAATTGATTAAAAAAATTAAATGTAGAGACTTACGTTCGAAAATTCAAACAAGTCAGGCATATTTTTTTTAATTAACCTGACTGAGAA
The DNA here is from genome assembly GCA_035084275.1 of Hydrolagus colliei. Classification (NCBI taxonomy): domain Eukaryota; kingdom Metazoa; phylum Chordata; class Chondrichthyes; order Chimaeriformes; family Chimaeridae; genus Hydrolagus; species Hydrolagus colliei. The sequence continues at coordinate 1,093,495 of CM068769.1, forward strand.
TACGTTTTTTTAATACGTAAAAACACATAAAATTGAAATGAAAACAATTTGGATTTGATGTTCCAATAACACCACTTTTTCTGATTAAAAAGAAAGTGTGATGACAAAATGTCAGGTGAAAAAAAAAAAAAAAAATTTAAGCAATTGCTACCTGAATTTACGGTCTCTATGGGGTATGTTGCGACCCTTTGAATGAGTATTTGGGGAAGGCCAAAAGTCACAACATGAGTTTGAGGCCACTCTGCATATTATTGATAGACTTGTGCCTCCCTAACTATTCTTTAAAAAGAGCAATCCGAACAGTCACAATACTCCTAATTGAAAGTTTTTCCCCGAAGGAAGTTGTGACTGTACGGTCCTTAAGAAAACTTGAGCTCAATGTGTTACCTTTTTTTTGTGTAAAAGATGTGTGTAAAAAAAATGTTTGTACCTGTATATGGTTTAGCTTGAATGAGCAGTAATAAAAAAAAAAGAAAGCAAATTGAAGTATGGTTTATGTAATGGATGCATTTAAAGTGGACAATGGTGGGTCTGACTTTGCTCTGGAAGCAGAGTATGGCCAGATTTCATCCATGTTCCATAGGTTTGGATTATTTAAAAAGTACCGGACCGTGATAGGTCTGACTTTTCTCTGGACGCAGAGTATAAGCCAGACACTACCCACGTTCCATATGTACTGAGTAATAGCAAAGTAAAAATACAACCGATAATTTGGAATATTTGACGCAAGAACGAAGCGATAAAGTAGAGTAAACTTTGAAGATATACGATTTTTTAAAAAAAAATGAAGCCTGATATATTTTATGTATCAAATATTTTGTATATTCCAGCATTTACTTAAAATGTTTGTAGAAATTAAATATGGACAAATTAGCTTGTGGCAGTTAACTTGCAGCAGTTAGAATTTACTGCAGCCATTGACTGTGGGCAGTTTAAATTCACTGACTGCAGGCCCTCTGGTTTATGTGGACAAAATGACTTTACGTAACCCTTTGGTTTCCACATCAACTGAAAGTGTTTCTGTAGGTAATGATAATGTCATGTTAACAACTGAAAATGTTTAAAGAAACGTGAGATTTCACCTTGTAATTTAGTTCTTACAGATACTGACAAGAATGGCATTTCATGCAGCCACTTCTTCTGGGATAACTTATACTTTTCGCTCCAGCTCCTTACAGGATGGAACCCCAGTCTGTATGAAGAAACTGGTTCCTCCTAAATCTGCCCAAGCCTGTGAACTAATTGCCCTTGCGGAGGCTTGTAAACACGCTGTGGGAAAACCGGTTACCATATATACTGACTTTCGCTACGCCTTTGGCGTGGTTCATGATTTTGGGAGGTTGTGGGAAAACCGTGGATTTTTAACTTCATCAGGTCATCCCATTTCTAACGGTACTGAAGTTGTCAACCTCCTACAATCTGCTCTGCAACCTGCTCAGTTAGCGGTTGTGAAATGTTCTGCCCACACGTTGGCCCAGGATCCGGTCTCACTTGGAAATGGACATGCGGATAGATGTGCCAAACTAGTGGCTGAGGCCCCACTTGGTACCTATCCAGTTAAAACTGTGGTTCCCATTATTCCCAAACAACGTACTAACATGCCCTCTGTTTATGATATTGTGTTACTCCAGGAGGACGCTCCGGTGGCAACTCGTCAGTCATGGGTTGAAGAAGGCTGTGCCCTATCCGAGGAAGGGGTCTGGATGACCCCTGTCGGTCAGACCTGCATGACTGATGAGCTGGCAGGATGGGTAGTCGCCTGCGGTCACCAACAGACTCATTCGGGGGGTAAACAGCTCTCTGAGTGGCTCCTTCAGACCTGGTGACACCCATGCATGATGCAGCTGTCTGAGAAAGCTGTCCTCCGGTGCCTATTGTGCTCTGAGCATAATCCTGGGAAAGGGTTCCCAGTGGTCACCGGTGATACCCCTGTACCTCAACTTCCATTTGAGGTGCTTCAGATGGATTTTATTCACTTACCTAAATGTCAGAATTTCAACTATGTATTGGTTATCATCGATGTATTTTCCCGTTGGGTTGAAGCATTTCCAACGGTAAACAATACTGCTGAGACGGTTGTGCGATTGTTGTTACGGGTAATAATTCCTCGTTTTGGGGTGCCTGGTCGTTTGGTTTCCGACAACGCCCCTCACTTTATTGCCTCTGTTAACCGCTCTCTCTGTTCCCATTTAGACAGTAAACAGTCGTTTCATTGTGTTTATCATCCCAAAGCGGCGGGCATAGTGGAACGAGTCAATCAGACGATTAAGACAAAACTGGCTAAACTTACAAGGGGGCATGGCTCTTCATGGGTCCGCTTTTTGCCTCTTGTATTGTTTCAGATTCGCTCGGCACCCACTGTAACTACCCGGTTATCTCCAGCAGAAATTATTTATGGGCGCTCTTTAATAGGCCCTTGGTCGGCTTCGGCTTCCTCTTCGCTTACTCATATGTCTGCTGACATGGTGGAGTATTTCAAAACTCTTTCTACCATTCTCCGTATTAATCAAACAACAGTTTCCAGTCCCTCTAACAATATTAGTTTACCTGATCCTCCTTTACACCCCGGTGATTATGTTATGATTCGCAATTGGGTCAGGAAATGCCTGGACCCCCGGTGGATAGGTCCTTTCCAAGTTCTCCTCTCAACTCCAACTGCGGTTAAATTAGAGGGGAGAGATCATTGGGTTCACATACATGAGTGTAAACAATCATGAAGTGTAAACAACATGATGCTACTGCCTTCACCATTGTCCCGTCCTAGGGTACAATTTTGTTCCTACAGGCTCGAAGACGTCGTGGAAAGAAGCTCGAAGAAGTTGTGGACGTCGGCGATGAAGAACTACCTGTCACTCTGGTGGAAGACGTTCGATGCCTTCGTGAGACGAAGTGGGCCGACACGATCAGAAAAACAGAGACTGCTTGGGCAGGGCCTACGATATCCACATTTCAGCCTTGCAAAATGGACAGGGATTCTGATGATATTGGGGATGATGCTGGACACAGAAGTAGAATGCTCCATAGTAGCAAATACTTTTCTCCTCACTGCGTACAAAACAACGGTGACGCTGGGAGTATCAAGCTGTTGGGTGTGTGCGGCTCTCCCACACAGTGCGGGAGGGGGTTTTCCCATGTTGATAGTCCCTTTCAGCAAAATGCAGACAATACGGGCTCTGCAACAATCGGGTTTTAATATGACTGGTGTGCTAACTAATGAGACAGTTTCCTGTTCTCCCCTCAATAATACTATGTACCGTCAAGATTATAACTGCACACAAAAACCACCATGTATCAAGGTAGAGAAAACAGATGGAAGTGTTTGTATAATACGAACAGGCCCAGGGACAAAAGTGGGAGAGAGTTAGTGTTCATATTCTCTGTAATTAGGAAATGCCACCAGTCGGCAGGATTCGGCGACCATCTCACTCAATGATACTTCTTGTAAGGTGACGGGCAGCCAATAGGAGGCAATCATCCACATTACTCCCCCAGACCACCCAGTACCCTCATTTAATGGGACATACTGGGTGTGCGGGACTTGGGCATACCCATGGCTGCCAACCAACTGGAGTGGTTCCTGTTACCTTGGACATGTTGTCCCACACCTGCATATTACAAAACTTTCGGAACACCCGCATACAAAAAACCATATCACACGTAGAGCAGTAGCAAGGTACGAACAGATTTTTGGGGTATTTGTGCCCCCATACGGTCTGCTCCGTACTAATCAAGCATTGGGGGCTTTACAAACGGTTTTGGAGGCTGTTGCGAATGAAACCGCGGATGCCTTACAAGACATATCCGCTGAAATGGTGGCTATTCGCACTGTAACCCTCCAAAACCGGATAGCTCTGGATATATTGCTTGCTGAAAAGGGAGGCTCTTGTGCCTTGATTGGCTCTGAATGTTGCTCCTATATTCCGGATGCTTCTGAGAATATTAATAATATTGTACAACACATCCAACAACAAGTCAGAGAATTGCATCAGACTGACGTAAGCCCTGGTATATGGGGTTGGTTGACCGATTGGTCGATTAGCGGTTGGATGACTAAAATTTTGCCATTTATTATCATAATTGTTATAATCCTGGTAGTTGTATTATGTTGTTGTATACCCTTATTTTAAAAACTTATACTATCTATGATGACAGGCTGGGATGCCCCGGCAGCAATGTTGTACATGGCTCCTGACGATGATTTCTCAGCATTCGAGTAGCAGGTTGTCATGGAATGACAAAAAGGAAGGAATGAGAAGTCAGCTCGTCTGCCATGTACGAATAGTGGTTATTTGCTCGTCTGCTACGCAACGCATAATAGTTACTTGCAAACCTGTACTACGCTTTGATTTTACCTCTAGCCGACACCTGTGAGCCTGTTACAGAAAGATGCGAATAACAGGGGCCATAAGGGTGTCTGGCAGGCATACCAAGGCTATGATATAATTGTAAAGCTCTAGGCTTCGTTATCATCTTGCTTTTAGGTTATCTTGTTGTAAGATGTAGCCGGCCTATAACTCATTCACTCCCAGGCCATGATGTCTGTATGCTTATCTTGTTGTAAGATGTAGCCGGCCTATAACTCATTCACTCCCAGACCATGATGTCTGTATGCTTATCTTGTTGTAAGATGCAGTTGACCTATAACTCATTAACTCCTAGGCCATGATGTTTCTGTAAGACAACTGCAAGGCCATATATTGCTGACCAAATAAGGTAATTAATGTATAACCATGCCCATATATGGTAGACAAAGAATTGAAACTGTATAAAGATGTGTGTATACTAGTAGTTGGTGTGCACTAGTAGTAGACGGACGAGAGTCTGTAGCAACATAGTGCACCGCTTCATGAATGCTAAATAAACTTGTTTGAATCACACACCCGAGTCACATATTTGTGAACAGAAACCCCAACCAAGGTACTGAGACGATTTTTTAGTTTCACAGGAGGAGGTCGGAGGTTTCTAGGGCAGAGATGAAAGTTTGAGTGGGAATCTTCTTCCAGGGCCAGTAGAAGATGGTGGTGGGTTTGGAAGTGGGAGTGGGTTTCGAGTGTGTTATATGTTGATTGTTTCTATCTGCCGACTCGCAGTTAACTCAATTCACAGTATATTAACTGAAACACGTTGAGACGTCGAGCAACAACAACCAAATTACATACGTACAGCGTCTTTCCCGTCAGGAAAAAGTCCCAAGTCTCTGAACTGCTTTAGACACGAGCTGACGATGGCGTGGGAAGGGTGGAGCGGAGGACGTGTTACCGATGGGTCCATCGAAGAGGAGAGTCTTCGGGGGCAAGAATCAAAGGAGACAAGGCAGACGCGGTAATGATCTCGTACCAAAATTAAAGATTAGTTTTGCTCTTGATTCCTCGACTCTTTTCCTTTATATACCATTATATCACTTTTTCGCTTGTGGTTTGGAAATATAGTCACGTGTTTCCTGTAAGAGACAGACCAGCAAAGTTACAAGTAGTCAACTAGGGCAACTGTCAGGAATGACATCTGTGCTTTGAATAAACCCATTAAGGCCTCTTTGTAGATTTATGTATGGTGGTGTAGCTTGAAGGCAACACTGTGCGAGTGATCCCACAATAGTATGTGGCTGAATCAGATAGAGCCGCAGCCAGCACAGTTACAGTGGATGACTTGCTGCTCGTGTCCAAACTAATGGTGAAAAGACCTTCAGCAAATTGAGCTCTGAAAGTGTACCCATCATAATCGGGTATCAGTGTGTACAGAGGAGGCTGGCCTGGATATTAACGGTACAAGTACTTCAAAACATTGGTGAAACCAGCAAAGAAGGTCCATCTTGGAGTCAGAGTCCGGCCTTGACTGACAGAGTAGGTTACTTACATACAAGGACACTTCCCTCTGCGATGGTTCAACAACACCTCCATTCGCTGTCACTGTAGCCAGGAAGAAAATGTTACAACACAAACTTTGTTTTTTACATTGATCGAACCCCCCTTCACGTCGGTAGGACGTCCCAAGGCGCTGAACCGATAAGCCCGGACCCGAGCGGCAGGGGGTTTGTGGTGTTTCAGTGCAGGGGGAATGAAAGTAAGCGAGCGGGGAGAGTAAGGTGGGGGAGCACAAGGCACATTCGAAGAGGAAGTTCTTCAGACCAGCCTTGAAGTAGGAATGGGAGGAAGTGAGGCGAAGGGATTGCGGGTTGAAGTTCTACCGTTTGTGGGCAGAGAGCCTGAAAGCTCGTCCACCGATGGTAGGGCGATTAGGGTGGGGAACGTGGAGCCGGCCAGAGCCCGCTGAATGGAGGGGACGAGTATGTTCGCAGGGAGGCAGCAGTTCGGAGTGAAAGGCAGGGGCAAGTTTGTGAATTGCCTTGAAAGTGAGGACGAAGACCTTGAATTTGACCCTCTTGGTGATGGGGTGCCTGTGGAGACGGGCAAGGGTGAGAGTGATGTGATTGCAAACACCAGCGATACATCCAGAATTTGTTTCAATAGCGAGAGTAGGTTACTTACATACAAGGACCAATAACATTGAAATGAGCAAAGCAATGTGTTTACTCTCCATGTTTCCAAGCGATGAATCAGTTGATTCGATGGGAGAAGTTGAGATGATTGATTGTGTCGGATATGTGCCTGGAAGCAGAATGGGGAGCAAATGGGGAGCAAAGTTGAATACAGCAGCGACAGATACGCCTCTGTAACAATAGTTTCAAACGCCACCACCGGATTTGTGAACTCTGTTTGATTAGGTGACGAATCAACCACTTGGGTCGCACAACTGCCGATCTAAATAGCTTATTGTTGTTGTAACGCAATGCTGGCAGTTTAGTACATTGTGAAATGCTATAGCTTTGTAGTTAGAATGATCAGATCACAAGCGAGACCCAAAGTAGTGCACTTTAGTTACTTTTTTTGGTGGAACATTTTGCTAATAATAGCAAAAATAATAATCAGTTTTTATATTAAAATTATACAATCCTAACCCTAATATGATTATTAGTTTAATAATAATCCAAATTTTATTATTGTTTTTTTTAAAAAGGATTGTGATTTAGCGTGTGTGGAGTAAGGAAATTTACTCAAACTTTCGCTCTGATCTGCCTGGATTCGAACACATGTCTCACACTTGTAAGGCATGTGCCCTAACCACCGAGATACAGCAGCTCTATTGTTTCAGAATGGAACTTGATAGGTTATGTTAGACGCAGCTCATGTGGTGTGTGTCTTTAGTGCGCCATGTGCTGGTGGATTATATCTACAATGTCTTTACAATTGTAGACATTTGAAAGCAAACTTGTTTGAACCGTCCTAACATTTCACTGCGATGTGCACTACTTTTTAAAACACAATTGATAGACAGGTGAGTGTGACAGCATTCCCCAGAAACCATAATCGGTGAGGTTTTTTATGTGATAGAGTAAGTATCATAAGTAATAATAATCGTTGGGTTTGAGAATTTGGCATATCACAATTTTAAGTCACTTTGAAGAGATTTAGAACAGGAAAATATAATTGAATTAACTTCATATTGTGTGGGTAAAAAACGGTAGAACAAGTAAGTAATCAGTGTCCTCATTCTCTGATTGACCAATTTATTATTATTTTGAGTCAATCACTTATTATTACTTCATGGTGTCTTATAGCTCATTCCATAGAGCACACGCATTTGATGCAAGAAATATGACTTCACTTCTAGACAAGGGGAAAGGTTTGTGAAATTCCCTTACTCTACACAACTAATAATAATAATCCCTCGAACATAACAACATTAAATTGGTCGTTTCAATCCACGAGAGTATGTGCCAGATTTGCTTTGTTCAAATGGCTGCCGCGTTTCACCCACAAAACATATCATCAATTCACTTTACTTTATATGCTTTGTAAAGCAGTTTGATGCGCTTAAAAGACGTGAAGAAAGCTATATCGATGCAAGGATTATTACGAGTAGAGTCGTAGTATAGTGAAGCATTTAGGCGGAAGGAATGAGGAAGGGAATTCCAGAATCAGTCTTCGATTCAGTGAACATTTCTTGTGGGGAAATCGTTATTTGGAAAGAGATGCACCAGTCGATCATCAACCCTGATCCTATTTACTGCTAGTTATATATCTGTGTGTGTAGTAAGAAAACTTGCCTAAAGTTTTGCCAATTGCAGCCCAGGAATCAAACGCTTGTCTCTCTTTTGTGAGACGAGCGATCTAACACACAGAGGTACTTGTTTCCGCAGTTCATCTCATGAGCAAATGAACAAAGGCTTGTCTTGTCTTGAGTGAGGGTCTCTGCTGCTGGTGACTTTTATTTTTGCTTCATACTACAGTGTTAACCTACAGGGTCATCGCAAGAATGCAAAGCACATACTGTAACTGACGAAGGGCAAGGCAGTTTTTGTACGAGGCTGCCGTGCAGTCTATCACTGTGGTGCGAGTGTAGCACAGTAGTACACCGCGCTGTCAGACATCTGCAGCTCGGAAACGGTTAACATGGTGGATGTATTGGATTTGTGAATATCAGCAGAGAATCGACTGCCAAACCCAGTGCCTTTGACTGGATTATCATTGCCAGTAGAGTATCTCCGAACTATAAACTCTGGCTGGCTGTGCGAGTAATGTCTGTACCAGTAAAGATAGTAATTGGCTCCAGTATTTGGATATGTAAAATCTACATTTGCAGTTTCTCCTTCTTTCCGAACCAACGCGGCAGCTTTGTAGCTGAAAGTGTCGCCAGCCCAGAGTTCTGTAATAGAAAAAGAAGAGTGGGTCCATACGTTATCCACTATTTGCCTCAATTAGCTTTTTCTGAGCTTGAGAAATTATCTCGACTTTACTGGTATTATGAATAAGTCATTTGTTAAAAATACAATGATAATAGTTATTAAATTATAGAGAGAACGTGCTTAATTCGTTGTTGTTGTCAGAATTTACTGCACAGAACCTGCTATCAAGCTGATTACAAAGTGTTATTGTGGGCGATACAACACGACCAAATATGCCCAGCAGTGTTTCACACACAACCGTGATGGAGTAGCAATATACATAAGATCAATAATCCTTGCATTTGATACTGCGCTTTTCACGTCATCTAGACCTCTGAAAGCGCTTCACAGAATATACTGCAAAGTGAATTGAATGTAGATTATTGGGCGAAACGCGGCATGAGATTGCGCACAAACAGTGTCCCCGCAAACATTCGTGATTGAAATGTTCCAATTTTTTTCTTGCCTGATTTTTTGGTGGACGGATTATTGATAGGCGTATGGAGTAGAGACACTAGCCTAATGTTTCGCTTTGACAGACTTGGATTCGAACACAAATCTCACTCTTGTAACTCAAGATCCCTAATCATTCGGCTACTTTTATTATATTTGTCCTTATATTATTATCGAAACTTTGTGTTTCAGTGTGTACTGCCCTCCACAAACTTACCTACAAATCAACTGAAAGGAGTTTCAGTGGACAATATATTATTATTTCTGTTTTTGTCCGGCAGATGAAGGAAGAGTTATCCTAATTACCGCAGGTAAACTTGCCAAATGTTACCACCTGACCAGAAATTAATCTCAGTTTCTATCGCGTGTGATTCAAGGACAGTTACCAATTGGCTAAAGGCTTCCGGCAATTGTTGAGGTGTAGGTGGCAATCAGTAGCAACAGTATCTCAACCCAACACGACCTCACCTGAAATAACATTTGCCAGCATTAGACATACAGTCAATAGCCCCATTGTATGTGTCAAGCATCTGTGGTTATGTCTACGGCCTCAACTGGCTGATATCCCACAATGCTTGTCGTCACTGGCAAAGCCCATATTTTCACGTCACTTGATTGACGTCACAGAAACGTTGCAAGAAACAACAATCAATTGGATTGATACAGAGCCAATCGCTGGAGGATGCAAACCTTCCATTCTGATCCAGATAACAACACAATCAAAGCCCTAATGTGCAGGCTGGTCATTTTATTAACACCATAACAATCTTTCCGTTTCTGATAGCGGCTTTTTCGTCGTCGATATACCACAAGTTGCAACAGAGTCAGTTAAATAGAGTGCACAGAATCATAAATTCATCCAATTATACGGCGCAAAAGGAGGCCATTCGGCCCATCTAGTCTGTGCCGTCTATTTGAACAGAGCAACTTAATCCGACTGCACAGCTCTCTCCACATAACCTAACAAACCAGCTCTTCCTAATTAACGATCCAGTTCCCTTTGAAAAGCTGTTATGAAACCTGCCTCCACCACCTTCGTAGCCAATCCATTCCAGATTCGAACAACCCGCTGAGAGAAAAAATCTCTCGTCAGCTCCCCTCTTCCTCAGGCCCGGGTACGTCCGACCGAATTGAAAGGCGCTTTATGAATGTACATTTGGTTTTGTTTACTCAATATTTTGCGAGCGAATCACAATTATGCACAGCAGTGTCCGGTGAACGATCGTGGATTGACCGATGGCCAACAAACTACCAATTTATTATCAATATTTTTTGAAGGAATTAATTCATACGGAAATGCCTTTCCACCTAACGACAGGTAAACATACTTCCGTGGTGCATGGAAACTTGCCTAGTATTTCACTCCGGTGGAAATCGAACCGAGGACTTTTATTTGCGTGACAATTCCTTTTTTCCCCACTAATATTGCGTGAGTGGTTGAGCTTCGCTGTCACCATGGGATCATCGAGCTGTTTGTTTGACTGTAAGACCATACATCAATGTAATTCGCACTTTCTGTCGTTCTCTCCTTTCCAATCGGCACGCGCTGCAGCAATCTACAAAGACATTATTAGAAACCTACTGGACTCAGTGCTTTTGTGTAGCAGTTTCTGATTGTTTCCTAGCACGAACTTCTCTCTCCTCAAATCATTACCCGTTGCCTTCAATCCTCCGGTTCTGGTCTCCATCTTGTCCCCCGACTCCTCCGCTCCACCATCGTCGGCCGAGGCTTCAGTCAATACGCCCCGAAGCTGTGGAAATCGCTGTGATTCGCCCCGCTCTCTTTCCAGTTTCTTGTCTCAGCTGAAGACCATTCTTTTCGACCGTGCATTCGATCAGCTTTGTGCCCCCGCTTTGGCTCGGGCCCCGGATCCGTTATTGCAAAACGCTCTCAGGGCGCTTTAGATAGCCACCCCAGCGCGGAGGACGCTTTCGAAATCGAAGTTACTGTTGTTGGTACTTGTAACAGGAAGCGGCTTTTAATGCTGCCGAAGAAGCCAGTTACAGAAAGCAACGTTGGCAAATTAAGTCAGTTGTTGTGATCGTACCATTGCTGCGCCATCTTCTGGTGGACAATAGCTACAACACGTCTATAATTGGTGACATTTCTGTTAAATTTTACCATTCCTGTTGAAGAATCAACTTTGTGTTTTTTTAGTAAAATATTATTTTCGTCTTACTTAAACACATGTGAGTATAACGGGACACCCGGGAAGCACTGGGTTATTTAAATGAAAGTAACAATATTGTATGCAATAACATTAATAATCCCGCATTTCAAATTATTCAATTACTCAAGGTTTATTTCAAGTGGACTGAAATCGCTTTCAGAAGAATGTATTAACGATAAATTGACTTCGGCACTTCAGAGTTCCATTGGTTTGAGTGAACGATTCAACGTTTTTGTAGTAATAATTTTAAACATGCATTATTAATTTTGAAGCGTGTATTGTCCAAGTAAACTGATATGCCATGCGACTACCAAGTGAGTTGCTTGGTTTTAGACCAGAAGCGTGTGTGTTAACGAAATAATGTTTTGCTCTTCCATGACTGAACCAAGGTGCTCTCACTTGCAAGGCAATCACTAACCACTGAGACAAAGGCCTCAGTATTTGGGTCTCTGTATGGCAAAAACGGTGATCTGCTGCCAAATATGCAACAGTATTGAGAATATGCTGCATCATTGTGCACTATACGTGATATCATGTCAAGTGTAAATGAATGTATTTTTCAGGCAATTTCACAGCGAATTCACTTGGTAGTACATTGAGTCGTCCAGCAGCCGTGATAAGGTTCTGTGTCAACTAAAAGAATTATTATTATTATTAATTCCACTCTTTCTCGACTTGAACCACTCTATCAATTCTTCAGCTTGTGTTTGTAGATCAGTCACGTATTTCCACTGAGACACAGCGGCAGAGTTAACAGATTGTCAAACAGGTCAAAATTCAGTCCAGGCCTCTGTCCTGAGATTAAACCATTTCTCTGCTATTAGCATGTTAATGTAAAATGGGGCAGGCTGACAGCAGTCTGATTGTAACATGGCTTGTGTGATAGCTTGGTAACACGTGGATGTGTTAGACAAAGTGAGGGACAATCTCATCAGATTGTAACGTATAATGACGTGAGAGTTTAGCTTACAAGCTGATTGGAGGGGGATGTGGTTTCCTCTGAGTCTGGCTGCTGAAGTGGCTGCTCCACGCAGGGCATCAAGGCCTGACCAAGTTTCCGCTCAAATTTCAAACAGACGGATTGTCCCTATGTATTAAATCAAGGCAGTATTTGTACGAGCCCTGCAGTGTAGTCAACCACAGTGGAGAGACTAAAGGCACAGTAATTCACTGCGCTGTCAGATACCATTCCTGTTCAGAAATGGATAAACTGGTGGAAAAACTATATGTCTGTAGTTGAGCTGAGAAGCGGTTTCCAAATCCTGTGCCTTTGACTGGATTGCGACCCGTAGAGTATCTCCGGTCTACAAACTCTGGGTGTTTGTCTGTGTAGTGTCTGTACCAGAAGAGATAGTAAATGTTTGCAGTGGTGCGGTAAGTGCAAATCATATCGACAGTATCTCCATCTATCTTAGCCATCGTGGCAGCTTCCTGATTGACAGAATCGGCGTCACAGAGTTCTGTAATAAACGAGGGAAAACATAGCTAAACATTCATGTAATCATAGAATCTTACGGCACAAAATGAGGCCATTTGGCCCATCGAGTCTGTGCCGGCTCCTTGCACAGATCAAATCAATCGCACTCGCCAGCTCTGTCTCCCCATAACTGTGCATACTGCCCTCCACAAATAAGTGTCACATCTCTTTTAAAGATATTTTTGCATCGGCCTCGCTCACCGTTTCAGGCAATGCATTCCATATCCCAACAACGGGATGATTGAAAAAACTTTCCCTCAACTCCCCTCTACTTCTTCTAGAAACTATTTGATGATTTCAATTGCGGACTGATTGCTCTGTGCACTCAGCTACAGGCCACACTCCAACAAATGTTGTTGAAATTGAGCTGACAATCAGCAGCGACACTGAGTAAGCTCAACACGACCTCACCTGCCGTAAAGTTTCCCAGCACCAGACAGACAACAAACAGCGTCATTGCTGCTCCACAGCCTTCGCCGTTGTGTCTGTGACATCAGTTTGCTGGGAACCAACAGCAATATTCGTCACTGGCAGATCCCACAGTCCCAGGTCACCTCATTGACATCTCACACTTGCTTCTACAACAGAAACCGATTTAACACAGCGCAATACACAATAGACTTTGTGTGTGGGGGTGGGGGGTGAGGCAGGTTGGGCGGGGGGCAGTGTATCCACAACCTCAACTCCGGTTAACCCTAAAATCAAAACGCAGCATGTGCGATGGTCATAGTTAAAATGCAACAGCAACAGCTTCGATTTATATACCGCCCTCCACGCAGGACAGCGGCTAAGCGCACGTCGCAAAAATGCATCCCGATCCCATGCCAGAGGCAGGGGGAAAAAGGTTTCCCAAGGCGCGGTCGAAACAACGATCTTCAGCTGATTCCTGGAATTGGTAAGAGAGGGAGCGAGGCGAAGGGAGTGAGGAATGGATTTCCTGAGATTTGGGGCGAAGTGGCTAACGACACGCCACCTATGGTGGAGCGGAGGATTTGGGAAACACAAAGGAGACGAGAACAGGAGGACGAAAGGCAACAGTTCATCACTTTGCGAGAGAGGAGGTCAGATACGTGGGGGAGGTGGGTGCAGAGGTGTGTAGAGACTTGAAAACCAGAGTGAGGATCTTGAAATCGATCCTCCCCGGTACAGGAAGTCTGGCAAGCAATGGGGTAATCTAAAGGAAATTCAAGAATTATTATTTTTATTGTTATTACAATTATCATTATTTCTATTATTAATCCCATGCACAAGTGCCGTTTATTTTGACGATCGAGGTAATGCAGGGAGACTGGGGAGGGGCTGGCCAAAACAGAATGTTTGGAATATTTCTGACTTCCACTTCCTATTTCACAACTCAGTGTCTCACAAATAGTCGTGGAATCTGTGAACTGATTCATAATTTGCTTCTGTACATATTGCCTTTCTTTTACACTTTAATTCATCTAATTTTGAATGCACTATTACCACCGCCCGCGGAATGTGATCTGCCAATCGACTAACACATTTTGAGCCTGTAGATCAGCGGTAAGTGATATAGCCTTACAAGCGAGAGACTTGGGTTCTATTGAGGCTGAGAAAAAGCATGCTCAGGATACATTAATACATACATCTGATAAATATCCATTTAAAAAAAGGATTATTTCAATCCACGACTGTTTGGGTGACACTGCCTTGTGAAATCAGTTAGAGTTTCGCCCGCAAATATACAGCTAATTGACATTCTATACTGTGAAGTGCTTTGTGATAACTGGATGTCGTGAAAAGCGCTACAGAAAATGCAAGAATTACGGTTATTTTCATTGTTAAATTGATTCCTCCTTGGTGCTAGTTAAACAGAGGTTTCTGCAGGAATGAAACTGACTCACGGTTTGACACACCCAGTAACCGAATCCAACTCTGCTCGCTTTTGAGGCTTGCGTTGTGAATATTTAGCTATAGAACTCCGCGTTATTTGAAGTACAACGCAGTAACACGGCTTCATATTGATGTGAATGTTGCTGTATACATCTTAGTTGTATTGTATTATTATCTAGCGCCATCTAGCTTTGATTCAGGCATTTGTCAGTTGATGGGTTCTATGAGAATGGTATGATTTAGATGTACCCGTGTATCCAATGGGATAATTCATCCATCATCAATGTTCTTCCAGACAGCTCCCTGTTGAACAAGTCCTTGCAAATCTTTCCACACTTCAAAGTATATAAACCGATATCTCCCATCACAGGACATCCACGAACACCCCACCCCACACCCCGCCTACCCACAGAAGCACCCATCTTCCCAGCACTTACCCTAACTCCCTCCTTCTCCAAACCTTCCACCAGTCATTCCCATTATCGGACAGGCTGTCAGTCTCTCTCCGACCACTCTCTTGAATTCCATCCCAGAGAACCTTCGCTACACTTTCTCGCTTGACCATTTACGGCAGGTCTCAAGACCCTCCTCTTCGATCTTGCCTTATGCTGCCCTCCCAACTCTCTCCCACTCCACCCCGAAATTTCTTCCCCTACCCTCCCAAATCTCTCCCCCTCCCCTTCTAACTCTCTGCCCCTCTCCTGCCATATCTCGACCACTCCTCTCGCAACTCTCTAGCCCTTCACTCCCAACACTCTCCGTCGATCCCAACTCTCTTCCTCCCTCTCAAATCTCTCCCTCTCCTCCCCAAGCTCTCCTCATCTTCCACAATCTCTCCCTCCCCTTCCATCTCTCTCCATTCACTCCCAATGGTCCACCGCCGCATTCGTATGTACTCCCAACGTCAAATGCGCTCTGTAAATTTTATTTTGTTGTTGTTGTTGCTTTATTCTAATACCAACAGCAGTGCATGATAATGAGATTAACATTAATGCTTCCTTTTGTCGGAGCGCCATATCACGTATTTTATTTGATCCACAATATAATATAATGTAGAATAAAATATTCTTGTATTTCACTACATTTATTCTGGACTTGCGGCAACCAATAGACTGTGTTCCACGAGTAGTCTTGGATTTGGACACTAACGCTTTTGTAAGGGATGACAATTCTTGCATTCGATATAACACTTTTCACGTCTAATCGACGTCTCAAGGCGCTTCACAGAATATACAGTCAAGTGAATTGACGGTATATTTGTTGGCGAAACGCGGCAGCCAATTGTGCACTGTAGTGTCGCACAAATAGTCGTGGTTCAAATGACCAATTTTATTACTGTGATTGGTTAATGGTTATTAAGTCTCCCTGAAAGGAAATGCGACGACGGAATACCAACAGGCGGCCAATTTACTGCTTGTTAAACAGAGTAATTTGGAAGCGGGTAACATACCAAACACTTCACCTTGACGTTTATCAAACTAGGCGTCCTCGCTACGAAAACTTTCTTACACAAATATACCGTCAATTCGCTTTACAGAGTGTACTTTGTGAAGCGATTCAAGACGTCGATAAGATGTGAAACGCGCTACATCAAATGAAAGGATTATTCTTATATTATCATAACTTTGTCTCACATTCCACTCTACAAAGTTGCAGTTTGACTTGTTGAGTGTTCCCAGCGATTTCAGTATGTGTTCCTGTTTAAATTATGTTTCAATCACAAAACACTAAACTCAACACAATATGTAGTTTTGTATAATTAACATCCATTGGGATCACTGGCTGGAAATTATTTTGCCAAAAGAGTAAAGCCATTGAGAAAGTGAGACATCTCAAAAATGCTGCACATGATATTGTGTGATATCTAAAAGAGGGACATCCAAAAGCGCTGGACAAGATATAGTGTGATGTGTATTGACAGTTTATGTCTGCCAGCTCGCAGTAAACTCAGTTTACAGTATATTCAGTACACACGTTGAGATATCTACCAACAGCAACAACAACATTACTGTTGTACAGCGTCTTTCACGACAGGAGAACGTCCCAAGACCATACATATTTACTGCTTCTGACCAGAGCTGAGGAGAGGTGGGGATGCGGGGAGTTGGGGAGTGGTGGCGGCGGAGTTCTTATGGATTCATCGAAGAGGAGAGTCTTGCGGCGAGACTCGAAGAAGGCCATCGAGATATGTTAATGCGCCAATAACCAAAATTAAAGATCATTATTGCAAATGTTTCTTCCACTCTTTCCTTATGTATTCCAGCACTGGCTCGCCTGTGGTTGGAAATGTAGTCAAGTGTTTCGCCTTCGAGACACAGCAACAAATGTAGGAGTCGTCAAATAGGTCAACCGTCAGCAATGCCATCTGTGCTGTGATTAAACCCATTAACTCCCTTCGCAGGTGTATATTCGGTGGTGTAGAGTGTTTCTGTACGAGTCTCAGACTGGTTCGCATCACTGTGTGGACGGAGAGCACAGTAATTCACAGCGCTGTCAGACAGCTCCAGCTGGGAGATAGTTAAGCTACTCAGTTTTGTCGAGGACTGGAGTTCCATAGTGAACCGTTTATCAATAAAATCTGCACTGTATGCATTCCCACTGGAATGCTTCATGAGTATATACTGCGGTTGATTTCCCAGCAGTTGTCGATACCATTGCAAAAAATAGCTGCTGAGAGATGTGTCAAACTGTCATTCCATGGTTACACTTCCTCCTTCTTTCTCGGTCACTGGAGCCGCCTTCTATGTCACAGAGTCTCCTTGGGTCAGGCCTGAAATACACATACATGCAGTCCTGTAGATCAAGCGTTAGAGCGCTCGCTTCGACAGCGAGAAGACCTGGGTTCGATTCCCGGACAGGACAGCGGAAATCGTCAGGCACGTTTTCGAACAAGGATGCGTTTGTTTGCCTAGCGTCAAGTGGAACCCAATTGTTTGTTGATTGGCGGATTGTGTTCATCAAGGGTAAGAATCCGTTGGAAAATCGAAAAATTATTTCGTCATTCAATCAATGACTGATTGTGCGACACTTCTGTGAGCTCGTGGCTTTCCCGTTTCTTCCATAATTTACATTACGCTGCACACAATTTTCCGTGAAGTGATTTTAGGATCTCTAATTCGTGCTTGACCCAATGCGTCGATTACTAGTTTTGTTACGAAACCTTTGGCAAGTTTTCTTACTCCACACGCCTAATAATGATCCTTCAACAAATACACAAAAATAAAATCGGTCACTTCAATCCACGACTGTTTGTGGGACACTGCTGTTCACAATTGGCTGCAGCGTTTCGCCCACATATATACAGTCAATTCGTTTTACAGTATATTCTGTGAAGATTTGAGACATCAATAAGATGTGAAAAGGGATTCATCAAATGCACGGATAAATATTACTATTGGTATTAACATAATGAAGAATATATATACACATGTACAACTCAACGGTTTGGAAAACGGGTTTATATGACAACTGTTACACCGTATTACCTATTAGAATGGCAACCAGGGGCAGACGCCCATTGAATCTCCCTATTGCCACCAATCACTCCAAAATTGCGATGTTATGTGTGAATGTATTGGTGTTGATCTGAGACATACAGCTCTGAGACATTTGACGCTTGATGGCGATGACCTAACTTCCTAATCCTTTGACGTGGACATCAACTGATCAGTGTGCTTGCGATGTCAATAAGTCACATTTCTTCCTCTGGGGAAAGGGATGGGGGAGCGAATCTTAATTGATCTAATTCAGTTTGGCGACACGCGATATTTAAGTTTAAAAATAAGTTTTGGTATATGGTATTACTTTCTGTTGCAATGTTGAAGCAATTCCAAGCGTTCCACAAAATATACTGTCAAGATTAGTGACTGTACTCCATTTTTGTACGTAATTATGATATTACGTGCAATGCTTTAAAGGTAAGGAACTTATAGCAGACGAGCTTTGGACTGGATATCAATGCATCGGAACAAAAATACGTAGAATCGCGAAACGCGGCAGCAAAATTGCGCACAGTAGTGTCCAACAAACAGTCTTGGAAGTGGGATTACGAGAAAATGGGGGCAAAAATGGCAAGGGGAGGGATCGTGGTACGTGGAAGGAGAGCAGGATCCGAAAGGTTGACTCATTTTTTCGTTCTCCATAGTTGCTGCCTGGCCCACTGATTGTTCCCAGCCATTTCTGTTTTTTGTTTCAGATTTCCAACGTCTGCAATATGTTGCGTGTTTATTCATGCAGAATCTATTGATGGGAGTTCAGCTAGTTGGTCACACTTGTTGGTTAGCTATTACTGAATATAATCGGATACAATTTAAGCGATCGAGACACCGTCTGGCATGGAGGACGCTATGTGGAAGCAAATTGTTGTTGTTGATCTCATGTCAATTGTGGTCAGCCTCATCTTGGGCATATGTGGAATCCCATGAGCAGTCTTAAGCGTATCCAAACCAGATAGAGCATTCCATTCATACCACCATTCGTATCGGATAAGACAACAATTAATATTCCGCTTGATATGTTGCCTTTAGAATCCAATACCTCGGAATTTAGAGCGCTTACACGACAAGCGAGACATGAGTTTGTTTCAGAGCAAGGCAAAAGTTGGACACGCTGATTTACTCCTCTGTTGATGCTTCTGTTTAATTAGCATTAAATAGTAACACGTTTGTTAGTCGATTGGCCAATCACTGATTAGGCATTTTTAACCAATCAATATGTAACAATGATTAGGTCACTCAATTTACAATTGTTCATGGAACACTTTTATGCACATTTGGCTGCTGAGCTTCGATCATAAAAAATAGTCAATTCACATAATTGGGTATTTTATGTACAGTTTTGATGGGTATCGAAGACGTTATCAGTCGCTATTCTAAACATAAGGATATTATTGTTGTGCTCATGTCTTCGAGACGTCTAAACTACTTCGCAAAATACATGTATCGACTTTATTAGTTTTAAACTTACCTGACGTCAGAAAATCAAGACAATGCATTGGCGCCCTCTAGTGGTCAGTGTATGATAGTTCGGCTCTGCCTTCATATTTGATGTAAAACGTGACATAGTGCAATGATAGAAATAATAATATGTTGTACGTTCCAGTGTCTTACGCCATCTCCTAATACAGTAAAATACTAGCCTACCAGTCGTATGATTTTGATCCAATGAATAGTATTGTTGATGATAATAATATTTTCGTGTGATACAGTGAATAATCACATCTTCGAGATATGTGAAAGCGAATCACAGTATCTACAGTGAAGTGAATTAACTCTGTATTTGAATTAACTCTATATCAACGCTCCCAAATCCTCGCCCGAATCCATTGACTCTCATCATCCATAGGATCAAATCAAGATAAGGGTACTCACATTTAACTCCTTTCAGTACCTCGCCTCACCCTATATCCATGACCTCCTATGCCCTTATCAACTTACGCATCACCACCGCTCTTCATGCTGTTGTCTGCTCTACACCCACAGACCCATTTGAACAAACAATCGCAGGCGAGCTTTTAGCCACTTGGGGGCAGAGTGGCTAAAAGCTCAACCGGAAAAGGCAAACCGTCCCTTTTCCGGCCTCCTTCAGATCTCGCCTGAAGTCTCTCTGCTACGGAGGACCCATCGGCAACTCCTAATCCTCCGCTTCCATTACCGCAACCATCTGTCATCAGCTAGGGTCTGAAACACTAAAGGTTCAACGCCTTGTGACGCTTTCCTGACGTGAAAGGCGCTATACAATGCAATTGTCTTGTTACTGTTGTTTATTGCACAGTACCTTTACTGCGGAATAGTTGGCTGTTTCGTTGTGGAAGAAGGTTGAAATACATTAAGGAGCTAGAGGCAAAGAGTTGGAGTGGTCTGCACATTCCTCCAACACAATACTGCAAGTCTTGCTTGTTACACTATTGATATTTGGACTAAAGATATACTAAATGGAAAGACACATCATATTTGCAAACTGATGTAAATGAATAGCATGTGGACCCTCACCGTCCAACTCGTTCACGAATAACTGGCTGCGTTTATTTTAACCTTTAATGAATAAAGAGTTTAGCTGACAAGCTGATGGGAGGGGAATGTGGTTTCCTCTGAGTCTGGCTGATGAAGTGTCTGCTCCCCGCAGGGTCCCAAGGCCTGACCAAGAATATGCACACTATTCAAACAGAGTGATCGTTCCTATGTATAAAATGAAGACAGTTTTTGTACGAGCCCTGCAGTGTAGTCAACCACAATGGAGATACTAAAGGCAAAGTAATACACTGCGCTGTCAGATACCAGCAGCTCAGAGATGGATAAACTGGTGGAAACTCTGAATGTCTGTAGTTGAGCAGAGAAACGGTTTCCAAATACTGTGCCTTTGACTGGGTTGCCATCTCCAGAATATCTCTGCACTACACATTCTGGGTGTTTGTCTGGGTAATGTCTGTACCAGTATAGATCTTAAAAGCCATCAGTAGTGGAGTAGGTGCACACCAAATCGACAGTACCACCTTATTCCTTAAACACCGATGCAGCTTTCTGACAGTCAGAATCGGCTTCACAGAGTTCTGCAATAATCGAGGGAAAGCATGGCTAAGCATTCGTAGAATAATATAATCATAAGGCACAAAAGGAGGCAAATTGGCCCATCGAGTCCGTCCCGTCTCTTTCAATGGAGGAACTAAATCCCACTCCACAGCTCTCAATCTCCACGTAACGACGCAAACCCGTCCTCCCCAAATATACTTCTATGACTCTTCTAAAATTTCTTATTGAATCGGCCTCCACCATCTATTCAGGCAATGCATTGCAGATTCCAACAAGTCACTGAGACAAAAACAATTCTGCTGACCTCCCTTTTGTTTCTTTTAGAAACAGTCTCAATTAAATCATCTCAATTGCGGACTGATTGCTCCGTACCCTGAGATTAGCCTTGAAAGAAGAAAAGGAGGAAGCAAGGCGAAGGGATTGCGGGATGGAGTTCCACAGATTGGGGACAGAGAGGCTGAAAGCCCGGACACTGATGTTAAGGCGCATCTGGCGGGGAAAATGGAGCAGGCCAGAGCCAGCTGAACGGAAGCAGACAGTAGGTCGGAGATCCAGCCAAGGTCTTGAATGGCCGTGAAATTGAGGACGAGGATTTTGAATTGGAAAACAATAGTATTCAGTCTTTGCCTGAATTTATTTTCTCGAGACTTGTCGCGCCCTCAGGACAGCAAATGCTATATGCACAATCCATTTGTTAGTAACGAATAAACAATAATCAATAATGTTTTACTTGGCACGTTATCACATGGTTGAAAGAGTCTAATAACGCTACAAAGAATGAGCTATGAATTTTATATCTATATATTGGGGGCAAAACACAGTATGTAATTATGCTGTCCCACCGGAAAATCTAACGTGTGTCCTCTCACTTGCGAAGTTAATCCTATGTCCACTCAGCTGCAGGTCTCCCACAAACAATTGTTGGTGAAATGGAGCTGACAATCAGATGCGACACAGAATTAGCTCTACACGACCTCACCAGCCATAAAGGTTCCCAACAACAACAACAACAATTCACATTTATATAGCGCCTTTCACGTCGGGAGGATGTCCCAAGGCGCTGAACAGCAGGCGTGTGAACCGAGCTGGGAGGGGAGTGTTTGGGAAGGGGTGAAACACGAAGGGGAGGTAAAAGAGTTCGGAGTGGAACAAAACGCACGATCGAAGAGGAAAGTCTTCAAACCGGCCTTGAAAGAGGAAAGGGATGAGACGAAACGAAGGGATTGAGGGACGGCATTCCATAAGGTGGAAGCGGAGAAACTGAATGCCCGGCCTCCGATGGTGGTGCGGTTCGTGCGGCGGGCGTGGAGCAGGCCAAGTCCTGTTGAACGGAGGGTCCGGGTGGGCGTGTAGGGGGAGAGTAGATCGGTTTAGTAGGATGGGGCAAGGCCGTGTAAGGCGTTGTAGGTGAGGAGGAGGATCTTAAACTCGATCCTCTGGAGGATGGGGAGCCAGTGGAGACGGGCGAGGGTGGGGGTTATGCGGTCGCGGAGGCGGGTGCGGGATAGTACACGGGCTGCAGAGTTTTGGATGTCCTGCAGACTATGAATGGAGGAACTGGGGAGGCCGATTAGGAGAATTTCCGTAGTCCAGCCGTGAGGTGATGTGTGCATGCACAAGTGCTTCGGCAGCGCGGCGGCTAAGATAATTCCCAGCATTAGACAGACAGCAAACAGCCTCATTGCTGCTCCTCAGGACTCGTTGTTGTGTCTGTGACATCAGTTTGCTGGTAACCAACAGCAATATGCGTTACCGGCAGATCCCATAGTCCCACGTCACCTCATTGACATCTCAACTGCTTTTAATTTGTGCAATACTCCATTACAGTCTGTGTTTTTGTGGCGTGGCTGGGTGGGGTGGTGGGCGGGTGGGAGGTGGGTAGCAGGGAATCCTCCCACTCAGTTCCTAGTAAATTTACAATCAAACCTTACACATATACAGTCAATTCGCTTAACTGTATATATTCCATGAAGCGTTTCGAGCCGTTGATAAAAGGTGAAAAGAGCAATTTTGCCTGTAAAATCAAATGCAAATATTATTCATATTATTCCAATCCAATAAATGATGGTCACGAATTTCCGAATAGTTTACGTATACACAAATGGATATAGCGTTTTTAATTTCACTCGAAGTAATGTTTCGTACTAATTCAAACACTACCTCCATCTTATAGTTCAATGACGGTTTGCACTTTTATTTAGATTTGTAAATGTTGTAAAAGTAAATTTTTCATCCATTCGAAGATCTTCATGTATCTCCAGTATTGATTCGTGCATTACATATTTCCTGAAAGATCATTGTTATCTTAATAATTATTTCCTTTGTTACAGTTTATTTCAATAATTCCCTACATGACGCCACGTGACTTGCTGTGGCGCCTGTTTTATTGCATGTGGTTGGGAATTGATCACGTGATTCCTCTGAGAAACACAGCAGATAAGTCAAATAGTTCAACTGACAGGAATGACATCTGTGTTGTGATTAAACCATTAAATCCTCCTTGTAGGTTTATGCACGGTGGTGTCGCCTGAAGATAACGCTGTTCAAGGGATCCCACAAGATTATGTGGCTGCATCAGATATAGCCGCAGCCAGCACAGTTACAGTAGATGTCTTGCTGCTCGTGTACAAAGTAGTGTGAAAATACCTTCATCAAATTCAGCTCTGAAAGTGTCACCATCATGTTCATGTCTCAGTGTTTACAGAGGAGGCTGGCCTGGCTACTGCCGGTACCAGTATATCCAAACACTCGTGAAACCAGCAGAGTAGGTACATCTGAGGTTCACAGTCTGGCCTTCAGTGACAGACACTTCCCTCTACCATGGTTCAACATTATCTCCATTTGCGGTCGCTGTAGCCAGAGAGAACAAATTATTCATTGTAAAGCACACACTATAGATAAATCTCCAAAGGGTCTTCGGACGGAGAGTAAATTACTTCCATAAAAGATCAATAACATTAAAATGAGCAAGGCAATGTGTTTACTCTGCATGTTTCCAAGCGAGCAAGTCATTCGATGCGAGCTTTTTGAGATGAGAGATTGTGTCCTGAATTGTGACTCAAAGCAGAGTGATGAGCAACAGATGCGCCTCTGTGTCAGATGACTATAGTTTCAAAAAGTATTTGTGAAACTTAAGTAGACTGATGACGCTACAACGCCTTGTGACGTAGAAATAACAATGTAAATTTCTTCTTGTTGTTCTGATGAATGCTGCCACTTTACTGTTTTATTTGAAGTATAATTTTGTCATCCTTCCACGAACCACCCCAACCGTGTTCTTGTCTCTATCCAAATTTTCATCACATGGGAACGTCCTCTCGACGTGAAAGGCGCTATTTAAATGTAAGTTTCAATTGATTGATTTGCTAAATTGTGAAGTCCTATGGATCAGTGGTTAAAATAATCATATCACAAGCGAGACCCAAGGTAGTGTAATTAATTCGTTTGATGGAAACATTGTGGTAATAATAAATATAATCCTTGCTTTTGACACAGCGATTTTCACATCTTGTCGACAGCACAAAAAGCGCATCACACAATATACTGTTAAGTGAATTGATTGTTTGCTTGTGAGCGAAACGCGGCAGCCATTTGCGCAGAACAGCGTCCCCCACAAACAGTACAGGATTGAAATGATCTATTTTATTACTGTATTTTTTCTTGGAGAGATTACGTTTATGCGTGTTGAGTAAGGAAACTTGACCAAGGTTTCGCCCTGAGCTGCCTGGATTCGAACACATGTCTCACAATAGCAATATGAATGTTCTAGCCACTGAGCTACAGGAGCTTAACAATAGTATATGTGATTGAAAGGCAATAAAATTTACCAAGTGACATGGAGATTGTATTTATAAGAACAAAAGCTTGTGATAATCATCTTAATGATACAGCTTTGAAGAATTCGGATCAAGCAGCAATAGTGTACTTGAGGGAAAGAATGTCAACTGTAACAGGAAACAGCTGTGATAGCTGCTAATGTCGTGTGTTTAATGCGCCACCTTTGGTGGTTTGCAGCTACTGCAGCTTTACAATGCAGACATTCGAAAGCAAATTATTTTAGGACCGTCTTGAATTGTCTCGTCCTTTCTCCTCCCGTGGAAGGATAAATCTTCGTCTCGTTTCCCTTCTTGTTCCTCATGTTTTCCCAGATTTAATAGAAAACTGGACCGAATTGACTCAACACTATCATTCTGTGGCGTGTTCCTGCTCATACTTGCGCCCCACACTCACTTCCCCACCCTCCTAGTTTAGTTAATTATTTGATGAATTGCTCTCACTTGTGTATATTGTTTGACTTCAAAGTGAGTTGACATTGGTCATGCTACAGTACCAGAATAATAAATTTTCATTTATAAAGCAATGTTCCCATTGAGAGAAGTTCCAAATGCATTATATTCATGAGTCAGATTATTTATTAGAATTATAAGATAATTAATTATTTTCATTCTTCGATTTTGGATAAATAATGCAATTTGTGTTCTCTCTTTGCCGATTCGCCGATGCGTATCAACATGCATTCACTGTGCAGTTTGATTCCAGGCGTTCAATGACCCATTTCTATCTGAAATGTGTTAATCACTGTTCTACGCCTCGTAAGAAGAATATTCTGAATCTCTTCTGTTGGACAGAAGACAGAAAAGTGAATCTCAATGTGTTTCCGAATCAAAGTCTTGTTACAGCATTAGTTGCAGCCAATCTTGGAGCGATGCATGTGTCTTCTCATTGTGAATAAAAGTGGACCCTAAGCATTGCAAATTTCTGACTATATCCATCTACCTTGCCACCCCCCACCCCACCCCCCCCAACCCCCCACCAACTACCTCTCCTCACATTCACTCTACAAATTTACTAAGCACAAATTGGGAGATCGATTTTCAGAGCATTTGCACTCTGATCGGACGGTCAACCATGATGCAGTCTCCCTCCATTTCAGGATTTAGATGCTGATTTTTTGATCCATGGACTCTGCGGTGTTCAAGTAACCCACAGCGGAAACTTGAGGAACAGCACCTCATCTATTTACTGGGGACACTACAATCATCTGGCCTCAACATTGAGTTCAGCCATTTCAGTACGTAAGAGTTTACTCGCTCACCAACACCCCCACACACATCCCCACTCGATCACAATCATAACTCCAGACACCCATTGACTCTACGGTGTTTCGTTTGTTCTATCACGATTAACACCTCTTCTCCCCACTTTCGTTTAAACCCACCCCCTTCTGTTTCTCCCCTTGAAGTCCTTAACACATATTCAACACATCAGTTAACACACAGTGTTTTCCATTTTCCTTTGTCTGCTTTGTCGCTTTTGTCTTTCATGTCTTGCCACTCTCCATTTAACGTCCTTAAGAAACCCCTCCCTCTAAACAAGTCCCAGTTCTGACGAAGGGTTGTGCACCCGAAACGTTGACTCTTTTTCCTTTCCCCATTGATGCTGCCTGACCTGCTGAATTTCCCCAGAAAATTTTGTTTATGTTTCAGATTCCCAGCATCTGTAGTATTTAGTTTTTTGTTCATGTTAGTTGAAGCACGTCGTATAGGTGTCATTAGTGCAGCAACTGCTGGTGAGCAGGAGCCACATCACGTGTACAATTGGAGACATGTGATCGCGAATTGTTTGTCGGCGTGTATTAACTTCCATGGTCCTATCTCCTCCAAGTTTATACATTGATCTCATTTCTCTGCGCATTCCTCAGGTTGGAGAGTAATTCGACTCCAATCAACAACAACAACAACAATCCCATTTGCACTGCTGTGCGTTTCGTCCACAAAACTACTTTCAATTCACTTGATAGTGTGTTTTGTTAAGCACTTTCATACGTCTATAATACATGAAAAGCGATATCTCAAATGCGAGGATTACTATTGGTTACATTCCGTATCTTTTAGCTGCTGATACATAATACCCCAATTTAATTTGTTTCGCTAGAATTTTCCATTATTCTTTCCTGTCAACACCAATTGGATCAGAAAATGTTCAATTCTCTTGTTAAATCCTTCCGCCTTTCCCCGATTTACACCGCATCATGTGGCCTACTGTATGGTTAGAACACTTGCCTTAAAAACTTGAGCCCTCGTTTTCGAATCCAGGTAGTACAGGGCGAAACCTTCGGCACGTTTTCTTACTCTACAGGCCTACTAATAATCATTCCCCAAATTACTATTTTAGCAAGACCATTTTAAGCTATTTAAGTTAAATTATATACACTTAACAACAATAATCCTTACGTTTGACAATGCACAAAATCACATCTTCGAGATGCATCAAAGCAATTTGCAGAATGTATTTTAAACGATTTAACTGCATATGTTGCGGGCGAAGCACTGCAGCTGTTTGATCGCATCAGCCATCCATTGGAAATAATGTTCAATTTATTATTGTTGGTAGTTGTAGTATTATTTAGAAGGAAGTTATGCCCCTGGAAAAAGGATTCACTGATCAACTATCGACGGTTTCCTAATTATTGCTCAGAAAACCGATTCCCGTGTGTGGAGTCAGCAATTTTGCTCAACATTTCGCATTGTTGGAATCGAACCCATTTGTAGCTCCATTTTGAGGCGAGCGCTTTCTCTGCCGAGCTACAGGACTCCACATGGTAGTTTTTGGATGGCGGTAGAGCTGATCTGTGTCTCTGTGGGGCTCAGTGCACAGTACTACACCGCCGACTCTGTATCGCTCACTTGGGATATATTTAGTGGAACGCTTCGCCGAACTTTACCCAAATTGGTTCAGAAACGTTCTTTTGCAAATTCTGCACGAAACTCCTTGTTGGTGCTGGTGTGCAACATCAGGATAGATTGATGAGCTGCATTGGGTTAGTGACGGTACCTGAATATATATGTGTTGCTGTCACTTGTAGCCGTATCATTACACAGCAGATAGGCCTATTCTCCTTCACTCACTGCCACCGTAGATTGGAGCTGTGTCACAGAGTCTCCTACACAAAGCCCTGGAAACCAGAAATACATCATTATTCAATACAATAGCAAGAATTCTAATCATCCTCTTGTATTTCATAAGGCGCGTTATCGAGTCCATGATACATCTCCATTCAATTCACCGAATAAAATTTGTAAAAACAGGGTAGTTTGTGTAACGTTGCGCCCTGTCCTGCCATGGAATCGAACCATGATCATCTCGGCTATGACGCCAGCCCTATAATCACTAAAATAATGAACAATCCAACTCCTCAAGCTCTTTCTGTATTATTATGTAACTTATTCGATAAAACATAGGCGTTGGTTAATACTTTCGGAAACAAATACACATAGAATGCTTACCTGACAAGGTGATGATGGCTGCTGCCACATAGATATACATTGTCATGTGTATTTAATTGTACTGTTTGCAGTGAGAGCGTTGATAGTGTAATTGGCGAATGTTGTCTGGGAGGCAGAAAGATACCGTGAGGAGGGCTGAACAATAAATGACATACAGTAGTTGCCGATTTCGCCTTGAAGGGCGAAATCTTGGATACGTTTTCTTACTCTACCCAACCAATTTTGTTTGCCCAGCTATCAGTAGCAGTTCGATTATTTCTCGATTGATGTGGTTGTGTTTCATTGTTAACAATCATTCATAAAATAAGCTATTGAATCCAGCACTGTTTGTGTGACATTGCTGTGCACAATTGGCTGTCTGGTTTAGCCTGCAGATCGCCAAGTCACTACATTTTACAGTGTAGTCTTTCAGGCGATTAGTGACGTCTCAAGTTGGACATGGTATTCAGTGGAAGCGACTGAGTATGTGCACGTGGCTAGACAATGGCCTAATGTGTGTTGGCTTCACGTCACCTGTGCTACCTTGCAATTGAGTAACGAGGTTGAACCAGCCATTGAGAGGGTTTCAAAGCCAAAGTGGTGAGCCCACGTGGCTTCAGCAGTTTCTCAGATATCTCTGACCCAGTTGATTGAAAGTTGCTTTCCTGCCCCAGTTGGATGAACGTTTCATTCCTTCTGGGTTTCAGCAGTTTGGGCACTAAACACATATTTATCTAGGATAACTCATGCCTATGTGTTACCTGCTATGCATTTTAATTCGCTAACATTGGCTTCTTATATGAGCATACATATTTGTAATCCGTGTGTCTAAACCATTGGGAAATCCATCTCAAATCCACTTACATACATGTGAGTATCTACACCAAACATTGTGTTGCAATAATCCATCATTTTTATGCAGCATCGTATCGTTTCTTCAAGACCACTCTAAGTGTTTCACGTGATATACCGAAAAAAGTAACGCTAGTGTAATCTGCGGCAGAGAATTTCAGAGTATCGTCTTACAAAAAGCGATGTATTGAAGTACCAATCATTATTGAATGGACTATTGCACTCTGGAAGGCACTCCACCAAACGACGCTGAAACTGGATCCAACTTATTGCTCGACAGAGAAACAGAAACAATATTAATAGTATTTGCATTTTGTACAGCATCTTGTCAAGTCTTTGTGAGATAACAAAGCGTTTTTTTGTTGTTGTACAGTGTAGTGTGGCAACTGTTTATGTTACCGGCTGTATGTGACAGTCAGTTGCACACAGCGGTGT
Source organism: Hydrolagus colliei (assembly GCA_035084275.1). NCBI lineage: Eukaryota > Metazoa > Chordata > Chondrichthyes > Chimaeriformes > Chimaeridae > Hydrolagus > Hydrolagus colliei. The sequence continues at coordinate 1,123,251 of CM068769.1, forward strand.
TCCACAAACACTCATGGATCTAAAAGGCGAGTGGTATATCCAGCGAGCTACAGTTACATACAGCAGCATGTTTTTGTACAGGCTCCTCTTAGACACGCAGCACTGTGCTCTCTGCTGCACAGAAGTAAGTGGCGGTGTCTGTCACTCGCACGGATTTGATTGTCAGTGTGCTGTTCTTCTCTTTTGTATCAGCCAAAGCACTTATCCTCTCCTCCCCCTTGATCGCTCTGCTTTGCTTCACCATCAAATGGATGGAGCCGTTTCCATACTGTTTGTACCATTGAAAAGCTGGGCTGTACAAAGTGCTGTTGCACTCTATATGTACATTTCGATTTTCAATCCCTGTCAGTAACTGAGGTATCTGTGACACTTCGTTTTCAGCCAAGGCACCTGGGGAATAGACATGAACTTTCTTGGAAAGAAATTCGGAAAATCTCTCCAACTAAACTTATAAATATTCAACAGCAATCAAGGATGTATTTGTGCAAACTCACATTCTACTTACAGAAGAGCGACAGCATGAAATTAAAAATAATACACGTTGCTTGGTAACGTAATTTCATTCTCAATCCTCGTCGATTCATGTCAGAACCTCCAGGTGAAATGCAAGTTGACACCAGCTAACTGCTGCTAAACGTTCATGAATGTTTGTCGAGTGCCACTAACTGTGCAGGTTATGACTATACTCTCGGTGACGCCTCCACTGACGTCTCGTTTCCTGTATGTTTGCTTCCGTGATATTCATTCCCCAATCGGATACCAACAGAGTTCGTTTAGTCCACAGAATAGGATGTTACTGCACTTTGCAGTATATTCGTTCAACACTTGGAATCACGTGAATGAAATAAACTGGCTACATCGAATTCAGTCAAATACAGCTGTTACTGTTATTAGCATAATTATTATAAGTTTCTAAAAGAATGCACTATCGGAAGAAATATGCCTTCAAGCATTTATTTAGGTTTAACATTCTTCTGCATACATCCTTATCAAATCATTTCATGGAAGATTCCTGTAGGTCCAAACAGGCTTTTCTCTCGAGTGCAGAGATTCTGTGTTTGGCATCGTCATCGGCTAATTTATTTAAAACAATGTTCCCTCAATTATCTGTGAAGTGAACAAACAATTGTGCTGATTGAATGTCTGCCCATTCACCAGGAGAAATCCTGGTATTGCTTTCTCAGGGACATGGGATCATTAACGACCCTTGTTACAAACCAACTGGACCTCTGTTTGATGGTCCAACAGAAGGGCAACTTCTCTGACATTTCTAGACACACCCAGACCTGCACTGGAGTGTCAGCCCAGTACATCCGTCAATAATCTAATATGTCATACACAGCATTTAAGTCGCTTTTAAGTGTTACGTGTAAGTTAGAAGTTTGATTGTTATTATATGGTACTACAAAAATAATTTAAAAAATATCTTTCGATTTGATAAAGCGACATTGTTCGCATGTCTCGTAGGGCTTCACAGAATCTACTGTAATGTGTCTTGAGAGTGTGTGTCTTGGTGGAAGAAACACTGGCAGACCAATGAGCAAAGCAGTGTCCTACAAACTTACGTGGATAGAGTAATTACATTTATATTATTATGTATATGTAACGGATTATAAACCCAGGGAAATCGATCCACCCATGGACTAACAGGAAGATTCTAAGCAAAAGGTAAGTAAAGATGTATGTTCTTGCAGAATGTGGAGCACTGCTTAAGGATTCCCAACGCTTGGGATTGAAACCGAGGTCCACTCAAGTGCAACGCGAGTACTCCAACCTCTGTACTACACCCCACAACATCTGTCCACCTCCCTCACTGTTATAATAGTGTAGCCACCTCAGTGTGTTGGCAGTAAGAAGTTGAATATTTGAGGGGAATTTACGCTTATCTGCTGAGTTTTTGTACAGTGTATCTGGCCTCCTGTCACAGTGTGGGCTGCAGGGCACAGTAATACATGGCGCCGTCACCCACAACAGCCCTGAGTATTTGCAAGTTAAATACTTTATTCTCCTTGTCCAGCTTGGCAGTGAAGCGGTCAGTAATAGCAGGAGCTTTGTCTACAGTTCCCGAGGTAAATAGCATAAGCAGGTACTGAAGACCTCCACCGCGATATTGCCTGTACAAGAAGGCGGTGTTTAGTGTGGAATAGTTGCAGTTTATTCTCGCGTCTTGCCCTTCAAATTCCTTAATCTCAGGAGGATATTGGAATATTACATATTTTCCGGTACCTTCTGCAATCAAAAAACAACGTAATTTTCACAAGACAAAACAAAATTTGTTACTGTAATAATACTAAGGACAATTGTGTTAGTTTTGAGATTTTTTACAACAATCAGTGTTTTGAAAAATCTTGCATACAAAACACCCACAGAATATAATATCAAATGAATTGTCTCCATACTTTGTAGGCAAAACGCGGCAGCTAATTGTACACAGCGGTGTCACACACAGAGTCATAGATTGAGAGCTCAAATTAATGTTATTGTAAGTAATTTTTTGATGGGAATGATCACGTCTGGATAGTGATCCGCTTACCAATTACTGCTGGACTCAAAAAGGCGTGTGTATGGTGTAAAGCGACTTGTCCAACAATTAGCCTTGATGTGAATCAAAATAAGGTATTCTCCTGTTCAATGGTAGTCCTCTAACTGCTACTCTACCGAAATCATAGAATCATAATAATAATACTTATATCAGATGTAGTGCTTTTCACACCTTGTAATACCAAATCATATGCACTAGGCATGTCCACACATACTTACTGGCTATGGTGAGGATTACTATCAGTAACTGACAGTGACCTGTCATGCTAGCTGCTGAGGTGAGGGCAGAAAGTGGAATCTCTTCCTCTTGATGCGCCTGTTCGACTCCTTCAGTTACATGTAGTGAGGCAGCGGCTGATGTGATGTGTGCAGGCAGTGGGTTATCCAATAATATTGTATGCGTTTCATACTAACCAATCTATCTTTGCCTTAATCAGCTCATGATTGGCTACAAGTGATCAGCTCTAGAATGGAAGGAATAGGGGGTATGTTTCATGCACAAACAAATGTTTACTTCCTGTAATCAAGTTGTTAAACTGTATGTGTTGCCGTTAGTGCACCTATTGAATCGGGAGGGTTTTGGTTCAAGGTTCAAGACTGTAAATTGAGTTGATGGTCTGGACTCAAATTCTAATTGATGACTGTGTCAAGGGTATATTATCAATAAAACTTAAATTGAGCCACAATTCGTGAATATTTCTGTGCGAGTCACTGTGCTCCAATTCCCCATTGTATTTGTCTTCAAAATGCATACATTTACTTTTTAATTATTCATAATGAACGCTTTATTTGAAACTCCTACATGAAGGCATGTTGTACAAGGCAGGAACTCTTATAACTTTTATCGCTTTGCAGTCCTGTATGGAACTGCATCCAAGTCAGGAGGGCCCAAACTAAGAAATAGCTTTACTTCTGAAATTTAAAATGTAACAGAAAAATTGTATTCTCCTTCCACAAATTAAGCAAAGAAAATGCCCATGTAGCCATTGGGAAAACCTAACTTGTTGAAGACCAGAGTGAGCGTTACTCAATAGAGGCTGATTGGTTTTTTTGGGGGAAAGGCAATAAGATAGAAAACGTGTTACAGCAATTGATTCTGGAACAAGAATAACACGATTCATATTTAAGCAAACAAACATTAGCACTTTTCAGCCGCAGAGGCCATAGTGTGTACGAAGCTCCAACATCAACTGTAACAGGAAGCACCTGCTATAGCTCACAAGGAAGTTAGCTACAGAAAGGAATGTGGCAAGTTATCTCAGTTGCAGTTCATGTTAGATCCTGTATGTGCTTAGTGCGCCATCTGCTGGTGGATTGCAGGTACAGAACGTGCACAATTGGAGACATTTCATAGTAAATGGTTTCCAGCCACGCTCAACATTCCCTTCCTGAATGGCGCTGTATAAACTCAAGCTATTGATTTATTTACTTTTTATAATGTTTTACAATCTATTAGAATACAATCTATTAGGCACGTGTATGAGGCAGGTCTCCCCAAAACGCAGGAACTTTGAGACTATCTCTGTGACAATACCATCATTGTGTTTAATAAAAATATCAAGATTCCTTGCATTTGATATAGCGCCCTATCATATCTTAGATGTGCAATAAAGCTCTTTGCAGAATGTACTGTAAACGATTTGACATGTTGTGTGGGAGAAACGCGAAAGCCAAGTTTGCATATCAGAGATCCATTGAATTCAATGACCAATGTATTAATATAATCAATAGACTGAAGGAATTCTTACACGCGGTTAGCGAGTCACTAATCCACTAACAACATAGTTCCGAATTACTGTCATTTAAACAGCCGCGTATATGTGGAGTAAGGAAACTTGCCCCCTCATTTCGCTCAGCCGTGAATTAAAACCCTTGTATCTTGCCTGTGAGGCGAAAGCTTTTACCACTGAGCTCCACATGGTAGTTTTTGTAGGGCGGTAACGCTGATTTGTGTCTCTGTGGGGCTCAGTGCACAGTAATACATGGCCGAGTCTGTGACTATCACTTGGGACATATTTAATCGCACGGTTCTCCCCACTTTATCCACTGTTGCTGAGAAATGTCCTTTGGCAAAGTCTGCATATTGTGGTCTGTTGCTGGTGGATGTGCTGAGTAAATATTCTGTAGCTGAGTTGGGATAGTGACGGTACCAGAACAGATACATTCCGATGTCACTTGCAGCTGTATAATTACACTGCAATATTGCATGCTCCCCTACATTTGCTGTCATAATATGTTGAAGCTGTGTCACAGCGTCGCCTTCACAATGTCCTAGAAACAAGATAAATAAATAATAATAATGTGAATAATACTAATAATCACAAAAATATTGATGTTAGTAATTCTTTGATTTACTACAACGCCTTAGCCCGTATTCGCGACAGCACAAAGCGCTTGACAGAACAGTAATTTAGCACATTTTCTGGGAAGAATAGACAGAACCAATTGCGCGTATCAGTTTCCCCAAAACACTAGGTAATTGATTGATTTATATACGATACAATTTTTGCAATTCAATGCTTCGGAGACGCGAACAGTAAGTTTACCCACAGTAGGGTTCATATCTAAAACCACTGAAACATGGACGCTTGTGTGCCGCAAGTAAACTTGCCTGTAGATTCGCGCTCCCTACTCACTGAGTTACAGAACGCTACCGCTTGTCAAGTCCTGTAGATTATTGAGTAATTAATGGAATAAGATAAAATACGCATTGGGTAATATGTGCAGGAGTATATTGATATAAGTTTACGGCTTACCTACGAAGATAACGATGGCTGTTGCCAGGTAAATATACATCGTGAAATGTGTGTTGATTGGCATGTGGTGTCGAGGGAGCGTGGATGGTGGAGTTCCACACCGTTGCCTGGGAGACAGGTAGATGCGGTATGGAGGGCAGAACAAGAAATGGCATACAGAATTTACTGAGCATGTCTGAAGGTTTTTCACAACACTTATGTCTCTGTCACTTTGCATAATTCACTCTGTTCATCCAACTTGCTCCCCTATTGGTTCATTTCCATTAATATGGTAAAGAGCTGAAATGGTTCATTGAGAGTGTTCAGAGCCAATGGGCAGGAGACACTTTACATCACCAGTTTCTCAGATATGTCTGCCCTAGTTACTTGAAAGTTTCCTTCCTGCCACATTTCCTCTCCAGGCTTCTGGGTTACAGACGTTTGAGTATAAAACACAAGTAGTTTTTAGCACAATCAATCGCCAAAACTCGGTTTGTTTCGTATTTTACTAACCAGTGTGTAAACATCTGACAAACACATCCCATGCTTGCTAGCGTACAAATCCAAATTTGATTTACAATAAATTTTATTGTGTTTGATGTAACATCTTATCGCATCTTCAAAACATCTCCAATGTCTTCAAAAAACGAACTTCTATGGGTAGCGATCATGTATTTTCTCAATAAAATACACGGCAGCCAATTGTAGCAAAACGTAATACAGAGTCATCCATTTCGTTATTGGTGTATTGACCCAGGAAAGGCTATCGGCCAGTCATCTAGCAGCCGGTTTCCTACATAATAATAATAATAATAATCATAATCATCACTTGTTCCAAGTGCAACGATGAATCAGCTACAATCCAGCTCCTCAATTATACATGTGTATTCATTCGTGCCGTCGACAATGCTCCCTGCGCCATTACCTTGGCTGAGTTCATTAATGGAGAGAGACATTTTGCGACTGCCCATATCGCTTTCCATTGTTTTAAAACTAACTCCGCCTATCCTTAACTTCTTCCCTTGCCACCTTCAAGGCACATCTCAAAACTGTCCTCTTCGAGTTGACCGCTGGTAACCAACTTGTTCTACCAGCCTTCCTTCCTTCCCAATTCGGGAACAGCTCTTGCCCAAAAGCTAGACTTTCCAGCAACTTGCGATGTCTTCCTGAAGTGAAAGTCACGATACAAATTTAGTTTTGCGTTATATTACAAAGGTAACGTTATTAATTTAAATCCACAAAAATGTCTTTTTTAAATGGAATGTCAGCTTAGGTCTAATTTTAATATATGATTTTTTTAAACAAAAACATGTTTTTTTTGCATTCCACAACAGTTTCCCAGAAAAATAAAAGAAGAAATTGAACTGAGCAGTTTTACCTATTGCATCATCTCTTCTGTGAAAGTGACATTAGGTGTTTACCATCCACCTGATGGACAAAAACCGCCTCTGTTTGAAGTCTATCATTGGGACGTCCCCTACGACATGAAAGGCGCTCTATATATGCAATGTTGTTGTAGATTGATAATGCCGTACCTGACGAAAGGCATATCCAAATAATTAGGCCCGTTATTGTCAATAATTTGGTCGGTTTACCTTAAATGCTATGAGTTCAAATTCCTTAATCAGGGTTTGAACCCACAATCTTCTGATTCAGAAGCAAATACACTGTCAATGGAGCAAGAATGATTGTTTCACTCAGCGACTCTCACCTTCACCTTAGATTAATGTTAATCTGTGTACACAGGTTAGCATTATTCTGACTACCTGTCATCCGTATTAGAGAAGTAATTTCTGCAACATTGAGTAAAAGAGTCTGTGTAGAAATATCTAGTTACAAGGACTCAATTTTCGATAAATAATATCATGACGATGGGAATACTAACATTGGATTTTTCGCCTGATCATGTCTTCTTCGCGACTCGAAGTGCTTCACTGATTCTAATCTCGAGGGAGTTTCCCATATATCTTGAGGGCGAAATCTGCAAGACAATTGTGCACATAAGTCTACGACAAACAGAATAATTAGATGAAAGGCCCCTTTGTTCTTATTTATTATTTTTGAACAAACGGTTACCCCCAGTAAAGCGATTCAGCAATCCAATGACGCTAAGGTTCCTATTTATTGCTGGGGTAACTAGGGGTCAGTGATTTAAGATTCGGGGTCAGCCTATTCGCACAGAAATAAGGACACATGTCTTCACTCACGCGGTAGTGAATTTATGGAATACGTGATACCACCACTCCAAAACAAAAAGATGTAGCTGCTCAGTCCTTCAGCATAATCGAGACTGAAATTGATAGATCTTTGTTTTATGCATAAAGAGATTAAGCGATCCTGGTATAAAGCGGGAGCAGGTGGAGTTAGATTGGAAGATCAGCTATAACCCTTTGAATGGCGGAGCGGGCTCGAGGGGCCGAATGGCCTATGCCTGCTTCTTATTCTCATGTTCTTGTTATTAAACATGTATAAACGCTGATTATATTTTTCTTGCAATGATGCCCCTCGTGGTTTTGCAGCAAAATAACCAGTTGATATTTTTGTCCGGATTTCCCATTACACAGCAGCAGTGTGGGCTCCATGGCACAGTAATACACAGCAATGTCCATGATTAGGACTGTGCCAATCCTCAGTTCGAAATGTTCACTCGGTTTATTGGCAGTGGAGGAAAATCGAGCTGGGAATTCAGGGTTACTGTGAACGTTAGTCGCTGTCCCTCGATATACATACACAGGAGTGTGGCTGGAAGCTTGTCTGTACCAGAAGAGAGCATACGCATCACTGATTTTCTTGCAGGTGCAGGATGATTTCACAACTTGTGCCTCTAGAATCGATATTTCAGTCATCGATTCTTTCCCCCATTTCCTTCAGGCTGCTTCCTGTGATTGAAACCGACAAGGTTATTGAGGAGCAAGTTTGTATTACATAGGGATCCTGCTGCTCGCTGGTTGGAACACTAGCCACATAAGAGAGTAGAGCGAGATTCGATTCCTGGGCAGTGCAATACATCAGCTTAACTTATTTATTCCTCATGTCTCTGTAATCCTATTAGTAACTAGAAATCCAGGTGTTAGTGGATTGTTAATTCGCTTTACAGTACTTTGTGGGGCGCTTTGAGACGACTCAAATTTGTGACGAAACATTTTATGAATCCCAATTATCATAGATATTATTAGTATTTTGTTCTACTAAAGCTAGTAAAGCAAATTTTGATCTAATAAAGCAGATATTGAGGCAACATAGTGAAGGTATGAGAAAGTTACGTACGAGAAAGTATGCTGAGAGTTACTGAGAGCACAGCGCACTTCCCGCACAGGAGCATCTTAATCCTATGTCTTACGTTAACTCTCCAACATGTGGCTGTTTGTATACTGAATGTGGATGAAATGTAGAGACATTCACTCACCGCCCCGCCCACATAGCAAAATGCCCACATTGTCAGCAATCCGCCCACACAGTGCCCCGCCCACACAATGCCCCGCCCACACAGAGCATCGCCCAGATATAGTCCCGCGCACACACAGCCCTGCCTACACCGTGCCCCGCCCACATATAGCCTTGCCCACAAGGGGCCCCGGCCACAGTGAGACCCACCCATAAGGGGCCAGCCCATTCAGTCACTGTCATTCGTAAACAAAGCTCCTCCCACAGAAGTGAGTTGGACACCACCTCAACGCTCCTCCTCCTCCTCCTCGCAGGTCATATTCTGTTTTGGTGTGAAGCGTCTTGTTCATCTGCGTCTTACACAGGGACACTCGTGGTCACTCGATCAAGGAAACTTGGATTAGGGCTATAGTTGTAGTTTCTCAGAAATATAGAAGAGTTAAAGGTAATTTCTTACAAAACTTTAAAATTGTTATTTGCCGCTAAATGCGGCAGCCAATTCCGCACATCGGCATCCCACAATTGGCTTGGATCGGAGAGGAACAACTTCTTCAAAGGAATTCTTATCCCCAGGATAGCGATTCGGTCAATCGATCAAAAACCGGGCTCATCCATATTTCAATGCAAATAGAAGTTTGTGGAGTAAGGAAGGCGGTTTGCTGAGTGTTTCTCGCTGCGGCGATTCCAGCTCAGGTTCTCTTGTTTCCAAAGGAGGTGCTCTTACCATTGAGCTGCAATAACCCCAGCATGTTTTTGTACAGGCCCTTCGTAAACACATATCACTGTGCCCTCCGCACAGAAGTAAGTGGCAGAATCAGGAACTCTCACGTCTCGGATCGATAACGTGCTATTTTTTCCAACAGTCAAAGCATTTATCCTCTCTTTCGGCTTAATCACTCTGGATCCCAACACTAGTAATTGCATAGAGCCGTTTCCATACTGTTTGTACCATTGAAAAGTTGGGCCGCTCGCACTGGTGCTGCACTCTATAGTTGCATTTCCATGTTCAGTCTCCGTTATGGACAGTGCTCTCTGTGTCACTTCGTTGTCAGCCAACACACCTGGGGGAACAGACGCGGACATTCTAGCAAAGAAACTTTGAAAAAATCTGCAACAAAAATTTAATTAATAGGAAAACGAGAATGTGTTTGTCCAAACTGGGACTCTACTTACAGAAGATCAGAATCATTAAATTAATAATAATATGCATTGCGGTGTAACATGGCTTCAATCTTAATCCCCGATTAGTCAAGTCAAAATCAGTCTGGGAACTGCCACGGGAAATCATCCAAAGCCTGACAAGCGTTTACGAATGTTTATCGAACGCTTTTAGCTGTTCAGATTATAACTATATTCTGGGTGACGGCTTCACTGACATCTAACTTCCGGTATGTTGGCTTGTGCTATATTCATTCGTTAATCGACTATCATTAGGGTTCACACGTACAGATGGTAAAACAGAGGCATGTTTGTGGATGACGAAAACACACCCAATGGTCCTACCTCCTCGAAAGGTGACACACGTCTTCTTAAGAGGCATGCATTCCAACCATTAAAGTAAAGGACATCTCCTTGATTGATTCCAAGCAAGCAGAGCAATAGACTGGAGGGCAATAGACAGCTGGACAACTGCAGTGGAGGAGTTGTGTAGAATCGAAAATTTGGGCTGATCTCCTCTGCATAAGTTCTGCCGTGAGCCAGGTCGTGCTGTGTTGTTGTCAGCAGTGGGAACCAATGGGAAGCATACTGAGAATGTTTTACCTTTTTACCTACAGATCAATTTTGCTCATACAGGTTCTTCTCTGCTAAATGAGGACAAGGGATTTTACTCGGAACATAGTGAGAAGTTACACAGTGTTTCGCCGCCGTCTGGCGGTAGTAACGTGGTACTGCAGATTATTATCGTTAATGTGAACACAAAAAGGAGGCCCTTCGGCCCATTGAGTGGGTGCCGGCTTTTTGAAAAGAGCAATTCAATCTCACTCACCTGTTCTCTCCCCATAACCGCGCAATCCCGTACTCTGCATATAAATGTATACTTGATAGATCTTGATCAGAAATCAGACCTGAGAATGTCGCAGGTGGTTTGGGAGTGTGGAACGCGGGTTGGTTGAGAGTTATGAAGGATTCTGACAATGTGCTACCAAGGATCAGGTCTGGTCAAACTTTCTCTTCTCAGCTCAAGGAGAACAAGGGATTTCACTTGTGGGCAGTTGCACAGCGCATCGACACCATCTGGCCGTAGTAATGCAATACTGCAGAATTGTTATCGTTAACTGAACAAACAATAACTGCACAAAAGCTTCAGGGGAGATGAACAAAAAGGGAAGTCGGTTCTCGGCTTTAAATCTCACTAAAATTTGAAAGTATTGAAATGAACTGAGGCGCAAAGCAATAATAATTATCATTGCATTTCATATAACTTTTCCACGTTCTCCAGATATCTTGTGGGAAGCTCACGTAATTTACTATAAAGAGAATTATCCGTATATTTGTGGTGAAATCTGTCAGAGAATTGAACACAGCAGATTACCACAAAGGTTATTGGATGGACGTGACCAATTCATCAATTTTGTTATAATGAATACAAGTAATCTCCTGGGATTAAATTGGGAAATGATTAATCAGATAAGCACGTGATAACTAATGAAGAGCTATTGGAACTTTACAATAGAACACTGAGGAGAAACTCAAAACGTGATCCTACATAATCGGTGATGAAGAAACCCATACTGTTTGCGTTTTGTTATTGAAAAATGAATAATATCTGAATTGAATACACTTGGAGCTGTAATACGGCATTCATCAAGTGGCCAGTTATTGTTTTGTGAACACAAGGAGTGAATACAGTGAAACAACTCCAACGAAATACGCAGCCTTATGTCTGCGTATATCGGCATCTTCCTGGTTGATGTGCTGAGGTTATACTCTGGTGGGTTGTTGGCGTATTGTAGATACCAAAACAAATATGGATTGTCGCTGATTGTAGCTGTATAATTACACTGCTAATACACACCCTCCCCTTTCATTCATTGTCACAGTCGCTAGGAGCTGTGTCACCGAGTCTCCTCCACAATGTCCTGGGAAACACAAACACATCAGCATCGAATGCAATAATGACATAAACATACTTTTGTTTGATATAGCATCGTATAGAGTGATCGTGGCATCTGCTAGCGTTTCACAGACTATATAGTGACTCAATTTTGTGGGTGAAAGCGGCAGGCATTTGAGTGCATCATTCCAGCACAAACGGTCATGGAATAATAATACTAATCCTTGCATTTGTTATTGCGCTCTTCACGTCTTGGAGACGCCTCAAAGTGTTTCCCAGTGTACACTATGAATTGAATTGACTATATTTTGATCAGTAGCTGCATTTTCAAGAGTTCAATAGCATAGCAATGTGATCTGTCAATCGATTAAATAATCGGGTACCTACTCACTGTTCGGTAAGCAGATATATATGTGTATCTGTCGAAAAAGTACACTTGCAGGTTTGCCCTTTCGCACCGGGAATCGAACTCAGATCCTTCAGCATGCGAGTCGAGTGTTCTAACCACTAGCCACAGGACACCAGGTATCCACCAATGGTATAGTGTGTTAGTTATTCCATGCAATAAAACGTTGGCTTAGGAGAACATGTAAATAAATTACATCCATATGGAGTTGGTTTTTGGCTTACCAGAGAAGGTAATGATGGCAGCTGCCACATATATGTACATTGTCATCTATGTTAATGGCACACAATGTTGACGGAGCGCTGATGGTTTAGTTGGGGAACGTTGGCTGGGAAGCAACAACAACAATAACAAAACTTACATTTATATAGCGCCTTTCACGTCGAGAGGACGTCCCATGGCGCTGTACAGTTAGGTAGGACAAGAGCAGGGTGGGAAGGATCAGGGCAGGATGAAGAATAGTAGGAAAAGTAACTGTATATTAGTGGGCGAAACGTGGCAGCCAAATTGCGCACAGCAGTGTCCCACAATCAGTCATGGAAGTGGGACTAGGGGCAAAAGGGGGTAAAGAAGCAAAAGGGGAGGGGTCGAGGCAGGGGGAAGAAAAGCAGGAAAGTCGACTGTATACTTGTGGGCGAAACGCGACAGCTAAATTGCGCACAGCAGTGTCCCCACAAACAATCGCGAAAATGGGGCCAGGAGAGAAAGGGGGAAAAGAGGGTAAGGGGGGAGAGGGAGGCAAAGGTGGGATGGGTTAGGGTTGGGGAGGAAGAGGGGGGAGAAAGAGGGGTAAGGAAGAGAGGGAGGGAAAGATGGGTGGGGGCAAGATCAGGAAGAGGGAGGGAAGGGGAAAAGCGAGGAGAGAAAGTGGGGAAAAGGAGTGAGGGAAGAAGAAGATGGGGGCAGGGGTGGGGGGAATCAATCAACAATAATAAATAACAAAAGCAATAATATTAACAACAAAAACAGCAACAAACAACAACCAACAATCGTCCAGCAACCACTCCTTGTCCTCGCCGCCCGCCTGGATGATCACTGAGATGGCGGGAAAAAAGGGCCCAGTGTGGTGTCAGGCCCCAAAACCGACCGGCTTCTCAGTCGGTGAACCCGGTGACTCGGTGATGGCCCTGGCACATCGGACATGGTGTGTCTGGCCAGCTCGCACAGCAGCAGCAGCAGCAGCGCGATCGCCGACTGCATCTCGCGAGACGAGATGATCCGTCGCTTGCAGCACGTGGGTGCTCTCCCCCTCGCGGAATACGTGCGCCACCCGCTGCCTGAGGAAAGTGCCGAGGTCGAGGCCTTCCTAGGTCCTGTCGAGGGGCCACTCTTCGCACAGCCGGAGGAAGCGCAGACAGCGAATGGCCGCCATTCCCTCCATGATACTTCCCGTCGTCCAAAAAAAATGGCTTCGTTGGCCGGCTGCCCATAGAGGAAGAACCGGCAGCGATGGAAGCCGGCTCCAGCTGGTGGGCTGAGCGGTGCATAGCGTGAAAGCTCTGTCACCACGATCGTTCCAGCCCGAATATCTCTAGTCTCGGGAGCGGGTGGTCGCGTGTGAAAAAAAATATCACTATATATCTAAAATTACTATTAGATAAAATAGATGATATAACATATCATCTATCGCCAGGGAGGGGGCGAGGTGGAGAGAGTGCAGGTGCTATCCTGCACTCTCTCCACCATCTCACAGAAAAAAAAAAAAAAAAAATTGTCGGAAGCAGTAAGATACCGTGAGGAGGGCTGAAAATGAAATGATATAAACATGTTGCCATACACTGTGAGGGAGCAGGTTTGAGGTTTATGTACAACCTATGTGTCACTGTCACTGAGCGTCATCTTCTCTGCTCTGCCATTTCGCTCCTCCATTGGTTCTCCTCCAACACTGACATGCCTGTGATCAAATGGATGACAGTCACCTGCAGCAAGATAGACCGATAAATACATTACATGTGGTCCAAACGCATACATCAGTTCCACACATCTGTACCGTCTGTGGACTCATGTAGTTTAATGGTATCAACACTCGCCTTACAAGCATTTTGCCTGCGTTTGATGCCTGCCAGGGCGACATGTTGGTCAAGTTTACTTACTCCACACACCGACCTCGGTTTACCGAGAGTAAGTAGGAATACGGTTGTTAATCGATTGAAGAGTAACGTTTCAGAGGAATAATCTCTCCTAACATAGTATACTCGACTTACGTCTGTTTATAGGGCAATGCTGTGCATAAGTAAATGCCTCGTTTCTCCTGCAAAACGAAAATTAAGTACATTTTACATTGTACACTGTGAAGTGATTTATATATAGATAAATTTATATATATATATATATAGTGTATATATATACATCTATATATATATCTATATATATATACTCTGCATATATATTGCAAAATAGGTAGGAGGAGTTGCTCAGAGGAAGTCCCACAGTGTGTGTGTATAGGGATAGATAATTCCTTTATGTGTGTTGGTCCCGGTTCTCACATCAAAAGCACTCAAGTATCTCGCACCACCCTACATTCTTGAATTCCTATCCCTGCTATCTCCTTACCAACCTTCCCGCCATCTTAGTTCGGCTGGCTCTGACCTGCTCAACGTCCCCCTACCCACACGCCCATCCATTGGCGGGCGAGCCTTCAATCACTCTGCCCCCAAACTCTGGAACTCCATCCCGACTTCATTCCGCCACAGTTTGTACTGAGAAGTGAATTGGCTGTATGTTCTACTGTATAAATGTGGCAACCCACTTCCTCTATGTGGCAACCCTCGTGCTCCACCCATTGATCTGCGGTAAACTCAGCATGTTTTTGCACAGGTCCTTCGTAAACACACATTGTGCGCAATGCACAGAAGTAAGTGGCGGATTCAGACACACGCACGTCTCGGATCGATAATGTGCTGTTTTTTCCAACAGTCAAAGCATTTATCCTTTGCTTCTCCTTCATCTCTCTCGATCCCAATACCAAGTAACTTATCGAGCCGTTTCCATGCTGTTTGTACCAGTGAAATCTCTGGACAGTCACAGTGGTGCTGCACTCCATAGATACATTTCCATTTTCATACTCTGTCAGAGCCTGAGGTATCTGTGACACTTCGCTTTCAGCCGAGACACCTGGTGGAATAGAAACGAATATTCATGAACAGTATATCATAAAATATCTGCAATAGGTGTTAACTATGTATCAGGAAAACCAAGATGTGTGTGTCCAATCTGGTACTCTACTTACACAAGATTGTTATAATTAAATGAAAAATTATATATGGTGCATTGAAATCCTGCTTCATGCTCAAGTCTCTGAATTCACGTCAAGATTTCTGATAGAAATGCAGCTGGAAATCAGCCTAAAACTGATCAATATTTACAAATGTTTGTGCAACGCAGTTAACTATGTACGTTATAAGTGTATTCTCGGTGACGCCTTCACGCACTTCTCACTTCCTGCATGTTTGCTTCGGCAGAATTCATTAGCCAATTGGCCAGCTACAGGATTGTACTTGTTGCTTGTTGGTGGAGGTTTGCTTGTGTGTGGGGTAATCATACATGCCGTATGAATCGTCCACCCTGATTGATTCCCAGGCAAAGCAATACGTTGGGCAAACATCCTTATTCCACTCAAACACAGACACACAACACACACACACACACACACACATACTCACACCTCGGTTTTGCTAAGCATAAGGAGGAAACCACAGGTTAGTCTATTGGTGGTTCACTTTATTGGGGGTAATATTCCCCATCTCCAAAATGTTGTTCATCAAAGCCAAACAGCACTACAATTATTATTATTGATATTACCATTATTACCACTATTATTGTTATTAATATTGCTGTCCAGTCATCTATGTGCTTAATTTTACGCCAAGAAGCATGTAAACAATAAAATTCTTCTGTACCTACGTTAAATTAAATGTTGTCAGTTTTATTGCATTCCCAATCTATACTAAAACAAACAAACTTACGTTAGTTAACAAAACCTAATACAAATGTTAACACACTGAGATCCCCTGGAGGGTGAATGCTTATTTTTCAGAAAGACAACAACATGAACAGATTACATTTCGAGCAAACTAAGCCTTGCGATTGCCATGGTTACGGTTTAGACAAACTTTTGAACATTTCAGCAGAAGCAGCAATAATACATAGGACGTAACCAATGTGAACTGTAACAGGAAGCACCTGTTATATCTGTCCAGGTAGATTGACACAGAATGGAACATGGAAAGCTTTGTCAATTGCAGATGATGTTATATGTGTGTTTTGTCTGCCAGCTGCTGTTGGACTGTAGGTACTGCACGTGCATAATTTGAAAGCAAGGTTTTCTTGGAGGGCCGTCCTTAGCGTTCCTGGTCCAATTGCCTCCAATGGAAATTGATACTTTGGTCCCATTTACTTGCTTTTTCCTCGTATTGTCTGTGCTTGAATGGTTTACTCGAATTCAATCTCAGTCACAGTCTCTTACGGTGACATATCAATTGTTTCTCCACTTTAAGACTATTTCTTGCTCTGATGCTGTAAACGTTGATCATATTTTGCTTCTCAATGAGCTGCCATTCACAGTTTACATGGCAGCAGCACAATATTTACAGGTGTGTGGCACCATTCATTTGGGGATGATGTCACAATGCACTGTATTTACAAAATACATCAACGATAGAATAACATTTGCGACGTCCTTCCGACATGACAGGCGCTATGCAAGAACACTTTTGTTGCTGTTCACGTCGAATGGACGTCTGAAGCCGCTGACCAGTCTGCTCGGGAATTGAGCAATGGAGAAGGCAGGGTAGTGGGGAGGGGCGTGAGAGAGGTAAGACTGGAGTGCGGGTGTTGGGAACGAAGGGGAAGAGTCGGGGGGACAGAAGGCACTGTCGAAGAGGAGGGACATGAGATTGGCCTTCAATGCGGCTAGGGATTTAGCCAGGCCTAGGGAATGTGGGATGGAGTTCCAGATTGCAGCGAAAGAAAGTCAATCCACAGATGATAGCGTGGGTCAGGCGGAGTACATTGAGCAGATCGGAACTGGCTAAACCGAGGGGTCGTCGATGATCATAGGAGGACAGCCGGACGGAGATTGGGGTGGTAGAGGAGGCGACGGGGTGGATCGCGGGGGTGGCAAGGCCGTGAATGGCCTTGAAGTTGTGGAGGAGGACTTTGCATTCGAAAACTGGATGAAAAATTAGAATTAATCAGCGATTTGATTTTTGTTGCATCACTAAGAAACGTTGTCCTCAATTCGTATTGTCTCATGGACCAACACAATCATGTATTCAGTGTCTGCTATTTTTCGAACCATTGATTGAACCTGTGGTGCCTCCATATCGAGACATGGTGTCACGTCTAATATAAAGATGTCAAGCAGAGCATTGTGAATGATGTGTATTAGCTGACATGTCCGTCGAACAGCACAAGAAAGCAAGACCTTTGAAGTTATGTCAGTGAAAGTAACATGATTATGTTAACAGTTATATTAATGCTTGCATTTGACTCAGCATCATATCATATAATTTAAAGTAATTATTACCAATGGAAAAAAAATGTACCAATCAACTAACAAACGGTTTTGAAATTACTACTGGGTAAGCAGGGTGTAGTTTAAGACAACTTCACAAAATATTCGTTCTGCACTTAATTGTATCCAGGTTCCTCGCTAGCGATATGAGTGCTCTAAATACTGAGCTACAGGAATACACTTGGCAGTTTTTGTAGGGCGGAAGCAATGATCTTAGTCTCTGTGGGTCTCAGTGCACAGTAATACACAGCCGAGTCTGTAACTCTCCCTTGGGTTATATTTAACGGGACAGTTCTTCCCACTTTATCCACTATCGTTGAGAATCGTTTGTTAGTAAAGTCGGCATATTCTGGTCTGTTGCTAATGGACGTCCAAAGGATATATTCTGGAGCTGTGTTGGTATAATGGCGGTACCAGAACAGATGAGGCATGCTGCTTGCGGTTGTATAATTACACCTAAGATACACATCCTCCCCTTCCTTCACTGTGACAGTAGATTGGAGCTGTGTCAAAGAGTCTCCTCCACACTGTCCTGGAAACAAATGTCAGCGTTCAGTAGAGTAACACCAATAACAAGAGTAATGCAGGCATATGGAAAAGTTAAATCTTGCGTCCTCGTGATGACTAAACTTCTACTATACTGAATATAGGTTAACGCGTAGTGTCCGTTTACTTTGGGATCAAAACATATTGGAAAATTTTACACAAGAGTATTCCACAAACGGTAGAGGATTGAGTAACTGTATTAACATTAGCAGTATCACATACTGGGAGATAATTACCCACCAATAAAGCAATTGGCCTATGGAACATGTTCAAAATTACTTCTCAGTATTCACAGCAATGAGTGATGAGTAACTAAACTTGCCTAATAGTTCGCCCTCTCCAGGCTGAGAATGGATCCCAGATACTCTCGATTGTGACAACTCTATAATTCTTGTTGTGTATTCAATCTGTTAAGCAATAAACAACGGGCTTGATAATAAGTGCAGTTGGCTGACATATAAAATGAGTGTATGGCTTACCTGACAAGGCAATGATGGCTGCTGCCACATATATGTACATTGCCGTGAATAGGTAAAGGACGCTGATAGTTTATTTGGAGAATGTAGGCCGTGAAGCGGTAAGATGAGGAGAGCTGAACACTAAATGACAGAGAGGGAGCTGGTCTGAGGTTTATGTACAAACCTTGTGTCTCTGTCAATGTGCGTCATCTTCCTGCTCTGCCATCTCGTTCCTCCATTGGTTCTCTGCCATCACTGATATGTCTTTGATCCACCTGGTGTCTGACACGCAGAATATGGTTATTATTCAATAAGTGAGTTCGAGATGTTTTAACTCCGTGCTTTAAATCGTTCTCCAGAGCACTCGCCTTTCAATTGTGTGTTGGAATCCGAGCAGATCAGGGCGAAAGCTCGGACAAGTTTCCTTACACCACACACACGCCTAAATTTAATCCGTGCAAATAAAAACACCACAATAATAAAATTGGTGGTTTCAATCCACGATTGTTCGTGCGTCTGGCAGCCGCGTTTCGCCCACAAATATACAGTCAGTTCACTTTACAGTGTACTCTGTGAAACGCGTTAAGACCTCGTTAATATGTGAAAAGCGCTGTATCAATTGCAAGAATTATTATTATTATTTTATATTCCCTTTCCAGGGGCATCATTCTCTTGTGAATCAAGTAACTCAAAACACGTCTTTCTGTGGGACAATGCTGCTTTGTACGATTGCTTGACAATCGAGTGATAATGTTTCTTGAATGGATTACCATCCTGGAAAAGGCGACATGCTAATTTACAATTAAATGGGCCCCACTCATACGTCGGAAAACAGACAATAATGCTCGTAATCTATGCGTTTGATATAGTGCTTTACCACGTAATTGAGACGTCGAGGAGCGCTTCCCTTGTTGTAATGTGCTTTGAGTTTACGGTCTATGTTATGGGATAAATGCGGCACAAAGCTGCTCACAGCAGTGTCTCACAAAAATTCGTCGATTGAAGTGATCATTTTAATTAGTCATTATGACATGAGAAAAAGCCATACACTATTAGATTAATAACCGGATTCCTATTTACTCCTATGTATTCAGAAGCGTGTGGTGTTAGAAAACAATTGCCGAGTTTTTGGCCTGCTTGGATACGAACCAGCAGTCTTATCGTTTGGGAAACGAGTACTTTAATCATTGAGCTACAGCAACCTCTGCATGTTTTTGTACAGGCTCCTCTTGGACACGCAGCACTGTGCTCTCTGCTGCACAGAAGTAAGTGGCGGTGTCTGTCACTCGCACGTCTCTGATTGTCAGTGTGCTGTTCTTCTCTTTTGAATCAGCCAAAGCACGTATCCTCTCCTCCGCATTTATCTCCCTTTTCCCCAACACCAATAACCCTATGGAGCCGTTTCCATACTGTTTGTACCAATGAAAAGTTGGGTTGTACACCGTGGTGTTGCACTCTATATATACGTTTCCATTTTCATCCTCTGTCAGTGCCTGAGGTCTCTGTGTCACTTCGCTTTCAGCCAAGATACCTGGGAAATAGACATGAACATGCTTGGAAGGAAATTCGGAAAATATCTCCCACAAAACTTATAATTATTTAACAACAAACAAGCATGTCTTTGTGCAAAATCACACTCTACTTACAGAAGAGCGACAGGATGAATTTAAAAATACTACACGTTGCTTGGTAACTTGGTTTCATTCTCAATCCTCGTCCATTCATGCAAAACTTCCAGGTGAAATGCAAGGAGACACCAGCTAACTGCTGATAAACGATCATGAATGTTTGTCGAGTGCCGCTAACTGCGTAGGTTATAACTATACTCTCGGTGTCGCCTCCACTGAATTCTCATTTCCTGTATGTTTGCTGGTGTGACATTCATTCCCCAATCGGGGACCAACAGAGTTCACTTAGCCCACAAGTTAGGAAGTTGCTGCACGTTTCAATATATTCGTTCAATCACATTGAATCACGTGAATGAAATAATCTGGCTGCATCGTACTCAAGCAAATATAGCTGTTACTGTTATTAATATAAGTATATGTTGCTAAGGTAATGCATTATCGGTCGAAATCTTTCTTCAATTAGTTATTTACATTTGGAAACAGCTTGCATTCATCCTTATCAAGTCAATTCAAGGAAGATTATCACAGCTCCACGCAGGCTTTGCTCTCCGAGGGCAGAAATTGTGTGTTTGGCAACGTCTGCTGACGTTGCCAAACACGTTTATGTAACGCAGTGTTCCCTCAATCATCTATGATGTGAACAAACAATTGTGCTAATGGAATGTCTGCCCAGTTACCAGTAGAAACACAGTTATTGCTCAAGCAGGCATATGGAATCATTGCTTGACTGGACCTCTGTTTGTTCGTTCAACAGATTGTAAACTTCTGTGACATTTCTAGATATCCCCCCCAAGCCTTCACTAGAGTGCAAAGTCCAGTACATCCGTCAGGAATCTAATATATCATGCACAAAATGTAAGCCGCTTTTATGTGCATTACTCGTAAGTTAGATTTGTGATTATTACTTAGCATTGCAACAATAATTTTTGGATTTGATAAAGCGACAATTTTCGCACGTATCGTAGGGCTTCACAGAATGTACTCTAATAAGTCTTGACAGTGTGTGTCTTAGTGGAAGAAACACTGGCAGGCCAATGCGCAGAGCAGTGCCCCACATACATACATGGATAGAGTGATTGCATTTATATTATCGTGTTTATCTAACGGATTATAAACCAAGGGAAAGCGATCCACCAATGGACTAACAAGCAGGTTCCGTGCAACCGTAAAGTGAAGAGATATGTGCGTCCAGACTATTGAAAATTGCCTGAGGAATCCCAAAGCCCAGGAATCAAGCCCAAGTCCACTCGGGAGCAAGGCAAGTACTCCAACCTCTACACTGCAGGACTCCACAGCGACTGCAGAACGCCATCCCTGTTATAATAGTGTAGCCACCTCAGTGTGTGGCCAGCACCAAGTTGAATGTTTGAGAGGAAGTCACGATTGTCTGCTGAGTTTTTGTACAGTATATCTGGCCTCCTGTCACATTGTGGGCTCCAGGGCACAGTAATACACGGCGCCGTCACCCACAACAGCCCTGAGTATTTGCAAGTTAAATATTTTATTCTCCTTGTCCAGGTTGGCAATGAAGCGGTCGGGAATACCAGGAGCTTTGTCTACCTTTCCCGAGGCATATATCCTGAAGAAGTCCTGAAGATCTCCGTTTGGATATTGCCTGTACCAGAAGGCAGCGTCTATTGTGGAATAATTGCACTTTATTCTCACGTTTTGCCCTTCAAACTCCCTTATCTCAGGAGGATATTGGTAAATTACATATTTCCCGGTAACTTCTGCAATAAAAAAAACAACGTATTTTTCACAAGGCAACAGCAAAGATTAATGTTCCATTGGAATAATACTAACTATTATTGAGTTTTGTCGCTCGAATTTTCACAACAATGAGACGTTACAAAAATATACACAAAAAACCCAATGATTATAATTTCAAATGAGTTGCCTCCAATCGCCTTTGCAGGCGAACCTCACATCTAGTTGTGCACAGTAGTGTCCCATAAAGAGTTGACAGTGAGCTTTCAAACTATTTTTATTAACAATAATTATTGGAGAGAAGATTCGAGCTGGAAGTTGAATATAGTTCCTAATTACTGGTAGACTCACAAAGGCGTGTTTGTTGTAAAGGAAATCGTCCAACAATTACCCTGCAGTGAATCAAACTAAGGTTCTCTATTGTTCAATTGTAGTGCTCTATTTGCTACACTACCGAATATTATATAATAATGATACTGACATTTGATATCATGCATTTCACATCTTGCAATACCAAATCAAAAGCACTAGGCATGTCCACACATACTTACTGGCTATGGTGAGGATTGCTATAAGTAATTGACAGTGACCTGTCATGCTGGCTGCTGAGGTGAGGGCAGATAGTGGAATATCTCCCTGAATGTGTCCGTTCGGCTGCTTCAGTTACAAGTAGTGAGACAGCGGCTGATCTGCTGTGTTCAGGCAGTGAGTGATTCCATAAAATTGTGGGCGTTTCACACCAACCAGAGTAGCTTGGCCTTAATCAGCTTCTGATTGTCTACAGGCGGATCTTGGTTAGAATGGGGGGAATAGATACATGTTGCAGAGAGAAACAAACGTTTACAGTCTATAATCAAGACTGAGATGACAACCTGCCTCTTTTGCTTGTGCCATCTCTGATGAGTCAGAAAGTTTTGATTCACGCATCACGTAGGTGCACTGAGATGGTGCTTCGACTGCAATTTAAATTGGTGACTG
This sequence comes from Hydrolagus colliei, assembly GCA_035084275.1. Lineage (NCBI taxonomy): Eukaryota > Metazoa > Chordata > Chondrichthyes > Chimaeriformes > Chimaeridae > Hydrolagus > Hydrolagus colliei. The sequence continues at coordinate 1,146,204 of CM068769.1, forward strand.
TGTCGGGGCGGTATTGTCAACAAAACTTAGATAGATTCAAAGTTCGCTTCATGTCTATTCGTGAGAGAATTACTGTGTTCAACTTACCTATTGTATTTGTCTTCAAAATGCATTCACGTATTGTCACATTAACTCATATTAAACGCTTTGTTATCATGTCTTATATGAAGGCATGTTATGAAATCCAAGGATTCTTCTAATTAATATCGTTATACAGATCCATTTGGAACTGCATCCAAGGCAGGACGGCACGCACTCAGAAATATCATGATTTCTTTAAATCAAAAATAAAATTAAACTGAAACATTTTATTCACATTTCCCAAATTAACCAAAGAATGTGCACATGTAGCCATTGAGAAAGCCTAACATGTTTAGCACCACAGCGAGTGCCATTCAATGGTGGCTGATTATTTTGGAGGGGCAGATAGTAAGATAGGAAATATGCCACATCAAGTGATTCTGGAACAACAATATCATTAATCATGTATTTGCGCAACAAATATTAGCACTTTTCAGCTGAAGTGGTAAGAGTGTATATGAGGCAACAACATCAACTGTAACAGGAAGCACCTGGTATAGCTCACAAGGAAGTTAGATACAGACAGAGAGGAGGCAAGTCATGTGAGTTGCAGCTCATGTTATATACTGTATGTGCTTAGTGCGCCATCTGCTGGTGGATTGCAGGTACAGAACGTGCACAATAGGAGACACTTCACAGTACATGGTTTCCAGAAAGGCTCAACATTCCCTTTCTGAATGGCGCTGTATAAATGTAATTTATTGATGTATTTAGTTTTTTAAATGTGTTACAATCGACTAGAACAGCACAGAAAAAACTTCTATATCTTGAAGGCCTCCCCAAAAGGCACGCACTTTGAGGCTATATCTGTGACAATAACTTATTTAATAACAAATATCAATATTCCATTGATATATATTTGGATGTGATATATCACCATACCATATCTTCGAGTTGCAACATAGAGCTTTACAGAATGTAATGTAAACGCTTTGACATCATGCTGCGTGGCAGAAACGCGAAAGCCAAGTTTGCACATCAGAGATCCATTGGATTGAATGACCAATTTAATAATATCATCAATATTCTGAAGGAATTCTTATGGCCGGAATAGCGAATCACCAATCCGCTAACAACATAGTTCCGCTTACTGCTATGTAAACATCTACATATGTATGGAGTAAGGAAATTTGCCCCACATTTCGCTCAGCCTTGAATTCAAACCCTTGTTTCTTGCCTGTGAGGCGAGTACTGTACCCAGTGAGCTACAGGACTCCATATGGTAGTTTTTGTAGGGCGGTACCGCTGATCTGTGTCTCTGTTGGGCTCAGTGCACAGTAACACACCGCTGAGTCTGTGACTCTCACTTGGGATATATTTAATGGCACGGTTCTCCCCACTTTATCCACTGTTGCTGAGAAATGTCCTTTGGCAGAGTCGGCATATTGTGGTCTGGTGCTGGTGGATGTGCTGAGGATATATTTTGGAGATGAGTTGGGATAGTGACGGTACCAGAACAGGTAGGACATAGTGTCGCTTGTAGTATAATTGCACTGTAAAAGCACATCCTTCGCTTCCTTCACTGTCACAGTAGATTGGAGCTGTGTCACAGCATCTGCTGCACAAAGACCTGGGAAACAAACACACATCAGCGTTTAATACAGTATTAAGATTAATATGATTACTGGTATTAATGGTAATAAAAGCAATACATGTGCACAACGCCTTATATCGTACTTGAGGAATCACATTGCGCTTCATATGACAAAACAACATCAGTTTCGACTTATACAGCTCCGGCCGTGACGTATAGCGACTCAGAGCGATTTATAATAACAGATCCTGGAGGTTGAGCCAGGGGAGAGGGAGAAAGGTGACCAAAGGTGCGATCGAGAATAATCGTCTTCAGCTGGAAGCTGAAATTTGGAAGAGAGAGGGAGAGCCGAACGGATTGAGGAAGGGAGGTCCAGATCCTCGGGGCGTAGCGGCTGAAGGCACGGCCGCCGATGGAGGAGCGGATGGGTTAGGGGGACACGGTGGAGGACAGAAGCATGAATCCACATCAAGCCAATTGGTTGATCAAAACGTGGCAGCCCCTTTTGTGCATCGCATGGTCCCACGAACATTGCCGAATTGAGTGATCTTTTCATGGTGACATTAGTAGGAATCAATCTCTTCGAAAACACGATGCATAAATTTATTGTCGGCCGGTTTCCTGCTTACAGATATTAAAACAAAGGCGTGTGCGTAGAGTAAGGAATAGGCAAAGGATTAGGCAAAGGAATATATATATATATATATATATATATAGTTACTTGAGGCTCACCTGACAATCCAATGAGGAATGCTGCTACATATGTGTACATTGTCATGCGTATCTAATTTCACGGGTAGTTGAGAGAACGTTGAGTTGGAGAATGTTGGCTACGAGAGAGCAGGTGGGAGGATTATTTACAAAACGTCCGTCTGAGTTATTGTGCGTCACCCATTCTGTTCTACACATCTCGCTCCTTCATTGGTTCCTGTCCATCATTGCCCTTTTTTTTTATCAGCGGTAGGTTGACACCTTTAGTAAAGTACACTGACATTGAATGTAATCCAAATCGCATAAATCAATTCCACCTCTGCCTGCCATCTCTGACTCTCAAAGTGGCTTTGGAAAGGACATTGCTCTTCGTCCCTGGAAGGACACGTCATGCTTAGTTGGTTTCCAACGTTACTTGGGGCGCTGACTGGCAAGAGGCAAGATTAAGAGTGTTGCAATCTACATTCTCATTACCTACCGATTAAATTTTTTTAATTAATGGTGCACACGCATGATTATGTTAAATGTCTGTGGCTGCTGCCACTCTCCTTCCTTCAAAAGCTGCCGAATGTGCACATTGATGCACCGTTCTCTCCTTCCTCTCTGCTTCAACTCACCGCTACCTTGCCGCTCTCCCTTGTTTGCTTCCCAATACCTCACTATACAGCTTGAGTTGTCCTCTTTTCCCGATAGACGCTCCGCCAATCCAACTTTGCTGTCAATTACCCCTGTTGTATATAAAGAATGATAATAAAATTTGCTTCTGAAATAGCGCATTATCACATCATCGACACAAATCAAGCAGCCACATAGAAGATACTGCAACAACAACAAATTAGATTAATGTAGCGTCCTCCACGCCGGACAGCGTCTCGTAACGCTTCACTACAATGGACCCCGGTACCGATCCATGGGCAGAAGTTGAAGCATATGATTTTTGGTCAAATGACTTCACGGATTTGCATAAACCTATAGCTCGAAACCTTCCTTGTGAGTTCCTCTCAAAAATACGCAAACGTACTCTTGTAATGTATTTTTGCTTTACAGTTATTAGTTGTTCGACATTCAAAATCATGCAAGGCGACGTGTTCAGTGGACGCCCATGGGTGTGTGCGGTTTGCTGGACAATGGCCCGATTTGTATTGGCTTTCACATCCACTGGGGCAGTTGGTAATTTGGTAACCAGCTGCAAAGAAACTTTGAGTGGGCTCAAAGCGAATGGAGGGGAGCCACGTTTATTCAGATTTCTCTTACCAAGTTATTTGAAACTTGTCTTCCTCCACCGTTTTTTAAAAATGTTTCTGGCTCATGGCATATTGGATACCAACGCTAGTGCGCTGCCTTTATTCAAGGCTATTAATTTTTTAATGCTGCTCTTTATTTCAAATAGGATTTCACTTGCATGTATTAAAATTCATCTGTGTGAATTAGGTATCTGATACATTGGAATGTCATCACAATGCTTACGAGTGTGGAAATCAAATTGAGGGATCGAACCATCAACTGTGCATTTGAAACGGAGCCTTACTGCGCCTTTGAGAAGGCTACAAAGCGCTTCTGAGATTTGACTCGAATACGTTTTGACAAAATATTCTGTCTTTGAAACACGGCAACTGATTTTGCACGGCGTGGATTGAGTGGACAATATATTATCATTATGTATTAGTTGAAACGAGTTGCTACCCACGTAAGAGCCATCCGTTCATCAACTGGCAACCATTGTCCCTACTATATTGCTAGGCAAACAGAGGCATGAGGCGTATGGAGACTTGCGTTACGTTTCGCCCATTCGAGGATCGAATCCAGATCCTTTCGTTTGCGAGATGGGAGCACCAGCCATTGAGCTACACTAAGCCCGGCATGTTTATGTACAGGCCCCTCATAGACACACTGCACTGTGCCATCCGCACAGAAGTAAGTGGCGGAGTCAGATACCCGCAGATGTTTGATTGTCAACGTGCTTCGTTTATCTTTTCCCACAGTCAAAGCACTGATCCTCGCATTCGCATTCACGTCTCTTGCTCCCAACACCAAGAACAGAACAGAGCCGTTTCCGTGCTGTTTGTACCATTGGAAAATTGGGCTGTTGGACACAGTAGAGCTGCATTCCATAGACACATTGGCGGCTTCATTCACTGTCGCGGCCTGAGGTGTCTGTGACACGCCGCTTTCGGACACGACACCTGGGAAATAGAAATCAACATTATGTTTGTCCAACTTCAGCAACAACACCAAATAAATTATACGATAGAGAGCCTTTAACGTCGGGAGGACATCCCAAGCTTCTACATATTACTTACATAAGAATGATACCATTATATTCAAAATAATACACGTTGCATAAAATGTGATCTTCATTCTCAACACTCAACCTTGATTCGCGTTGCAGTTTCTTTTTAAAATGCCTACGAGAAATGATCTAAAGGCTGACAAACATTTCCTAATGTTGAAGGAGCGCCAGTATGTATAATTATATTCTCGGTAACGCCTTCATCCGCCTCTTATTTCCTCTCTGTTTGTTGTCGCTGTGTACATTCGTTACGCGATTGTCAGCTGGGTTCATACTTACTGCTAATTAAACAGAGGTGTGACTTTGGTTGAAGGAAACCGTGCTCAATGTGTTCGGGAAGTGAACACAGTTTTTTTCACAGAGGAGGTAGATGCTCTGACCTTTAAACTACAGAAATGTTCTTGATTATTTCAAGACAGCAGGGAGTTAGACTGGAGACTCAACTCTCAATGTGAGCTGCACGAAACAATAGGCGAATCGAGATAACTCCGTGTGTTGTATTTGTCCCAGAGTTAGGGTATGGATACAGCACTTTTGTTAAAAGAGAGGGAAACCAGGATTGATTTCACGACAAAGCAAATTATTCGGCAAGTTTCTTTACACCACACACACGTGCATACACACTCAAACATACATACACACACACACAAGCCCGAGTTTATCTAATAGTGATAATAATTATTACTAGGTGATTGTAAGAAGGATCCTGCATGTTCCACTGGTTTTGTTGTTATCAGAATCATTATATTACATTTGTAACTTGATTCAATACACGACTGATAGTGGGACACCAACACGCGAAACTGCCTCCTGCGTTTCGCTTTCACAATATACAGTCAATTCACTTGAACGCACCAACAGAGTCATTTTTTCAGATTAAATGTTACTAATTTGATGATTGTGTGGTGAGGTTAAAATATTGGTAATTGAACACCAATTTCATGAGTAGTAGGAACGATTATACATGACTGTGCTGCATCATGAAATCGACTCGAAGCACTTCCCAGAACTACTGTGATTTTTGCGTGGGAAACTGGGTAACTTGTCAAGCGCTCTGGGACGCTAAACGTGAGAGGTGCTACATGAAGACCAGTTATTGTTGATGGTGAAATAAAACGACAAGTTTTAATGTTGCTGCTTGGATTCCAACGTTGTGTCAGTGAGTTCCAGGTCAAAGATAGCGAGATCAGCTCCTTTCCCCTCAACATTATCAAGTGTGGCAGTTACATAGAGCAATTGCGCCATCCTGCGGCAGGAAAGTGGCACTGCAGGTTTTCGTTTGTAAGTTGAACACACAGCGACTGAAAGTGAATGAATGAATTCCTCAACTGTATAACAGCATCAGTAGAGATGTAGACAACGATAATTGATGTATCTGCTTGAAGGGTCTCTAGCAATTGATCGTGATAACTAAACCTGAGGCAATGCAGAATATAAACAATAATACTCCTTGCTTTTGATTTGATGTTTTTCTCATCTTTCTGTGGGTCTGCTGGGAGCTTCACTTGTGGCACGATTAAGTGAAATGAATGGATATTGTTGCGGCGAAACGCCGCAGAGAATTGCAGATAGCAGTGTCCCGCAAACAATCGTGTTTTGAAGTGAACACTTTTTAATCTAAGCATCATACAGTTCATGTCTCAATAAGAAACGTTCATTGACATGATCAGCAATTAAAATAGATGTGTACTCTATATCATAACACAATACTGAGGAAACGCTTCAAGTAGCGTTTGCAGTGCTACACAAATACATATTGATTGTTTTTTTTATTCTGGAAAATCTCGGCGTTCATGTAGTGAAAGCGGCTGGAGTTGTAATTCAGATGTCAGCAACGGTATTGTACTGTCAATACGGTGCTGCATCGCCACCTAAAGGAATTGTGCGTATGCTGCTGCCTTTGAAGTCAATATCCACACTTGTCTGGACTTGACGGGTTGGGTGGAGTTGCGGGGTAATGATTAACTTCCCTTGCCCACCTTCCCTCACCGCCAACCGCATATCAGCCTGTGTCTAAGCCTACGTTGTTTGTGGATGGAAGCCCGCCAGTATATTTTTTAATTTTTTAAAGTTATATTTGCATGTGATGCAGTACTTTCCCGTATTCTGCGTATCTAAAATAGCTTCACAGAATAAAGTATAACATGAATGGATAGTTCACAAATCCGTACATTTGAGGACGAAATGCGGCAGCCCATAGCGCACAACAGTGTGCCACAAACAGTCGTTGATTTACTTATTGATTTTTATTGTCAATAAAAAAAATGTTATTTTATTATTATACTATTATTCATGTTTTTTGGAAGGATTATTATTTAGACGTGTGGATTATGGAAACCTACCAAGGTTTCGCCCTGATCTGCCTGACCAAAGATCTCTCGAATGTACGGCTGGTGCGCTAACCACTGAGCTATATCTCCACAGATGCTCCATGATTTATGGTCAAATGCGTACCATCAAATCTGGCTTCATGTCTCGGTCAATGTCTGTACGAACAGAAGTCATAGTAGTCGAAAAGATACTATCTGCACGACAATTATTACTTGTGAAATAATAGCAATCAATGTATTTGATATACCATCAGGTCAAGTAACTACAAGTCTGAAATCTCGTCACAGGATGGAATATATAGTGGATTACTGTGTACTATTGTGGGCGGAATGCCGCTTCAAATATCTCAAAACGCTTCACACATTGCAGTGTAAAGTGAAATGAATGTAATATTAATGGGTAAAAGGCGGCAGCCAATTGCGCCCAATCAGTCGTGTATTAAATTTCCCAATTTATTCCAAGTGTTGTTTTTGGATGGATCATTTTTCAGTGTGCAGTTAGAAAACTTGCCCGAGGTTTCGCCCCGACCTGCTTTGATTCGAGTCACAGGTCTCACGATTACAAGGCGAGTACTCTAACCGCTGAGCTGCAGACTCCGTAATATACTCAGCCTGTGCCTCGCTTCCCCTCTCATCGTTGATCTCATCGTCTCCAACTCCTCCCCCTCGCTCTCCTCCAGGTACAAGGTTTTTGTGCGAGTCTCAGCGCACTCTCCGTCACAGTGGAAGCAGCCACAAGGGCGCAGTGATAGACTGCTGTGTCTGTTTCTTGCTGGTGTGAGAAGTTCAAACGGCTGGTCTTTTCACCAGGGTCCAGCGAGACAGAGATGTGATCGCCGGTGTCTGGTCCTCGGTCTTCAGCTCCCGATGCCCGTTTGCGCAGCAGGCAGGCGGGCGCCTGTCCCGGCTTGTGGCGGAACCAGTAAACACTGATGTCTCCGGTGCAGTGAGTTGAGTAGTTACACCGCAAGCCTGTCACCCTCCCTTCTGGGTACGCGATAGACTGCAGAGTCACGGTAAATCTTCGGCTTCTACCTGCGTGTGGAAGGGTTTGTCAGTTAGGCATAGAGGCAACGCAATTTAGTTCGCCGTTTCTGTGGAAAATTTAATCTGTTTTGAGGCCGAACTTCCAACCTGAAGGCACGTCATTTTGTTGCGGTTTTTTTAATGAGGCGTTTCATCCAAGAGTTAAACTTGCCCAATGTTCCGGCTGTATTCGAACACAGGTCTCACGCTTGTGAGGCGCGTGCTCTAACCACTAGGCCGCAGAACTCCATGAGAAAAATAATTTTTGCATTTTACAGAGCGATTTTCACGTAATATCGACGTCTGGAAACGCTTCACAGGATATACTGTAAAGTGAATCAACTGTATATTTTTGGGTGAAATACGGATGGCGATTGCGAACAGCAGCGTCCCCCACAAACAGTCGTGGGCTTAAATGACCAATTTTACCTTTGTGTGTTTATTTTGGAGGGAATATTATTATATGCGGTTGGAGTAAGGAAAGCTGCCCATCGTTTGACCCTGAACTTCATGGATTCGAGCACACGTCTCACGCTTGTAAGTCGAATGCTCTAACCACGACACTATAAAACTCCAAGATACAGTCAAACTGATCGGTTGTCGCAAGAGTTATTGAGTGCTGCTGTGTTTAATTGCGTGGATTGAAATTGTTGGTCAAGAGAGGAAAACGGATGCCTTTGGGTTTATTTGTGAGTGTCACTGAGCTCTCTGTAATTGTGAAGACAGCCGCAGATGGCAGTAGTACACGGCTGAGTCTGCCACTCGCTTGCCGAGAGACGGTTAATCGGCTAATTCTATTAGGGGTTTCCAAAGAGGCGGAATTGTGACCTCCAGAGAAGACATATCTCTGTTTCTCACTGCTATGATTCCCTGTTCGCAGCAGAAAGATTGGCTGCTGTCCTGAGTACTGAATGGACCAACTAATACTGATGGGACCTTCACACCGTGTAGAGAAGCTGCAGGTTATAGTGAACTCAGTGTCCGCCACATAAGTCTCCTCACCAGGCTCCTGGGACACCGAAAGTCTAATGTCTGAAGGACAGAGAAGCAAGTTACATCCGTGCATTCATGAAAAAGTTATACCCATCCAGCCTGTGCCTGCGTCTGTATGTAGCTCTCTCGCCTCTAAGACAAACCAATAAGTTTAAGTGTTCAAATCCCATTTCTGGAAAATGTATTTGTTGTTCTCTCTGTACAAAAGATTCTTCCTTATTTGCTCTTACCAATTATACTGGCAGTTACATACATCCTCGCAACTGTCAGTTTCAGTTACTGTGGTTTCCTGTTCAACCATTCAATGACTCTCACACGTTGTACGTTTAGATTTGTGATCTTTACGTGTTGATAGCAAAGAGAAAAAAACATCGCCATAGTTTCTACCAATTTAAGCTTGAGTAACATAACATGGTCTGTATTATGTCATATGCAGTGACGCGTTGTGGAGCTCAGTGGTTAGAGCACTCGCCTCACAAGCGTGAGATCAGTGTTCGAATCCAGGCAGATCAGGGCGAAACTTTGGGCAGGTTTTCTTGCTCCACACGCCTAATAATAATCCATCCCCTCAAAAAACACAATAAGAAAAATGGGTAATTTCACTCAACGATTGTTTGTGGGAGGAGCTGCTGTGCGCAATTATCTGCTGCGTTTCGCCCATAAATATACAGTCAATTCACTTCAAACTGTATTCAGTGAAGTGATTTGAGACGTCGATAAGTTATGAAAAGACTAATCCAAATGCAAGGATTATTATATATTCTCACTATTGTTTTATCCTTGTGGTTTTTTTTGGAGGGAATATTAACAAGCGTGTTGGGTAATTTAATTTGCACAAGGCTGTCTGGATTGGAACACAGGTTTCACGCTTGTGAAGTGAGTTGTCTAACCAGTGAGCTACATGTGCTGCACTGTGAGCTATGAGTGTGTGTGTTTAAGTGTATGGAAGGGGAGAATTGTCTTAAGAGGACATTACTGTAGTTGAGTCCATGGTGGTACAATGAGCTGTGGTGTTGACTTACCCTCAGTGACAGTCAAGATGGAGCCGGCCCCATCGCTGTACTTCACACCCAGAGACTGTTGGAACCAAGCACGGCACCAGTAGCTGGCGCTGTCCTCTCTTCTCAGGGACAGGATTTTCAGGGTGAATCTCCCCACTGATGTATAGATTGATTCCTCAAAGCGACCCTGGATGGGCAGGAGCTCCGGCTCTTTCCCTGGAAAATGTCGGAACCAGGACGTGGCGTCCAGGTGGCGGCTGAGATGGCAGGTGATCACGGCTGACTGACACTCCTCCCTTTTCAGGCTGGCTGGGGTCTGTGTGACCTCCTGACAAACCCAACCTATAGCAAAATCAACCGTAGCATAGTACCTTTAATGAACACGGAAGGCCATCGTATCCATCCTGTGTGTTCAGGCTCTACCAAAAGGGCTTCACCAAGTAAATCCCACTCTCCCTCAAACAGTATCGCGCTCCACAATAGCCCTGCAAACTTGCATTGTCTAAATAGTTACTATAATTATGAACAGAATAATCACCGCTCACCCTCGTGTTACGGTGAGATTTGCGCACTTCAGCATGTCTCATAGGATCATTTATAGATGACACTCCAGACCTTATTCTTCCATGCCTCCTGCTGCCCTCCTAACTCTCCCATTTCCTACTATTTTTTCCCCGCAGCTACCCCGATTCTTCACCCCCCCACCCTTGCTCGGTTTCTGCCCTAACTTTTCAGAGCTTTGGAACGTCCTCCCGACGTGAAAGGCGTTCTATACATGTTATTTTGTTGTTGTTATTGACAGTAGTAACAATTAACAATGACTATCTGTAATTTGTACGTGGAAGCTTTTAAAACTAAACGTAAAGATATCTTAAACAATAGTTTTAAGTATCAGCAAAAGGCTATTATTGTATACATTGGACGCAATATAAATGTTCAGCTATATTTAACAATGATAATGGAAACACTTTTTGGTTACTCTCTGTGTTCGTTTGAAAATAAATTTATAGACTTGTTGTACAGCCATAATACTAGTTAATTACTACCAGTAATTCTTATTACTCTGATTGTACAATTAAACTTATCGACGTGACCAAGCATGAAAATGAGAATTAATCATTGGATGTAACTAGCATTTAACATGTTTCGAAACAGCATTTATACACGCACGAAACATTTATGAGAAGAAGTATTTACCAGCTGTATCTATTAAGTTTTTTATTTTTCATATTAATTTATAAATGCATCAAAATGTAATAAAAATGATTAGTAGAAATATATCTTATTGTATCAATGGTAAATATATAGGTCTACTAAAGAATACTAATACAAATTATTAGTAATTCCACATCAAGTTATTATATTACAAAACAAGATTTGTGATTGCAGCAAATATTAATCTTAAATATTACCAGTAAAAATTTGGAATCGGGTTGTGAATAGATTAATGTATATTCTTTCAGAGATACTAATCCATCCAAACAGAACTAAATCGTTTAGCTCTGTGGTTAGAGCACTCGCCTTGCGAGCGAGTGGCTTGGGTTCCAGTCGCTGAAGTGTGAAATATTGGGAAAGTTTCCTTGCTCTAGACGCCGAATGATAAGTCTTCAAAAAATAAGCTAAGTTAAATGCATAACTGTCTGTGGCACACTGCGGAGTGAATGTTGCTGCGGCGTTTCCCCCAGATATATCAAGTTAACTAATTTCCCAGTCCAATTTTTCAAGCCCTTGCGACGATTAGAGGAAATGAAAAGCGCTATCTCAACCATAGTTAGTCCATATAGTTGTGGGCGAAACGCCAATTGTGCAGAGCAGCGTTCCCACAAACAGTCGTGTGTTTAAAATGACCTACTTGATTAGTTTGCTTTTTGGAGACGGACTATTATTAAGCGTATGGATTAAGGAAAATTGCTAAATGTTTCGCCCTGATATGCCTGGATTCGAGCACATATCTCACGCCGGAAACGCGAGTGCTCTAACCACTGAAATACAGGAGCTCCAATTTTCATAGATTTACAGGTTATTCCATGTAGAGCTTTGAGACTCAGTCTGGGAAGACGCGAAAAGCGCTAATTCAAACCCACGGATGGTGTTGATCAGTGATCGATAGGAGGCATTCATCCACCAAAGATTCACGGAATATTCCCAGCTGCTGAACAGTGGTAGTTTTTGTACAAGTCCGTGGTTACTTTCAGTCACTGTGTGTGTGGGATCCGCAGTGCACAGTAATACCTCCGAGACTCAGTGACCTGCAGCTCACTGACCATCAAGTACATGATTGCCTTTGATGTGGGCAACGCCAACGAGAAACGGGACTTTGCGAAAATGGCTTTGACTTCATTCCCTCCTGAGTATTTCCAAACGATAAACTCTGGAATACCCTGGGCGCCTTGACGGTACCAATATATGATGTAAGATTTGTTGCGAGTAGAATAGGCGCATTCCACAGACGCAGTGCCTCCTTCTCGCTCAGACATTGAAGAGAATTTCATTGCCACGGTATCTTGGTGACAGAGATCTGAGAGGAAATGCGCAGGAAACAAAATGATTCCATCAGTCTGCAGGTTTCCCAGTGATCCTTTTGCTCGCGACTCAATCCGCTTCACTGAATATACCGTTAGTTAGATCGACTGTATATTTGTGGGCGAAACGCGGCAGCCAATTGGTTGAATGCTGCAAACAATCGTGCATTTGAACGAAAAATATTTTTGTTAAGGGTTTCTCATTGGGTGCATGGAGTAGGAAAACTTGGCGAAGGTTACTTGCTTCTCGGATTCGAATCCGTTTCTCACGCTGGTAAGGCAAGCGCTGTAACCACTCAGCTACACAGAACTCCTGTTAATCACAAGAAACCCAACAGTGTTTCCCATTTGGCTTACCTGTAAACAATGTCCCCATCACTAAGCACACATTCAGAATATACATGGCTGTCGTATCTTGGGACCACCAAGTTCTGCGTTCGGTAGCGCACTGTTATTCGGTCTCCACCTGCTCCCTGAATTGTACGGCAGTGATGTGTACGATCAACATTCATTGGTACGTGTTTACACACACTATTGTCTGTGGGAATTAATTTCGAAGCATCAGCTGCCGATACAGACTTCAGTTCATCTCTCTCGGGTAAAGGAAATGTTAATCAGAGATTTTCTCAATCGCAACCGTCGCTGAATGGAAAAGCGTTACGCTTCCAATCACCTGCTATTGAACGGCGGATAGTTCTGGTTTGGTTTCGAAGAAAAAGGGAGACACCTGCCGACAGCCGTATATTCATTGTCTCTTCCGGTTTGTTTTATGTGCGTGAGGTTTTGCGGCTCACATTTCACTCTTGTCAGCCTCGGAGCACAATGTCATACCGGGCTGTTTGTGGATTCCTTACGCTCCTCTTTACCACCTCGCCCCCCCAAACAAATAGTAACTTAGAATTCGATAGTCAGAAACACAGAAACACACACAGAGAGAGACACATACGGACACAGAGCGACAAACACACAAATACCACACACTGTCTCACACACACATAGCGGGAGTGAACTGGGAAGTGAATAACTTTCCTCCATCCCCCACTGACTAATTCACTCAGTCGCTGTGTCTATGTGAGAGACAGTGCGTGTGTGAGACATATTGTGTATGAGAGAGACAGAGAGAGTGTATGTGTAAGGGACATAGAGAGTGTATGTGTAAGGGACATAGAGAGTTTATGTGAGAGAGTCAGAGAGAGGGTCTGAGTGTGAGAGAGTCATAGAGTGTGTGAGGGAGACAGAGGGAGGATGTGAGAGAGAGAGAGACAGAGACAGTGCACGTGTGACAGACAGAGATAGTGTTTGAGTGAGAGAAAGAGAGCGTCTATGTGAGAGAGACAGAGAGAGGGTGTGAGCGAGACACAGTGTGTGTGAGAGAGATAGACAGAGAGTGCGTGAGAGAGAGCAAGAAAGAGTGTGTGTTTGAGAGAGAGAGAGTGCTTGAGAGATGGCGAGAGCGATTGTGAGAGACAGAGTGTGTGTGTGTGAGGGGAGTGTGTGTGATGTAGACAGAGAAAGTGTGAGAAACAGAAGAGTGAGTGTGTGAAAGAGAAAGAGAGATAGTTTGAGAGAAACATAAATAGTGTGTTTCTGAAAGACAGAGAGAGTGTACATGACAGAGACAGAGAGTGTGTGCGTAGGTACGAAACTACAGAGTTGCTCCAGTCAGACCTGCTGAACTCCCATCAAGGAGGACAAAGGAGATTAAAGACAACATTGAGGGTAGTTACACTGTACAGCGCCACCCTCTGGCGGCAGTGATGCGGGATAATAATTTTCTGTGTCGAAATTGAACACACAGTAATTGACAGTAAATTGTTATATCGCTCAAATGCACAACAGTCTCAGTAGAGATAAAAACAGGTGAATTAGTTTATCAGATTTACCACTTACTATCATTGGAGATTGAGGATTAAAAGTAATGCATGGGATTCAGTGGGGAACTGCTAATTTACAAAAATGCATGAAATGGTATTGCCCAGTTATAGGACAACACCGAAAATGATAAGGTTCGTTCTTACGTTTTATGAGGCCAACTCAATACAGATTTCATGCTTTTGATAAACTACGATTTTCTGGAGTTGTAATACTGAGCTCAGGCATTTTCTCAGATTGGCGTGATGTGACATGTAGAGTTCCAAGAAACAGTCCTTGGGCCTCAGCTATTTACCATCTACATCAACGATCTAGATAAGGACATCGAGCTTAATACATCTAAATTCGCTCACCACCAACTTCCCTCCCACAACCCCTCCAAAGTGAGCACAGAGGATGGTGAGAGAAAAAGGGAAAGTGGTATATCACTCTGTGTGAAAACAGTGTGTTGAACAAGGGAGTTGGAGAATTCGAGTGCAGTGGGGCTTGATAACAAGAGAATGAGCAAAGAGAGGACTAAACACCACAAAACCAACATTACATTTTGAAAGCGCCATTCATGTCTGGAGGACTTGTACGTGTACAAGTGTTAGGGTGAGTATATTGCGGGTGAAAACACTGGTTGGTAACAACAGGGTCAGTGCACAAGGGAGGCGAAAGCAAAGGAGGGTGAGCATAAGGGTTTATCACCGGCGGGGATCCACTTTACTGGAGCTTCCTGTGCTCAACAAAATCACCCATCCAATCAATGTGCTTACACATTCTGTTACCGCCACCGCCATGGTTCACCCTCCTGTGCTAACTAGTCCACCACCACACATGCGCAGTCTCCTCTGTAATTACCCACACTGTGATCATCCAGCCTGCTGCTTTACCTTCCAAAGCTCAACGAACACCCGTGTTCAGGCTTGGCCACTATGGTCACCCTACCTCACCCAACCCGCATCACTAATTGCACATTTTCGTCGGCGATCTCTCCCTGTTTTTGCTCAGAACGCCTGTGCTCAAATGTTTATCGTTTCTCCAACCCTGGTCCCAATCCATCTGAAACGTAACTCTATCCGACCACCACAACTTCTTGATATCCCTCTCCGTTCTCACCCTCCTTGCTCCCCACAATGTGATCACGCTACCGACTTCCTGCCTCTTTTACTTAAACATCCTGGACTCACTCCAAAACTTGAAACCCACCCTGAGTTAAACTGCGCTCACTCAACTTCTGCGTATTCCATCGCCATCTTGCGCTCACCCCATTTATAACCTCGCCCTTTCACAAAGCCTTCTGTCTTCGCTCAACTGTGCTTATGTTACTCAACCCACGCTCGCCCCGTTCTCAATTTCCCTTATACTGCCCCACTGTGATTTCCCTGCCGTGTGCGTGCATCACATGTTCTCACCCTCGATTGTGCTCTATTTCCCACTCTGCTCACCCCCTACCGCCGCGTTTGCTAAACTGTACACTAACCCGCGAGAGACTACATATACTTTTCCACATACCTGTTCAGACCCTGTGCGGATCCCCCAACCAACTTTGTGCTTTGTTCCTCCAACCCATGTTTAGCCCAATAGATTTGTATCACACCTATCGGCAAACTACCAAGCTCACTTTCCCTGTGTTTACCGTATCATTTGTTCAACCCAATATTCTCACCACATATTACCCTTTTCTCAATTCCTCTCGATGTCCACACTCCCCACATACTGTGCTCCCAGCACCATTATTAGCACGAGTTAGTGATCAGAGAAACAGGCAGTTACCTGAGCAGATGACGCCGACATCATAGTTGTGATTCTTTGAATAGTGACCCCAAGACGCTGAGGGACATTCGCTCAGATCAGACTCACTCAATGTGCACTGAACATTATGCGTCACAATGGGACCTGAGCCTTCCCCAAATTGTGCTCCTGCTGGTGCTGAGAGCGCATATCCACAGCCCAGCTCCTGACACACCACGGCCGCATCCTCAATACCCCAGCCATGATAGCCAGACACCGTGCCCCATTGTCCATCGTGGTAAAGCTCCACTCTCCCTGCACACGTGCTGTTGCCATTCACCAGCCTCACATTCCCTGTAAAATATCGGAACAAATATCACTAATGTGGTTCATTTGACGTTCGATGACATTTGTAGTTAACAACGATGACGTACAGTCCACAAGAGGTATCACAATGACAATGAAAGTTAATTTAATTACTGCTTCACTCGTAGTTACTGCTCTCAATCACTGTACCAGACAAAGCAAATCCAATGGAGATTAATATGCTCACACACTGTCTCTCCCAAAACGGCGGAGCCAATTACACCACACCTCCCTGTTCTTGTACTCCATTCCATACACAGCCGCTTTGACATAAACTCCAAGAGCACACCCGAACCGAGAGCTCAGGAAATCCCCACAAGGAGCAGCTCCACCAGTACAGCAATCCTCCTGAATGACACATTCCCCACCCCGGCAAATTTCCAATTGAACAACCCCCATAACAACACCCACGCGCAGCCCGATATACATACATTTATCAAGAATAGAACTTCCTCATGCCCAACGTGGCAGAGCCGCCAACACTCCTCAGCCTCAATCTCTCCCGAAAGCCTCACTGGACACAGGGCACAATCTCTCCCCCAAAGTAAATCGAACGCCATAATGTGTAGCCGCACCAAGCACTGCATCTCTCCCAAGGCACAGACCAATACCTCTACCAAACACATAAGCAATAGGCACAGCCCTTCGCAGCAAGCACTGGCGCCCCCTCTATGGCACCACCCTCTCCGCAAAGGCGCATCGTTTACCCCCCTGGTAGATCAACCCCAGCACGCACAGCGCCGCACATGTTTCAGCATTACAGCCACCTAAACTTTCCTCAGGCAATCCTTCACCAGGCATAGCCATCCCATACAACAGCCATCCTCGCAATCAAAACGAAGGGCAAAGCCAACCTCACTCCGACCCAAACTCCCCACAGGGCATCATTTCCTCCTGGCGGCAAGATCTCCCCAGTTAACAATGCACTTATTCTGCATTCCACAACACAATCCATACCCAACCACTCCTCAGGCATTGTTTTGTGAACAGCATCCACTGAGGCACAGTACTTCTCCACTCATAACATGGCACAGACAATTCAGGCACAGATATTCCAACTAGGCAAAGCCCACTCCCCCATATTAATCGTTACATTTCCAAAATGCACGGTGAACAGAACACTGATACAGTCTCACCCAGTGTACGTCCTCAGCCTCCCACCAGTACGGTCACAGGCCACTGCACACGCACAGAAAGCATCATACTAGGCACTGCACGCACATGGCTGAAACACCCCATGTCACAATCACCATCCAAAGCAAGTCAACTCTGGGCAAAATCTATTCCCCCACCAAGACAAAAGCACCCGCAATGCACGGTATAAAACGCCTCGCTGCATATGTTCACAGATACTATATCCTCCACTACGGCATAAACCCTGCACACAAGTCATACACAGGACCACAACAACCTCCCTCTCGGGACCCGAAGTTCTTAGCTCACCCCACCAGTTCACGGCACACCAAGAACACATACCGAACTTCACTGCAAATCCCGACGCCCAACATAGCCCCCAGTAGCAACAAAAAAGCACTATATAATTACATTTATAGAGTCCCTTTCTCTTTGGGATAAAGTCACAAAGCGCTGAGCAAGCAACAACAACAGATTTGGGTTTACACTCCAACCGGCATTCCCGATGGTGCACTGACCACAGGCACTGCAACAACCACACTGGTCTTCAGCTATCAGGTAAAACATGGAAGGTACAGGCAAATCAGAAAATCAGAGAAAGCGTCTTCCAGTGTTTTGTAGACACAATGGACAATGGGATGCTTTGAGCCAGAATATCAACATGGCCTCTAGATTATGTGATAATTGCATGATTTATGAGGGAAAGATGTTGAAAAAATAATGTAATGATTGATCAACGTAAACTGGGTACAAGAAATCGGGGACGCATTTAATCCTTCAATGAATACTGCATAACACTAATGTTCCCAAGTTAAAATTGTATATAAGGAACACTAAGAGGCAAAACGAAATTTGACCAGATTGTGGATGTTAAAGTAACAGGAAAGTTTTTAAAAAAGGGTGATGTGGCTTTATAGTCAGCATCAGAGATAAAAATAATTTAAATGGTGAAGAAAAGTATGGGAAACACGAAGAGATAAACAGAAATGGAAACAAATGGACTAGCCAACAGACAAATATACATTTTGGCACAAAAATAATATGAAGCGAGGAAGCTGGAACGAATATGCCATCAATGCAATGATATGGGCGTTATGCAGCACTATGCAGATCTTGGCCAGTAAATATGAAGTGCTAGAGAAGCTATAAAGCACACGATAAAAGACAAACCGAAGGATTAGAGTAGAAGAGTTCAAATAAAATGAGAATAAATACAATTGCAGAAACTAAGAGAATATGAAAGTGGAGACACCTCAGATGTAGAATCTAGTGACAGTGAACATGAAGAGAAGTTGATGCAATGGAATACATACAGCACGTCCGAACAAAAGAAAAAGTGAACGGATTGAGAAAACCAAATAAAGAAAAGATGGAGAAAGTAAATGAAAACTAACGCTGTATAACAAATGAAAAATTTAAACAGTCGGAACGGTAATTGGATATTCGAACAGTAGCGAAAAAAGTTAAATGCAAATATAGGTAAACTACATTTAATACTACATTGTAAAAAAGAAAAGCTGGTACTTTATTATATTTGGAAGGGAAAGTGAAAATATACCTGTAAAGAAACAATTGCAATACAATAGAATGTGTGAGACATAAAATTAGAGAAATGCATAAATGTTTCTTAGAACATCGGAGACAAAGAGATATTGAGATAAATAGGAACAAATTTGTTGAGTTATAAAAAACAAATATTGATAGTGATTTATACCTAAAGGTATATCAATTACACAAAATTAAATGATATAACTGCAGCAACGGTGATCAACAAAACCAAAAAATTATTAGCGAGTCAGAGATTGGCTAAGAAATTAATAAGTCATAATGGGCCACAATTTGTGATTTCTGAACATTAAAAAAATTCTAAGCAATGGGACATAGATGATTGTTTCTAGTATACCCCCAGGAGAAACAAGTGGTGGAAAGAGCAAGCCGATGAGTCGAAGGAAGATGAACATTTGGCAATAATAAACTACAGAATCGTTCCAATATATGACCAGTGACAGTCACCGATACAGAGCAAACTGTCCACAATAATAACTGTGGGGTTAACATAGCAGGAACTAAAACTTAGATCACATGTACACAGACAAAGAAATTGGAAGACACAAAATCAAGAGCCACAAAAGTAAAACAACAAAAACATTCCAAAAATAATTGAAAAAAACGAAATACGGATGGCTTGAAAAAAGGAACAATTTGGTGGGAAAGGTCAGTAAACCAGATCCTGCTGGATATAATACGAACAAGGAATCCTATATAGATGAACATCAAGTGCAATCAAACAACGAACAGTAAAGTAAATAAGGGGAAAAAATTTTACACCTGGAGCAAGATCAAGGAGTGGCAGTGTTAGAATAACCAAATTCCGAAGAGAAATAGAAATACTATGCTTCAACGAATGACAGAACAAGATTTAAAAGAAGTGAGAAAACTAATAGAAGCAGGATGTTAGTTTGCTTTCATGGCATCGGTGGCAATTGAATATGAATGGGATGTCCTGTCGACATGAAAGGCGCTGTATAAATGTAAGTTTTGTTTGTTGTTAATTTTGTTTGAATGATGCAAAGATAAAAAGATTTGTTAAAGTGACTGGGCAGATTTGTTATGTTGGAACTAAACGACTGAGCGAATGCATATTGTATTTTGGATTAAATATAATTGAAGCTCACCTGCAGAATCCACCGTGTTTCCATACAGAAATATCACTGAACAACAACAAAAAACAAGATCACAAAAGGAATTATTAATACAGTTATTCACATAAACAGTTAACTGATCTACCTGGTCTCTCGCTCCATCAAGATCATTAAATATATGGCAGCCATTTAAAGTCATCACTAAAAAGGCTACCGTGGCGGGAATGAACACGAGCACAGACACGTTTTGGAGAGGGCATGGAAAGGGGGTTAGAATATGCAGCTCCTGCAGGGGAGCGAGAGCAGTACTGAAACGTTGGTTTGTGAGTCCTTGCACAGTTTCGATGAGAATAACGGGGACTGAGGGACTGAACACAAATCTCTTTAGCAGACCCCCCCCCCACACACACACACACACACATAAAAACGCGCATATTGTCTGAACCGCCATTTCCTGTCTGAGACTTGTTTGTGTTTGTGATTCGAGTCTCTGAGAAAAATGTAGTTCAAGTAGGGCCTCAAACCAGAAACTCCTCTCCCCCTTGAAACTCTTTCCTTTCACCTATCATCTCCGTTTCCCTCGTCTCACTCTCATCACGCCTATCCTCTTTATTCTCTCACCTCCTTCTTTATTGCCTCTAACTCCTCTCTCGCTTCTCTCATCTACACTCATTATAAGATCTTTCCTTTCCTCTATCCCACGTCTCTCCTCGGATTTCATCTTTTCCCCGGACTCTTCTTTCCCTCGTATCTCCTCTCTCATATTATCTTTCTATTCCACTCTCTATTCTAGAAACATAGGAACAGGAATAGGCCATTCAACCACTCGAGCCTCTTCTGTCATTTGGTTGCATTGTGCCATCTGTGTACAGATATTATTATCTGTATCTCTACTCAACCTTCCAATTAAAATTTCCACTTTTCTCCACGCATCCCTTAATACCCAGATTTACCAACCATGTACAAATCTCATTCTTGAAGGAATTAATGGATCAAGCATTCAGGGAAACTATAAAGAGGGAAATCTGGATTCCTACAATCCTGTGAGAAAAAAAAAAACTTCCTGCTACCACTCTTAATTGGCCTAGTTCTAATTTTGAGACTTTGCCCATTGTTTTGCATTCACACACCAGAATAATTCGCTGCTCCTCTCCACTCACTGCTATGAATCTTTCCTCTTTCCCATCTATTCTACCATTTCTCCTCCCCACTCCTATCTCTTTGTTGAGGACAACAACAATAACAGTTATATGTACATAGTGCATGATCCAGTAGATGAACGTTCCAAGGTGGATAGTCAAGGATCTGTACCCAAGCTGGTGTTATGAAAGGCATTGACGTTAGTGACAGGAGTGTTATCAAGGGACTGGAGTCATGACACAAAGGAAGCATGGGAGTGAGAGAGCGCAGTTACTGTGGAGTGGAGTTCTATATGTTGGTGACAGAGAGGCAGAAGGGTGGCGGGTAATGCGGTGGTTGTGAAAGATTGATTGAGCTGGTCAAGGAGCATTCTTGCGGAATAAATCAAATTTGAGGTACAACAGGCTTCCAAGGGGAATGTCGGTCATTGCATTACTTCACTCACCGAAGAAGAAAAATATCAGATTCATCTTGAATACGTGGAAGAGCTGGTGAGGAGCAAACAATGGACGATTGTGGCTGTTTCAATTGTGGACTCCACTTCTTTGAGGATAAACCATACGGAGATTATCTGCGGAGCTGCTCCTGACTACACCACGTGAACTGTCTGATCTATGTGATCTTGAAACGCACACTTCCCTGTGACACAGAGAAAAGTTGAGACTCAGGCTCTCTGTACGCTGACCATAGAATAGCAGAACGGGTCATGTACTCTTTTCCTGGAACAACTGTCACGTACACCCCCACCCACTGAGAATCTGCAGTTCTTGCAACCCTTCTGAGGCCTGAACGGTGGGACGGATTCTCTGAACTGGACAAGCGATAGCAGCTTAACAGTTTCCACAACGGACAAACTGTGTGGCTTTAGTGCGTTGAACAATAGTAGTTTCACCAACACTATGAGGGATATCAAGGCATTGGATATTGTGTGGAGGAGATTTACCAGGATAATAATAGTAATGGTGAACCACATTTCAATATATAAACTGGTATTGTCTCCGAGCAGACAATGTGAAGGTGGAACTTAATCGATGTATTCAAAATTTGAACGGGTTTTGCGAGAGTAGAAAGCGGAAAAGTGCGTTACGTTCATGGACAGAAGAAACAGGAGGGATCCCAAAGAATCAGATTTAGTTTAAGTAACCCTAAATCGGACGTAGTACCCTCCCGCTGACACTTAGGCTAATGTTTTCAGTTTATTTGATGGAAGTTAACAAAAAGAGAAAAACTAACAACTAAAAGCAAAAAATTTGTGAGAAACTTAAAGACGAAGAATATATAATTTAAGGGGCTGAGATGCGAAAACGGATCTCCGTAGTTTCACTTTATATAAGTAGCTTCATAGTTACAGCATCATTTCAATAGAGCATTGTGAAACTCTGCAAAGGCTGCACAAAAGCAAACAACATAACAAAATATTTGTCTGTCTTTCTGTCTTGACGTCTGTTTCACCTCTCCATAACAGTAAACCTGATGTTCAATATGAACATAATACGGAACCTAAGGCTGATGCTTTAACTGACCCATACACTGGCCCTAGCCATTACTCTAACCCGGAGCTAAATCTGGCGCTAGGGCTAATCCTAACATTCACACTGAAACTGACCCTAAACATAAACATAACACCAACCTTCACACTAACCGTTGAACAGTCATTAACACGTATCCTCAACTTCACATTAAGGTGACCTTAACGCTAATTCTGAGCCTTATGCTCATTTTAAAACCTAATAATAATAATAATAATAATCCTTGCATTTGAAATAGCGCTTTTCACATCTTATCGACGTCTCAAAGCGCTTCACAGAATACTGACCCACACTTTTTACCTAAAATCTATCCATGACCCTGAAGTACAATCCTGAACCTAAACTTGATCCTGTCTGCTGCGTGTGGCGCTAAAAGCTGACAATGATCCAATTCTTAACCCTTACCCTAAACCTGACCTTAATTCATCAACGTGACACATAGCACAATCCTCTCCACAAATCGAATCATTTACATTTTCAATTGATTTGATGGATGTAATAACAAAAAAGAGAACAATCGAAACCTGAAAGCAGACAAAACTGTGAGCTGCTGAAAGAGGAAGAATGAGTGACATAAAGAGGCTGAGCTGCGAAAACGGATCTCTGCAGTTCCACTTTATATAGGTATCTTCACAGTTACCTCATCACTTCACCACAGCACTGCAAAATTCTGCAAAGGTTGCACAATAGAAAAAAAGGAAACCCACTTGTTTGTCTCTTTCTGTCTTTTTTGCTTTGCCTCTCTTTTTTTCTCTCTCTCCTTCCCTCTGGCTCTCTCTTTCTCTCACACACTGCTTCTCTTAAACTCTCAGTCTTTCCATCTCCTGAGAGTCTCATAATCTTAGGAGCTCCTGTGGCTCAGTGGTTAGAGCACTTGTCTTGTAAGCTGGGGAAACCAAGCTGGGGAGACCTGTGTTCGAATCTAGACATGTCAGGGCGAAACCTTGGGCAAGTTTCCTTACTCCACACGCCTAATAATAATCCCTCCAAAAAAACACAATAATAAAATTGGTCATTTCAATCCACGACTGTGTGAGGGACACTGCTGTGCGCAATTGGCTGCCGCGATTCGCCCACAAATATGTACAGTCAATTCACATTACAGTATATTCTGTGAAGCGCTTTGAGACGTTGATCAGATGCGGAAAGCGCTATATCAAAAGCGAGGATTAATATTATTTTTATTATTAGTTAGTCACTTATTGACAGCGCTGTGTCTCTGAAACTCCCAGTCTATGTCGCTCTCTGTGTCACACACATTGTCTGTCACACAATCATTCACCCACTATCTTACCGTCTATGTCTGTTTCTATGAGTCTGCCATGCAAGATGATAAAACCGAGAACCAGTTTTCGCCGTGTTAAGAATGGTAAAGATAATAACGATTTTAGTAAAAGAGAGATGAATTGCTGTGTGTGTTAGATTCCATACCAGCACGATTCTAGCTGTCGGAAAGGAATATTGGTAACCATGATGCATCAATGCAAAGCCTGAAGTGTAACTGAACCATATCAGTTGTGGGCTTAGCTGAGCAGTGTTACCCGATATGAAGCACAACCATGCAACGATGCTAAAACACTTAAAATGATAGTTCACTGGACGCTAGTCACGAATCAAATCTCCAGGTTTAATAATAATCGTTCTATTTGATACAGCGCCTTCCATATATCGCAAAGTACTTCACAGCATACATTGTAAAAATAATTAATTCTATAGTTATGTATAAAACGCAGTGTCCACGAAGAGCCGAAGATTGAAATAACTAAATTATTATTCCAATTTTTTGACTCAGTCCCAGTCTCCCTTTATCCCACTCTGTGTGACTGTCTGTTTCCTTCTCTGATGGTCTCTTGTGGGATGGTAAGATTGGGGTGCAATGTGAGATGTTTTGTTTAGATGTTTAAGATGTGTAAAATCCTGCAAAGCTTTTTGTAATAAGAGAAGTGAGTTTATAAGTGAGTTACAACCCCTACTAGCTCAATTCAGGTCGAATGAAACTGTTAATGTTGAACATCATCAACACGCACTAATTTAAATTTGAAGACCGCCTTCCACATCGAGATTGGAGTGAGATGTGTTCTGGTTCACTGTTCTGGTTTTAGCTGAGCATCGGCACGGGATATAAAGCACACACCACACAAACCTCCTACAAATATGGATCAAATATTTCCTTGCAAAAGCAAAAAAAACCTGTAGAATATGTGTGTATGTGTGGGCTGTGTGCGTTGGTTGGGCGCTGTTAGTGCAGTTGGTGGGCTGTTTATATGTGGGGGAGCGGGATTGTGTGTGAGAGGGGGGGGACGTGCGTGGGGTGACTGTGTGTGTGGTGGAGCTCTGTTTGTGTGCTCGGGCTGTGTGTGTGAGGCGACTTTGTGGGCTGAAACTGTGGGCGTGCCCCGCTCCACTGCCAATCACTGCTTACTTCAGAAACAGTTGGCGTTACTCACACCTGCGAATCACTGTTTACTATTCAGACCCTTGCCCCCGCCTATCTCTCCTAACTGCTGTCTCCCTATTAGCCCGCCTGCTCCGAATCAACTGCAATAAACGCGGCATCATCGGTGGCCGGGCTTTCAGCCTCTCTGTTCCCACACCGTGGAACTCCATACCGCAATCACTTTGTCTCACTTCCTCTCTTTCCTTCCTCAAGCCCAGTCGCAAGACCTTCCTCTTCGAACACGCATTCTGCTCCCTTGCTATCTCCTGCACCTTTGCTTCCCCTTCCCCCTACCCCAAACCATCCCCCATGCTCGGGTCCCCACCTGAATGTTCAGCGCTTTGGTACGTCCTCCCGACGTGAAAGGCGCTCTATAAATGTCATAGTGTTGTTGATATTGATACCAGTGTGTCTGCGGGCGAATCTCTCCCACAAAGACGCGCTACATATACCTTCATTACATCACGAGTGTCAAAAGCAACAACACCAATGGCAGAGATGCAGAATGAGAGTCTGAAACTCTACAGTGAGAGAGTCACACTGAGAGATAGACACATGTTGATTGGGGTGATGGGCTGTATGTGGGTTTGTGTGTACGTGGGGGCGTGCATGAAGGATGCTTTTTGTGCAGGGGCTGTTTATGTGGTGGGGGGAGCTTTGCGTGTGCGGGGGAGCTCTGTGTGTGTAAGTGGCTGTTTGTGTTTGTTTGTTTGGGAGGGAGCCGTGTATTTTTCTGTGTGTCAGAGGGGGCTGTGACTGTGCGTTCATGAGTGAGGTGGCTGTGCGTGTATTTTTATGTGTGTGAGGTGGCTGCGTGTGCGGGTGGAGCTCTTTGTGTGCGCGACAGGGCTTTGTGTGAGTTTGTGTGTGGGTGAGAGGCTGTGAGTGAAAGGCTGTATATGAATTATTATGTGAGTGAAGAGGCTGTGTGTTTATTTGTGATGTGGCACTGTGTTGTATTTTTGGTGCGGAAGCGGATTGCAACTTGAGTCTATTTACGTGTGTTAAGGGTCTGGTTGTGTGCGTGAGGGCGCTGTGAGTGGATGGGGAGCTGCGTGTGTCTATGTGCGTGTCCCCTGCGGTGATTATCTGTGATTCCTGATAACGAGAACCAATCGGTGTGAGAGTCAACGTGAGTCAGACACTGAGGCCTCTGTGTCTCCCTCTGAGTGCATGTGTCCCTCTGTGTGTAGATACGTAGATGGGTAGTTGTGTGTGTAGAGGTTGGGCAGGGCGTAAAGAGGAGAACTATGTGTTTGGGTGCGTTAGGGTTTTGCAAGCTGTGTGCTAGAGTGGTGGTGGCTGCACGTGTATAGGTGGAGGGCCCTGTGTGGGTGCGTCAAGGGTGGGTGGGTGTGGCTGCAGTGGGGAGGTGGGGGTTGTGTGTAGATAGTGGTGGGAGTCTGGGTGATGCGGGATGTTTGTGGGGGAATATTAAGGGATGGGAGACTGTGTATGGGTGTATGAGGGGTTGCACGAGTATGGGAGAGTGTCGGTGTGTAGTGGGCGCAGTTTGCGCGGGGTTCTTTGTTTAAGCGAGTGATGGAGCTGTATGTGTAAGGGAAATTTGAGTGAGGTAGCAGGTGCTCTGTATGTGTAGGACGGGTTCTCATTGTTTCTGAAGGGCTGTGTGTGCTTTTTAGGGGCCTGTGTGTATTAACATGTGGGGGTGGGTTGTGGCTGTGGGGAGACGTGGGGCTTCGTGTGAGTTTTGGGGTGCTGTTTGTATATGGGACGGGCGGTGGGATATATGTGTGTGTTTGAGGAAGCGGGTATGTATTTGAGGAGATGGTTTGGAGGCTGTGTGTGGGGGTTGTGTGGCGAGGTGTTGGAGATGGCTGTCTGCATGGAGTGGTCTCTGTGTGTGTGTGAGTGTTTGTGGGCCGGCACACTGGTCTGTGTGTGCCATTGTGAGTGTCTGTGTGAGCTTTTGTATCTTTCGGCATTTTAGGTTGGTAGGGGGACTATGTGTGGGTGTATTGTTATAGTACCATGTACAACAACGATAGTAACTTAATCCTCATTCTGATATATTAAACATATAATAATATATGATATAAAACACGATAATAATCCCTGCATTTCATATAATATACTGCGTTTCATGTCTCCTGGACGTCTGAAAGTGCTTCACAGAATAGACTGTAAAGTGAAATTTACCGTGAACTGTATTTGTGGGCGAGAAGTGGCAGGCATTTGCGAGCAGTAATGACGCAATAATCATGGATTAAAATCACCAATTAATCATTTAGCAACAATAATACAAACACAATAATCATAATGTTAATAATACAATAATTGACATCCGCACTCTGCGATGTGTCAGAAATTAATATCCCACACTCCTTCGAATCGCTGGTTACCAGAGAAACAGTGGGCGTGTCCTGATCTCCTTTCAATCATTGCTTACCAGACAAACAGTGGGAGTGCCACTGCCAATCACCAGCTACCAGGGAGTAAGTGGACGGGTCCGTCCCAATGAGCCGCGCGGCATGTGTGTGTGTGTGTGTGTTTGTGAGTGTGCGTGCGTGCGTGAAGGGGGCTGTTTGGGTCGGGGCGTATTTGTGGGGCCTTGTGTGTGAGTGGAGGCACTATGTAGGTGGGAGCTGTGTGTGCGTGGTGGGGGGGTCTTTGTGGGTGGGAGGCGGGGAGGCCAGTGCGTAGGGCAGACGGGGGCTCTCTTTATGAGGCGGTGGCTGCGTTTACTGTGTTGATGCATGTGAAGGGGGCGCTGTGCGTTGGTAGTTGTCTGAGGGGATGTTGTATGATGGGGGCTAGCACAGCGGTTTGTGTTGGCTGGGGGCTGTGTATGTTTGTGTATTGAAGCCATTTGAGACGACTTCCATCAAGGATAGCGCTATATCATATTAATCATAACAATCCTTGCATTTGATATAGCTCTTTTCACATCTTATCGAGGTCCCAAAGCGCTTCACAGACTATACTATAAAGTGAAGTGACAGTATATTTGTGGGCGAATCGCGGCAGCCAATTGCGCACAGCAGTGTCCCACAAAGAGTCGTGGATTAAAATGTACACTTTTTCAATCGAATTTGTGTGTGTCTCTTACTGTGAACGTGCGTGGGTTCGTGGATGGTGTGGGGCGGGGGGGTGGGGGAGTACTGTGTAAATGCGTGTGGGTGCGTGTGCCTGAGCGGGAGGGGGTGTTGGAGGCTGGGTGATTGCCTATGGGACGTATGGTGCATTGGTGCATATTTGTGTACAAGGGTGAGGGTTGCTGTATTTGAAGAGGCCTATGTGTGTGATAGAGCGAGAACAACAACAAATTACATTTATAGAGCGCATTTCACGTCCGGAGGACGTCCCAATGACATACAGAGGCTTGTGTGTTTGTGTGTATTTCGTTGTGTTGATGAGTCAGCGTAAACGCTTTGGAACTACCTCCCGAACTGAAATGCTCTCTATAAATGTACTTTTGTTGTTGTTTGGTTGTTTGTGGTTACCAAAGCCACAGAGTCAGACACAAAGTCCTCTTGAATGTATCTCTGTGTGAGTATATTACAGGCTGTAGAGAGCTTGTTGCCTCTGGCAGTGTGTCTTTGCGTCTCTTGTTATTCCTGTGGGTCACAAACATATGATGAGCATTTCACTATTATCCTGTTTATAGCATGAGATACACTCACAGACAGAGAATGAGACATATACTTACAGGACTCCCCCTCCCCGTGTTTTTCTGACAATAATATTGCCTGAATTTGACGCAATGAATTATCAAGACGTCGCATAGCATTTTACAGGATGTACCTTCAAGTGTAGTGACTGTGTTTTGTGGGTGAAACATTGCAGTGAATTGCGCAGCGCGACATCCCATGAACAGTCGTGGATTGGATGACAACGTTATTGTTATTATTGAGGAATTATTATCATTTACTGACCTACTGGAATCCGGCAGATCAGGGTGCAACCTTGAGTAAGTTTCGTTACTCCACAGACAGGCCTGATATTAATCCCTAAAACAAAATTGGTGGCTTCAATCCACGACTGTTTCTGGGACACTGTTATGCAATTGGCTGCAGCGATTCTCACCCAAATATACAGTCAGTTCACTTTACCATATATACTGTGAAGCAAATTGAGATGAGTGGAAAAGATGATCACGCACTATATCAGAAGCAAGAATAACTATTATTACTGCTGGTAAACAAAACCTTGCGTGAAGTAATAAACATTACGCAACATTTCACACTGACCCACCTAGGAATCCAACCTAGGCCGTCTCACTAGCTAATTGCAGTCTGAACATACGCACACATACACACACTCTCACATACATATACTCTCACATACACACACTCCGACGTACACACACTCTCACACACCATACAGAGACTGCCATATTGGCAGTTATATTTTGCTTACAAAACATTCACTCACCTTATTCGATTGTCTATGCAGTGACGCATTTTGAGATGTCTCAAAAACAGAATTAGGCGCTATATGAAACGGAAAGTGTATTATTATGAATAGAATCAGATAAAGAGAGAGAGAGGGGCCTACAGTATTTGGGTGTAAGAGAATGAGTGTATGTCCATGTAATGTGATTTCTGATGTCAAGAGACAAAGGCATGTGAGAAAGACAAACGATAGGCCTATGTGAATGCCTATTTCTGAGTGTATTTCAATCTATTGAGAGGATATCAGTGTTTCTCTCACTGCATGTAGTTAGTGTCTCAGTAATATAGAGTCACAGTGAGGCAAAGAGAGGGGAATCCAATGTGTTTCTCTGTATATACGTATGTCTCTGACTCTCTCTGTGTGCCTCTCTTTGTAACCCATTGCATATGTAAACTTCAGATACACAGAGGCCAGTGTAAACGTTCGAGAGTAAATTCTGTGTGTGCGTCTATATCTGCATGTGTCTGCCAGTTTGGATGGTCAGATACACAGTTAGTTTGTGGTCAGATAGAGAGAGAGTTTGGTTGTGTATCTCAGTATCTCTATGTGTGTTTCTCTCAATCTCTCTCAGTGTGTAAGTGTGTGACTTCCTCTGTATCTCTTTCTCTCAGTGAGAGTGTGGGAGAGACAGGCCTATTAAGCATGCGTGAGAGACGCACAGAGAGACAGAGGGAATATGTTCTGCGGTGAAGTTGTATGGTTGCAGTAATTTGGTGAATTGCATAGATGGTTGAGTAGGGAGGTTGATAGGGTATGTGTATGAGGGGGGTTGTGAGTGAGGGAGATTTGTGTGTACGAGTGAGGGTTGTGTGTGAGGGGATGTTGTGTGTGGTGGTGTATTGTGTGTGAGAGGATGTTGTTGTGTGGTGGTGTTTTGTGTGTGAGAGGGGTTGTGTGTGCGCGGGGGTGTTGTGTGTGAGTGATTTTGTGTGTGAGTGGGGGTTGTGTGTTTGAGGACGAGTTGTGTGTGTGAGTAGCTGTTGTCTGTAAGGGGGGTGAGATCGTGTTGTGTGAGGGCGTGTTGTGTTTGTGAGGCAAGGTCTTATGTGTGAGGGTTGTTTTGTGTGTGTGACGGTTGTTGTGCCTGAGGCGTTGTATGTGAGGGGGGATTGAGTGTGTGAGGGGGTGTTGGGTATGTGGGGATGTTGTGTGTGTGAGATGGGTTTCTCTGTGTGATGGGGGTTGTGGTTGAGGAGGGGGTGAGTGCGTTATGTGATGTTTTGTATGTGAGGGCGTGTTGTGTTTGTGAGGCAGGATTTTGCGTGTGAGGGTGGTTTTGTGTATTAGGGGTTGCGTGTCTGAGGGGGAGTTGAGTGTGTGAGTTTTGATGTATGTGTCAGGGTGTGTTGAGTGTGTGAGGTGATGTAGTTTGTGAGGGGGATTGTGTGTCTGAGGGGCTGTTCTATGTGGTGGGGACGGTTGTGTGTGTGGGGACGGTTGTGTACGTGAGGGACCGTGTATGTGGGGAGAAGTGTGTCTGGAGTCTACGCAGGGTGTACATGTGTGGGGATGGAATGTGTGTGGGGGTGTTGTGTGGGATGGGTATGCGTTGGTGTGTGTGTGACCGCGTGCGGTTATGTGACGGACTGGTATGTGTGTGTGTAGGTTTGTGTGGGTGGACTACAATGTTCCTGCATGTGTGTATTTGTGGGATGGGTTTGTAGGGGGTAGAAGTGTGTGTGTGAGCATTTCCAATTCAGTTTCTGCGCCTATGGTTTCTGATGATTTCAGACAGCGGCCCGTGTGCGAGAGAAAAAGAGAAACAGACACAGAGGCCTGTGAAGGTATATGTGTGTCACCCTCTCTTTATGTGCATGTCTCTCCCTTTCTCTCTATTTATGTGTTTCTCTCCCCCTCTCTACTTGTATGTGAGACCTCTGTGTTTATATGTGGTGTCTTCCACTCTGTGTGTACGTGTGTGTTGATGTTTGTCTCCCCCTCTGTATGTGCGTTTCCCTCTCCCACTATTACTGTATATGTGTGTATTGCTCCCCGCCTCTATCTTACGTGTGCGACTCTCCTACTCTCTCTCTCTGTATGTGTGTGTCTCCCACTCTCTCTCTGTATGTTTGTCTCTACCCTTTCTCTCTCTGCATGTTTGTGTGTTTGCTCCCCTCTCGCGGTATGTGTGTATCTCCGCCTCTGTGTGTAATTCAGGCTTTGGTGAGATCTCTCTCTCTCTCTTGCTTTACATCTCGGGATATAGAAATATGCATCTCTTCCACACACCTACATATATATATGTGTATATCTCCCTCCCTAACACATTCACTCACACTCCCTCCTGAAGTCTGAAGCACTGTAGAGAACTCTCTCTCTCTCACCTTCTCTCCGTGTCTCTGTCGCTGCCATGTAAGATCTCAATCACGTGACAGACTGATGCATGTTTATGACGTAGTTTCTCACCACCTGCCACGTGACGCCGGCAGCTCCCTGCCACTCACTCATTTCACGCCATCACGCAAAAATTCTCCTGTCTCCCGCCTTCCCGTCACGTCAGCACGTCTCCTCGATCCCCTGCTGAGAGGGACAGCCCCATCTCCCTGGTAACCAGTGATTGACAGTAGCGGTGTGGAGACACGTACACATATAACAACTTACATATTACATGTATAATTTGTTCTTTAATATTGTTATTACGATTATTTATGTTTTATTACATTCATCGTTATATTATTATACAAAGTTGTTATATGATACTTATAATATTATATTGTGATATATTATTATATTGCATATTATTATATATAATTATATTATATTTTATTATATTATATATTATTATTTAATGATTATAATGATAATAATTATAATAGATTGTTATAGTATAATATTTAATAATATCTAACATATATTTTTATATTTCTATCATTATGTTAGCGTATAATTGTTACATTGTATTAATTTACAGGCAGGCAGGCAGAAAAAACAACAAACGTTGCTGGGGAAACTCAGCAGGTCAAACAGCATCCATGGCGAAAGGAATCCGAGTAAACGTTTCGGGTCTACAACCCTTCTTCAGGCAGGGTTCCTGTCTTGACGGAGAATTGTAGACCCGAAACGCTGACTCTTTTTCCTTTCTCCATGGATTCTGTTTGACTTGCTGAGCTTCCCCAGCTACTTTTATTTTTGTTTCAGATTCCCAGCATGTGTAGTATGTTGTGTTTTCAGACAGACAGACCTGTTACGTTTAGTCGATTAATTAGCTTTGTTTTTTATTTTATAAGTAAATCAATAATAAGTAGAATAACATTCGAAATTTATGTTTCAACTCAGAAGGCTGTAGCGTTGCAGAAAACACCAATAGTATGTAAAACAGTACTGAATGTAGCCAGTTTGGCACCTGTTTTAATCGATATGATAAATGTGAAGGACGCAGAACGGAAAGCATGTTCATTTAAAAACATCCATATAGCTACTCTTTGTCTACCCAAAAATAGCAAATCACGGGGTAAACGAAGAGGCAGACAAAATAGGACTAGGCAGATTAGGAGTTGTTTTACAATGAGACATTTTAAGAAAAAAGGAATGGTTGAGAACAGCTGTGCTAGTCAAGAAAGCGAGGCAGATGGTGAAGATATAATCCTAAGAATCCTTGCATTTGATATAGCGCTTTTCACATTTATCGACGTCACAAAGCGTTTTGCAGACTATATATGAAGCGAATTGACTGTATATTTTTGGGCGAATCGTAGCAGCCAAATGCGCACAGCAATGTCCCACGAACAGTCTTGGATTGAAATGACCAACTTTATTATTGTGGGTATTTTTTGGACGGCATATTATTAGGCGTGTGGAGTATGGAAACTTGCCCAAGGTTTCGCACTGACTTGCCTGGATTCGAACACACTTCTCCCCAGCTATGTCTCTCCATCTTGTATCAAGATAGCAGGGAAAAAGTGGCACATTAATACAATTGGGGAATGTCTCAAGGTGGAAGCCGATATCTCCAGCCCAGCAATGTAGTCAAGAACTGCTGTATGGCGGAGCATGGATCCAGTAGTTCTGTTTTACAGGCAGGAATTGATGAATTACGCAAATATTCGCCTAGTAGTTTTCTTCTTTTAACATCTGCAACGTTTTTTAGTGTGTGTTTGCATCAGTAAAAATAACATTCCCGTCTTAACATTCCTACTTAACATTCCTTATCCTTCCTACTCGGTGTTGATATCTTCATGTACCTACGCAGTCAATTGAGTTTACAGTGTATTTCCATGATGCGCTTTGATACACTTTGAAGACATGATATTATATATTAGAAGGTATCATTGTCTTTCACTTCGGGACTACATCCCCATATGCTGTAATATATGCAAGGATTATTACTAAACTGTGTTCGAATCCAGGCAAATCAAGCTGATACCTTGGGTATGTTTCCTTACTCCGCACGCCTAAAAATAATTTGTCCCCCTAAGAAACACAATAAAATTTGTCATTTTCAAAACTCGAATATTTGTTGTCACTGCTGTGCGCAACTGGATGCCACGTTTCGCCCACAAATATACAGTCAATTCACTTTGCAGTTTCTTCTGTAAGCGATTCGAGACGACGTTCAGATATGAAATGCGTTATTTGCGTTAACTGTGTTGCAGAACTTTTGGTAGAAAACACTAGTTTGGCAGCATGATTCATTGCAACTCATTGTTTATTTATGACTTATGGTTTATTTCACTTAACTACGCTTCATATTTTCCCGTTTATTTTGTATACCGTCTGTCTGATACACGAGTGGAAACTCGCCACCATGTTTGTGAACATTCAAATCGAACTGGGAGATTTAACAACAATCGTTGAATTTGATATAGCGGCTAATATCTTTTTCAAGATGTCTCTAT
The DNA here is from genome assembly GCA_035084275.1 of Hydrolagus colliei. Classification (NCBI taxonomy): domain Eukaryota; kingdom Metazoa; phylum Chordata; class Chondrichthyes; order Chimaeriformes; family Chimaeridae; genus Hydrolagus; species Hydrolagus colliei. The sequence continues at coordinate 1,180,779 of CM068769.1, forward strand.
GTGGTTCACATTATGTACTGTACAGTGTAGTCATGGTATGTGTTGTAGATCACACGCAGCCCACTAATTGCCCACCCTCATAGATTGAGTGATCAATTTAAAAAAGTGTGCTTTTGCCTCCCGATCTTGCAACCCTCTGATAAACTATCAATCGGGGCCCTGATCAATGATAAGAAAATATATTCTACTAATAATAATAATCCTTGCTTTTTGATATTTGATTTAAGGGCTCTGAGACGCCGTCCGGCGAGGAGGGCGCTATATAAATCGACGTTCTTGTTGTTTTTGTTGTTGTAGCACTTTCCCCACCTTATGGGAACGTCTCAAAGCACTTCAAATGATATATTGTGAAGTGAATTAACTGTATAGCTGTGAGCGAAAAGCTGCGGCCAAATGAGCACAGCTGCGTCACCACAAACAAGTCGTGAATTTAAATGACCAATTTTATTATCGAGGGTTTTTTGGACAGTTTATTTTGTATAGCACATTTGCATGTCTTCGAGTGGTTAGAAAATAATTCACGGGTTGTAATGTAAAGTCTAATTGATTGTATATTTTACTGTGTAAATGTGGCGACGAGTTCCTCACAGCACTGTCCAACCGTCATGGTGGTAGAGCAAAATTATTCTTGTTAAGTAATTATAATGCTCGAAAAGCGAACTGCCAATGGATCAGCAACCGAATTCCTACTTATTCTTAATTAAACCGTGACGAGTAAAGGAACATTCCCAAACATTTGCCCTGGCGGGTATGGTTCCCACTTCCTCTATGTTGCAATCCTCGTGCTCTACCCATTGAGCTGCAGTAAGTAACCTCAGTATGTTTTTTATACAGGTCCTTCGGAAACACACAACAGTGTGCTCTCCGCAGAAGGAAGTGGCGGAGTCAGCATGCGCAAGTCTCGGATCGATAACGCGCTATCTGTTCCAACAGTCAAAGCATTTATCCTCTCCTTCACCTTCACCTCTCTTGATCCAACCTCAAAGAACACAATGTAGCCGTTTCTATACTTTTTGTATCATTGAAATGTATGGAGTGTTACAGTAGTGCTATACTCCAAAGATACATTCCAATTTTCAATCTCTGTCAGTGCCTGAAGTCTCTGTGATATTTCGCTTTCAGCCAAAGCATCTGCGGGAATAGAAATGAACATTTTTGGATAGTAAATCGGAAAATATCCGCGATTATATTTTCAAATCATTTAGCAGGAAAACTGAGATGTGTGTGTCCAGTGATACTCTACTTACACAAGTGCGATATCATTAAATTAAAAATAATCTATCGTGCAGTGAAATCCTGATTAATTCTCAACTCTCCTCTATTCACGTCAAAATATCTGATGGAAATGCAGCGAGTAATTAGGTGAAGGCAGATAATGTTTACAGATGCTTGTGGAAAGCGTTTAACTGTGTAGATTATAATTATATTCTCGGCGACGCCTTCACGCCATTCCCACATCCTCTAAGTGTGATTCTGCATAAGTCATTCACCAATTGGCTAGTTAAGGGTTTATACCGACTGCTGGTTAGCTCAGGTTTGCATGGGTATGGAGTAATCAAACTTGCCTTATGGTTCGTCCACACTGGTTGATTCGCAGGCAAAACGATTGGGCAAATATCCTTAATCAACTCACACACAGACACGCACATACACAAGCACACCTCGGCTTAGCTAAGAATACTTATTGTCCCACAATTGAATCCGTTACTGGTTCACTTTGCTGGAGGTAATATTCCCTTAATAATTAGATTTCAGCCAACCCGAAACCAGTTTGTGCGACACAGCAGTGTACAATTCGCTGTGTTGATTCAACCACCAAATGTAGTGTCACCATATTGTACTGTATATTCTGTGGAGCACTGTGAGTTATCTTAATAATACACCATATCAAAGTGCAAGAATACTTTTGTTTAATTCACTTAAAATTTTAATCACTGACGTACTTCATCCCGACGTGAAATAAACACAAAAAATTCCCTTACTCCACACGCCTAATAATAATCCCTCAAAAAAAAAAAAAAAAATTTGGTAATTTCAATCCACGACTGTGTGTGGTACACTGCTGGGCGCAATTGGCTGCTGCGATTCGCCAACAAATATATATAGTCAATTCTCTTTACAGTATATTCTGTAAAGCGCTTTGGGACGTTGATAAGATGTGGAAAGCGCTATATCAAATGCAAGGATTATTCTACATATTATTTTATAAATGTAATTTTGTTGTTGCTCCAGCCAATTTTCGACGCCGTTATCAGGCAATATTTCAAATGCAAGGATAATTGTTATTGGTCTGAAAGCATTAATTTGGTTGATGCGATGTGGAGCAATGCAGCCTTATCTAATGAGAGAAAGGTAGAAGTTGTACCGAGGTGACTAACGGCCTCTGTTGGTGCTGCTGTTAGAATATTGTTGATTCAGGACAAAAGTTAATAAATTGAGAATATAGTCTAGCGTGCAATTCGCTTCAAAGACGGCGTAAGGCCGAGATGTTCAACAACACACAGGTAAGTCATCATTTACTTTAACTATGTTTGTAGGAAATTGTTGTGCATATATATTCTGTTGCGTTTGACTACAATAGGTCTGCACTTTTTTTACATAGACTCACATTGCACACTTTGCTGTAACATCCAAAACGTTGTATACCAAAGACAAAAGCGTTTGGTAGTTATTGATATTATTATTGTCACTATTATCATCAATATTGCAATTGTATTAATATTGTAATATATTGTCCTGGGGAATCGAGTATGCGCCAAGAATCATAGACTAACATTAAAACAAAAAACATATTGTAGTCAACAAAATCAAAAAATATTATTTACGCAGTCTTGGGAAGAAGGGAAATGATACGAGTTCATGGAGGGTAGATGCTGATTTTTGAGAAATGCAACGTTGTGAAAATGTGATATGGAAATTGCATTTGATGTAACCTAAGCCTTGGGTAATCATGTTTTAGTGAACCCTTTGTATTTCAACAGAAGCAGCAATAATATATAGTATACAAAAAGTGTTGCAGGAAGCAACTGCAATAGTTGCTTCATGCAATGTTGAATTTTACAGTAAGCGCATTGGCAAGTGATGTCATGTACACATGATGTTAAATGTGTCTTTAGTCTGCCATCTGCCTTCTCAACTTTCCTGGTCCTCTTGACTCTAATGGAAATTGGTACTTTAGTCCTTTTACTAGCTTGTTCATCGTATTGTCTGTACTTCACTGGGACATTCGAATTCATTCTCATTCTCTTACTGTGACATTACTCTAATCATTTTTTCTCCACTTTAATTATATTCCTTGCTCTGATCCTGTAATCCTTGATTATGTTTTTCTTGAAGTTGAGCTACCATTCACCATTCAAATTACAGAAACACAAAATCTATGTGTGTATAGCACTTTAGAACCAATTACTTTGCGATGACATCTCAATGCAATGTATTTACTACAATATAAACAACAACAGAATTACATTTATGGATCGATTCTCACGGCCGAAGGCGCTGAATATTCAAATCGGGACCCGAGATAGGTAAAGTGTAGGGTAGAGGGGGCCAGTGAGGTAGGAGAGGTGGGAGAGAGTTAAAAGGGGAGGGACAGAGTTCGGAGTGCAGCAAAATGCACGGTCGAAGTTAAGTGTCCTGAGACAGGCCTTGGAGGAGGAGAACACGGGAGCGAGGATAAGGGACTGCGAGACGTCCAGAATGTGGGCGCATTGAGGTTGAAATCTCGTGCGCCGATGGTAGCGCAGGGTGGGAGGGGGAACATGCAGCAAAGTTGAGCCGGCTGAACGGAGGGGGCGGGGAGGTTCATAGGGGACATCAGGTCAGCGAGGTGGTCGGGGAGAGAGGGAGGATCGGAGAGTTAGGCTGGGCAAGGCCCTAAATGGCTTTGAAGGTTGGAATGAAGATGTTGAGTTGACAAACGTTAGCTGAAATGACAAATAATCAGCGTGTTATTTTTTTTAACATCAATAATAAACGTGGTCCTGTCATCTTATTCTCTCATGGACCAATATAATCATGTCTTCAGTGTGTGCTCTTTTCAAGTAATTGATTAAAGCTGTTGTACCTGTACATCCAGATCTGGTGTCTCATCTAATCTAGTTTTAGAATCTGCAGCAACATAAATTTCCCTTTGATCATCCTTGTGAATCGGACCGTTCTAGAAAACAAGACAATTGAAATATTTCAGTGCCAACCATGATTATATGTACCAGTCATATAAAAACTTGCATTTGAAACAGCGCCACATCATATATTCCAGATGTATCACTTCACTTCAGATATATTAAATTATTTTATTGTGCACTGTACGGGCGAAGCCTGACTGATAGTTGCTCGCATTAGCGCCCGATTGGATTAAGTGAATACTTTAGTATTATTGATATTATTAATAATAATACTATTTTGAAGGAATTATTACCAATGCAAAAGCAATGCTGCAATCGATTAAGCAACGGATTCATACCTACTGCTGCGTAAACTGGGGTAGGGTGGCTAATTAAGTAAACTTCACGAAAATTTTCGTTCTGCAGGGAATTGAACCAAGGTTTCTCGCTTGCTGATGTCACCAGGAGCTCCGCAAGTCGAAACAAAATTCGTAAAAAACTAAACTCCTCAATGCAAATTCCTGAAAACAACCCAATTCCGATCTAAACAGGCACGTATCGAACACTGGTTTCCAGAATTCTTTCGTCCTCATTCGAGTCTGGACGGGATTTTCAAAGAATTGTGGTGCGATCCGGCGACGCGTCTGTGATGGGCGGGGGTGGGACCGAACACCCTGAAGCGCATTAACGACTCGGCGCCTCCAGCCATTCTCGCGGCTTTCGCCTGCCGCCAAGCAAGTTCCGTTCTGTTCCGCGACTAAACCTGTCCCAAATGCGGCCCATAGAGTAGTGATACCTAACGCAGGGAGGCTCACCCCGCGGGTCTGCCTTCCACGAGGGCTTTGTCCCGGTCCTCGTTCTGAACGACGACACAAGCCCTGAGGCTGCGGAGAACATCTAGTCTTTACAATCGGTCGGTGCAAATTACCGTCAACTCCATCTCCAAACATCGAATCAAGAATCAAAGGCCTGTAACGTCACCACGCTTGCATCTTTTGAATTTCTCCCCCAGCCCTCCCCTCCCACGCCGTCTGCCCCACCAAACGGCATAACTGATGAGCCTTCTACTCCGCCACACCAGCCCAGTGGGCTAACAATACCTCGCTGAACCCCGCCATCTTCTCTGTCACAGCGTGCCGCAATCGACCAGAGTTGCTTATCTAAAAGGCACCCGTCCTTGCCCCCAAACCGCCGTTAATCCCAAACAACCCACCACTCCCTACGTCTGGCCCGAATGCTTTCCGTTCTGGATCCCTACCGCTTCCTACCCTCCGCCCCCCACATACACCCACCGCCTACCTCTGCTACTTACTTCGCATCCTTTATAGCGCACACCGTGGCAGGCGCCGCTGGCTGTCCGACAGCAGCCAACCTAAGTACCCCATCCACGACTCCTACCTAAATGTCCGCCGGTCCACTTCTCCTAGGGGCCATCCTCTCCTCCTCCCTCATCCCGATCCCAATCCTCCTTGCCATTCTTCCCCCGCATCGCACCAAATTCCCTACCACAAACTGTACCCTCCGCATCGAACTCAAAAATGTCCACTCCCTGGCCAACAAATCTCTCATTTATGAACTGATTATCGATCAATTTATCGATATCCTAGCCCTAACCGAAATCTGGATTACCCCAGTGGACGCCTTCCCACTGACCGAGGTCACACCTCTCGGCGATGCCTTCCATCAAATCCCATGGCCTAACAGCCGTGGTGGTGGTGTGGCGCTCATCTCCTGGTCCAATCATCTGATCACCCGGTGCTTCTTCGCCTCGGACGTCACCATCACAGACAAAGCCGCCACGGACCATCACTTTGTTTCCCTCACCCTCCGTCCCCTTCCCCCTGCTGAATAGTCCAAAATTATTTACCTCCCGTGGAAAACTATCTCACTTCGCTCGCTCTCTGCCAACCATTGAGTCAAACAAAATATATTTTGTTTGATGGATTGTGTATCGTACTTTGTCACCTGATCTATGCTGGTCACAAACAAAGCCAGACATTTTTCTCCTCTCTCTCTACTAGTATCTAATTACACTTACGTTTAGCGTTTATTTCCTCCCGATATAAATGGCTCACCAATGCTTTCTCCACGACATGAAAAAATAGATCGAATCTTAATTCGAGGCTCAAGACTTACTGTCACGTCATACTCCTTAGCATTTTTCTAAACTTAATGCTCAGTCCTTAAAGCACACAAAGGAAATATAGGTTGAGAATGAGAAGTGTACGAACAAGCGCTGTATATAGTTCTGGACAGATGACAACGAAAGCACGCTGCACGGATGCGTTGCGAGGAAAAGGCAGGAATTAGAACGGAAAAGCATGGAATGTGCTCCGAATGATCCGGCGTTAAGTACCAATTGTTCCTTTGTGTGAGTGAGCTCGTCACATAATTGATTATCTGATTTACGCTGGTCTGAAACAACGAGAGACAGTGTCCTCCCTCGCTCGCTCCCCTATTCTCGAGTTACAGTTATATTTATTGCCGATTATTTCCCGAGTTCATTTATTCGTATATACCTTTTACTCTGCATCAAAAATGATCGATTTCTAACTCAACGTTTGGCTGGGACCGAAGAACAAATATTATCTTAGTATGTTTATAAGCTTTGATACAATTTTCCAAAGCGAAAATTAGTCACAAAAGAGGCTGTACTATACTACGTAGCACAATACAGTTTCCCGGATACGATCATGAATCTCTTTTGCTCAGGGACACTAACCCTCAAATACTTTGTACAGCTGTACTTAGACCATAAATGGAGCAGTATATACAGCTACGTGTAGTGAGAAATTCGAGGAGTTTCTGAGAAGGATTGTGCGTCGATTCCTGTTTTCTGCTGATTGCTGATCTCAGATAGTGATAGATAATTTTGTCTGTTCATCAACGTATTTTTGACCACTGTTGGATTTTTGTTGCTATGTATCTCCAATACATTAAATCAAAAATACATTTGTCTCAGCACAAATAATTGATTATTTCCCCCACCTCCGCACTGACCTCCCCTACACCATAGCTAACATCACCTCTTCAGAACTCACCTTCCGCGCAGGCCTTACCTCCCCACAGCCCGCAACTCCTCCACCGCACTCAGCTCCCCACCAGGGCTATCCCTACCTCACTCGTGACAGACAACATCCGTTTTTCTGTGTGCAGACCGGTTTTTTGAGAACAATACAGGGAATATTCGATGGGAGAGAGTAGTGTACAAAAAATACCGTGTATAACACTGCTTAGCAGACAGCTGTGTTGCGTGGAAAAGACAGGCATTAGAAGGTGCACTGAAACGCAACCCGGCAATGAGGGCAATATATATGTTTAAGCTCTTCTTTTTGTTTGAGGAGTTACATATCATAATTTGTCATCTGATCTATGCTAATCTCATACTATGACAGAGAGTTTCGTCTCCTTCATACTCTTGTTTTCCAGGTAGCGTTATGTTTAGGGTCCATTTCGTCCCCATTTAATTGAATGTCGCAAACCTTTTCCACTGCATGAAAAAACTAATCGAAACCAAAGTCGCGGCCGAAGCCTTGCTTTCCCCTCATTCGCCTGCTATTTTGATCAACTTAATCCTTATCACCCTCACTCTACTTGCCTCTAATTTGCGGCTGTTTGTTTATTATACTTGACTGTTCCTGCTCCCGCAGGATAGGAGACCGGAAATTGTTGTCTTCCTCGATGTTGTCATCCACGTGTTTTTCTTTCTTGAAGTCTGTATTTTGAGACAAGAGCAGGAAATATTATATGGAGGGAGTGAATCGTGTTTAAACATGCAATGGGTATAGCGCTGGACGGAAGACAACTAAATTACTGTGCATAGTTATGTTGCGAGGAAAGGAAGTAGAATGCGGAGACTGTGTGCCGACTTGCTACTCGGCATTCAGGACACTATATGAGCAGGAGTACATTTTCCGTGAGGGACCGCGTAACATATTTTGTTATCTATCTTAAGGTGGTCTCAAACAGTGAGTTACTTCTTCCTCTCTCTCCTCCACTGGAGTTACCGTTAAGTTTATTGCCGATTTCTTCTTGATTTGATTCAATGAAATATAGCCATATTGGCATCAAAAAAGAATCGATTCATCACTTAAGTTTTGGGTGGGATGGGCGAACAAGACGAATTTCTGTATTGCTATGAGTTTCTAAACATTGTGTTTCGAACATGAGTCACAGACGAGCCTGGAGTAGACCACATAGCAGAATTAAGATTTCGGGATATTACCATCAATATGTGTAGCTGACCACAAGTGAGTATTTTATACAGCTCTGTGTAGTGAGAAATTGGAGAGAGATGTTTTAGAGATTGAGAGTCGATCCCGATTGTCTACTCTTTGCTGATCTCAGGTAGTGATGGATACTTTTCTCTGTTGATCGACTTGTCCTTAGCCACTGATGGTTTCTGTCTGCTATTCCTCTCCGATGCATTAAATCAAAAGAAATATTCGCTTTAACATAAATTAATTCATTTTTTCAAACTTCGTTAGATATCCATCTCAATCAACCCACAAATTGTATTATTCTCCCCCACAGCCCTCATCTTCACATATACCAGCCTTACCCCTCAGCCGTCCTCTATCCAAAGCTCTCACCTACCAAACCATCATCTCCCTAAAGGCCTGAACTGGCGCACAGTTATCCTTTCCAAATTAACTCTCAACTTCCCCACAATTGTAATCTCCAACAGAACCATTATTTGCCAACAGCCATCCCTCCCCACAAACGTAACCTCCCTTACAGAAGTCACTTCCTTCACTGCTCTGAGATAAATCTCACGTCCAACACAACCCCCATATTTCCCTCAGTCAGCAACTCCCCGACAGACCTCACCGACAACTCAGCCATCAACGTCCCCTCAGCCATCCCATATCCAACAGATTTCACCTCCCCACAGTCACAACCTCAACCCAACCCTTACTTCACAACAACCCTTAAATCCCCACAGCACTGATATCCACCACGGCCCTCACATCCGGACAGACCTCCATACTCCCACATCATTCACGCCCACAAAGCCATTATTTCCCTCCCATCCCTCACTCTCCCACAGACCTCACCTACTTTTCAGATCTCACCACACCCAAATCTCTAACCTTCAAACAGCCCTCACGCTACCACACGTGAGGGATCACGTCCGTCACTGTCCTCACGATCCACGGAGATCCTCCCGCACAATCCTCTCACTCCCCCAATACACAGCCCAGGCATTCATCAAAATCATCACCTTAAAATGCATTGACGGCCATCAGAGCCCTTACCTCTAAAAATCCAACAATTCGCCTATTGTAGGGGAATTGTCCAACCAACAACCCTTCACCAACCCTCAACTCCAACAAAGACTCACCAACACTGCAGCCTTCTCCGGCCCTCACCTAACCCTACAGGTCGCATTTTGACGCATACAGCCCTCACTACACCTACAGGCCCCATCAATGTCACATTAACATGTTTCCAGTATCTCCTGATTATTTGGAGGATCGAACTAAAGTTTTCATCCTCACTTTCATGGCTCTCCTCGGCCTTGCTATCTCCTACATCTCTGACCACCTGACCTCCTGTCTACATGTCCGCTCACTCCGTTCTGCAGGCTACGGGCAGCTCCTGGTCTCATGAAAATTTTCCGATGGAATATGTGGGCGGGATTTCACCATCCTGACCCTGCGAGTTCCAAATCCATCCCACAATCCCATAGCAATAGTCCTCCAGCAAGCCTCCTTTAGGTCCGGTCTAAAGATTCTCCACTGCAACCGTTACCTCAGTCGCCACCCTAACTGTCTTCCCCACAGCATCCCAATCCTGCCACCCTCGGTTAATCGGTTTCTGACACCTGACCGCTCGGCGTCGCGGGACGTCCTCTCATATGTTGTTGTTGTTGTACTCTGTAAAAGCTCTGTCACTAATAGCTGGAATACTGTGGAACACTGGCCAGCTGACACCTGGAGTACTGTGTATCACTTTTTTCCGACTGTCCTATACAAATATCGCTTCTGCTTTTGATCATGGTCTGAAAATATGACCTTTTGTCTGTGTTGGACTGAGACTGCGGAGGGAATTTATATTTTGCTCGTCATAGTTAGGCGACACATAGTTAATTTGATTTCACAAACCAGATGCAGATCCGTGGTGGAAGAATTGGGTGGGAGAGGGAGAATGGAGCTTTAGATTTGGTTAATTTGGTCCCACTTCTCTTCTTCCTGCAACATGGCCCTGATTGACTGTGTGCATTTTGAGTCAGGGATTGGTAGAATACGTGTGGGTAATGATACTTTGACTGTGATTACAGTCAATTATAAAGGAGGATGTGCATATGTTTAAACGTTTCAGTATGGCATCAGTTGTAGCTGAATGGCTAGAAACCGGGCCGAACTCAAAACTATTGTCTTTACTGATTCTCCAAGTATTTCCATTAACTCTGACACTGTCACCATGTGATGACCTAGGGTCTGCCTCATTGGGTTATATAAATATCTGCATCTCAACATCCCATCTTTGAACCGAATACACTGTGCATCCGTCAACTCAGGCATTTCCCATCAGAATGTGCACAATATAAATTCAAAAATAGTATGAAGTGCCTCAACAAAGACAGTTTTAAAATATATGTAACTCGATTCCATTTAGCAACATCTTGACTGCTTGGTGGGTTGGTCTATGTGTGTGCTGTACTTAGTGTTGGGATTCTTCTTATGAATCATTGGCCTCACAGAAATCATACAATTGGGATTATAGTGTAAAGTTCCACATCATATATCACATTGACAGATGTTCTCATCAGTCAGTGCAAAATTATTGTTTTTGTAACTATACCCTCACACCTCAGTATAGTGATTAGGTCATCATTGCCACTGCTGATAAGTAAATTCCAGGCATTAGATTTTGGATCCCGTTATCCCCGGTAATTCAATGTGATCCCTGCTTGTCTGTGATTCATTTAAAATTGCAATTTTGAATGGCAAAGTGAGACAATCACATCTCAACTCGCAAACATCACCTTCACTCTCAACTCTCGTCAAAAATTGAATACCTTTTCCCTGATCTCCGTTCGAGCACTGGAACGTGCTCATTCCATGAAAGGCGCGAGACAGATGTAATATGTTATTATTGGTTATGCATACCTGCATTAGGATTTTCATTCGGATGTGTGCTCTTTTGATGGACATTCGTTTTGATTGTTTCCAAGTAGGTGGTTACCAACGTCGCCAACACTAAAAGTACAAAGAGCTAGTATCAATTAAAAATAGATGAATATTCAATTAATTGTGCCTGTACTGGTGCTCATTCACCATTGGAATACTCTAATCGCGTTCACTGCTTTTTCTTCATCATTTCCATGTTGGGTACGGTCGAATATAGCCACAATCCTCAAACTCTCCCCATTGTATCCATGCTGGTGTTCGCTCCCCACCACATTTCGATTTTAATTCCATTCAGACTTTTTACTTATTGCATATTTTCCGGTGGTCGCTGTTATATTTTTCCGCATTTTCGATTTATTTCTGATCTGTTATATCATCGAATATTTCTGATTTCTTTAAAAATCCAAGACTGATTCCTTTTCATTCTTTGAAATGCTCAAAGGTTCTCTTCTATTCCACACTCAGGCTTCTTGTCACTGTCCAATGCCAAAGTTGACATATCCTAAACAATTTATTTCCCCTCATTTTGATATGGTGTTCCTGTTATTATAATTATTGTGCTTGACATGGCATGAAGTGTATCCACATTCATACTTCCCAGTAGCTTGGTTGCGTCCATTTAAACTATGTATCCGAGAGAAGATTCCGAGAATGTCTGATCTATCTCGTACTTCCTTCTTCGACACCTTATATCACACTGACATCGAGCAGTGGAAACGTTTGTTGTTCTCACTGCCGTTCACATAGCTGCAAATCTTTCTTTAAATTAGTACGGATACTTTGTGGCGTCCTGTAGTTCGGTATTTGGAGCGATTGCCTCGAAAGCCTGAGACTTGGGTTCAATTACAGATAGGGAGTATCCTTGGAAAAAAATTCTTTACAATACGTTCCTACTAATATTCCTTAAACAATAATAACCAGAACACTCATGACTTTTTGTTGGACACTACTGTGCAAAATTGACTTTCGCTTTTTTTCGACACATTTAATAATAGTAATAAACATTGAATTCGCAACAGTGCTTTTGAAGTCTTCCAAACGTCTCAATGCGGTTCACAGTGTACAATCTACTGCATACTTGTGGGTGAAACTCAGCAGCTAAATAAGCATAGCATTGTCCCACAAACATTCATGGATTGAAATGACCAAACTTTATTATCAGTTTTTTTGGGAATGGATGTTTATTAGGCGTGTGTGGGAAATGAGGGCTGTGGCTGTATGAGGGATATGGGGGAGTTGAGGGCATTGGGAACCAGAACAGAATAATATGCCTGATCCAGTAAAATCATTGAATGATATGCCTTATAATCTTATATCTAACCAAGCATTGAAGCCTCTGGAAGCCGGGCAGTGTCGGTATTCCCCGACGTATTGAGCAAAGAAGGAGGATTTGATTTTTGTGCCATCTTTTCAAGAATTCTACTTATCCTGCGACTGAGAGCGAAACTGTTGTAGAATATATCATATACTAAAGAAATAAATGTTCTCGCTGAATCATTGTCAGTCGTCATAATACTCCAAAAATAGATTTTAAGCAATACCAGGATTTTAGCTGCACCAAAATTGTGTAAGTAGGATGAAGATTCTACTAGGTACAGGAAAGCATTTCCTAAAAGGTGGTAGAGGCCGATTCGATAAGAATTCCATTTTAAAAGAGAAGAAGCCATTTGGTTGGGGAGGAAACGTGTGCGAGGTTATGCAGAGAGAGTTGGGGAGTAGGATTAAATTGGTCTTTTTAAAGATCCGGCACAAACTTGCTGGGCCGAATGTGCTCCTTTTGTGCCGTAAATTTCTGTGATGCTATGATTCTCCTCCAGAACGGAAGCCTGTGGTTGTGAGATAGCCGACTGTGATTGTGGAGTTTGCATGTCCGTGGTGAGAGCAGATGAATTGACAGCGAGAGATCTGGGTTGAGTTAGAAGCAGGGAGACATGTTGGGCAAGTTTCGTTACTCCATATGTCTCGTCACAATCCCTCGAACAAAAACAATAATAAACTGTTCATTTCAATCCCCGACTGTGTATGTAACACTGCTGTGCACATTTGGCTGCCGCGTTAAGCCCACAAATATACAGTCAATTCACTTTACACTTTACACTCCTGTGAACCACTGTGAGACATCAACACGACGCGAATAACTCAATATCAAATACGATCATTGATAATATTGTATCCCCGTGACGGATTCTCTATCATTATTCACACTATTGTATCTTTCAATCAGAAATATAAACCCATTTTGTGAAATCACATCATTAGCTAAATGTGCCCACATATTGTGCATTCATTTCTCGGTGGATCTGATGTCTCAAGAAACAGTGTGTCATAACTGCAGAGGGTTCTCTACGCAAAATGTGTGTGAGGTTGTGGGAGTATCGGGAAACTTGCTGCTCAGCTGATTTGCGTAATTCTAACATTTAGATTTGATTCACTTACCTGTCCCGGTCACCACACAATTGTGTTTGACTTCTATTTCCTGTGAGACGCTATAAATATAATTCACAACGTTTCTGGCCATGCTCGCAAAGTCAACATTTGGTTTATTCTCTTGTTGCTCTTCCGTTTTGATCGTCGCTTGTTTGTCGACTGGACTCCCAAACATTAAGCCCTTGCGTTTGGGGAATTGTTTCCTGATACGCTCCCTGTGCAGGTTAACCTCAGCAATGATCTTGCTGTTACCTGCGAGAAGAAGAAAAAGTTGACACGAATTTCGTCGATTTACTGTGATGAGGAGAATTTATAAGGTTGTACTCCACGATGAAAAAATGTGCACTGGAGTAAGGCTTTGACACTGGAGGACAAAAGCTTCGTGGGTATCTTATTGAAGACACTAAACAATGTATCTAAATCTAACCTGGCAAACCTTCAATCAGATTAGACATATGTGAATCTTCATATGGACGTCAACGATAACATAAACACCCAAAAGACAAGAGTGTCGTCCGGTATTCCTCTGGCTAACAATTCCTCAGATTAAATTGATCGTTCACTGCAAGGCTGTTTGCGGTTTCAGCTTTAACACGATTGAGTATTATATTCTGGACCGGATCAATATCTTCAAACAAATAAATAACGAAGGCTATCTGAACAGTTGTTAGAAAAATTAAGGTTATAGTGATAAGTCTAAATTAATGTTAAGTGTGCATAAATGTGTTAAGTGAAGGAATGCTGATGCTGTATAACTGAGTGCTAGTACGTGCCAAAGTGCTAGTACAAAGTCTGTGTAAAACAAGTCCTTATAAGGAAATGTGCATATTACATTGAGCAAGGTAGCACCTAATCACAAGATAAGGGAAGTCACACAATGGGTAACATGCAACCACAAGATAGAGGAAGTCACACAATGGTGAAGGTTTGCATAGTGACAAAGGACACGAACGATTTGAAACGGAGCCTCTGTGATTGGGCTATGTGTATCCCGCCCAATAGAATAGTGCAAATAAATGTATGTTGCATCTGTATGTCTGGGTCGTTAGCCTGGTGAAGCTTCGACCCTAACGCTATACCAGTGTTTGGAAACTGGTCTAGACTTAGACAATTAAACACGCTTGGGATAACTTAGGTTTCGGAGTATGTTTATTGTATATGTGTATGAATGAGTTTTAGGAGAAGGACCTATAAACAAAATATACCCAACAACAGTAGCACTTTTTTTTTTTGTAGGGATTGAACGCAAGGGATTAGTGCAGCTCTGACAGAAATGCACGAAGAATGGCACAATCAGGACCAGAAAATTACAGAGCATCTATTGTTATTCCCATAGTTAGGAAAGGCGCCAATAGTAAACCTGAACACTAGAGACTCCATAACCTTATCTAACCAATAAGGCAATCATAGTGTCTAATAATAATACTAATACTCTTTGGATTTGATATCGCTTTTCAAGTCATCGAGACGTCACAAAGCGAATTATAGAATACACTGTGAAGTGAATTGACTGCCTGTTTGTGGACTAACTGCAGAGCTATTAATCAGAAAGAAAGTGTGACGTTAACTATGCAACTAATTATTAAATGCAGCCACTATAGTTTCGCAAGGGGACTAATAGCAGGATTTTCCCCAAGGAATACACCCAAATGTATTATCGGCAGCCATATGAAATGGCCTTTGCAGACTTCTGAATGGCTATGAAGGAAGGAACACACAAATAAATACATTATAATCGGTGATCACTTGGAAATACGTAAGACATGGAACTGTTGTCAGAATTGGCTAAAATGAAGAAAGGAAAGAGTTTTATTTGGCGGAGGGCTAACGAATAAAGGGAAAGCCACTGAACAGGATGAAGAGCGGATTGCACTGCACCATAAAATACATATATTCCCAGAGCCAATCAAACAGTTAATTATTGATGATCATATAAGTTTGAGTCAGTTGATTCATCACTCACCATGTCAATTCATATTATGGTATAATTTTTGAAGTATGTTGAGACATTTCAAAGACATGATGAGGCGTTGTATCAAACCCAGGGAATATTATTATCAGCAACGATTAGACAATATTCATTCTTGACGGAGACATCTCACAGAGTACCGTACAATGCTTTAAATTGGATTAAAAAATCAGCCCAGAACAATAACGTGTATGCTATAATATTGTATCGTTTGCAAAGGACAATTTCAGATCATGAATTGTAGAATTTTACAGCTATTTGCTTTTCTAATAGGGTAATTAATGGATGAAATATGTTGCTTTGTTGGTTCTTTGAGAACAGGACATGGACGAATGAATAAAAACATTGATCGTATCATATGATGTTGGTACGTGTCCATTTGGGAAAGGTGGGATCAGATGTATACCGATGCTGTGATCCAGTGCATCCACATCACGCATTGCCCTTAATTATGTATCATGTGGAGTCGTATAGCACTCTGATAACAGATCACGCTTTACAAGCAGGATACCTGGGTTCAGTTCCATTCAAAATTGTGTTGCAGCCACGGGGGAAACTTTGGACAAGCATCCTTATTCCAAGTGCCTCATTTTAATCCTTCAAAGGCAATAATAAAGTGGCCAATTAAATTTACGACAGTATGTAGGACACTGCAGTGTGCAATTCGCTGATACGATTCGCTCACAAATATACAGTCAATTCACTATCCCACAGATTATGTGAAGCGATTTTATACATCTAGAAGATGTTGCAAGCGCTATTTCAACGACAAGGATTGCAAATATTATTACTCAGATTACTATTTCTATTCCTTGAATATGGAGCCAAGATTCAGTAATACTTCAATTTTCGCCAACTAAGCAAAAGATCAATAGTTCCCATTTGCTAATGTAACCTAAGACCACCTCCACAGATTCTGAGCTGCCGGTTACCTGGCTTCGATGTCAATGCTTTTTCCAGGTATTCATCCAAAGGCACATTGTGTCCATTAATGGAAAACTGAAAATTGAAATCCTGAAGAGTCCATATGAGGAATTGGGCAGGCATGGATTCATCGTTCTCTCCACTGTAAGACTTTATTTTGTTGTTCTCGATCAGTACAATTGTATCACTGAGACATGGTAAAGAATGAAAAAGACTTTGCAGGATTGAAACTAATTTAGGATTGAGTACAACTTGATATATCAAAATTATAATACAAGTTCTGGGGTGAACTTTCATTCCACTATGACAGGTATCATTATAGTTTCTTTTGCAACTTCATTTCATAACATCACAACTTAACTGGATTATTCACCATCGTTTTAATATCAACTCCACTTAAATTGACATCCAATCTACATTGATTTCCTTCATCCGCGATGAGGCTGACACACTTTTGGTGGGTTGAAGGCGCCGATTAGGACGTGGATTCGTGCAGTTTACGCTGACATTTAGGGATTGACCTTCTCTTTCACATTGACATCAAAAGTTAAGTGGAAATATTCCAAAAGAAGTGTGAGTGTCTCCTAATGTTCTGGTCAACAATCCCACAACTAAATTTGGATTTCGTTCCATATCTATTTGTGGAATGTATTTGTGCACCTAGCACCCGCATGTGGACCACAAAATAAAGTCAACTTATGTTATAGGATATCGCATGAAGCTGCTTTATACCTGTCGTCAACAACAACATCAACAAATTAAACTTATATAGCGCCTTTCACTTCTGGAGGACGTCCCAAGGCGCTGCACAGGAGTAGTGTGACACGAGATGGGAGGGGAGTGTTCGTGAGGGGGTAACAAACGCGGGGTAGGTCGAAGAATTAGGGGGGGAACAGAAGGCACGGTCGAAAAGTAAAGTCTTCAGACCGGCCTTGAAAGAGGAAAGGGAAGAAACAAGGTGGAGGGATTCGGGGATGGAATTCCACATAGAGGGACCCGAGAAACAGAAGGCCCGGCCGCCGATGGTGGAGAGGTTCGGACGAGAGGCTTGGAGCAAACCAAGCCCTGCTGAACGTAGAGTCCGGGTGGGCTTACAGGGGGAGAATGAATCGGATAATTAGGGCGGGGCAAGGCCGTGTAAGGCTTTGAAAACGAGTAAAATGGGAGGCTAGATAGGTTAGGGTTATTCTCTCTGGAGCAGAGAAGATGGAGGCGTGACCTACTATAGGTTTATAAGATCATGTGAGGTTTCGAAAGGGCAAATGGAGAAAAATCTCGCCCACTCGTGGGCGAATATGTGACTCGTGGTCACAGATTTTAAATAGTTTCAAGGCGAAGTAGAGGGGAGCTGAGGAGAATTTGTTTCACTCAGCGAGTTGTTCGAATCTGGAATGCATTGCCTGAAAAGGTAGTGGAGGCTGATTCGATAACAACTTTGAAAAGGGAATTCGATCTTTATTTAGGGAGAACAGGTCTATTAGGCTATGGGGAGCGGACATGGCAGTGGGATTGAATCGCTCTATTCAAAGAGTCGGCACAGACTTGGTGGGCCGAATGGCCTCCTTTTGTACAGTAAAATTCTATGAATCTATGAATCTATGATCTTGAACTCGATCCTCTGTGGGCTGAGGAGCCAGTGGAGACTGGCAAGGGTGGGGGTTATGTGGTCAAGGAGACGGGTGCGGGATAGTACACGTGCTGCAGAGGTTTGGACGACCTGCACCCTGTGAATGGAGGAGCTTGGGAAGCCGACGACGAAAGAGTATCCGTATTCCAGCCGTGAGGTAATGTATGCGTGCACGAGTATTTCGGCAGCTTGGCGGTGAGATAGTTGCGGAGCCTGGCAATGTTGAGCAGGTGGAAATAAGCGTTGCCGGCCAAGGCACGGATGTGGCGGAGGAATCAGAGTTGATGGTCGAACGTGATGCCGAGGTTCGTGTCTGGCTTTGTGAGGTGGAGAGTACAGCCTTGGATGTTGAGATTGGCAGCCCGATGTGCGGTGGCGCTGGCTTGAGCGAATCAGGAGTGCCTCGGTCTTGCTCACGTTCAATTGGAGGAAGTTGTCCCTCGTCCAGGACTCGATGTCGGACAGACATGCTGTCAGAACATCGGTGGTCTGGGGGATGAGGGATGAGGCTGATTGGTACAGTTGGTTGTCGTATGCATACACGTGGAAATTTACCTCATGTTTGCGGATGACATCGCCCAGAGGGAGCGTGTAAATAGTAAAAAGAAGGTGGCCAATGACAGAGCCCTTGGAGACGCCATGAAGAACTGTGCGGTGGTTTGAGGAGAAACCGTTAGAAGATGTGCTCAAGCAATATAACAAATGCAAACATAATTATTAACCTACCGCATCAAGTTTGTTGTCTGATTATGTATCACTGGTATGGACTTAAATGCTGCCAATTTGGATAGGTACTGAGTTATGGTTACCTCCGTTACGGAGGTACGGAGTTAACAATGGACTAACGACCATGCTTAGGGCAAACGTCGCAACCATTTCCTCCACCACCACCCCATCTCAGTCTGTTCTGATCACCACGGTTAACCTCTACGAGACGCTACACTACGTGCATGTTTTCTTGCACCCTTGCACTACGTGCAAATATGTGCAGTTTGTTGTTGAATTGGCCATTCTGGCCCCTCGAGCCTCTTCCACCATTGTATAAGTTCACTGAAGATCAATTCGTCAACTTCAAATACCAACCTTTGCCCCATATCCATTGAACATGTTTATCTCCTAAAATCTATCCACCTAATTGTTGAAACGTTAAATGCAATCATAGTAATCACGGTGAGACTTGAGAAATTCAAGGTGCTTTTCCACTAATTATTTCGTTGGGAACAGTGCCCGATCATGGGAGAAGGACGAACGAATGCACTTCATAGCATACAGGTTGCAACGAGTAACTGTTTAATGCTTGTCACATGCATAAAATGTACGTTCTTTGTTGAAACAAAAGTCAAAGGATACGAGATATATGTGATGTCCGAGCAGTCGATGAGGTCCATGCTGTTGTAGACCAAGATGTTGCTCAAGAGCAGAGACAGAGCAAGCATGCACTTGTTGTTCGTCTCATCTTCCTGCAGTGAGACGGACAAAATATATCAATTACATTACATAATATAGTTGAAAATTTAATTGTAAGTATGTTTTATATAATGTATCTAAATATAAATACTTACTTACGACGTTTTCTACCATCTGCAAAACTTCCAACTCATTACTACAGACATTTGCTCTCTCATCTCATCCTTTATTTACACAGCTGTTATTTCAATTGCCTCTTTCGTTCCCGCAGATTACTACCTAAGCTTTCAGACTGCCGACTTCTCCCTGAAATACATATGTTTCGCTCATTTCATGCACACATTCTAAATCTATGATGAGCTCTAGCACTCACTATCTCTGACCACGCTACTTCCAACTACGCTATCCCTGACTTCACCACCACTCGCCTCGCCAAGATGTTGATTCTAATATCCGATTCTTAAAACAGAGACGTTCGTTGTCAAATGTTCTGATACCATTCACTCCATTTAGAATCAGGGTTTTCTCCCTGCTCATTCTTGATATCTCTGCAGCATTGGACCATTCTATCTTTCTCCGCTTTCTCTCTTCTGAGCTCTACATGAATCGATCACACCACATTCACTCATAACCGTCATAGCGTTTCCAACATTCGTCTTCTTACGGCTTCCAACGTTGCATCAACGTTCATTGTTCGTCAAATCTATATGTTCTCACTTTGCGTTTGCACTCAAATACTTGGTTCACATTCCACATGTATGTGGATGAAACCCAAATATTTCTTTGATTGCACTATTGTCCCCAGGATAACTGCTCGTCATTGATGAAGTTTTGGATTAGTGAAGTGTCTCCAGTTCAATAGCAGAATGAGGTTCAACCATTGGACTCTCATGCCATGGTACTATACATGGTTTCTCTGTCCGACCTCGCTGGCTAACATTCCCTTAAATACAGTTGTTGATTTTACACTTAAATTTTATGGTAGACACACCAACAATAGGAAGCAATAAGCACGCACTTATTAAACTCTTAAATCGTCTAAATTCTACTGTGGAACAACATCAATAACCAGAGCAAAATTAAATATCTGTAGCTCTTTTCATATTGGGAAGAAGTATCCTGGAACTGAAAAGCTCAGATATATCCAAACATTTATCATTTTATGATAAATGTATCTATTAATCCCTGGGTACACCCGCAAATCCTGCACTCCAATCTGGTCTCGTTGCCTGTAAAGTAGCCAACAGATATCAACCTAGGTTTTATATTAATGTAACTTTATTCTATTATTAAGTGCTCTGAGATGCCGTCCGGCGTAGAGGGTGTTACATAAATCGAAGTTCTTGTTGTTGTTGTTGTTATGTTATGTGAAGCGCTCTGTGACATCTAGCAAACGCTCTTTCGAATCTAATGATTATTTTTCCTCACCTTTTCTTCAAAAAATCACTTACCTTCTCAACATCGTCTAGACCCTCAATGTCTAGCAGTAACATGTGGAGATTGCGACTAGCAGGATGGGGCATGCACCACATCCAGATTCCATTTGTCTCAGTCTTAACATTTAAACTGTTGAAGAAACCTGTTTAACCCGGACAAAAATACGATTGTGTAAGAAGGGAAAGTGGGATCATTCGGAAAAGGCATGTGAAATAGACGGTATTTCTAAAAACGTTTTTTTTACCTTAGTTAGCAATGTGTTAAGAAACATTGAAAATTGCACTCCATGTTACTATTATTTCAATGAGATTGAAAATAAGCAGAATATTATTGCGTGAGTTCTGAATTACAAGCGGGAGAATCCTTCAGAACATGTATTATATCTTTAAGCATATAAATATGATAACAGTTGATAATAATAGTTATTTTTCATTTTTTTCATTTTGATACAGCAGCTTTTGACGTAAATGAGATACTACAAAGCACATCAGAGGAATCTTCCTCTACATAACCAATAGTCACTGCAGTTTTCAGTACATTGTGTGATACACTTTCAGACCCCTCAATCATATGTTAAGAAGCTATATCAAACACAATGAATAATATTATTATATTACGCAAAGTGTAGTGATTCTGTGTTTTGCGACCATTTTGCGCACAGTGGTGTCTCACCAATAGGAAATAAAATCTTAAAAGCCTATCCCTCCAAACATACACCAGTTCTGGCGAAGTGTAATCCACTCGAAAAGTTCAGGCCTTTTTCCTTTCTCCATAGATGCTGCCCGACCTGCTGAGTGTTCCCAGTCACTTCTGTTTTTATTTAATGAAATATCGTCTGCCGGTCATTCCCACTTTCGAGCTAATAATGCAGTGCCACAGAATTCCATGTAATTTCTGTGGTTGAGGTGTGTGAATACACGCACTGAATTTCAGCAATGGCACTCGGCAATGCCTTCAATGCTGTGGGACTGGCTGCCATGTACACAACGCGTATGCACACAACGGTTGACAGTACGCCAGGTTTTTGAATTGCCAGACCTGTATGAAATACTCCAGGAGCGGGCTCACCACGGCTATACACAGTACACCGGGTATGGAATGACCAACGCTGAACACCGTTCAACAGGTGTGTTCTAATAGAGGAGTAGGTTAGGTGTCCGTTTGGTATTATTGAAAATGTATGAAATACACAACTATAATAAATCTACAGATATCAACCGCTTTTCACCTCGGCGGGATGGTTGTTTAAACAGTACCTTTCTCTTTTCCTGCCAATCTTCCCATCAGATAAGACTTCCCTGTGTTGCGTGACCCCACATTTGCCACCACGAACACTGGCTGCGTGATCTGGGACAATATGTTCACTGCCTCAGGATTCACACGGAGCTGACCCACAGAACTGCTCTCTACCAGACAGACGGGACACTCGTCATCCTGGTTGGACTGGCATCCCTCTGTATTCATCTGGACGGTAACTTCTTTCAGATAGGCTCGTCGTGGCTATTCTTTAATCTGCATAACAATTAAGTAAATTTGCAACATCTATATCAAATCTGAGAAATTATACAAGCAAAGCATCAATCACTACATTCAGGGAAAGAGACATGCGGCGATCGTATAATATATGTAACGTGGAGTAAGCACTAATTCACTCCTGTCTGAAACTGGTACTGGATTTGTACGGAGGAATGTTGTGTGGGTGAATATGTAGTGACATAGAGCGAAGATCTACTCTTGTTTCATGATCTACCGGTGATGGCGACAGACAGACTTGTCTCTGGATTAACAATCAGCACACTTGACTCGCATTCTCTTCACAATGGGGATGGAAAATTAATTCTCTCTGTCAGCAACAATTTTCACATAATTTCCTGAGACTTCTGATGCTAACAGTGTTTGACTGCGTCAATTATTAACTACATTTTACGACTTGCCTTTGATATAAGCAATGTGTTCACATGTTCCCATTGCTGTCACAGTGTCACAAAAATGTATTGCATCAACTTATGATCCGTTTGCAATTCGTAGTAACTCAACTACGAAATAAAAATGCGGAGCAGAGCGGATCATAATACTAATAGTTGCATTTGATATGGGGCTTTGCACGTCTTCTTCACAGCATATCCTTTAAAGGGAGTAGCCTACATGCATGTGGGAGAAATACAAACAGTCTTGTATTCAATGAACCAATGCATTATTTTTATGAGTGATTATTATTGGGCATGTGTAGTAACGAAACTTTTGCAAGGTTTCTCCCTGAACTGCCTGTATTGAACCTAGATCACTCACTTCCAAGGTGAGTGCTCTAACCACCGAGCGATATGACTCCTCAGATGTTCTCTTCTTGACATAGATGCGTGGAGGAAAGTACAGTTTTCTGTCGTTCAAGATATCTATGTTGCTGACTGCCTTGGTGAGGTGGATACTGGATACACATACTGTGTTCATGGATCCGAATGCAGCTAGCGACTGAAGTTGGTAGGATTTTGCGCAAGATATTAATCGGAGAAAGTCACGTCGATCGACCTACAGATCTCAGAAAATGTCACCTTAATCCAGACTTTCTGGCCCGATCCGTCCACGATGGTGCTTTTGCAAGCTAAGATATCAAGCTTTGTCCCACCTCCCATGTCTTCTCTCTGGAACCCTTTTGTATTCCTTCACTTCATGTATTGCTTTATTCCACCAATAAAATATGATGACCGTAGATTCATTTCCGCATCTTGGTAAAATAAAGCAGAAATCATAGTCCTTGATACTACCATTGTCAAAATATCTACGAATGTTTTAAATTGGAGATTCGTGGCTGTACATTCAGGTAAAAACGCAGGTGCATTAACTCACGGTGAATGAAATCAGAAAAGACAGAATCAAAGAGAAACCACGGAGTTGCTGTAGATCTTAGTTAGAGCAATCGCCTTATGATAATAATGCTTGCATTTGATATTGCGCTTTGCACATATTATCGATATCCTAAATCTCTTCAAAGAATATACTGTACAGTGAATTGACTGTATATTTTGGGCAAATCGTGGCAGCCATTTGCGCACAGCAGTGTCCCACAAACAGTCGAGGATTGAAATGACAAATTTTATTGTTGTGGTTTTTTGGACGGATTATTTTTCGACGTGTTGAGCAAGGAAATTACCCTAGGTTTCGCTCTGACCTGCCTGGATTAGAACAAAGGTCTTGAAAGTGAGAACAAGGATCTTGAATTCGATCATCTGGGTGACGGGGGGCCAGTGGAGACTGGCGAGAGTGGTCGCGAGGTGAATATTGGCTCTTTCACTCTCTCTTACTTTATTACGCTACTCCATTGTTAGCTTTACTGCTAAGCTACGTAGCTGAGAATACCCCAGATTCCAAGTTATTCATTTGCTGAGTGATTGCTTTGATACTGATAATATGTTTGGTTGCTATGTGCATCGAAATGCTACGTGCGTTTGGTTGATATATTTAGTATCAAACAAGTGTTTTGTAATGTAGGTGAGTGGTAGAGCGTAGGTGGGTTGATTATTCTAGTTGCTAAAAATAACTATTTTGCTCTAGAGACGAATGCCATATGGATAAAAAGGTGGGATCTGATGGATCGTTCAAGCGGAGATGCATGTATAGTTAGTGAAATGAATCACAGAATATATTCATTTTTAAACAAATCAAATTTTCTTTTGTATTAGCAAAAATAATGTGGGTTCTGTTAGGAATGTTACTGATGTACAGTACTAAATTAAGACAAAAATTTGAAGTGAAAATATTTGAGGGGAAAATAAATTGCAGACAACAACAATTAACGATCCCAATATCGTTAAAAACAGTTTTTGACATTTAAAGAAGAATATCATGTCCTTTTGTGTATCTGATACGTATGCAACTAAATGTTATGTTGCAGCTCAATATTGACTCACCGGACCATCCCTCGGACTCATTCAACCGGTAGGCAATCTAGTCATCAGGTTCGACCCACCGCTGACATTCTTACCCTAAATCCTCATTGATGTGTTCATCGTCTTCTACATCGACTGTACAAATGCCCTCATTGCCAGTCTCCCAAGCTCGTCTATACGCAGAATCCTGCTAATCAATTCTGGAATAATCAGATCCATTTCAATTCTGGTCAACGCACTTTAGGAAGGATGTTAACGCATTGGAAAGTTTGCAGAGGAGATTTACAAGGATGGTACCAGGACAAAGGGACTTCAGTTATGAAGGAAAGCTAGAAGAGGCTAGGAGTATTCCCATTGGAGCACAGAATGTTACGAGGAGATCTAGTAGAGGTTTTCAAGATCATGAGGGGATTCGAAAGGGAAAATAGGGAAAAACTGTTTCCATTGGTGTGTGTATTAATGACTCGTCATAGATTTGAAATAGTTTCAAAAAGAGACAGAGGGGAGGTGAGGAGAAACGTTTCCACTCAGCGGATTGTTCGAATCTGGAATGCATTGCCTGAAAAGTTGGTGGAGGCCGATTCAATAACAACGTTTAAAAGAGAGGTACACATTTATTTGATGAGGACGAGTTTGCGCGGTTATGGGGAGAGAGCTGGGCAGTGGGATTAAATACCTCTTTTGAAAGAGCCGTCACAGACTTGTTGGGCCGAATGGCTTACTTTAGTGCCGTAAAATTCTATTCTATCAAATAGAATATCATAAAGAAATTAATAAACGTTGAAAGATAATCAGAGTGAGTGGTGTACATATATACAGATATAAGGGATGAAAAGAGAGTCATGGAGGGAAAAAAATGACTATGCAAGCTCTTTTAGTCAACGAGAATCCATGTGATTCTTGAACGTGAAAATGTTTAGAATTGTTTTTGCTATTTAAAAAATCTGTTGGGAAATTTAATTTCATTAATATTCTGACCGGACTGCTAATAAAATACAAAACCTCAAAGAGGACAAGGCACCCGACCAAGATGGTCTACGTAGAAGCCTCATGATAGGATTTGGGAATGGCTAATGGAATACCTATCTCGAAAATGGTGATGGAGCTAATCGTGGAAGCTGCGTGCCAGTTATTTTAACATTGGTTGTGGACGCGGTGTTAGAAATTATAAAAAAGATGAAATAAATTTTAATCTGCACAACAAAACTATGATAAAGGCTACAATACAGACTACAATACTGTTCTAGTGACACATAGCGTAAGCTTAAGGAACAGCACCTCATATATCTACTGGGGAGACTAAAGCCGTCTGGACTCACCATTGACTTCAGCCTGCATCACCTCTCCCCCCACTCTCCCCGCTCCCCCATTCCAATCTCATATCTCCAGACACCCCTTGCCTCTCTGGTGGTTTGGTTGTTCTATCACCACTAAACAGCTCTTCTCCCCAGTTTCGTTTAAACCCACCCCATTATGTTTCTCCCACTGAAGTCTCCCGTGCTGCCAGGTCAGGTTTAGCGAACCAACACAGCTCCCTGTACATTCTGCGTCCACACGGTCATGTCTGGTTGAAATATGCAAGCTTCTCACAATCTGAATCATGATAGAGCAATTACGTTGTCACGTATTCAACCCATCAGTTAACACACCCTTTTTTCCTTGGTCCTTGTCTTCATTGTCTCCTTTGTCTTCCATGTCCTGCCTCTACCCTTCAGAGTCCTTAAGAAAGCTCTCCACTCAAACCAGCCCCAGTTCTGACGAAGGGTTGTAGACTAAAACGTTGACTCTTTTTCCTATTTCCATGGATGCTGCCTGACCGGCTGAGTTTCCCCAGAAACCTCTGTTTCTATAATGAAAGCAGTTAGTCAAGTAGAAACATCCATTGTGCAACGACAAGTTGCTGTTTTTCTGTGTCTAGGTTATCGATAAATAATCCACTGATGAAACACCTAGATCGTTTAATTTTTTGAGTGCTTTTAACTTCAGGAGGACGTCATAGAATCAGCGAATCTTACGGCAGTACAGGAGGCCATTCTCACGCCCAAGCTCTGTCCCTATAACCAGGCAAACACATCCTCCCCAAATAAATGGCTAACGCTCTTTGATAAAGTTGTTATCAAATCGGTCTCCACCACCATTTCAGGGATTGCATTCAAGAATCGAACAACACGCTGAGTGAAAAACAATTCTCCCCAGGTGCCCACTGCTTCTTTTTTGAAACTATATGAAATCTGTGACCACGGGTCACGGATATAACCACCAATGTAAATAGTTTTTCCTTGATTAGTCTGTTGAATACACCCATTATGTTAGAAAACTCTATTAGCTCACCTCGTAACCTTCTCTGCTCAATGAGAATAAACCTAGCCTTTCTAGGCTTTCCTCATAGCTGAAGTAGCTCATTCCTGGAACCATTCTTGTAAATCTGCTCTGACTTTCCAATGCTTTAACATCCTTCCTAAATTGTGGTGACCAGAATTGACCTCAGTGCACTAGCTGAGGCCTAACGAACGTTTTCTAACGGTTGTACAAGATTACGTATCACAAGATTGGAAACCAACGAACATTATGGCATGTGATCAGTGCTAGATGCTATTAAAGCATGGTTGCAAAACAGGAAGCAAAGATTTATTAAGTGTATCGTAAGTACAGCATCAATACTTGCCAATAAAAGCAAACTGGGGATATGATGAACGTGGAAGAGAATTTCAGAGGATACCTGGAAGACATATCAAGGCTATCCGAATTTCGAAGCAGATTACCAATTTAATTTAATTCATGAAACAGCAAAGCTAATCATTCTGGCAGAGAAAAACTCTCGAATCGTCCACACACGGACTGTCCAAACTATTTGTTGTCCAAGGTCATTTGCCAATTCGTGAAACAACCGCAGAATGCATGATCAATTATATTGCACTTTCCTTCCAGAAACAGAATAACATTTCCGGAAAGGGATGACAATAATAAATTAATTAATAAGAACGCTAGTATTTGATATAGCATCTGATCACTTCTCTGAGACATACGAAAGCACTTAACGTGATTAGCTATTAAGTGTGTGTTCTGTGTGCCATAGTTCAAACTGCTCGTGTGTTCATTGGGCAACTGAACTGGATATGGGAGCGGAGCGAGTTAGGAGGAACAGTCGGATTGGTTCCAGCTCAGCACTCCCTGCCATCTGTGCCCGGACTTTCGGACTTTCTGTCCCACATTTCTGAACTCCAATCACATTCCCTTCGCCTCTCTAGCTCCCTTGTATACTTAAAAGCCAGTCTTAATACTTTTCGATCGTACTTTCTGACCAAGACCATAGGTCCTCTTCATACGAATCTCCGCTTCGCAACACGCATAACCACCCACAGAAAACCTATCTGCATTTTCCACCAAAATTCCCCCTCCAAGGAAGCACTTGTGATGCGTGAGCCCATCTTGAATTAGTATTGTCGGGTATACAGAAACCTAGCTCTGCCACCATCTCCATGATGAATACTCAACCCTGGCTGCACGTTTCGCCACAACCTCTGTGGCTACATGTGTCTCTCAATTTTCATGCTTCCCTTCGTCTATCTCCGTGCTGCATCTGGCTGTGTCTCTTTGTGTGTACACTCAAATTTCACAACCCTCCCTAAAACTCACCCACTAAATGAACTCGCTGCGGAACTCCATCGGCCTCATTTCAGACCTATCTACCATGGACAAGCGGCTGCTCCCTCTCACGAAATACCAAGCATAACCTTGGATTGGAGACAAATTTATGACCCTTCTGCTGTGGCCGTGCTGCCAGGTCAGGTTTAGCGAACCAACACAGCTCCCTGTACATTCTGCGTCCACACGGTCATGTCTGGTTGAAATATGCAGCAAAGCTTCTCACAATCTGAATCATGATAGAGCAATTATTGATCCCTGTGTCTCTCTGTATTGTGGCGAGATTAAGAGATGTACAGTGGGGTAAAATGACTTTTTATATCCTGCGAACATTGAAGAAATTTAAATTGACTTACCTGAATTTAAGAGATAATCTGAGTGCCACCACTGGCGTCTGACGACAACGTCAGCCCATGGGACAGGATCGCGGTCCGCAATCTCGGGGGCTGGGCGATACAATCACTCTCTGTCTGTTTTCATGCAACTACAGTGCTATCTTTACCATTGATCCTTGAAGCTGTTACACTCTGTACTTTGCCTCTATTATATAGTTGAGAAGTTAATGTTTTACTACTCATAGGATTTTTTCTTTTGTGCTTCGAAACAGAAAGCCACCAGAAGAGAAAATAATCGTTCACGTGAAATAAAGAGAAACATCCGCAATATGTACCTCTTTCTGAAACACGTTCTCTCAATTTATCTCAAGCATACACTCATTCTCTCTCACACGCTATCTATCAAACTTTATTTTCTCCTTCTGACATACGGACTCTCACACACACTCGTCCTCGCTCTCGGAGGCAATTTGTCTCTAGCTTTCTCTCATTCACGATCGGTTTTCTTGTAAACGTTTTCGCACACTCACTGTTTCGCAGTTTGGTTCGCAGATACGTTGATATACGTGAGAAGCAAAACGTTGGCCTTGTCAAATCGGTACTAATTTGACGTTACAACATTTTGCTGGGTTAATCATTGATATGGAAACTGGATCAATGTCCAACGTCTGTGTAGTGCACGTTGCGGTGCAAAAATAGGTGAGGAAGCTTGCTGACAGCCAGTTAGTAAACAGAACACATCCTTCGAGGGAGATAGCTGGTATTCTATTTAAATCATCGTTGCAAATTTCCACGAATAGCTGGAATATATGGAATTCTCAGTTTTGTTTGGACACTTTGTTTGGTACACATATGAACACAGCGTTGGTCTCCTCAAACCTTGACACGATTGAATAATAAACGGGTTTTCAGTTTAGCGATTCACAGAAGCACTCTTATTAATGTCCCAATTCCCCCTATTAATCTATTCTCGACTGTCCAGATTTTAAGTGGACAGGGCGTGTGTGCATTCCTGTCACCCAGGAATTGAGCAGGTTTCCAATGTACAGAGATTAAAAGATATGGAGATAGGACAGATAAATTTAATTGGGTTTGAAGGTCAGCCATGATCTCATTAAATGGCGTGGAAGACTCGAGGCGCCGAGAGGCATAATCGTACCCCTGCTTGTTCAGTCTTACATCGCGTCAATTACAGAATCATGTAATGAGATTATTTCATGGCAAGACATCACCAGTCTTGACTGGCGACACCTTCCATAGGAAGCAATCTGAGATGCCGCCCGGCATGACGGGCGCAACATAAATAAAAGTTGTTGCTGTTGACTGCTGCTGACACTCGATTCCCGGGAGTGCAGCCCCGTGACTCTTTACCGATGCCGTGGCATTCCTTCTCATCATATTCTAAACATCTCAAAACACTTCACAGAATATACTGCGAGGTGAGCTAATTATATTTGTGGGCGAAACACGGCAACCAGGCGCGCACAGCAACGTCCCCACAAATATTCATGGATTTAAATGCCCTATTTTAATATTACGCGTTTTTGAGGAGGAACTATTATTAAACATGTGGAGTCAGGAAACTCGCCAGCGGGGTGGAGGGTCGCGGGAGGGGAAGAAGGGGAGGACGAGTAGTGTGAGAGCCGAAGGCGTGGGCAACAGAAGGTTTTGAGATCGGTCTTGAAGGAGTAAAAGGTGGAGGTAAGGCGAAGCAGCTGCCGGATGGAGTTGCATGTAGCTGGTGCAAATTTCGTAGGATCTATTTCAAGATCCTCACACCCCAATGAAAATATTTGAGAATTGAAAATTGAATATTCTAGGTGCGATCTCACCAAGGCAATTGCTGCAAAACTTGCCTTCTCTTAAGGACACAAGTGGTCCTTGGATCGTGGGTACAGGAAGAAAGATAGAGTTGCATATCGTCCGCATACATATGGAATTTCTCCCCATGTTTGACAACGATGTCACCATGGAGGATCATGTAGCTACTGATCAATAGGGCTCAAGTACAGAGCCCTAGGGTACGCCATAAGTGACTTTGCAGGTGCTTGATGATACGCATTTTTGTGGCAACTAGGTGGAGAAATACCAGAGAATTGATACCAGGGAAGAGAAGTTGAATGAAGATTGTGCTAGTATGAACTGTCGAAGCACATGCTGGATGACTTCGTATACAAGACTTAGCAGCAAAGCCAGCAGTGGAACAAGTTCACTGCAGAGAAATATTGATAGAGAGAGAGAGAGATTGTGTGTATATCGCACTGTCACCACCAGAATGAACAGACCCACTGAGTTAGGGACTAGCGCTATCTTCACTTGCCAGCAGTGAGATCCGTTTTACACTTTCCCTGCTGAATTGAGTATCTGTATCTGAGGATGTGCCACTGCACGCTGGAAGTTTCACCATGGTAACGTATAATGTGATCACTTCACGAGATGCTTAGTTGCTTTCTCACAATACCTGATTTGGATAAGTATTAGGGGCTGAGGAATGGAACTTGTGGGAGGGAAAATACTGCAGCAGGCTCGTTAACTCCGGCTTTCACGACTTGTTTCTACCTAGATTAATAACTTAAAACATTCATATATTCTACTCTACCTGCCTTCTTCTTGCCCACCGATTTAAACTGTATGTATGATTTTGCATCCTCCTCGTGTCCTCCTTATATCTTACTTTCCAACCGAGCTCCCTGTCACTTGCGAATTTAGAAACATTTGAAATTTACATTAGAATTTAGTACGCATTTCCTCAATCAGTAAAATATAACAACAACAACAACAATTTACAGTTATAGAGCGCCTTTCACGTCGGGAGGACGTCCGAAGGCGCTGATATATTTTATCATCCACATCATTATTGTAGAATGTAAACTATGAGGAACAAGCACTGAACTTTGTGGCTCTCAACTTTTCAATACCTGCTGTTGGAAACTGATGGATATGGTTAAAACTTATGGGCACCATCAACTCAACTGTACCAGTTTAATGAAACAACACTGCCAATCTGAAAATGACCAGCTTATCTGTTTCGATACATGATTGTTTATTACACTACTTGGCTGCTCAATAATCTTCCCTCCACGAGCTGCAGCTCATTTAAATCCCTGGAGCTCGTGTCCTCTCCCCTACCAGATAACGAGACCCCATCAAAACCACTCTCACCGTCTGTACTGGCGCTCCATTCAGCAGAGGATCAAATTCAAAATCCTTATCGTAATTTTCACAGTCCTTGGCCAGTCCTATTTCTCTGACCTTCTATCCCCCTATCAACTCCCTCCGTTCAGAGTGCTTCACATCGCCCGCTCGACCCAACTAATCTTCGGAGCAGCGCTTTCAGACTATCTGCCCTCACGATTTAGAACGCCATCGCACAATTCCTTCGCCTTGCTCCTTTTCTTGCCTCGTTGAAGGTTGGTCTCAAGACCTGAATTGTGCCCATCGCCATTCAAACCCTGCACAACCCCATCCCCACCAACATTCTCATATCCTGACTCCTGAAATCACAGTGCCTTGGGCCATCCTTCTGACCTGAAGGCACACTGCAAAAGTAATGATATTGTTCTTCTTGTACCTCTCAGAAGAACATATATTTCATCATTCCACACTGGTTGTCACATCTACCATGAGCACAACAAGCTTTTATTACTTCGTCTTGGCATATTCTTAACTTATCCAATCTTACGATATTGTGGCATTGGTTGCTTCCTCTCATTTTGTGAAGCAGATGAAAACTACTCATGCATTTTTCAAGCTCGATAGCAAAAATGATTGTTTAATTATTCGTAACCAAACTGCTTTTGTGTAAACTTTTATTCTTTCTATGGGTCTATTTATCTTATCATTCCAGTTTATGTTAACTGCTAAGCTTGTCTCATACGACCTCTTTGTCCATCTTAATTTATGTTCAATTCTACTCGATATCTTCTACATTCTGTTGCTCTAACGTTTTAAAATCTAGCTTTCATAAGCATTCCACCTGTTTTATGCCTAATGCTGTTGTGATACATTTCAAAGCTATTCACGGATTTGCCCCTTCCTTTATATGCGACCTGCTAATTCCCCATCTATCTGTGCACTCCGTCCAGTCTTGTTAAGGTCTACGCCCAACCCGCGCTATGCAGAAGAACTCCTTTCTGGAATTTCAAGGCCGGACTCAAGCCGCTCCTTTTCCATCGAGCATTCTGCTGAACCTTCTCCTATCTGCCTCCCTCAGTTCCACCCATCATACCCTCCACTGTCCTAGCGTTCCGATCTATGACAGTTTAGCACATTGGGACGTGAAAGTCGCTGTATAAATGTATTTGTTTTTGTTCTTTTTTATTCCCAATTTTCTTTGACACGCAGGGAGGATATAATATTTCAAAGAATACACTATGCCTCATGAGATTGTGGTCACTGTTGTCCACGTGCTCTCATTCTGAAACCTGCTCAATTCCCCGACTTCAGAATTAGATGCAGCAATACTTCCTTGTAGGGAACGGCGATATGGGAATTTTCCGGATATGGATATATCGGTTGGCTCATATCGAGATATACCGAAATACCGATATTTCTTTTTTTTCTTACTGCGCATGCACGCGCATCGGATTGCGTGCGCATTCGTGGCTTATCTTCTCAGGAGGTAAATATATTTCTCTCTCTGTGTCTCTCACTCTCTCTATCTCTGTGTTTTTCTGTCTGTTTCTCTCTATGTTTCTCTCCCTCTCTCCTCACATCCCCCCTCATCTCAAACTATCTGTATATTATCACATCCAACCCGTCTCGCCCCCCGCCGTTCCTCTCTGGCAACGCCTCCCCCCGGCCGTCTCTCTCTCCCTCCCCCCCCAGCTGTCTCTCCCCCTCTCCTCCCCCACCCCGCCGTCTCTCTCTTCCTCCCCCCCCAGCCGTCTCTCTACCCCACCCCACATGTGTCTCTCTCCCCCTCTCCTCCTCCCCCGCCGTCTCTCTCTCCCTCCCCCCCTGCCTTCTCTCCCCCTCCCCCCAGTCGTCTCTCTCCTCCAGTCCTTCCCCCCCCCCCAGCCGCCTCTCTCCCCCCCAACCGTCTCTCTCCCATTCTCCACCCCAGCCATCTCTCTCCCACTTTCCCCCCCAGCCATCTCTCTCCCTATCTCCCACTCAGCCATCTCTCTCCCTCTCTCCCCCACAGTCGTCTCTCTCACCCTCTCCCCCCCCAGCCGTCTCTCTCCCCCTCTCACCCTCCACCAGCCGTCTCTCTCCCATCTCCCCCCATCCAGCCGTCTATCTCCCACTCCCCCCAGCCGTCTCTCTCCCCCTCACCTCCTCCCCCCAGCCGTCTCTCTCCCCCTCGCCTCCCCCCCCAGCCGTCTTTCCCCCTCTCCACCCTCCCAGCCGTCTCTCTCCCCCTCTCCCCACACCAGCCGTCTCTCTCCCACTCTCCCCCCGCCAGCCGTCTATCTCCCCCTCCCACCAGCTGTCTCTCTCCCCCTCACCCCCGCAAGCAGTCTCTCTCCCCCACACCCCCCCCCCCCGCCCACAGCCGTCTCTCTCCCCCCAACCCTTGCATACCTGTATATTGTATTCGAGGTCTATGAATACAAGATGGCGGCTTTGCACCTCGGTCTGTGCATTGTGTATAGAGATGAGCATTCTGGGTATTGTAGTTGATTGTGCTCGCATCCCGATTTTTTACCTACTTATATCGTTTTTCGATATACCGATATTTGTTGAATATCTATTTCGGCATATCGATATGAAAATCATATCTGGTTTATCGATATACCGATATATCGTCGTTCCCTACTTCCTTGTAGGGCTGAAAATATATTACTTTTCTTGACGAATGCGAGTATTGAGAGATTGGGAGAGACTTAGTGAATGTGTGATTGATCAAGACATTGTGGGAGACGGATGTATCTTGTATTTATTGCACAAATAAAAAGAAAGAAGGAGAAACTGAAAATAAGTATGACTGATAGAAAGAGAAGGTGATTGATAGGGAATGTGAGAGAACGAGTGTGTTGATTGTTTGAGAGATTGTTCGAGAGATAATAAGAGCGTGTTGGACAGAATGCAACTGAGGGAGATAAACAAAGAAAGAGAGCGAGAGTGGGAAAGATTCTTAAATCAACTCGTCACCATGGTCAACAACCCTCTCTCACTCTATTCTTCTTTCCCCATCATTCACAACATCACTGCGCTTTTAGAGATCCTCTCAGTTTTTGTGTGTACTAACAACAACTTTAATAACACCTTCGATTGATATAGCGCACACCTTGGCAAACGGATCTTCGAAACCCTCCAGTCGGGTTTCCGCCTTGCCCACAATACAGAGACTGCGCTTGTGAAAGTCACAAACGACATCCTGTCTATCTGTGACCAGGACTCCCTCTGCCTCCTTATCGTCCTGGACCTGTTGGCTGCCTTTAACACAGTCCAGCACTCCTCCACCGCCTTTCCTCCGCCATCCAATTCAGTGGGACCGCACTCGCCTGGTTTGAGTCCCACTTCACAAACCGCCAGCAGTACATCTCCACAAACGGCTTTTCCTCTCGCACTCACCCAGTTGCCTGCAGTGTACCCCAGTGATCTATTCCTGCCCCCCTCGTTTTCCTCATCTACACGCTTCGTCTTGGGGATGTCATTCGCAGACATGGGGCACACTTCCACATGTACGCGGATGACACCCAACTCTTTCTCTCCACTTCACTTTGTGACCACCAGTACAACGTTGTTCTGTCAGCCTGCCTTTCGGACATCAGTGGCTGACTGAGCACAAGTTTCTTGCAGCTGAATGTTGACAAGACGGAGGCCATACACATTGGCTCTCGTCAACGTCTCCATTCACACGGCTCTCACTTCCTCCACCTTCCTTGCCTGCCCCTAAAACTCACCGAACCTGTGCGCCACCATGGCATCAGATTCGACCCACAACTGTCCTTCATCCCCAACATCCGGTCCGTCACCAGCACTGCCTTCTACCGCTTCCGACGGATCGCACGTCTCCGACAATACCTCAACTTAAAAGTCGCCGAAATCTTGGTCCACGCATTTGTCACCTCTCGGCTGGACTATTGCAACGCCCTCCTCGCCGGTCTCCCCTCCACCCATAATCCACAAAATCCATCTTATACAAAACTCAACGCTCGCAAACTCACCCGCTCTAAGCTTCGCTACCCCATTACCGCAGTCCTTGCCAGACATCACTTGCTCCCTATCCCAGAGAAGATCGACTTCAAAATGCTCACCCATGTTTTCAAATTCCTCCACTCCTCTGCATCCCTATATCTCTCTGATCTCCTCTCCCCACAACCCAGCACCCGCTGCCTTCGTTCCTCTGGGTCTGGCCTCCTCCATGTGCCCCGGGTCCTCCGCTCCACGCTCGGCTGTCGTTCCTTTAGACACTACGTTCCGAAGCTCTGGTGCTCCCTTCGTTACTCGCTTCGCCTCGCCCACTCTTTTCCCAGTTTCAGGTCACAGACGAAGACCTTTCTCTTCAGCCGTGCTTTTGGTCACCTTCCCGCCCCTGTCCCTGGCTCGGTCCCTGGGTCCGCTACTGTGAAGCGCTCTGATATGCCGTCTGACGTGGATGGCGCTATATAAAGTTTTTTGTTAACATTATAGGCGATGAAACGATTTGAGGCATCTACAACACGTGCTAAAGTGCTGCCTCAAATGCATGGATTATTAGCATATTCTGTACAGTGTGTATTACGTTGTTGATTTTCGCATATTCAACCGGAGACCGGAAATACAATATGCAAGCAAACGTTATTCTTGCTGAAGTTTTTAATTACTAAATATGTTTATAGATTTGCTGTCTCATTTTGCTTCATTCTATGCATCTTCTTTCCCTCTACCGTGTCTTGTTAAACTTCACAATTTACTGTAGTTTCCTGTATATAAACAACATAATTCACACACATTACAAGTTTAATTTTCCCTCAATCACTCTGTCAATCAAATTAGATCAGTGATTCTCTTCGAATCCCTCCTTCCTTCCCTCTTTCCCTCCATCCCTCCTTCGCTCCCTCCTGCCCTCCTGCCCGCCATCCCTCACGCATTTTGTCTCTCTCACTCTCGCTTCACGTGCCTGTACCTCTTTCCCAACCTTATCGGCTGTAACTAACTCTAAGCCTCAAGCATGGTTAAAGAGGAAGGTTTTCAGGCTGGACTTCGTTAAACGGGATAGACGCGGCAAGGTGTGGAGTTTAAGCGATTCTGTTCTATCGAAAAATTAAATGAAAAATATGAGTATGGTTACGAATCTACCTGGGAGACAGAAAGCAGAAGAAGTGATGACCAGTTGTTTTTCTGTATGGAAGGACCACTGGACTTATTGATCTAAACAATTGACTTGGACATTTGTATGGGGAGGAAAACTTCGTAGCTTGCAGATGATAGTAAATTGGGTTAATGCATTGTAGTAACAGGAGAAGAGTGGAAAGATAAACAGTCTAGTGAAATAGGAAGATACGTGTCAGATGCAATATATTGTGGAGCAATGCAAAGTGAGATATTTTGATGGGAAGAAGCTCAGTTGGATAGTAGAATCTCACAGTAGTGTAAAGAAAGAGGGTGTAACCGGGTTCATATCACAAAATATTTGAAGGTGGCTTTACAAGTAGATACAGGGTTTTTTAAAATGTGTATGTGATTGAAAGCTTCAGAAATAAAGTGCAATTTTGCTGTTGTTAGCAATAGAGGCATACCAGTTAGGAAGCTATGGTGATTGCTACTAAAACAATGCTTTGGCCACAGCTATGGAACTGAGCAACTTAATTTAGGAAGAATGTCAAGACCTTGGGGAAGGTGGATAGGGTATTTACGAGATTGGTACTAAGGTTTAGGGATTTATGATGAGTGGAGCGAGAAACTAGAATTATTCTCCTTGGAGCAGAGAAGTGTAAGGGCAGTTTCAAAAAAGTGTTCAAACGTATGAGGGATTTCGACAGGGTGTACAGTGGAAAACCACTTCCACTCGCTGGTAGGTCAGTAACACGAAGTCACCAAGTTCAAACATTTGCCAAAAGAGGTGAGTAGAATATTTGTATACAACGTTTCTTCAGCTCTGGAATGCGTGGCCTTACAAAGTGGTGGAAGCCGATTCGATAAGATCTTTCAACAGAGCTATATAATGCAATGTATTTATTGTACGAAAAACATTCGATAAGTCACAAATTAGCATGGTTAGAAAAGTCACACAACAACAATCATCAGCAAACATTGAAAGATAATTGTCCAGTAATTTTCTAGTATGAGTAACATTTATTTTCCGAGCTGAATTGATTCAGAATAATGACGAACATAAATTTGTAATAATCTACAGTCCAAGGTTAACCCTACGTAATCCTGAATCCCGCTAAGATAGCAAGTACACAGCAGCCAAACAGCAGACGAATATTAAAATTTAAATTAACCTTATTCTAACCGAAATTATTTGCACAAATTCTACAGCAGCTTCAGCTTCTTCATTTTCCACCTAGCTGATACCTGGCTTCAGCATTTTGCGAGGATATTTACAGGGCAGCGTGTGACTTTCCACCCACCTTGGTGTTTTCATACCATACATGCTCAACACCAACTGCTTAATTCGGTCTCATATGATTGGTCTTGGAAAACGAACGCTGTGTCTACGCCTCTAGGTTTGTCAACGTCACATCAGCGTAAGCCAAAGCCTGCTTTCCTCCCTGCATTTGCTTCCAGTGTTATGTATGAATCTTCCTCTTTTGTTTAATGGATAGGACGCCATGTGATAAGTTCCTGGTTGTTGCGAAGCTTTGATTTACAGCAAATATTTCACTCGTATTCACTGCATTGTGAATTCAAGACAATCAAAGCAATCTACGGAAAACAGTTAAATAGGAGATTTGGGGTGATGGAAGACAGTGACAGAAGCATTTGTGCTTTCGCCCACCTATGTTTCTGTGATTCAATACGTTTTAATGATAAAAGGGAAGCTGATCCAAATGTTCTCTCTGATTACATTCGCATTGCACAAAATCACCAAATATGATTGTTGATTAGCTGCCCATGTTACATGAGTGGTATTCCTGTAAATATTCTCTATTCAATGATACAGTTGTTAATACTCGTGAACTCACACGCAGTTGTTAAACATTGAACAGAGGATCCTTATCCCCACCCATTATTTTCTGCCAAAAATGCTGAATACAATCTTTCGCTCCGAATTCCAGTGGGCACAATTCTGTAGGTGAAAGATGTCCTCACAGTTAAGTGTGGCATAACATGTATAAAAAATACTTAGTTTTCTTATGCTTTAATTCATTATATACAAAGTTATATAACTGATGTAAGGAACTAAGGCATGCACTTGAGACTCGTTAATTGGCTGCCTATTTAGTTTGCAAATTCTCCAGCAAATTAACGTCCTGCTGTCGCGGTCACAATGTGACTATGAAAATATTAATGTCAAACTGTCCACATTACAGAGTCACTGTCACAGTGTAACTGTCAAAATGTCAAAATGTCACTCTGATTCTGAAACAGCTACCGGGTCACAATCTCTTTCACAATGTTACTTTCACACTCCCATTGTTACCATCGGACTGTGACTGTCACGATGGCACTTTCCAAATGTCACTGCGGCAATGTCAATATCGGAATCACACTGTCACTATCGCAAAGTTACCTTCATACTGTCAATTTCACGCTGCCTTACTGCCACAGTCACACAATTCCCCGCAAATTACTTAAATTGGCCTTTTAGATCTATGACTGGACATTGCTGTGCGCATATATCCGCCGCATTGATATACAAAATATACAGTCAATTCACCATATAGTATATTCTGGGAAGCGCATTCACCGTCGTTGTGCAGCTACTGTGGCTTAGAGCACTTGAATTGCAAGTTGGGGAGACTTGTGTTCGAATCCAGGCAGGTCAGGGCGAAACGTTGGGCAAGTTTCTTTACTCCACGCGCCTAATAATAATGGCTAAAAAAAATTAAATAAATAATTGTTCGTTTCAATCCACGACTGTGTGCGGGACACTGCTATGCGCAATTGGCTGCCGCGATTTGCCCACAAATGTATACAGTTAATTCACTTTACAGTATATTCTGTGCAGCGCTTTGGGACGTTGATAAGATGTGGAAAACGCTATATAAAATGCAAGGATTAGTATTATTATTACTATTATAAAATATGAAAAGTGCTATATCAAATGTAAGCATTATTGTTACTATTATCACTGTTACTATCGTACTGTCATGATCAGCATAAGTGGTACCATACTATCACTGTCACCATCACTATTAGCTTCATACAGTCACGTCTCTCTGTTACCACTCTATCACCGTCACGATAAGCACCGACATCATTGTCACTGGCACTCTGTACCACTTTATCACTGTGATTGCCACATTGTCCACGTCACACTGTCAAAATGTCACAATGTCATCATCACCAACAGTAACAATTTAAATATATATATATATTTATAGGGTAAATAAACTGTATATAGTCGCAATACGCAAAACATTCAGATCGGGCCAGAGGAAGGCAGTTGCGCAGTGTAGGGAGAGAGGCTGGAGAAATTTTGGCTGGAGATATTTGTGAAGGAAGCAAAATGCAAGACAGATGAGGGGAGTATTGAGGAAGCAAAGAAGAAGAGAGGTGAAGGGATTGTGTGATGGAGTTCCAGAGTGTGGGATCAGAAAGCCTGAATACACATTCGCCGACAGTGGGTCCGGTCTAGCGTGGCACATGGAGCATACGGAAGCCGGCTAAACGGAGAGGGCGCACAGCTTCATCGGGGGATATCAATTCGGACAATTAGAATGGGGCAAGCCCGTGATGGGCCATCAAGGTGATGATGAGGATCTTGAATTGAACTTGGATTATCTGGTGGATGGGGAGCTAATGGCGCCGGGTTAGGGTGGGAATGATAAGGTCGTGGAGCTTCGTGCGGTAGAGTGCTCGAGCTGCAGAATTCTGCAGGTGGAGTGGAGTGGATGTGTAGAGCGGGGAGGGATAGAGTTGGGAGGGCAGCAGAAGGCACGTTTTGAAGAGGAAGGTCTTCATACCGGCCTCGAAGGTGGCGAAGCATGCAGGGAGGCGAAGGACGGTGGGGTGGAGTTCCAGAGTGTGGAGGCAGAGAGGCTGAAAGCCCGTCCAAAAATGGGAGTGCGCGCCGGGCGGGCCACATGCAGCAGACTGAAACCAATGAAGGAAGTTAGATGGGAGGTTCAGAGACCTTGAATGCTGGTGCTGTCAGCAACTGATATGTGGAGTCGCTATTGCGAGTCATTCAGGTTGGCGTCAGGCTTACGGACATTCAAATGTAGAAAGTTGTGGCTCGTTAAGCACTTCGTGTCGGTGAAACAGCAAGTCAGGACGCCGTTAGTCCTGCAGTGGAGCGCGGAAACGGAAATATAGAGAAGGGTGCCATTCCATGCTTGTGGAAATTTCCCAATGTCTGCGGAGGATGCTACAAAAGGGGGGAATGTAGACTGCGACAACAGTGCGAGAGCTGGAGGAACAGGCGTTTGCGGGCACAAAGTCGACGCTATGTGAAAGGAGGACCGGAGCGTGATGATGAGGAAGAGGAGGTGGCCGAGGATGGATCCTTGTTGTACCCCACAGGTAACCGTGTGAGAGTGGAACGAAAATCCGTTTATTGAGATGTGCTGCTGGCGGTTTGTGAGGTCGGACGTGACACACGCGAGTGTGGTGACATGGAGGTGCATGACAGGAGGTGGGTGTGGAGGATGTTGGAGTGGTCGACTGTGTTGAATGCAGCGGACAGGTCCAGGCGGATTAGGAGGCAAAGGGAACTCAGGTAACAGATGAAGAGGTGGATGGCCGGTGATAGCTGAATGGCTTCCCTCGGTTTTCGAATCGAAGAAACCCAGCATCTCCTTGCAGTGTGAGTTGGAGGAGCGGATCTTTGTTACGTGGTAGAGAGGGTGATGGAGCCAATTTGTTATGGGAAACATAAATTTGTGTTTGCCATTCTATTCCAGGATTATTCTAGACCAGACGGACCATTTGGTGAAGGCCAGAGGAAAGCGGTAGGTTTTGACGTGGTCCAGACAGATATTCCAGTGGTCCGTTTGACAAGATTTGAGCCAAATGTGTTCAGCGACTCACAGGTACAATTTGAGCGAGTACCTGGTGGCTGGTGTACTAACGAGAGGTCCTAGAGTAAGAGGCGGTACGGCAAGTGAGGGGCCAAGGGCGTCGAGTGTAGTGGAGATAGTGTTGTGAAAGAGAGTGTATACAGAGGAGAGATCGCTGCGAAAGGTGTGTCAGAGTGGGAGGAGTTCAGAGGACTCCAAAGCAGTGGAGAAGGATCACAAAATTGTCATTGTCACACTATTACCTTCAATGTCACTACCATATTGGTTTGTGGTGACTTTACATTTTATGGTAAGTTTTCGTGTTAAAGAAACTTACTCATGAGCGACCAATGGTCACTGTGTAACTCTAAAATTACCTGTGTGCAGGTGAAGGTCACAGGAAATAATGTCATCTTTCTGGCAGCTTCTCATTTTAGATCTGTTATTACCACAGTTTCTGGCTGCAACCTTTTAAACTATATATCTACACAAATAATAAAACTTGATTCATTAAAATGATCTGTTCCTCCATACTACGAACACAGCAAAACTGAGGAAAATCGCGCCAACTGCAAAGTAAGATGTTATTTTGGAGCTTCCATTTTCTGGCGAGAGAGTAATTTACAAAGTAGTGTTAATTGAACCGTTCTCCTGTTCACTCGAGGTCACAT
Source organism: Hydrolagus colliei (assembly GCA_035084275.1). Taxonomy (NCBI): domain Eukaryota; kingdom Metazoa; phylum Chordata; class Chondrichthyes; order Chimaeriformes; family Chimaeridae; genus Hydrolagus; species Hydrolagus colliei. The sequence continues at coordinate 1,223,387 of CM068769.1, forward strand.
GTTACTCTGAAATCTGATGAATCAAAATCACCTCTCATTATAGTGTTCATGTTATCCTAGCAATTAGCAGCCTAGAGCGATGCCATTCAATGCCCAGCAGCTTTTGTGAGTTCTCGCCGTTTCTTCACGTATCCTCTTTCCCAATACAGAGAATGGTTTTGGTTGCACGTAAAAGATCAGAGGAACATGAGGTGATTCAAATGTCGACCTTATTCTGTCAGCGTGTTGCATAACTTCATCAAATTTAAGGATTAGCAGATTTTACTCAAAGATCATATAATTGTTATGGTGAATTATGCACTACTATTGCTTTGATTTTCATATTTTCAGAATACCCAAAAGACTATATTCTCATTACTATGTGGAGCTAGTTTTTAATTAAGAAGAGAGTCAAACAACATGTCATGTTTCCGGAATGTGGCAGTTTGAATTCGTGGTGCATTGATCGTGATGATCTCGACGCTTTGGTGTGAGTGATAAAGGGATCCAATCATGTTATGTTGATATGCAGCAGCGGAAATTTTGCTATTGATTTATACAACTTTTATCAAAGATATGGCACAAATATCATGGACCGAATGACCTCCTTCTGGGCTGTATAATTCCAAGATTCTATAAAGTATTCGACCAAACGTAGTGCCTTGATGCACACATTATTGGAGCAACTGACAAATTGAGTTTGATATTGATGAATCAAAAGTAATACATTGGAAACGGTCCAGGAAAAACAACCACAAGTAATCCACAGTTGGGATTGATCTTGCGAAGGGGCAGCTGAAAGATGGGTCAAATGTCACATTGATCAATATGTGAATTGAGAATCAGACAGAAATGGATGAAGCTTCATGGATACATAGAATACTATTCATGATGTTTACATAATAGTCGTGTTGCTGTAAGATTGTTGGAACTGGATGTTAGGGTTTGGTGACAGAAAAGGAAAACCTGAAACTAGAAGCAATGACTAATTCTAATTTGCCAATTATACTTGTGTTATAAGACAAGTTTATGTATTATAAGCCTCTTGTTTTAAGCAACAGTGATTGGTTATATGAAAACTCTTGAGATGGATAATAATATTCTTCCAAAAGATAGTAGCTACCACCGGTAATGGAGTTTGGGTGGGAGGGGCAGAGATTAGGAAAATTCTTTATAAGCGTAGTGGAGGTGGAGATGAAAGTTCCAGAAAGGGCTGGAAATGCGAAGAAGGGAGCGCACAGAGAGTTTTATCCCGGACATGAGAGAAGGGACGGTTGAACGAGAGGTGACATTGAAGGTGCGGAGGGAGGAATATGTAGAAGCCCCCTTTAGTATCTCCTCCAAATGATCCATCCATATGATATCAGTGTATAATATATCAGCATCCAGGGCATCACAGTTCCACTTTGGGGATCTTCGAATTCATATAATCCAATGTTACTCTCGAATTTCACTCCCGGGAAGCAAGGTGGGTGCATTAAGCATGTCGAAAATATCAGTGTCTGCGCAGGTAGTACTTCAATTCAAAGTTGAATCTGCCTGCTCTCTACAACGTTAAATATCACATGGCACTTAGCAAAAAGAGAAAAGTGTTTCTGCCAGTGCCCTACCCAAGAATTGCATTCACCTTATTGCTTTTGTTGGTGCACTTTCCAGTACACCCTCTGAGGGACGTCAGTATATCACACTGACAGTTAAACCACAACATCAAATTTAAGGATTAACTAACTCTAGTATGCCAGGAATCTGCAATATGTGGAAAGCCTTCACCATACTTAGGGATATCGAAATCAAACACAGCTTTTATGCAACCAGCTTGATAAGCAAATCCAAGAGAGATATCGTCGGAATACAATTTGCAATACTGCAGTAGCCCAAATTCCAAATATGGGTTTGCCAAACTTTGGCAATTTGCAACATGCACCTAGTTTTTTATGGAAATATGTAAGCATAATACATTCACCCACAACCTCTACTATGGATTCTGTCCTACAGTTCCTTAGCCCTCCCCTATACACCCTCCTACCCTGACGAAAGTGTGACGTTCATCTCCTAATCTAGTTAATTCCCTTTTGCGACTATTGTGGTACTTGTTTCGTATTCCCCGATCACCCTTCCCTTCGTATTACAGATTAGAAATTGCATTTATGCTGTCACTGTAACATTATCAACATCTGCAAGCAGACATACACAGATTGGTGGAATAGGCTGACATGTGGCAGATGGATTTTAATGTGGTTACCTGTGAGGCGTTACACCTAGTTGGGAAAAATGATACCTTGGTAGCTCATTCTTTAGAGGGGGATGAACGTACAGAGAGATCTGAGTGTTCAAGTAAGCGAATCTTTAAAGGTAGCAGGGCAAGTAGGTAAGACAGTAAAAAAAAAAATCATTTTGCGTACTCAGCTTTATTAGTAAGGGACATAGAATATAAGAGTAGGAAGGTTATGGTTATTCTCTACAAAACACTGGTTAGGCCTCAACTGGTGTACTGCGTCCAGTTCTGTGCACCTTATTCCTGGAAGGACGTTTAGGCACTGGAAAGGGTGCAGAAGAGATTCACGAGAATGATACCAGGAATGGAGAACCTTAGCTACGAGGACTGGCTGGAGAAGTTAGGACTATTCCCATTAGAGCAGAGAAGGTTATGCGGGGACCTAATACATGTCTTTAAGACTATCAAAGGTTTCGATAGGCTAGATAAGGAAAAGCTGTTTCCACTGGTAGATGTGTCTATGACCGTTTGTCACAGTCTTAAGATATCTACAAAAAGAAGCAGAGGGGAGATTAAAATATTTTTTTTTACTCAGTGAGTTGTTCGAATTTGGAATGATCTGCCTGAAGGGGTAGTGAGGTCCGATTCGATAGCAGCTTTTAAGGGAGAACTAGATAGTTATCTAGGGAAGACGGGTTTGCAGGGTTATGGGGAGAAAGCTGGTGATTGGGGTTAACGAAAGTGACTTGCTCGGTCAAACAGACGGCACAGACTCGATGGGCCGAATGGCCTCCTTCTGTGACGTAACATTCTATGATTCTATGATCATACTCTCAATGGTTCACTCTCACCATCACCATTAACAGCAATGACTCTTTCACTACCACCATCATTGTCACTGTCATACATTCATCATCAGACTGTCACGAGCACAATTCATGCTCACCATCACTGTTACGGTCATAATGCACTGAATCTGCCACCGTCACTGCCGTTCTCTCTGCACTTTTACAGCTCACTGTCACTGACACCATTACCGTTGAAATCGCACTGTCACTCTGACAACCACTCTAACCGTCACTTTGTCTCTGTCACCATCACTGTAAAGATTATACTGCTAATATCACTATCATTGTCGACATCACTTTGTCTCTTTCACCATCGCTGTTACCATCGCACTGCCACACTAACCCTACTTTTCGATCGTGCCTTCTGCCTCACTACCGCCTCTCTCTCTGCTCTATAGCATGTCATTTTCTGTTGTTCGGATCGCGACCCTGAATGTGGAGCGAGTTAGAAAGTCCTCTGTACGTAAAAGGCGCTCTATCAATGCAATGTGCTTTGTTATTTTTGTTATTGTAACCATCAATGTTACCATCACAGTATCACTGTAACACTGTCATCATCACACTTTAACTGCCATTCTTTATTATCGCTCTGATGTAACCATCTCTGTTTTAATGATCATCGTTCAGCTCAACTATCAAACTGAAGGCTCTCGACTTCATATTCGTCACATTCAAGTGGTCACTGCGTATGACTAGAAGACGAAAAATGCGCGCAGTTGAGGTTAAGTTGAACTTGTGTCTTCCTCACCTTTCTTAAAGCTTCTCACTCGGTCTGTTATTGCCCCCAGTTTTTGACTGTGACCACAGTGAATGGAACTCTTGTTTATTACCTGAATTTGTCTTCCAAAGAAGGCACCCAGTGAACAAAATGAAGGCAATCGCAGCTCCTAAATCCTGGTTGAATATTAAGCGAGTATTGTTCGAGATTCCATTGTCTGAAGAGAGAGTATTTTCCAAATTTATGTTAATTTAACCAAACTTAAATTCACTCGAGTTCACATGCTTCGCTGCAATTTGTTGAAGGATTATCTACGTTTAAAACATTGACTCGTACCGATAGGTTTCGAAGTGCTTCACATACTTATGTAATTGTAAAAATTAAAAATTAGAAGGAAGCCATTATACAAGTAGCTGCTTTGCCATTTCTCTCTTTTTCGTGATTTTTCCTGTTTCTCTCAATACAGAGAAAAGTTATGGAACAAAGGAAAATAACGGAGGAACGAGACTTATTCAAAGCATTAATCTTATTATGCTGCTTGTTAATTTATAATATGAAATATCAGAATTGTGATTATGATCAGCTGAATTCTAGAATCTTGAGACGCTAAAGGAACAGAGCGAAGGAGGGGTTCATATCAGCAAATATTGATAATAATAATCCTTGTACTTGATAAGAATAATCATTTCATTTCAAATAGAACTTCACAAGTCTTCTAGACGTGGCAGATGAAGCAGAATGTAGGGAAGTGCGAAGACGTCCACCTAGGTGGCAAAAACAGCAGAGCGGGTTACTTATATAAAGCGGGAGAGATTGGGAGGGAATTGGGTATCCTTGTACACCAAACACAGAAAGTTAGTAAGCAGGTGCAGCACGCAATTAAGAAGGATAACGGTATGTTAGCTTTCATTAGGAAAGGTATAGAGTGTAAGATTAGGGAAGTCTTCCAGCAGCTGTATAGCGCCCTGGTGAGACCATACCTCGATTACTGTGTATAGTGTGTTCTCCTTATCTAACAAATAACGTACTTGCCTTGGAGGCAGTGTAGCGTAGATTAGTACCTCGAATGAGGAGGAAGAGATATGATCATAGGTTAAATAATCGAGCCTACATTCTACGGAATATAGAAGAATTAGTGGGGATCAGATAGAAAACTATAAGACTTTTAGGAGCAGGATAAAATAGATAATGGGAGATTGATTTCCCTTGTTGGAGAAACTAAAACACAGTGTTAAAGTTATGGGTCAGCCCTTTCCCTCTGAGTTGACATAAAACTTCTTCACTCAGATGGCACAGCATGTATGTTGTGACATAGGGTTGTTGATGCTCAGTCCTTGAACATATTCAAGACTGAGATACAAAAGTTACTCATTCATTAAGGGGTTGAAGGCGTATGGAGATAATTCAGGCAGCTGGAGTTAGAATGGAATATCAGACATGATTGAATGGCGCGGCAGGCTCGATGGGCCGAATGGCCTACTCCTGCTCCTACTTCTTATGTTCTTGTGTTCTGATGTAATATACTGTAAAGAGAATTGATTTTGTATTTGTGGTCGAAACGGAGCAGTAATAATATTAACGCAGTGTTCCCAACGTTTCTTCATGAGTTGTCTAGATTCAAAGCACAGGTCTTACGCTTCTGAGGTCATTGCTACAACCATTGAACTACAGAGCGCCACCTGAATAGAGTTTTCAAAGCATGCCAGGCGCTCTATATATGTAATTTTGTTGTTTTCAGATCTTCTAGTCGTTTCACAGAGCTTTTAAAAATATACTGCAAAGTGAAATGTCTGTATATTTGTCGACGAAATGCTGCAGGCAAACAAGTGAGCAGCTAAAGTATCCCAGCTCTATTGTTGCGATCTTTAAACTGAATCGAATATGACACTCCTATTCACTCTTCGGAGTTAGTAGTTGCATCGAGGATGTCGAGAAGATGACGGGAGATTATATGTGAAATCAAGTTTCCATCTACGTGTTCAGAGGTGCATTAAAGATTCCATGGCACCAATAAACATGGGACGAGAGTTTCCCACTGAGCAAGTGGTCAGTCACTCCATCGCTTTTGATGCGTGAACTACTTTTACACAAGATGCACTTACACAACACTTTAGAGTATACATTCCGAAGCAATGTAAGATATCCTAGTGACAGTAATCTCACTCTATGAAATCTATAGAACAATTTAGTTTAGTATGTCGGGTGTCCGCCTTATGTGGAACCATCCTCACCCCTTTAGCCTATCCAAATCAAACACATTTGCATTCTACACAGAAACATCCCAGAGATATGTCGTCGGAATTGAATGTGCACTTTTCCTGAAGGTATAATATCGGACAACCTGTGGATTGCATGGTTAATAGTGGCCAGTGTGAGCATTTCCTGCACCATTCACTTATCTGCCTTTCCTATATCGATAGGCCAAGCTGGCTAAGCTTTAATAATCACTGCCCCGGAAAACTGCAGAATGTCATTCGGTTAGGGCAGGCTGGACAAGCAGTGGAGAACTTTGCTGCCGATCAATCCATAGCAAACTAAGAGGTTGCGCCTGTTTATTATCTAATTCACATTATGGAGGCAGCAAATTTTGCATTTATGCAAACTCAATGTAAATATTTCTGTAATTAGATGCACCAGAAGCACCCTAACAGGAGTCGACATCAACTCTGTATAGTTTTCCAGAATACCTTAATTCCCGTTCCCCAGTGAGTGAAGAAAATCTCTGAACCACGATAATTCCTTTTTCTCATCAAAACATCATAGAATCATAGAAATTTACAACAGCAACATTAATTTGGATTTATATAGCTCACTGCATGCCAGACGGAGTCTCAAAGCGCTTCACAATAACGAATCTCTAGGATGAGACAAGGGACGGGGAAAAAGTGACCAAATGTACGATCCAAAAAGAAGGTCTTTCGCCGTGAATTGAAAATCGTAAAAGATGGCGAGAGGCGATGGGCGTTCCAGAACCTCGTTGCGTAATGGCTGAAGGGATAGACGCCGATAGTAGAGGGGAGGACGAGTGGGATAAGGAGGATACCAGATACGGTAGAGCAAAGGTAACGAGATCTGTTGGGTGGAGAGAGGAAGTCAGAGAGTTCGGAGGTGCAAAGGAGTGGAGAGATTCGAAAAGAAATGTTCAATCCTACCCGAGATAGGGAGCAAGTGACGTCTGGCAAGGACTGGAGTAAACAGGGAGAGTCCTTTTCGGCTGGCACCATTCCCACTCGCTTCACAACTGCCACTGTCACACCACTCCGAAACAAATCCTTCCCTTGATGTGTCGCAGCTTTCCAGCTACCGGCCCATCTCCAACCACCCATTCCTTTCCAAACTCCTCGAAAGAGTGGTTGCCTCCCAGTTACGATCTTTCCTCTCAACTTACTCACTTTTGCGAACGCCTCCCATTGGATTTTCGTTCTTCCTACAGCATAGGAGTGGGGAAGCGGGCGGATGTGGGCTGTGAGGGATGATTGATGGGTCAACAATGACGCCTATGTTGCTTACATATTTGTTGACGTTTAGGGGCAGGTAGGGTAGGTGGAGGTTGTGTGAGCCGTGGGATTGAAGACATCGACGAGATCCAAAGTGTATGGTAAAAATGGAAGCCAATCGGACCATCGTGTCTTTGCCGATTCTTTTAGAGATATTCAAAGTCAATAACTCTCCCGACTCTCTCCCCATAATCCCACAAGCTTTTCCATCTCAAAAAAGCCATTGATCTCGCTTTGAAAGGTTTTCAGGCAATGCATTCCGGATTCTATTAACTCGCTGAGTGAAACAGTTTCAACTCACCTCCCCTCTGCTTCGTTTTCCATTCGCATAGCTCTCACCTCCTCCGCCTTCCCGGTCTACCACTAAAAATCCGTGAACCTGTGCGCAAACTTGGCATCAAGTTCGAACCCGAACTGCCCTTCCTCCCTGACGTCCGGTCCCTCACCAGCACCATCTTCTTCCACCTCCGACGGATCGCCAATATCTCAACCCAAAAGCCGCTTAAACCTTGGTCCATGCCTTTGTTACCTGTCGGCTGGACTTTTGCAACACCTTCTTCGCCGGTCTCCCCATCTCCACAATCCATCAATTACACCTGATTCAAAACTCTTTCGCCACATACTCACCCGAATCAAACTTCCCGCTCCCGTTACCCCAGTCATTGCCAGATTTCACTCTATCCCTTCTCCTGAGAGGAACGACTTCAAGCTCCACAAACTTCGAATCCCTCCACTCATGTGCAACCCTACCTCTCCGATATTCTCTCCTCAAACCAGCACCTATTGCCTTCGCTCCACCGGTTCTCGACTCCTTCGTGTACGCCGAATTCTCCGCTCCGTCCTCAGCTGCAGTGACTGCAGTCACTGTGCCCCAAAACTTTGGAACTCCCTTCCATACTGCCTTCACCTCGAACCCTCTCTTCCAAGTTTCAGGTCACAGCTGAATACCGCTCCTTTTATCACCTTTCTACCTCTGCTCCTGTCTCGGTTCCGTGATCCGCTACTGTGAAACGCACTGAAATGGCGTCAAGCGTGGAGTGCGCTATATAAATTGAAGTTGTTTTTGTTGTTTTTGAGAAACTAACACCTGTTTTTCCCTGTTTCCCTTTTCTAATCCCCTCACGATTTTTAAATCCTCTATTACATCTCGTCTTACCACTTTTTGTTCCAATGGGAATAAATCTAGCTCTCCAAACTTTACTCATAAACAAGGTCCCTCCTTTCTGATACCACCCTAGTAAATATCATCCGCACATTTTCCAATCCACTAACAGAGTTCCGAAAATGTGGTTCTCATAACTGAACACATTACTCTAGCCGAGGCCTAACCAGCGATTTATGTACTCTACGTCCCTTCACATAAAACCTAGTATCATGCAAGCTTTTTAAACACTCTAATCTATCTGTCGTGCCACCTTCAGAGATTACTTATATGAACCTCCATATTTATGTTTCTTCAGCCCCCATCCCATAGATGGTACTATCAGGCAAAATGGCCTTTCCTCATTCTTCCTCCCAAGATGCATTGTATCGCATTTCTTTACATTAAACATCATCTGTCATGTGTCTGCCGATTTTACCTTTCTCTTATAGTCCGCTTACAGCCAGCTACTATCCTCCTCATTATTTACTATTTTTCCTAGTTATGTAACTTGGAAACTGTACTTCATATACTCAAGACCAGATCGTTTATGTATATTAAAAAGAGTATCGATCAGAATACCGATCCCCGAGAGATGCTATTTTACGCTTCCCTCTATTCAGTAAACCCACCGTTATCCATAAATCTCTGTTTTCTGCCTCAAAACCAGTTCCGGATCCCTTGAGCATCGTAGGATTAGATTTGCCTTATAATTCTGATGCTATTTTACATTTGTCTCTTATTCCTCGTTAATTTTGCCTTCATTATCCCAGTTTAGGAACGATTTATATCAAGTTATCAGTGTCATTGGACTACCAACTTGCACTTAGTTCAGAAGGGTGCATTCTCATCTTGCTATCCAATCCTGACCTGTATGTGTTTCTAACAGCATCGTTAAATATGTTGAAGTTGACAATCAAACTTTTTTGTCAGTACCTGTGAATGTTCTGCTCATACACAAAGAGATTGCAATGACAACCACAAATACAAGCATCCATACAGCGAACACAATATTGTTTTTGTAAGATCTGCAACGATTTCCTCTTTTATTCTCTGGAAAGACAATGATTTCAAAATTAATGCTGGTGTGCAGGCTGCATCAACTGTACACGCTTGGTGAATCGTGTTGAAGAATAATTTAGATTTTCATATTGCAGTTTCCCAATGTAGTAAATAAATGAAAAGATTGTTAACACAAAAACATTACATTTGCAAAGCGGCTTCACATAAACAAGACATCCTGAGGCACGTGACTGACAGTTGTGGTTGGGGGGGAGCAGAGTTGCTGAAGGCATGCCTGCCAATGTTGGGCAAGAGAGGAAGGGGACATGAAGAAGTATCAATGCTCCTGAAAGGAGGTAGTGGGTAGGTTGCTAAGTGATTGCATTGTTTGGGGAGAACAGGGCCAAGGAGAGCTTTGAACACGAGGAGCAGGATCTTGAGCTGTGTCCTCCATGTGATGGGAAGCCAAATGATTCAGGTGAGAATGAGGGTGATAGGGTCGCGAAGTCTCGTGCTGGAATTACACGGGGCGTCAACGGCGCTCATTATATGTAACTTTGTTGCATGTTTTAACAGCTGATGGTGCGAACTCCAATTTTGCATTGAAGTTTGCCAGGGACAAGCAACAGGCCGAGGACAATTGAATGGAAGCGCCCGATGGTGTATCGAGCTGGGAGACTGTCGAGTGCAAGACTGGTGCTCGGGAACGAAGCAACTTGAACAATACTGGATGGTCTTGATATTGATCTTTTCGTAAATAGGGTGTCACTCTCCATCCAAGAGTTTTAAAGGAGGTGGCTAATGAGATAGTGCATGTTTTGCCTATAATCTTCCAAAATTCTCTGGATACTCGAACAGTTCCCATCGATTGGAAGATTACAAATGTAACTCAAATATTGAAGAATGATGGAAGACGAAACATCTGGAAATATAGAATAGTTAGTCTGACATCAGTGGTAGGGATAAATTTTGAGTCCTTAATTAAAGATGCCGTGATAGGATACCTGGAAGAACATCACAAGATTAGGCTTTACAAAAGCAAAGTCATACTTAACTTACCTTGTAGAGTTTTTTGAGGATGTATATAGCATTTTGAAATGGGGGGAACAAGAGCATGTGGTACATTCAGATTCTAATCAGGAATTTGATAAAGTGCCATACAAAAGGCTTTTGCACAAACACAGTGCCCAAGCGATTAATGGGAACATATTAACATGGATACAATAGTGGTTAACAGGTAGAAAAGAGAGAGTAGGGATAAACGGGTCATTCTCGAATTGGCAGGATGTAGCTAGTGGAGTGCCGCAAGGATCAGTGTTTGGGCCTCAGCTATTCACAACTTACAACAATGGTCTAGACGAAAACTTTAAAAGTAACGCGTCTAAATTCGCGGAAGACAATAAACTAGGTAAGTGAGACCAAGCTGGTCTCCTCAGCTTGAAAGACAAGTGCTCTAAGCACTAAGCCACTGAGATCCAGAGAGCTGTTGTGGCTAGGGGCGTAGTAAGATGTAAGATGATGCAAAAAGATTGTCATAGAATTTAGATATAATTTATAATGAAAATAATCCTTGCATTTGATATAGCGCTTTTCACACCTTACCGACGTCAGAAACCGCTTCACAGAATATAACGTAAAGTGAATTGACTGTATATTGGTGGGCGAAACGTAGCAGCCAATTGCGCACAGTAGTGCCCTGCAAACAGTTGTGAATTGAAATGACCAATTATATGATTGTGGTTTTTTCGACGGATTGTTGGTAGGCGTATGGAGCAAGAAAACTTGCCTAAATTTTCGCCCTGATCTGCGTGGATTAAAAACACAGATCTCCGCAGCTTGGTCTCCCCAGCTTGAAAGACAAGTGCTCTAACCACTAAGCCACTGAGATCCAGAGAGCTGTTGTGGCTAGGGGAGTAGGCGAGTAGGTGGCAGATGGAATTTTATATTGGGAAGTGTGAAATTATTAACCTCGGTAGCAAAAATATATATTTTTAACAATTTGTAAACGAGTTAGATAATGTTAGTGTACAAAGGGGTTTCATTGTCCTTCTACGCAAGTCTCAAAAAGTTATTTTGCAGGTGCAGCAAGCAAATAAGAAGGCAAACAGCATGGTAGCGTTCCTTGCAAAAGTTTTACAAAACAAGAGTAGAGAAATCTTGCTGCAGCTGAAAAGGGTCCTTGGGACCGCACCCAGAGAATTGTGTGCAGTTTTAGTGTGCTTATTTAACAAAGGACATATCTTAGACGGGGGCAGTGTAAATTGACTATGTTAGTTCCAGGGATGAGGGTACTGACGTATGAGGAAAGGTTGAATAAACTATGGCTGTGTTCTCTAGAGTACAGAAGCATTAGTGAATATCTTATTGATAAGATTCTTAACTGGCTGAATAAATTAGACAGTGAGGGACTGTTCCCCTGTTAGAAGAATCTACAACTAGGCGTCGTAATCTTAAAATTAATGGTCAGCCTTTTAAAACAGAGTTGAGGAAACATTTTTTCTCTCAGAGGGTAGTGAATGTATGGAGTTCACAACCACAGAAGGCTGTAAATGCTCAGTCGTTGAACATTTTCAAGGCTAAGACCGATAGAGTTTTAACAATACATGGATTAGGGGATAGGGGGATAGGGCAGTTAATTAGAGTTCAACTAGAAGATCAGTAATGATGATATCAAATAGCGGGACTTGATCGGGGGCAGATTGGCCTATTCCTGATCCTAATTCAGATGTTGTTATGTCATTGGATCCTTACTAGAGCTGTTCAAATGTGGATTCAGAGTTTTTTCCGAATAAGATTGTAGGCAGTAGGATTCTTGTGGGCAGAATGAGCTGGATTATTTGAAATCAGGATCTGGGGCCATCGATGTTGCCTGCATGTAAATAATCCAGGCAAAATTGGAGAATCAGGTACTCGAGAGTTTCGGCTTTATTGATCACGTCACTAATAAAAGCTCCCAGATGAATGTGTTAAATAATAATGTAGAGAGCCTCTGTCAGTAACGCTTAAAGCAAAGCTTCGTACATCCTTTCTAAAAATCTGTGATTGCAATCTTGCCACTAAATACAAATCAAATAAAGTGGTATTCAGATGTCTGTAGAAAATAGGTTTAGGATAGATTTGGATAAAGTGAAGAGGTTGTTCTTGTAACTTTGGGAGTAAAGGCATCAAGAGTGAAGTCACAATTCAGCAGAACAACAAAACCGACGAGAAAATTACACTTGTACAGCGCCGGGCACGCGAGGGTTACATCCTAAGACGCTGGACAGTCCTTGTTTCAGACCATAACTAGGATCCGAATACAGAGAGTGGAGGAAACGTGGGGTGACGGATGTGTCAGTTAAAGGGCAGTGACTTGAGGGGCGACTTCTAGGAGGCCAGGGCGGGGACGAGTTGGAGGGACTACGGGATGGAGTTGAAAAAGGTTGGGGCCAGAGTAGCTGAAGGCTAGACCGCCGATGTTGGGGCGTGTTTGTCCGGCAACGTGCAAATGGATGGCAGGTGGTTAGGACGTCGCAGATGAGGAGATGGGGAGGCTATGGTGGGCGTTGTGTGTGAAAACCTGGATCTTCAATTGGATACTCTCGGTGATGGGAATTCAGTGACATTGGGCGAGGAAGGGGGAGATGGGATCACGAAGTTTCGAGTGGTAGAGGATACGGTTTATAGAGTTCCAGATTATCTGAAACCTGTGAACGGAACAATTCGGAAGGCCGACATCAAGGCGGAGTACGTAGATGGTAAGTAGTAGGGAGCAATTGGCAGAGTCCTGGGTGCGCCACATGTGACGTTGGTGGAAACAAAGTGGAAATGACGGGAACGTTCAGTCGAACCAGTGCAGGGTATATCCATGAAGGTTCAGCAAGGAGGAGAGGAGTGGGCGAAAGCCTCGAAGACAGCAGAGTGATTGAGGAGGTCAAAGATGCAGAGAGAACCCTTGTGCCAGATATTTAGAATTTAGAGTCGTTAGAGACTTTGACCACGGCTGTCTCCGTACTATGGTCAGCATGAAAGATTGCATTGCCTCAAAGAGAGAAGCTTCTAAACATCAATTAAAATCTAAATTCCTTTGCGTCACACTTTTTTTGCAATTACATGAGCAATCCGCAAACCGAATGCCCAGAACAGTTTGCACGTCCTCTCAATTTAGTTTCAACAGCATTCGCATTCAGGTGTCGTTTGGAAACGTTGACTACGACAATACAGTGTTCTTGTTTATTTCATTTGTAGTATTCTTTATTCAAACAAAGCTGCAGTAATTCCTGAGAATATTAATATAATATTCCCTTCTATTCATTGCTGTGGAGACATGTAGCTTGGTATATCGTAGTCATATTGAGCTTTAATATTCTCATCCTAGACTCAGATGGATGATTGCGATGTGCTGGATTGCATTTAAGCCTTTTTCTTGCACTTCTCGTTTGGATTTTCATTCATTCAACTGGTGAGTATCTGAATTAATGTGTGCAGTTTTTTAAGATTCACTATAATTTCTTTCAAATATCTCGACTTCAAAATCTGGAGCTCACACTTCTCACGGCACGAAAAACATTATCGACCTGACAGTCGAGGCCCAAGCCTGTCATTCATTTCCGATGCTAGATTCATAAGCTTAAGCGTTATCACCCCCACATACTTCAAATGCATTTTCTGCTGCAGTTTCAAAACCCACGCTTGCAACTCATTGATGAGAGACTGATTATGATCCTGCTGGTTGTGAGCCCGGGAATTGTTTTCCTCATCGCTCCTATCAGACACCTGTTTTTCATCGTTCAGGACTGGGTTTTGAGAAATGAGCAGGAAGCATGGGTTGGGAGAGAGCAGTGTACAATACAAGCCCTGTGTGTAGCACTGGACTGGTGACACGTAAAGCAATGGGCACAGTTGTGCTGCGAGCAAACGGCAGGAATTGGAAGATGATTGTTAGCAGTGTGCACCAAGTCGCTACCCGGCAGTGTGGGCACTATATCAGTACCGTTTGATTTTCTGTGAGGGATCGCTTAACATACTTTGTTAGCTGATATATGCTGGTTTAAAACAATGACACATGGTTTATTATTCCCCTCTCGCCTACTCTCGAATTAATGTTAAGTTTATTCCTGCTTTCTTCCTGATTTGGCCCAAGCCTTCCTGTCACCTCATTTTACCCTCCTTTTTGCATTACCGTAATCCAAAGGTGTTATCTCCCCCACATACCTCACCTTTTTTCTCGTGCTGCCGCTTTGCCACCTCGGCTTCCAAATCTTTGATGCGTGACTGATACTGCAATTGCTGGGAATTGTATCCCTCCTCGTTCCTTTTTTTTTCATTATTCTTTTCTGTGGTTTTTTACGCTAAAGCAGCAAATAGAGGGTGCGGGTGAGTAGCGTACAAATAACTCTGTGGAGAACTCTAATCAGATGAAAGCCAAAGCGATGTGCCCAGCCGGTGTGCGAAGAAAGAGCATTGAGTTTTTCCGAGGCATCGTGTGTGGATACGTGTTGTCTGTTTTTGCTGAACTTAGATAATTGGTTCGAAGAGAGATTCTTCTACACATCAACTAAAATATAAATTCCTATGCGTCACATTTGTTTTGCAGCTACGTGCCGCAAATCCGAATTCCCAGAACACTTTGCACATATTCTCAATTTAGTTTCGACAGCATTCCCATTCAGGTGTCGTTTGCAAACGTTAATAAAACACAATAGTTTTCTCGTTTATTTCATTTGCAATATCCTTTATTCAATCAAAGCTGTAGTAATTCCTGATAATATTAATATAATATTCCCTTCCATGGAATGCTGTGCAGAATTGTAGCTTGGTATAGCGCAGTCTCAGTAAATTGATCTTTCATATTCTCATCCTAGATTCAGATGGATGATTGTGGTGCGCAGGATTACATTTAAGTCTTAACCTTGCACTTCTTATTTGGATTCTCAATCATTCAGACTGCGTGTATGTGAATTTGTGTGTGCATTTTATAAAAGTCACAATAATTTCTTTCAAATATCTCGACTTCTAAATCTGGAGTTCCCACGTTTTACGTAATGAAAAATATTATCGAAATGACAGTCGAGGCCCAAGCTTGTCACTCATTCCCCCAGCTATATTTCTAAGCTTAATCGTTATCACTCCACATTCCTCACATGTATTCTTCTGCTGTAGCTTCAGAACCTACGCTTGCAACACATTGAAGAGACTGATTATGCTCCTGATGGTTACCTGCCCGGGAATTGTTTTCCTCATCGCTCCTATCAGATACCTGTTTTTCATTGTACAGGTCTGTGATTTGAGAATGTGCAGGAAATATAGGGTGGGGAAGAGCACCGCACAATCAAGCACTGTTTATAGCACTGGACAGATGACTTCTAAAGCAATGGGCACAGTTGTGCTGCGAGCAAACGGCAGGAATTGGAAGGTGAATGTTAGGAGTGTGCACCAAGTCGCTTCCCGGCATTAAGGGCACCGTGTCAGCAACGATTGATTTTCTGTGAGGGATTGCGTAACATACTTTCTAATCTGATGTATGCTGGTTTCAAACAATGACACGTGGTTTATTATTCCCCTGTCTCCTACTCTCGAATTAGTGTTAGGTTTATTGCTGATTTATTCCTGATTTGGCCTAAGATTTCATGCCAAAAAATTTCCCCCCTGCTTTTTGCATTAATGTAGTCTACAGGCCTTATCTCCCCCACATTCCTCACCTCTAATCTCCTCCTTCTGCTTTGCCGCCTCGGCTTCCAAATCTTTTATGCATGATTCCTGCTCCTCGTTCCCGGTATTTTGGTTGTTCCGTTCTGTTTATTTGAGAGAAAAGCAGGAAATAGAGGTGCGAGTGAGCAGTGTACAAATTAATATTGTGGATAACACTAGTCAGATGACAGCTAAAGCAATGTGCACAGACGGTTTGCGATGAAATGCCATTGAGTCTTTCGAAGTATCGTGTGAGGATCGCTGTTGTCTGTTTTTGCTGAACTCAATCGTGACAGATAATTTTCTGCAAATTTTCTCTCTGTATCGTCCTCTCGTTGACAACTGTTGGATTCTATTGTCTTTTTCCCCCAATGCGTTAGAAAATAACAGATATTTGCCTCAACAATTTTGTTAGATTGTTTTTTAACGAAAGTAAATATCAGCTTCAATCAACCTACTAATTCCATTTATGTCACCCTCAGCGCACAGCAACACAGGTCTCCACTCCCCCATAAGGACTAGCGTATCCAAAGCCCTCAGCTTCCCCAAACCATCAGCTGCCCAAAGGCATGAATGCCTCACCAGCCTCTTTTCCTCTCTAAATTCCACCATATTCCTCATATTTTGACGGTTCTCACCAGCGCCTCAACCCTCAAATCCAGGGTTCCCATCCCCACTGGCATGACCTCCCACAGAACACGACTCCGGTTGTACCTACAATTCCGTCTTCCCAAGACAACCGTTCCCACTAAGGCAGTTCACGAGCTCCCCAGCCATCCCCTCCGTCTCATCCCGTACAATCATATGTAAAAACAACAACAAAACCATTGGTTTGTATAGCTTCCTCCACGCCGGACGGTGACTCGGAGCGCTTTACAGTAGCGGATCCCGAGACGAGCCAGAGGCAGGTGAAGAAAGGTGAACAAATACGCGGTCGAAGCGAACGGACTTGATCTGTGACCTGAAACCGGGAAGAGAGGAGGAGAGGCGAAGGGAGTGAGGAAGGCAGTTCCAGAACCTTGGGGCATAGCGGCTGAAGGCAAGGCCGCCTATAGTGGAGCGGTGGAATGGGAGACATGGAGGAGGCCAGTCCCGATGGAGCGAAGGCAAATTATGCTTGTTTGTGGAAAGAGGAGATGAGATAGGTAGAGGGTTGCAGAATAGTGGATGGGCATGAAAACAAGGGAGAAAATCTTGAAGTCGATCCTCTCAGGGACAGGGAGCCAGGGAACATAATACGTCTCATTTCACCCAATGACCTCGCTTATATTTTGAGCAGTATCGCCCGAAATATTCTGCCCTCATTCACAGCTCACGTGTCTACTCTGGTCTCAGCTTCTTCACAGGGCTTTCCTCCTCCACAGGCCTCATCGCATGCACATCAACCCACAGTCCTCTTTGCATCATAGCTTTTAGTTCTTCCACAACTTTCACCATCTATTCAAGCCTCACCTGCATTCTGCTGCTGCAGATTTGCAACCTGATCTTACAACGTTTCCATGAGTGACTGATCCCGTTTTTGCTCTTGCTCTTCGACCTCGAGAGAAACTCGCTTTTCTCTGTTCAGGATTGAGTTTTGTGAAAAGAGCAAGAAACATAGGGTGGGAGTGCGTCGTGTTCACATAAGCATTCTGTATATCTCTGAACATATGGAAGCATACGAGAATCGGGAAGGAGTTGGAAGGAGAGTGCGAGGAATGCTCTCTGAGACGCTTTGCCCCAACAAAACTGTCAACTGCCAGGCTTCACGTCCACACAGGTCTAACCGCACACAGATTTCGACTCTGCCTCTACCCACACTTCCCCAATAGACATCCATTCCCACTCAGTCAAGAAAGCTCCACAGCAATCCTCTCGCTCTCAGTCGGCACCGTCCTTCATGTCTCATGTCTCACCAGCTGCCAGTGTGGACGTGAATAGTGTACAAACAAGCTCTGGACCTATGACAAATAAATCACTGACCACAGCTTTGTTGCGAGGAAAGAAATGAGAATGCGAGGATTGTGTGCCGATTTCCTTCCCGGCATTGAGGGCACCAAATGAGCAACAGTTGATTTTCGCTGAGGGATCGTGTAACATAGTTTGTTATCGGAACTATGCTGGTCTCAATCAGTGTTAGGTTTTTGCTCTCTGTCCTCCTCTCGAGTTACTGTTATGTTTATTGCCGATTTCTTCCTGGTCTGATTTCATGAAATATAGCCAGTTTGGTATCAAACAATCGATTCATAACTTAAGTTTCTCTGTGATGGGAGACCAAAGGGAAGTTCAGTGTTTTTAAGGGTTTCGAAATAATGTGAATAAGCGAACATGAGTTATAGAAGAAGCTGCAGTAGACCACATAGCAGAATTTAGACTCCGAGAAATCACCAACAATTTTTGTAGCTCAGTCATACCACCCATAGAATGTATTGTACAGCTGTGTTTAGATCACAACTGGAATATATTATACGTCCCTGTATAGTGGGAAATTGGAGGGAGATGTTTGAAGGATTGAGTGTCGATTCCTGTTGTCTGCTCTTTGCTGATCGCAGACAGTGATAGTTAAGTTTCTCTGTTTATCGATTTATCCTTGGCCACTGTTGGATTTTGTCTTATATTCCTCTCCAAGTACAGTAAACTTAAAGTGATATTTGGTTCAGCTCTCAGTAAAAAAAATAATTAGCTGAGTAAATGACGATCTTAATCCAGCTATAAGTTACATTATTCTGTCCCACAGCCCTCTCCTCGTAGGCCACACCTACCATTCAGCCTTACTTTATTCAAAAGCCTCACCTCCGCAAAAAAAATCATCTCATAAAAGGCTTAATGTCCCCCATAGGCCTCATTTCCTCCTTACCCCCACATTTCTCATCTACTGAGAGTACTCACCGCTACCCAAACTTTCACAACACAACAGGCCACATAACCCGACGGTCAGGACCTCCCTTTTGGCCTGACCTCGCACAGGATCTCTGTTTCAAGCGCGTACCAAAAGCCTATGCTTATCCACAACATCAACAGAACTGCATTTATCAAGCTCATTTCACGTCGGGTGGACGTCCCAATGCGCTGAACACTCTTTTCGGGCACCGAGCGGGGCTTGGGTGTGTACGGCGGGGGAGAGGAGGATCCGGGTAGTGGGAAGAACATTGGGAAAATCTAATGGGGGAGCCGAAGGCCGTGTCGAAGAGGAACTTCTTGAGATCAGTCTGGAATGAGGTAAAGGAGGAAGTAAGTGGGAGGCGATGCGGGATGGAGTTTCACCTTGTGGGAGCAGAGAGCCTGAAAGACCCACAGGCCTCACTTAGCACTCAACCGAAAAAGTACCCAATGCCCTCCTCTCCACCACAACCCTCACCAACCAACACGTGTCACATGCTCGAATGGTCTCCCTTAAGCATACGGCCTCCCTTCTTCCACAGTGATCACCGCCCCATAGCCATCAGAAAATCACATCTCTCGTCTCACGCATAAATTCTTACCTCTCAACAACACTCTTCCTGCACCACAGCCATCATATTTACGCAGCCCACACTCTCCAAACACCTCACCTCCCTTACAGTCCTCAAATCCCTCACAGTCATTGCAACCCCCACAGATCTCACCTCCACCACAGCCCCAGTCAGCAACTCCTCGAAAGACATCATCGACAACATAGCGCACAACTCCCCCTACAGACATTGCATAACCAACAGCTTTCAACTTCCACATATCCCTCACCCAACTCACCCACAACACTTATCTCACAACAGCCCACCAATACCCACAGCTCCCCCTCCCCCAATGGGCTCAACTGCACCACAGCCCTCACCTTCGAACCAATTTCACGCTACCACAGCCCTCACGCCCCCACAAAGTTCCTCACTTCCCCTACATTCCCGTTCATCTATACTGCAGGCAACACCTCACCAAATCGCTAATCTTCCCTCAGCCCGGGTGACCCCACAGACCTCACTGCTGCCTCAGGCCCTCACGCTCCACAGAGATCAGCCCCCACACATTCCTCTATTTGCCGCCAATACCCAACACTCACATCCTCCAAAATCCTCACCTTACATTAACTTGACGTCCAACGGAGCCCTGACCTCTCAACAGCCTACAATTCCCCCACCAATTTTACCAACCCACAGCCCTAACCTCCCCAAAATCCCAACCTCAGCCGCATCCCTATAGCACTCCCCTATCCCATAGCCGCTCACCCATATTGATCAACACACGAGAACCCTTAACACCCACAGCTTCCAGCTGCATCGCTGCCCTCACCATTCTGCAGACGTCATCTCCAACACAGCAAATATGCGCCCCATTCATAGTCCTAACATCCATGAACTTCCAATACCTTGACCTCCACCACAAACCTCACCTCTCGCTAGCGATCAATACACCCACAACACCTACGCACAGCCCTTCCCTCCCCGTAAGCTTCCACCTAAACTTTCACCTCTCTACAAACATTACCTACCCAACAAAGCTAAAGGCGAAGTCGAAGAGGAAGATCTTCAGTCCGGCCTTGCAAGAAGAAAGGTAGGAATCAAGGCTGAATGTCTGCTTGATGAACCTACCCAACAGTCCTCACATCACCATTAATTCATAATAAAAGTACCCACTCCACAGCCCCCCGACATCCCTTAGCTCCATCGAAGCCTATAACACTGTACAGCACTGACCCACCCCGTAACCCTAACTTCAACTCACTCACAACCATAATTCACAACAACCCTCAACTCCCCACATTGCTCACCTCGAACGAAGCACTCATCTGCACCGCAGCATTTACCTGGACCACGCCCTCACTTAACCCTACACGTCTGATGTTGTTGCCCACAGCCCTCACCACACCCACAAGACCAGTCACTGCCATGTTAGCCGACATTCGATCCCTTACAGGATCGAATTCAATTGTTCAACCTCACGTTCAAGGCCATCCTCGGCCTTGCCACGACCTGCATCGCTGACCTTCTGACCTCCTATCTACCTCTCCGCTCACCCCGTTCACCCGGCTTGGGTTGCTCCTGATATCATGCCCGATTCCGCTGGAAGATGTGGACGGGATTTCAACTTTCTGCACCTACGATTTCTAGATCCATCTCACAAACCCTTCTCATTGCTCCCTCACTTGCCTCCTTCAAGTGCAGGCTGAAGTTCCTGTGTGATGCCTGTTTTTGATTGTTCTTTCCTTTGTTTTGAATAACAGGCAGAAAATAGAGTGTGAGGGTGAGCAGTTTACAAATTAACACTGTTGACAACTCTAGTCAGATGAAAGCTAGAGCGATGTGCACAGCCGGTTTGCGATGAAAGAGCATTGAGATTTTTTCGAGGTTTCGTGTGTGGATATATGTTGTCTGTTTGTGCTGAACTTGGATATTGGTTTCCAAGAGAGATTCTTTTAGACATCAACTAAAATCTAAATTCCTATGCGTCACTTTATTTTGCAGCTACCTGATCAACCCGCAAACCAGAATTCCCAGAATACTTTGCACTTACTCTCAATTTAGTTTCAACTGCATTCTCATTCATGTGTCTTTTGCAAACATTACTAAAACACAATAGTGTTCTTGTTTATTTCATTTGTGGTATGCTTTATTGAATCTGTGCTGTAGTAATTCCTGAGACTTAAAAAAAAATCCTCTTCTATCCACTGCTGTGAAGACATGTAGCTTAGAATATCGCAGTCTCAGCAAATTGAGATTTGAGATTCTCAGCCTAGACTGAGATGGATGATTCTCATGTGCAGTTTGCATGTAACCCTTGTCCTTGCAATTCTCGTTTGGATTCTCATTCAGTCAGGCCGGCTTGTATATGAATTTGTGCTTGCATTTTTTAAGATTCACTAAAATTTCTTTCAAATAACTTGACTGCAAAATCTGGAGCTCCCACTTCACGTGGAGACCTGCAGCTCAGAATTTAAAGCACTCGTAAGTGAGGTAATCTGGAACCACTCCCAGAAGTGCTAAACGTTGGGTAAAATTCCTTACTCCTGTTTACCAGCAGTAAGTAGCAACCCTGCAAATCGTTGTACGGCTATTGGTGCATCACTTTATTGGGGCTAATAAGCCCTGTTATTTTGAGAATGAAAAGGTTTATAATAATCCTTGACTGTGCCGCGGCTGCTAGGATTTGGATGCTGGACATGATACTGTATCAAATGCAAGGATTAGTATTATTATGTATTATAAAACAGGTAGGTAAATATCGTGCACCAAACGTCATCTTACTCTCCAATGAATTTCTACCTTTTTACCCTGGAGGACAGTCACTAAATCACAGCGAGTGCCACGATGGACAGCCTGACAGATGCACACATTGATTGTGGCCCATTTGGGAATAGTAGTTATAGTAAAATATAAATAATCAACATTAGACTCTCTCACTTTCTCTTTAATAATGTGTCTGTGTCTCATTCCTCGACCCTCTCTCATTCTCTGCCGCTGTCTCTCTCGACTGCTTTAATGGTTAATGGGGAAATGAGAATGCTTGCATCACGTTTCCGGCTTAAATTATATGGGTAATATCTAACCAGAATGGCGTCTAACTGATCCCATTGCCTGAGTGGTAATCACATTCTGGGTCGTAGCATCCATGGGGTTAGCAGAGTGGCGCGAGGGGAACGAGTTACTCTATCGTTAGATGGTGAATGGTAATAGCTGGCCTGGCCTCAGAACGTCGCCGTTGAGCTTGTTGAGCAGAGATCGTGTCAGCAGAGGGTGACGAAAGGGTTAAAAGTGGGTGTGGAGAGAAAGAGGAGAGAGGGAGGAGATGGTGACGAATCTGACTGGCCTCTTGTTTATTTCCGAAACGGCAGTGGTTTTAGTGTTAAGTGGAACCCAGTTTTTTCGCCAGCAGAGCTTTCATACTTTAATTTTTCTTAACGGTGAGTTTAGATTTTAATTTTGATGACAAACCTAAAGGGAAATGTTCATAATTAGTAGATAGTTGAGATTTCTTCTCTGAAACCTCTTTGTATCAGCCTCGAGGTCACAGTTTTAAACATGTTTAATATTGCATCATTTAATTTAGAAATTGGCTATGTGAAGTCCTCCAGCTCAGCGGTCAGAGCAACTGCTTTGCAATGATGGGTGCTGCGTGTTCAACTCGCGGGCAGGTACAATGTTGAACCAGTTTCATTACTGCACACGCCTCGATTTAGCTAGTAATATTTTCCTAGTAAATAGGAACGGGCTGGGATGTTAGTCGATTCATAGATAACGTTTATAGGCTTAATAGTTAATTCACAAATAAATAATAACAATAATAATAATATGAGCAATTGGATGTGGTCTTTTGCCATACACTGCAGACCTGTAGCTTAGTAGCTGGGGTGCAAGGGAGAGATCTCCGTTTGCTTCAGGTAGCGCTAAACATGTGGCAAGTTTCATTACTCCACAAGGCTGATAATTATCCCACAAGAAGAACAAATATTTGTCCATTGAATTCTATGACTGTTTGTGGACACTGCTGTCCGCAATTGGCTGCCGTATTTCACGCACAAAATACGGTCAGTTCAGTTTATAATATATTCCGTGAAGTGCCTTCACTGGTCTAGATTATGTGAAAAGCGCTATACCAAATGCAACGTTCATTATTATAATTATTAAAAACAAGACAATTATATTTGCATAGCGCTTGTCACGTCGGTAGGAGGCACTGTCGAGCCATTGGTCAAGATCTGCTGCTCCCGAATCCAAATAATTTACGTGTAGATTAAGTAAGAGTCCTTAAATACCTTTGGAATCCATTTTGTAACACTTCCCAGCCTGGGATGATACACGTAACCTCTACTCTTTAATTCCAACAATTGTTTAATTCATTCTGCTAACTCAAAATCTAATGCCCTGACTTTCAGAGACTCATTAGCACCTTATCAGCCGTCATTCTGTGATACGCATCTGGACGGTGTCCTCTTTTAGACAGGCTCGTAGAGGCTATTCTTTAATCTGTATAACAATTAATTAGTTTGTTATGGATTGTATCAAGTCTGAGAAATTAAGCAATCAAAGCATAAATCACTATATTAAGGGAAAGAGACATGCAGCGATAGTGTGATGTTTTTAATGTGGAGTGAGCACTAATTCTCTCGTGTTTGAACGTGGTACTGGATTGATACGTAAGAATGCTGTGGATTCTCCGGGTGGATATTTAGTGAGAGTGAGCGATGGTCTACTGTTGTGTCATGATATACTGGTGAAAGTGACGGTCAGCTTTGTCTCTGGATTAACAATCAGCAAACGTTATTCCCATTGCCTTCACTCTGGGGATGCAAAATTTATATTCTCAGGCAGTAACAATTCTGACATAATTTCCTATTAAATATATTTTGCCATTCTCTTCAGTGTGGGGTTGCAAAATTAATATTCTCAGACAGCAACAATTCTGACATAGTTTCCCATTAAATACCTTTTGCGGTTTACCTTTCATATAACCAACGTGTTCAAATGCAGTCATTGCTGTCCCAGTGCCACCAAAAATGTATTGCATCACCTAATGAACGTAGTGACTCAAGTACGAAATAAAAATACGGAGCAGAGCGGATCATAATATTAATGGTTGCATTTAATATAGAGACTTTCACATCTTCTTGATGTCTCTACGTGCTTCACAGCCTATATGGAAAAGTGACTATCCTACATGCATGTGGGAGAAACGCAAATAATCTTGAATTGAAAGGACCAATTTCTAAATTTTGTTTTAGATTATTATTGGGCATGTGGAGTAATGAAACTTTTCCAATGTTTCTCTCTCTGACTTGGCTGTATTGAACGCAGGTCGCTCACTTATAAGACGAATGCTCCAACCACCGATCGAACGACTCCACAGATCTTCTCTTCATGACAAAGATGCGTCGAGGATAGGATAGTTTTGCGTCGATCAATATATCTAGGTTGGTGACTGGCTTGGTGAGGTGGAGAGTGCCTTCATGGATGCTAATGCTGATAGCGCCTGAAGTGTGCAGGATTTGGCGCAAGACAAGAATAAGAAAAAGGCATGTTGATCTACCTCCAGATCTCAGAATATTTCAGCACAAATATCTGTGAACTATGGTGCTTTTCCTTGCCGCAGCCAACAAGCGACATCATACTTACCCACCTACTCTCGACCGAACACTTTCGTATTCCTCCACTTCATATAATGCTCGTTCCTACATCAATACAATGTGAGGACCGTACATTATTTTCTGAATTTCATGAAAAGAAAGCCGAAATCATAGTCCTTGTTTGTACCATTGTCAAAATGTCTCTGAACCATATCTATTAGAAGATTATTATTTGTAATTTCCCCGTGAAGGTGCAGGGGCATTTGTAACCAACAATGTCCCCACAAATAGCCATAAATTGAGTGGAGAAAGTATGAGCGAGAGAAACCATGGAGATTCTGTAGCTAAGTGGTTGGAACACTCGATTTACAAGGGTGAGCCGTGTGTTCGAATCCAGGCAGATCAGGTGGAAACCTTGGGCAAGTTTCGTTGCTGGACACGTCCAATAATAATCCGTCCAAAATAAAACACAACAATGAAAATGGCTCATTTCAATCCTTTTTGGATGGCTTTCCGCAATTCGCTGCCGCCCACGTGCATACATTCAATTCACTTTATATTATAACCTGTGAAGCACTTTCTGATGTCGATAATATGGTTGTGCTGGATATTTTGTGGAATATCAGATGAACTGATTGATATCAATGGAAGAACAGGAGACAGCGACACACAAAGGATTTAAGAAGTTGTGACAGAAGGTGAATAAGTTCCATATTAGAGTGGTAGATGGAGAAAAGTGTTCTTCACATGCGGAGTCAGACGAAAGGGTCGCCTGCTCAGTAATGGTAGCAGTTTCGCGAAGCGAGCTAAGCTGATGCATACGTTTTGAGTTTGACTGAAGCAGCCATGTGAGGCAGGCTGGGCCGGTCATGAGGACATGTTGGGCAAGACTGCTCCAGCGTTTCTCTCTCCAGTTTTGTATTACATTAATTTACAACAAGTCTTGCGAACAAAAACTGATCATAAAAGCAAATCATGAGAACATTTGCTACTGTACAATCATAAATTATGCAGCACATTGTGTCTTTGCCTTCTCTTCTCAGAAAAATCTATCAAAACCAATCCCAGTACCCCACTTTTTCCCCATCGCACATACATAGTTGTGCTTCACAAATAATTACCCACCTCTCTCCTAAAAGTTGTGATCAAATCGGATTCCACCACCGTTCCAAACAATGCATTCCAGATACAAGCAAAATGCCAGGTGAAACAATATGTTTTTACAACCACGCTGTTTCTTTCAACAGTTCCTTTAAATCAATGTCTACCAGTTGCTATAGCTTCCTTGTGCAACTGTCAAGTCCCCCCGCAATAATTAATACTCTTTTCATGTCTCATCTGAAACGTCTCTGCTCCAAGGAAAATTAACCTAGCTCATTTGCCTGTTTGAGACAGATCCGCCGGAGCCATGAGCAATAGTTTTGCACTTTCATTCCACAATCAGAATAACATTTAAACTATATGCCATTTCTAGAAAGGGATTACAATAATTAAAAGTCTATTAATAATAACAGTTGCAGCTTCCGTATACCATC